>JBAMMX010000015.1:25752477-26394376 GCA_037126225.1 Dillenia turbinata | reverse complement strand
TTGGGTGCTTTAAGACTAGCCCTCTTTATATACGAGGGTATAACCCATAAGTCCCACACGTTCGATAATATCCTTGGCACACCGTAGGCACTCACCCACCTATGTCGAGCGTGCATATGTTGATCAATAGCCTCATGATGGTCTCCTTAGTTTCATTATTTTTTTCCACTCAAAGGCCTTGAGGCTCGATTCTGTCGTCCAGCCTCTCTACATGGTTTGCGGATGAACCTCAAGCACTTTGGTCTCTGCAGCCTCAACTCTTTTGCCCTCTTGGGGAGACCACCTCACATCGTTGAAGTGTTGCATCCTACTCGGCATTTAGACGTTCTACCTCCTCGCTTTTGAGTGTTTAGAGTGGCCATGGATCTCCCTCTCCTTCTCGATCGCCCTCTCCCTGCGCAACAAAGCATCCTATAATTGAGATATCTTTGTAGCCACCTGGTTGGCCGATGCTTGAGATGGGTTATGGTTTGCTTCATCCTCGGCTTACGAAACTTTGCCAAAGTATTAGTTTTCAAGAAGCCAAAGGTCATAAATGCAAGCCAAAGCTATTGAAATTACCTCCCAATAAAACTAATACGATCCTCTTGTAAGCCAGGAACATGATGGCCTGTCCATGTACTTTCGAGAGAAAACATGTTCAACTCCTGCTAGAACTATAAAAGTCAATCTGATCGGCTATTAAGCAGAGTCTCCCTACTTGCTCCGACGCAACTATAGTTGCGGGATTGCAGCTAATAAACTATGGTACCTCTCTCTCTAGCCTTACATCCGTCAAAGGACCGAACAACAATAACCGGGGGGAAGAGCGGTTCCCCGGGCCACTGTCCCCACTTACCCTTCCTCGATATTAGAGGAACGACGGATGACAACCTTCCCATTAGATCCTCTGTTCGGCTCCTATGGCACATCTATGGGATCCGCAGCAGCGAGACCCTCTATTTCCTTCCCCTCTTCTTTGAGGTCCTCAATGCAACCCTCGACCTCTTTCTCCTCCTCCTCCTACTCCTCTTTTTCTTTTTCTTCTTCTTTTTCTTCTCTCTATCTCTCTCTCCCTCCCCCTCGACCTCCTCATCGTATGCCTCAACATCTTCCAAGCACTTTGCATGAACACCCATGTCTTCATGAGCCTTAGACTTATTGCCTTCGCCTCGGCGACCCTCGTGACACCCAAAAAAGCCTCTCCCCTATTCTCTCCTACATCCTCACTTGACAAACCTGGAAGTTAAAACTTTCTTTTCTTCCATGCCAAATATGAAATAGGAATAACGTTAACAACCGAATCAAAAGTGCTTGCTGCTTCAATTGTCTTCCTTTTTTACCCAAGCCTCATCTCCTTGTTGGTGGTGATCTCGTTAAGATCCTATTCCTTAAGAGAAGCGATAATGCTCACAAGCTTCTTTTTTTTCTTCTCCACCAAAAGGGGTCTCTCGATCTTTCTCTTCTCCCCTAACAACAGACCTGCTACCCATAGCATCTCTTCATTCAAGATAGCCTCAATCCAGATGTGCCTCTTCTTGGTATCACAATAATCATGAGCAGAACTAATGAACCGTGAATGGGAGGTTCTTGGGATCTTTAACTTTAGTAATGGTTCCTCATCGGCTCCTAGCAATATGGGCATTAAGTCCTTGTTCAGGAACTCCATAAAAAAGTACCTGTGCATCTAACTCTTATCGATGGTCTCTTTGTAGAAAAATTTTTAACCCAACTCAGGCCTCATTTGTAAATAGAACCACCCTTCCCGAGAACGCCGATATCTTAAGAGAACATAGACGACATAGCCAACAAAGTCGAAGTGGGAGCAATAAACTCATCAACGACATCACGGCATTCACTAAGCGCCAGCGCTTGGAATCAACATCATCGAGAGAAATATTCCAACAACACAAAACCTCAAGCAATATCACCCAAATATGGCAATTTTTAGCGATACTGACATATTAGTTATACATTAGAACACCGCTCCCAATTACCCTATTAGCTATATCTTCATATGTAATTGAACAAGGGACATAGTCATCCCCAAACAATATATGGTTCGGACATCGATGCGCTATTACTCCTTCGTCATGATACTCTTGATATCGTCGATGCGGTGACACGGAGATGGTGAACCTTTAGCCATTTTAGTTTGATTACTTCTCTTTGAGTATTGCTTGCACATTTCAAAAGGACTAACTTGTGGATTGCCTCTCTGTACGAAAATTGAAACCGTCGAAAAGAAGACTCGATAATGCACGAACCAATTAGACACCACATCTTATAAAGTGTATCAAAGACGATTCGTAGAGATCGAAGCAGTACATGTTGCATTTAATGCTCTGTACTAACGTCTTTTCAAATTCTTATCTGTTTAATACTACTCCTAAAGCCCTTCTTATGGAACGACATCAGGAGTCAGGGGCAAGTGATGAGTTATAGCCCAAAGACCCATTTATCGTGAGACTTGAGGCCCTCCGAATCCATAACCCATTGGACATAACGTATCAAAATGTATCGTTAGTATTGGAATTATCTTCCAAATAGGTAGGTACAGCCTATCCTCTCGATATCTATGGACTAGATCTCTCCTGATAGCTACCTGATCGGCTCTCGAATATCGTTGATGCTCGGCGCCATTACTAAAGGCAATACTCACTTTTCCTTTCATCACGGGGATAACCTCTCGTAATCGGGAAGGAAATTTTAGACTACTATCAATAAGAAAAGGAATTTTTGAGGATTTGAATAATAGTATTTCAAATCTTTGAGAATCTCTTACGATGATTCCTATAATCTCATGACATTTCCGTAAGGAAACTATGGTTTTAACATTCTAAAAGCATACGAAACTCATACTCAGAAATTATATATGCATCATTAAGCCAACATGTCAGATACGCTCTTTGAACTTGCACATAACACACAAAGGCATAGTAAAGTACTCTTTTCAATCTGTTTTTCTTTTTGAAAACCACTCTCTAACTTAAGTATCGGAATCTCCCCTATCGGAACACCTTTCAACGATCTTTTACAGGTCTCATTAATTAAGATCAATAGATGGATAGTCATCTCATTCGAGTTAGCAAAAATATCATCTGTGAAGACAAACTCACCTCCAATAGACCCCAATAATTTACTAATTTATCAAATCTGTTTTAGTAAAAAGAATTTTTTTCATAATAAAGAAATTTTATTATAATTTACAAATATATAGTATTAATGCAAATTCTATAAAATCGATGACATTATAAGAAAAGTCAATTTTTTAACTACTAAAAAGACTATCAGTTCCTCAAAATAAATACCATAATAATAATTTGAATAGATTTTATTTCAAAAAATAAAATAAATTATTGTTATTCAAATTTGAATAAATAAATATTATTATTTTATTATTTTGTTTTATCATCAATTATTATGGAGATTCTAAACGGATATAGAAATATTAAAAAGTTGGGGCGTGTGATTTTTAACAATAACAAGTTTTGAAATTGAAGACTAGAAAATAACCCTTTTCATTGTTTAAAATGTCAAACAGTCCACACATCCAAAAGTAATGCAAAAAACCCCTTCATATCCATCAGCTTATGTCATGAAAATGTAATTTACCATCTAAAATAGTTGCCAAGTAAGCCTAGCTATTCCGCAATTTGTTAACCAGGCTCTCTTGTTGCAGTCAAAATTGTGGATCATACGTCACACAGTCGAACAAGAGAGGGCATCAAGAGTAATGATCATGTATCCCTTTAACCATAACTCGTGATTCACTATAATATCCTAGAGAAGTGAATGGAGCCAAAAGCGAACTTGTCGGTTCTTTGGATGAGAGTAAATAGTCGACAAAATATCCTCCCTAAATCTTGCCACACCCTTTTGTAGCCACAGCGTGCTCTTGTTGAGATTGGAAAAGGAATTGTTGAGAGAGTTTTCTTCCTTATCCAAGAGATACATTTTGTGGAGATAGGAAACCTAATCAAGGTAAGATTTGGTTGAGTATTACTATTCAAGAGTTGAAGTGGTCTGTTCCTTAGATGTTCGGTAGTCATCTATCGAATGGAAGGAGATAACCGTTCGGTCTTACCGAATGTGCAGGGGATTAAGATAAAAAATCTCCTTCCGAGTTGAGTCTATCGTCTGGCTTGTGTTCTCTTCTGATCGGGCGATGGCAGGAGCTGATAAAGTGTGAGGACCCGGGAATGTCTGACAGTTTGAATCCTGATGTGTCCTCTTGGTCTATTTTTGGCCATCTCACACCCTCATTGCCACATTTTCTGCAGTCTTCTTGTCTCAGTAGGGCTGTAGATTATTTTTCGTTGTTTCTCTTTTTAGTGTTTTTAAAATCTCCATTGTTATCTATAGTTCGGGCATTGCAACCCTTTTATTTGGGAATGATATCATAGCCATCTTATGTATTTCTTTCGATGTAATCAGTCCGACTAAGGGACTTGTAAAATATGCTTGCTCATGTAATCGAATATGTATTCGTTATATAGAAATAAAAGAAGTGTGTTTTACTTACTTGTCATCTTGTCGTTTCTGTTAAAATTCCTTCTATATGTCCTCTCATATGATACTACTGTCAATTTGTTTATGTGATTGACCTATTTGTGCAAATGATATGGAGAGTTGTACTTGAACCTATCTGACCGATAGGGGAAAGTATGCTTAGTACGGGCTATACGATCTGATTTGATCGGAGGGACAAATTCCTTCGGTAAGGTGAGGCGACCAAGGCCCATTCAGAGAAATAAATTCCTTCGATAAGACAGGGTAACAGAGACCCATTCGAGAAGATAGATCCATTTGATAGGACAGGGCGACAGAAACTCATTCAAGGAGATAAATCCCTTTGATAGGATAGTATGACAGAGACCCGTTTGGGGAGATAGATCCATTTGATAGGACAACATGACAGAAGCCCGTTCGAGGGGGAGATAGATCCCTTCGACGGGACAAGGCAACAAAAGCCCATTTAGGAAGATAGATCACTTCGATAAATAATAACCAATAGAAGTGAAAACGTTAGGAATCAACCGATAAGACAATCAAAAAGAAAATCATGAAGAGTTTATCTGATAGGAAATACCTCTATCAATAGAGAATGATATGACTTACTAATAGTAGATCCATAGGTTCTCTGCATTCTAGGTCCTGGGCACGATCGATCCATCCAGGTTATTGAGGCGATAAATGCCTCGAGCGAACTATAGAGCGTATCTGATAGGAATCTTCCCAATTAAGGGCTAACTTGCCCATGGGTTGGAGTTGGTCGATAGTTTTTACCTTCCTTAGCACTAGATTGGCTACGTTCGACTTCTGACCTCTGGTTGTAGTACTGCATCATTTGTTGCTAATATGCAACCATTCGAGTGGATTTGGACTCCTGTAGCTCAGGGAGTAGGTCTAGGCATTCACGCAAGGCAAATTTATTCTGTTCGGAATCATATTGGGTTATCCAGAGTGAATGGATCCCCATCTCTACTGGTATGATAGTCTCACTTTCGTATGTTAGGCTGAATGGGATCTCTCTGATTGCCCTTCAGGGCGTGGTGCAGTATGACTAGAGAATACTGTAGAGATCATCTACGTATTATTCTTTAGCTTCGTCTAGCATAGTCTTCAGCCCCTAAAGGATCGTTCTGTTGGTTATCTCTACAAGTTCATTGGTTTGTGGATTAGCAACTGATGAGAACCGGTGGTCGATCTCGAGTTTCCTGCAGAACTCCCGGATGCTAGCATTGTCAAACTGTTTTTCGTTGTCCTTGATAAGAACATGAGCTTTGGCTACTGTTATTTGGGCTAGAGATTCAGTCTCCACCCATTTAGTGAAATAATTGATGGTCATTATGAAGAATTTTTACTATCCGGTATTTGGTGGGAATGGTTCAAGAATGTCCATCCCCCACTGGATGAACAACCATGGGCTATAGGGTGAACTCGGTGGCAAGCGATCGTGGGATCGAAAAGAATCATTGACACTTGTCGTACTTCTTGACATAGTTGTCTGAATCGATTTTCATGGTCGGCCAGTAGTACCTTTGTCTTAGGACTTTGTGGACTAGGTTTCGAGCCCCTAGGTAACTGTCACATATCCCTTCATGGATCTCTTGAATGACATAGTCTCCCTCTTCCGGGGTTAGACATCTCAAGTACGGAAGAGTTAAGAACTTTTGGTACAGTTTCCTGTCGATGATTGCATAGTGGGTAGTTTTTCGCTTTAGTTTGGCTATCTCCAGCGGTGAGTCTAGCAGTCGGTTATCTTTCAGGTATGTTTCAATTGTATCTTTCCAACTAGAAGGTTGGTCCATTATTAGAACCTCTTCAGGCTCGTCTATGCTGGGGTATGATAAGCTTTTGATATAGACCGTTCGGTTAGAATCGACCGAATCTGAGCTGGATATTTTGAAGAGCATATCGACTCGTGTATTTTCTAAGTGAGGGATTTGCTGAATGCCAACTTTATCTAGTTTAGCCATCATTTCGCGTAATCTGCTCAGATATTTAGCCATAATTGGGTCTTTAGTCTTATAGAATCCTTTGATATGTTTGATAACCAAGGCTATCGATGAATACCCAAAAACTTCAAGCTCCTATGTTGGCCACAATTCGGAATCCTGTCAACAAGATTACGTACTCTGCTTGGCTGTTGGTGGCCCTGAAGTCGAATCGAAGGGCATATTTTGCTTTGAAGTTGTCCAGATCCATTAGTATGGGCCCGACACCACTACTTGAAGAGTTTGAGAATCCGTCAACCTGTATGGTCTAGTCTGACAATGACCATTCATTTGGGCTATCGATGACTTGGGTTCGGTTCTAATCGAAGGAGGTGCATTCAAAAATAAAGTCGGTGTTACGCGATTTCTATATATCATGATTTCAGACAAATATATCCTAGTCGAATATTATGTATAGTGCGAGCAAGTGTCACTCTCACGAAGATATTATGTATTACCAATTATAAAATACACGATCTAAATTGGACAAAATGAATCAAGATTGCAAAGATATCAAAACTATGAAAATATCAAAAATAGAATATTAATTAATGAAAACCCTAGTTTTATAAAACCTTAGAATATCGAATTCATCTGTCTCCAATTTTTTCACATGATCGAAAATTTTCAAATCTCTTAAAATTTATTGACTAAAAATTTATTGTTGATGATGATCGATTTTCCTAAATTAGATTCACTCAATGGTCATGTAAAGAAACCCTAATTCAACTAATCAAAATTTAATAGTCATGCAATTTTAATTAGACCGAACTGCATTAAGATCTATAGAATAACTGTAATTTAGGATTTTTTATAAAATCCCTACACATAGAATTAATCATCCGTCGATCTCATAACATTATGTAGATTTTATTGTATTTGTAAGATTTTATACATTAAGTTCAATAATGAAATCTCATCGAATAATGAACATGTCAATGAAATCTCATCTCGTAGGGTCCTTTACAAATGAAACATTAAGTTCAATAATGAAATCTCATCAAATAATGAATATGCCAATAAAGATTTAAGGAAAAGAAACAAATCAAACCATGTCATTAATCAAAAAATAAAATCCATCGAGTTATAAGAATAAGAAATCTAGTTAAACATAGTAAAAAAAAATAAAAAGGGTAAATAAAACATCCCCAGATAGAAGAATCCGTCCAAGGATGCAGCTGCTAGAGTTTTTCTCCTCCCCATTCTAAGTCTAAAGGTGTCTCCTAATTATAATCTAAGTCCTAAGAGTCCTAAATGACTAAAAATTCGTGGGTCTTCATAACAACCTGATATTTTACTTGGACTTGGACTTTGAAAACTTATGGGCCCTGATTTTCAGCACTACAGTAATTTCGACTTAAATTTCAGATATTTTTTTGTCTGACCTAGTTTCTGAGATCTTCATAAGATTTGTAGGCCTTGAAGTCTTTTTTCCAACCCAATAAGAATCAAGTCAATCAGATATCAGAGTAAAAAGATATACCTAAAATACTAACAACTGTCTGTGCAATCTAATATGTTTAAACAAACCCAATAATTCTAAAATAAAAATCATGAAAATAATTAGTGTAAAATCATAAAATAAAACTTAAAAATAGTTCTAAATGTCATAAATAAATCCTATAATAAAATAAAATAAAATCAATTCAAATGTATAAAAATATTGTTATCAAATACCTCTACACTTGAATATTTGTTTGTCCTTAAGCAAGAATAAATTTTCTCCCAAAAATCAATTCAACCTCCCAAATCCCTAACCATGCATACAACAAATTCAAATCAAAATTACAATCAAAATAATCAATATTTCATAGTATCCAGCACTAGAATAACTATTGTATCTCATATAGTCTCATCAAAATAAAAAATAATATAAAATTCAACCACACTCACAATTGGTTTATTCAATAGAATAAAAGAAAATACTAATCAACTATTCAAAATATTCATTTTATGTAAGGATACGTATATCATTCAAATCAATACAATGAGATAACATTACCATAAGGTTGCTCATATATCAAATCTCCACTACTTATATATAAAATTCACACATCAATCAAAAAGTTCTTTTATTTGGCTGTAATCAGGTTAAGATAAAGAGTAGGATAAATGATAAAATATAGGATTAAAATGATTAACTAACTATACCTAAATATCAAGACATGACATCATTTACATTAAAATAAACAAAATACTAACTCTAAACAATATGATATATCACTTATTCAAAACAAAAAATAAGGTAAAGACATTTCACTATAAGAGTGAACAATATCAAGAATGAAATTTTTTTTTCTATTTTTTTCTTCTTTTCTTTTTTTTTTCTTTTTCAATTTTTTCTTTTTTCTTTTTTTTTTCAACCAGCACTTTTCTTTTTTTTGTTTCATTTTATTCATTATTTTTTTTTGCTAGTTTTTCTTTTCTCTTTCTTTTTTTTTTTCATAACTCAATCAATATGACAATGTCCTAAAACAACTAATACCAATCATCTATCATGCAACCCAATTCAAAACAAATAACATACAAAGACCAAAAAAACTCAATAAAATTTAGTTGATATGGAAAAAATTTTATCAAAATTCAAGAAATTCAGCAAAATTCAAGAAAATGTCCTAAAAATCAAAAAAATCAAAATGAAATAAATCAAAATAATGTTCTTAAAAATCAACATGTACCACCACGCTTAAACGAAACATTGTTTGCAATATTAAAAAAAATAAAATAATAAAATCAAGAAAAGAGAACAAAAAACTTCCCTTAATAAACAGGTAAACTTGCAACTACTCTTTAACAATTTCTTCTCTTCTCATAAATCTTTGCAGTATGTCCATTTATTGAGTCATGTCATGCCTTTGCCCTTCTTTTATCAATTATCGTATTTTCATATGTAAGTTTGACCTTTGAAATCTCATCAAGTTTTCTCTTATTAGTGATCTCTTCCTTGAGGAATCTCCCGTATCTCGGCATCTGTCTGATGATATCCAAAAAATGAATATTAGTGTGTAATTTTTTAAGAATTTCTAAAAATTTTTCAAATTCTATTTTTGCAAGTAAAAAATACCCAGGAAAAGGAACAAATGGTTTATAATCACTAAAACATAAAGTACTTCCTTGTTTAGAATGTGGGGACTTGCCTCCTCTTTCGTAAGCTTTTGGATCTCTTCTTTTGTCTCTTGTTTATCCTCTTCATCCTTGGATAGATCTGGTAACTCTTGCAATTCTTTCCCTTTCATCAAAAAGATTGCATTAACCTGCTTTCTGGGGTTCTTCTTAATGTTACTTGATAATTTATCTAACATACAAGAATGAAAGACATTACTTAATTGATCAATTATATTTTCAAATTTTTTAAACTTTTCATTTGTTACTGTTGTCAAACTCTCAATCCTTTTACTTGTCACAATTTCCAAGCATTCAATTACCATTTTCCATGATGCCTTGGTTTCCCTTGGTTGTGGATTCCATGAGTTGAAGCCTAGCGGGTTGTTTGGTCATGGTGTTCTTTTTTGACTCATGGTAATTTTGACAGAATTTAAAAAATCGCTATAAAAAGTTTACAAAATCAACCAATCAGATATACCATGATATGAACATCTCTTAATCAAATCTTTAAAACGCTCTCAAGTATTATACAAAGACTCACTCTCAAACTACCTAAAACTAGTAATGTCATTACGTAGTTTGGCTGTCATTTCAGGTGAAAAATATTTAACCAAAAATGCATGAGAAAGAATTTCCTAACTCGTAAAATGATTAGCAGGAAAGGAATTTAGCCATACCTTGGGCTTTCCTCTAAGAGAGAAAGGGAATAACCTTAACTTGATGGCATCTGCATTGACTCCATTCAGCTTGATGGTGTCACTGATTTCTAAACAATTCTTCAAATGGCTGTTTAGATCTTCAAATGTTTCACCATCGATCTGATTTGCTTGTACCATCTCAATGAGACTCGATTTCAACTTGAAATTGTTTGCCTCCATAGTAGGTCACGCAATGCTAGTCTGAACGTCCTAAAATCTGGGTATCGAGTACTCCATCATTTCTCTATTTTCATCGGTCATTGCTTCTTCCTCCTTAACTTTCCCAACTTGTCTATGAATGGTTCATAAATTCCTCTCAATCTTAGGATCGAAATCAGTTAGATCAAGACTTTTGGATCGCAGCACGCACTGTACAGACACAAAAAAAGAGTACAAAATTCAAACTTCAAAACCGATTGCAAGAACCACTTAAGAAAATCTATAACACCTAGATAAATGTAGAAATCATAAAAACTCAGCAAAATAACACAAAAAGACACCCAAGAAGATAATCGAAAAATTCTAAAAATCACAAAAAAAATAAAAAAAAAAGAAACTTATATGAAAATGACAGAAATTGACGAAAATAAGACGGTGCCCATAGCAAAAGCTATGGGTTTTGTTCAGCAAGATGAAATCATTTGAAAAAAGTGGTTTCTTAATTCGTTCTCAAACAACCGAAAAAAATTCTAAAAAAACTAATTCTATTTGGACAGAAGTAAAAAATATATGAAAAACCATAAAATCTGTATACCTTATTTACCAAAAACAAGAAATAAACAAAAAATAAAAAAAAAATAATGTCCAATATCAAACAAATGATTTTTATTGATATGCATGAATATCTCCGACAATGACATCAAAAATTTGACGAAAATAAGACGGTGACCATAGCAAAAGCTATGGGTTTTGTTCAGCAAGGTGAAATCATTTGAAAAAAGTGGTTTCTTAATTCGTTCTCAGACAACGAAAAAAATTCTAAAAAAACTAATTCTATTTGGACAGAAGTAAAAAATATATGAAAAACCATAAAATCTGTATACCCTATTTACCAAAAACAAGAAAGAGACAAGAAATAAAAAAAAAAATAATGTCCAATATCAAACAAATGATTTTTATTGATATGCATGAATATCTCCGACAATGACATCAAAAATTTATTACGTAATTTCTATATATAACGATTTTGAGCAAATATATCTTAGTCGAATATTGTGTATAATGCAAAACAAGTATCATTTCTATGAGGATATTATGTATTACTAATTATAAAATATCCTATCTAAGTTGGACAAAATGAATCAAGATTTCAAAGATATCAAAATTATGAAAATATTAAAAACAGAATATTGATAATTAAAACTCTAGTTTTATAAAACCCTAAAATATCAATTTCATCTGTTTTCAATTTTTTCACATTGTCGAAAATTTTCAAATACCTTAAAATTTATTGACTAAAGATTCATTGTTGATGATGACAGATTTTTCTAAATTAGATTCACACAATGGTCATACAATGAAACCCTAATTCAACTAACCAAAATCCAATGGTCATACAATCTAGATTAGGCCGAACTGTATTAAGATCTGTGAAATATCTGTAATCTATGGTTTCCCCTAAAATCTCCACACACGGATTTAATCATCCGTCGATCTCATAACACTATCCGGATTTTATTGTATTAGTAAGATTTTATACAATCTTTTCTCGATCTCATATATGTAATCACAAATCATCAAATCGTAGAGCCATTTACGAATGAAGCATTAAATTCAATAATGAAATCTCATCGAATAATGAACATGCCAATAAAGATTTAAGAAAAAGAAACAAATCAAACCATACTATTAATTAAATAATAGAATTTATCAAGTTTTAGGAATAAGAAATCTAACTAAACATAATAAAGAAAAACAAGAAAGATAAAGAAAATATCCCTAGATGGAAGAATCTGTCCAAGGAGGTGGCTGTTAGAGTTTCTCTCCTCCCCCTTCTAAGTTTAAAGGTGTCTCCTAATTATAATCTAAATCCTAAGAGTTTTAAATGACTAAAAATTTGTGGGTCTTCATAACAGTCCGATATTTCACTTGGACTTGGGTTTTTAAAACTCATGAGTCTTGATTTTTAGCACTGTAGTAATTTTGACTCAAATTTTGGATATTTTCTGGTTTGACCCAACCTTTGAGATCTTTACAGGATTTGTAAGTCTTGAAGTTTTCTTTCCAACCCAATAAGAATCAAGTCAATCGGATATCAGAGCAAAAAGTTGTACTTAAAATACTAACGACTGTCTGTACAATCTAACATTCTTAAATAAGTCCAATAATTAAAAAAAAACTCATGAAAATAATCAGTATAAAATCACGAAATAAAACCTAAAAATAGTTTTAAAAATCATAAATAAAGCTTGAAATAAAATAAAATAAAATAAAATAAATTTAAATGTATAAAAATATTATTATCAGTCAGCCAAGGTTTGGCATTTGATTACAGGTCGAGGCTGATATTGGATGTCAAATTCACTCAATTCGATACTCCACTTGATTAGACGACCAAATGTGTCTTTCTTCTGGAGGATTTGTTTTAACGGTTGATCGGTAAGCACCACGATGGTATAGGTTTGAAAGTATGGCCGAAAGCGTCTGGTTGAAATGACCAGAGCTTATGCTATCTTCTCGATCGATCGATAATTGACTTCGGTTTCCTTGAATATACGACTGATGTAATAAATCAGCTTCTAAACAATTGAGTCCTGTTTTACAATGACAGAGCAAAGTGCTTGATTAGAAATATAAAGATACAAGTAGAGTTTCTCACCAGGGATCCAATAGGAGAACAGTAGAGGAGTCATGAGGTACTCTTTGAGTCATTCAAAGGCTATTTGGAATTTGGGTGTCCATGCAAACTATTGAGATCTCTTCAAAGCGTCAAAGATAGATTTGTATTTTTCTCTAACTTTCGACATGAATCGACTTAGAACCGCTTTTCTCAATAAGGCACTGCACCTCTTTCAGTGTTTAAGATGGCAACATGTCTAGAATGACTTATATTTTCTTGGGATTTGTTCTGATCCCACAATTGGTGATCATAAAGTCTAGGAACTTGCCCAACGTGATACTGAAGGTACACATGGCAGGATTTAATTGCATGTTGTAGCTTTCAAGCGTTTGAAAGATTTCCTCGAGATCAGCAACGTGAGTCTCAACATCGATGCTTTTGACGAATATGTCATCTTCACATGCTTCTACATTTCGGTCGAGCTGACTTTCAGGGACTTTGTTGACTAACCGTTAGAGGGTTACTCTCACATTCTTCAGACCGAAAAGGCATGACTCAGTAATAATACGTATCGTACTCAATGATAAAACTGATTTTTTCTTCGTCCTCAGGTATCATTCGTATCTGATTGTACCCTGAGTAGGTATCCATGGAACTTAAGAGTTGGTGGCCTAAAAAATTGTCCACTAATTTGTCGATATTCGGAAGAGGATAACTATCATTTGTACATGCTTTGTTAAGATCTGTGAAGTCCACACGCATCCTCTATTTATAGTTGGCTTTCTTTAACAAGACCACATTGGCTAGCCATTCGGGATACTTGACTTTACAGATGAACCAAGCAGTCAATAACTTTTAGACCCCTTCTTGGATGGCACGTTGACATTCGAGGGCGAACAGTCTCTTCTTTTGCTTAACCAGCTTGTAACCGGCCGAAGGGTCGATGCCGGGCATGTCCTTGGGAGACCAAGGAAAACTTTGGAGTGCCGTCACAGACAACTAATGATTGCTTCTCGTAGGGACATAGATAGGTCAGCTCCAATTCGAATAGTTCGAGTAGGGTCATCAGTCAGAGAGATTTCAATCACCTCTTCTCCCAGTTCTGGTTTGTTCGTTGGTTCGATGTCGTCTCTGATTTCTAAGGTGTTAATTGGAAAATTCTCTTATCCGTCTCTATCTGCGAAAAGGGCGTAAGGATCAGGATCACTCCCGATGGTAGCAACCCATTCCAATGTTTTAAACTTCATCTTCATGTGTCTAATACTGGGTAGTGTTCCAGCTCATCTAGACTTAATTGGTCGAGGATGACATTGTACAGTGAGAATAGTTTTACCACATGGGAGGCAACTTTGATAGTTACATGGTTAGGGGGAGTCCCCAAAGTCACAGTGAGGGAGATGATTCCCTCTAGATAAATGCGTTCATCAAATAATCCCTTGAGAGATCAGTTCGGGGCTGAAGGTGTGAAAAATTGAGGTCCATTTATTAAAAAGCGTCCCAAATAAGGAGGTCACAATCCGCAACCTGATCAACGAGGACTCTTTTCACTGTATGAGACCCTATTCTGGTAGTAATGACTAGAGGGTCATTGCAACCAGGGTCAACTCCGATCAGATCATCATCATCGAATCCGATGATTGGCCTTTTTCTCTTGACTGTGGTTATGCTTTGCTTGGTGACAAAAGGTTGGTGAGAAAAACTGGTGATTAGTCTTTTCCAATGAACGAGGCCAATCTATTGGAGGTAGATCTTGACTCCATAGATTCAGCTCCTTGTGACTCAAACAGGTACTCGATGAAGAGTTTAAAATCTATAAAAGACCACCGGAGGGTGCTCCAGTGAGGGAGGTTCCGACACTCAAATTAGAAAGAGCGATTTTCTAAAGGAATGAAAACAAATTGAGAGAGGAAGGGAGGACGGATCTCCATGTGATCAGTGTGCCCCATGTAAAGTCAAGAGAGCTTATCTGATTTCGATATATCAAAGGTTTTTATATGAAGTGCCACAAGAGCCGTGTGCATTTTAGACATTACAATTCTAGTTTTCTTATAGGAGATCCAAAAATTTCGGAGTTCAAATGTCAGAGATTTGAAATCATTATCATTTAAGAAGTTTGATTATACGGGGAGATTTTTTTCCTTATTGATTAAATTCTAAAGGGTTTTTTTCCTTATTCAGGAGATACGTTTCATGTTGAGATAGAAAACCTAATCAAGATGAGATTTGATTGAATATTACCATTAAGGAGTTGAAGTGGTCGGTTTCTTAGGTGTTCAATAGCTATCGATTGAATAGTAGGGGATAATCATTTGGTCTTACCGAATATGTTTGTGGTTCGGTCGTGTCATCATGATCGGTCTATTGGTTTGTTTGTTGTTCAGTTTAGAAGCTGAGCCCCTCATGACCATGGGTGTCAAGTAGGGCTTTCAAGCACTCGGGTACTGTACCAGCTGTTGTTTGGATCATGTCTCATCAAATAGCATGAGATATCCCGATGATTTTCTCTCAAAGTGATTTGAGAGAGAGAGAGAACGAGGAGGGAAGAATAGAACATTGATCTAATGTATTGATTACTCATCTTTTCTTCTTTCTATATAGGGTCTAGGGTTGTTTCAACCAGCATTCCTGAAGCAGAACATTGTGTTCAATTAACTGCAAGTTTTTCTTTAAAAACATAGGAGCTAGCTACAATTTTATTTGCTTAAAGCAGGCTACTGAAATTTCTTTTAGTTTGGCTATGATATTAATTTAAAGAAGATGAAGAGAGACTTCAACAACAACAACCTAGGCCTTCTGTCTTAAAATTTGGGGTCGGCCATATGAAAGACAAATAAAGAAATCGTAAAAAAAAAAAGAAAGAAAGAAAGAGAGAGATTTAGTTTGTATGGATTCTCCTACGCCACTCATTCCTATCTAAAGCCATCTCCTCAACTAAATCCATCACTATCATATCCTTACAAATGCATTGCATCCAAGTTTTCAATGGTCTACCTTTACGTTTTATTAATTCTCATGTATTTAAGTTCTCTACCTTCCTAACAGGTGCGTCCATAGGCCTTCGCTGCATATCTCCAAACCATCTCAAACGGTCTTCTCGCATCTTGTCTACAATTGAATTGACTCCTAATTTATTACGTATCTAGTCATTTCTAATTCTATCATTTCTTGTTTTACCGCGCATTCACCTAAATATTCTCATTTCAGCTACAATCATTTTTTGCTCTTGTTGCTGTTTAATGGTCTAACATTCAGTGTCATATAATAAAGTAGGTCTTACTGCGGTCCTATAGAATTTTCTCTTCAAATGTAATGGTATCGTGCGATCACAGAGTACTCCGAATGCCTTTTTCCATTTCATCCAGCCCGTTTAAATTCTATTATTAACATCTTCATTTATATTACCATCATTTTGGATGATGGAACCAAGATATCTAAACCTTTCACTTTTTGGGACTTCTCTTCCTTCCAATCTAATCGTTTCTTCAATATCCTGATGATTATCAATAAACTTATATTTCATATACTCAGTTTTAGATCTACTCAATCTAAATCTTTTAGATTCTAACATATCCCTCCATAACTCTAATTTAGTACTGATACCATCTCTAGTTTCATCAACTAAAATTATATCATCTACGAAGAGCATACACCAGGGTATTTCATTTTGAATATTTTTTGTGATTTCATCTATCACTATCGTAAATAATAAGGGACTCAATGCCAAACCTTGATATAGCCCAATGTTAATAGGAAAGCTATCACTCAACCCCCCGCAAGTCCTTACATTGGTCATAACTCTTTTATACATATCTCTAATAAAATTAATGTATTTCAAAGAGATCCATTTTCTCAAGAGCGCTCACCACAACACGTATCTGGGAAGTCTATCATATGCTTTCTCAAGGTCAATGAATATCATACGTAGATCTCTTTTTTGCGTTCTAAATGTCTCCATCAGCTGTTTTAACAAGTGAATTATTTCAGTGGTGGATCGTGCGGACATAAATCCGAATTGATTTTGAGACACACTTATATCCCGTCTCAATCTATGCTCTATCACTCTCTCTCATAGTTTCATCGTATGATTCATAAGTTTAATTCCTCTATAATTAGCGTAATCTTCAATGTCTCATTTATTCTTATAAAGCAGGACAATTGTGCTATCTCTCCATGGGTTACACATTTTCCTTGTTTGCTAAATTTTGTTAAAAAGAGCTGCTAACATTGTTATTCTAAATTCTCCCAAACATTTTCATATCTCGATAGAAATGCTATCGGGTCTTATGGTTTTGTTATTTTCCATTCTCTTTATAGCCTCCTTTACTTCATGAGGACGAATCTTACGTTTAAAATCTCTATTAATCTCTTCTATAGATATCTCTAAATTTTCTTTGTTTGTTGTACTCTCAACATTAAATAAGTTATTAAAATATTCTCATCATCTCTTTCTTATATCATCATTTCTTACAAGTGTATAATTTGTTGCACTCTTAATACATCTAATCTCATTTAGATCTTGTCCATTCATCTCCTTTAGTTTGGCAATTTTATATATCTCTCTCTCCCCGTCTCGAGTCTCTAGTCTCTTGTACAATTTGTTATACACTTTACTCTTTAATTCATGGATAATCTTTTTGACTTCTTTTTTTACTTTTTTGTATTTTTCATAGGTCTCGCTACTACTATCATTTTTAAGATTCCTATAGCACTCTCTTTTGATTCGGATCGCAGTTTCTATTTTTTCGTTCTACCAACATGACTCTTTGCCTCTTGGAGTCCCACCCTTGGATACTCCAAAAATCTTTCTACATATACTTTTAATATTATTAGACATATCATTCTATATTATTTCTACGTTATCATTTACAGACCAATTTGTTACTCAAATTACTTTATCCCTAAAAATCGTCACATTTTTCCATTTTAGTTTCCACCACTTAATTCTTGGCTCCATATATGGTTGACATTGCTTTTGTCATTTAGACACCCGTACGTCTAAATCTAAAAGTCTGTGCTGAGTCGTTACACTCTCTCCCGATATGACCTTACAATCCTTACAAATCTTTCTATCACCTCTTCTAGTGAGAAAGAAATCTATTTGACTAGCATTTGATCCACTTCTATAAGTAACTATATGTGACTCTTTCTTCTTAAAGAACATGTTTACTAGTGTCAAATCAAATGCTACTGTAAACTCTAGAATTGTACTTCATGCCTCATTCCTACCGCCGAATCCAAAGTTTCCGTGTACGGTTTCGAATCCCCCGTTTTTCTCTCCTACATGTCCATTTAGATCTCCTCCGATAAATAACTTCTCGCTATTTAGTATGATTTGTATAAATTCATCTAGATCATCCCAAAATTATTTCTTACTAATTGCATCTACCCCTATTTGGGGCGCGTATACGCTAACTATATTAATTACGTTTTTTTCATTTATTAAGCTGACAAGCATCATTCAATCTCTATTTCGTCTTATCTCTATTACCTCTCCTAATAGATCACTATGTACAATTATTCCTATCTTATTTTTAATTCTATCTCTACCTGTGTACCAAATCTTATGACCATAAGACTCTATTAATCTAGCATTCTCTCCCACCCATTTGGTTTCTTGAAAATATATGATCTTAATTTTTCTTCTATTCATTGTTCACATATTTCTCCTAATTTTTCGGTGAGAGATCATATGTTCCAAGTGGCTAAGCGAATCCTATCCTCATAGACTATTTTATTTGTCCACACCCTAACATCCTTTGATAACTTGTCACTACACCCGGGATCCGATGTAACGCGTCGTTGAGGAAGAAACGCCCTATACGTTTTCCTATATTTGTCTCTCATTTGTAATTTGATAAAAGATTTTTACGCTGGCTGTCAGCCTACCGCAAACCTACTCCTATATTCGAGTTTGGGATCGACCGTGGCGAAGTTCTTCCTATAGTGATTATCAAAAAGGAAAAATAGGTAAATGTTGGGCTGCTCATGTAAATGATGAATTGGGGTCACTACCACGTTCTGTCCGAGATAAAGTGCAATCTAAAATTGACAGCTCAAGAATATAATAGACTCACCAAATGTTTGGCCTTTTACCTATAGTGATTTATCCATCTGATCAAAAAATGTGCTCCATCTTGCTCTATGGGCTTGGCCCCCCGGGGGGGGGGGGAATCCAGAAGCTGACGAATGGCAATTATGTCTGCATTGCATCCTGAGTCTCTGCCTACTAAGCCTTAATGCTCCACATGAGAGCACACACACGGTACTTCGAACGGCAAAGACAAAAACAATTATTAAAGAAGCATCACATGCGTTAAAGCATTCAGCACCTGCAAGCCGCTCTTTGGTGTCTTGATAGTGCTGTTCTAACCATCATGAAGACACCTTAGCAGTTGAAAACAGCAGGAAAAGCAATATGGAATCAATATGATCTTACTCTAATTCATATGCTAAAAAGCTGAGTTAATGAAGATGAGACTACTATACTTTTAACTTGCAATAAGATCCCAAGAGAGCCGATTAATCCCACTAGCCTGGCTAGTAGCAGGCATTTGAAGAAAATACGAAGGCTCTTGCTTTCTACCTGTATTTCTTTTTGGTCATAATGAGATTTGAACCCCGGATTCCGGAGTTAGGAAAGGGATGTGATCATTAGACCTTCCGCTTGTGAACTTTTTACCAGCATTTCACCAATCTAAAGAGCAGACACATAATCCTTTTCACAGATTCTATTTCTATATATTAAAATAACCAGACATTGCTCCCAAAGTTGGAGCTGCTGCTTTAACTTCTCCATCATGTGTACCACATGGAAGAATCCTCTTTTCATGCTTGCAAAGACAAAACTTCAATTTTTCATTATTTGACCAAACTGAATTTAGTCATCCTATTAAATCTAGTCATGCAAAACAACCCAAGCTTGATTTAAAATGCCAGCTTTTATATTTCAAGACTTGGACATGCGAGCAAATTGTGCTATAATTTGGGTATGAAAAAGTGTAACCAATGATGCTAGAATACCGTCGGACTTGGAACCTGACCTTTTGCAGCAAGAGAAGAAACGCTAACTTCATTTGCGGATTCAGCTGTGTATTTCATGTTCTCTGCAGTTATGCATGAGGAAGTCTCAAATTATGCCTTCCATCCTTGATATCAAGCCTTCTCATTCCAGCACTTGATTCATTCGTTGCTCTCTTCCGGCCGAGACTCATGAGACGATATATCCATTGAACAATAAAGGATACTCCTCCATTGTCCTGAACCAGGCTGATCATCGTTTTCATTCGTTGTCTGTGTAATTGATCAAATAATCTAGGCCTCAGATTTCTACTTGAATTTTTCCTTGATTTTGGAACATCTACAATTCAGAGTTTTGCTTTTTTTTTTGGGGGGGGGGGGGTGATTGTATCTGTAATGTAAATGAAGTGGGGCTTTTTCTCTTTGTCGGGAATTGGTAAGACTTAAAAAAAATTATTAATAATAATAATAAAAGGTGTACGAGGTCTTCTAGATTTTCGTTTTTAATGCAAAGAAAAAAATCAAATGACCGTTGACTTCAAAATGAGGTGCGAGCTCTTTTGATTCTTTGAGATCCAGAGACTCGAGATTCAATTTGTTGGGTGGGTGATCCTTTACGCGTCTTCTCGATGCGGTTAGCTTATACCACCTTCTCGATGCAAGTTGATGACCAATAGCTATAGCTACCGATGTCGTAGGCGTTTCATAGACAACCCCTTATGCCCTCCATGCAGGGAGTTTCCAGATACCCATAGCCACCTATTCAGGGATTCTGTGTTAGTTCGGCTGGTTTGGTTACAGATCTTGTTTGCTTCTTGCTCATTTGGTATACGCTTTGGACCATTTGAAAGGTTAGATGTCGCGGCATTTTCGAGAGTGCCACTTTCTCCCCGGCTGATGTAGCCTTAATTGCTTCCCGTTACGCTCAAGAGGGATGTTTGACTTTGGACTGTCATCACAAGTATGTCCCCATTCAGCAGCTGGATTTGTTGGAACCCCTCCCCCGGGTTTTTACAAATTGGAAAGCCCTTCATGTTCGGCGGGCGTCGTAGGACTTACACATGACGAGTTTGGCTTCTACATACCTAGTTTTATAGCTTATATAATATATATATATATTAAAAGAAAAAAAAATGGGAAAAGAAGTGATAAACTGAGACAGTGGCATATTTTATATATTAAATTAAAAATTATCCCACATAAAAAAATAACCCCACACTTAAAAAATATTACCCAAAAAAATTGTATTTATAACTTAAAAATATATGTCATTCTATGAAAATATTTTATCCCATGAAAATATTTTGTCTTAGATCCTGAATCTGCCATTGAACTGAGAGGTCCGCTGAGTGACGAGGTGGCGGACTTAAAGAGACGGTGGTCAGCATTGTCAAGGCAAGGTTTAGGGGGAAGGGGCATGGGATATTAACAAAACAAATATGATTTGAGTGGATAATTTATTTTTTCACGTATCATTATTGATAAGACCTCATTTAAAAGGTTCAATTCGAAAAGTATTCAACATAAAATCTGTGATCCAAAAGGGATCAATATGCTTAGACACGGGTGGACTTATATCGTCCTGATCTACCAATGTGATCTATCTTTCTGAATTGGCCTATACGTCACGATCCACCAATGGTATTTTTCTCTCCGAATGGGTCTATGTCATCCTGATCGCTCAGTAAGATTACCATTGATATTATTCGAATTGACCGCTCGGCTAATTCCTGATGACGCATATTCGATCGCTCCATGGAAGTGGTTGATGCTTCCTAATACTCGTCTCTCCCTTAACCGAAGACCAACAGTCGACCCCTTTGGTTCTTACCAAATCAAAGGTAATATTCTACTGAATCTAATGACATTTGTTTCCTATCTTGACACGAAACACATCTTTCAGATAATAGGAAAAATCCCCCCATATATTTAACTTCCCAAATGATAAAAATAACGAATCTTTCTAATAATTTGATTATCGAAATCCCGAAATCTTCGGACCTCTTCGTAAAGAAACTAGGGTTATAACACCCCGAGTTCACACGATTCTAGTGGAATATCATATAAAAACTTTCGATATACAGCAATCCAGGTAAATTCCCTTAACTCAACACTCGACGCACAAGTCACAGGGAGATTCGCTCTCTCTCCCTCTATGTATATTTCATTCATTCCAAAAACCGTTCTTTCTGACTTGAGTATCGGAGTCTCCCCACTGGAGTACCCTCTAACGGTTTTTTGTAGATTGCAAACCTTTTTATCGAGTATCCGTTCGAGTCACAATGAGTCAGATCTGTGGAATCGAGACTCATCTTCAATAAATTAACGCCGTCCGTGGGAAACAAACGAGCAATTTTCATCAAACACTCTGGATTATCAGATTGTTATGCCTCCCAAAAAGAGAACCAAAACTGCCTTGAAAGTTGTATCCACCATGGACGGTCATACCGCCACCTTGACTAATGCCTCTCCTCCAGTGGCACCCATTCGCTCTACAGACGATCGTGTTACTCATCAACCCTCTCACTCGGAGTAGGTTCCTCAACCAATCCCTCAAAGACATTCGATTGCACCCATCGTGCGGGTGCTCCCGAGTCCAATTGATCGCCCTTAACTAGAAAGATTGGAGTCAAAAATACAGAGCGTGAGCAGATGGTTGGAGGGACTCAGACGTGTTATCAAGCCAGAAGGGAAATCCTCTTCGGGAGGATCTGGACAAGCACTCTCACAAAGGCTCGCACCCTGATTAAGCCATGAACCGTCGTTCACATCTCGCCTAGATCCAGATGACTAAAGAAAACAAATCAAACAACCTATTACAGATAAACTCAAACGAGCTAACACCAGGAGGAACGTCTTGCCTCCGTATCTCTCGACTATGTTGCCATTCGACCCGAAGATTTCCTTAGAACTAATACCTCAGGACATACTCTTCCCTCCCATGGAGAGATATAATGGGACGACCGATCTCCGCGACCACGCGGCTCACTTTGTTACAGTAATAATCTCAAGAGACATGACGGACGCTACCATGTGTAAACACTTCCTTACTACCCTCAAAGGTAATGCATTAACATGGTTCAATTTGCTTCCACCGTTTAGCATCTAGGGCTTCCCCTGGCTTTAACAGTAGTTTGAAATGCATTTTGTGATTAGTCGAGAAGCCAAGACAAAGTCAACCTCCTTACTTTTGCTACAGCAAAGGGACGATGAGTCCCTAAGAGATTTCCTTGAGAAATTCAAGACCAAGATGATAAAGGTTCTAGTCTTGGACCATTCTATCGTGCTAGCAGCATTGCTTACTAGGTTGCACCCCTCGGGCATAAAAACTTAGATTACAAAGAATTCTCCTTCCACTATCCAAGAGTTCTATGCTCGTGCTGAAAAATACATTACAGTAAAAAATGTTGAGACTCTCAATAGGCGAAAAAACTAATAGTCCCAAAAAGAGCGCAGTCAGTTGACCATCGCACAACAGGCCAGACGGAGTGATCCTCTAGATCCATGACTAACATTACCTACATGAGCCCAACATTCCCATTTATGCTTTTCCGGCTTATGACCCGGTGTTCTCTACTTTCCCTCTTAAGTAAATTCTGACTCATTTCCCCCTTAGCTTATGCTTTTACAATGTCTTCTGATGGATGACTTTTTCTCTTTTTGTGCTTACCTTTAGTCTATTCAAAACTGATCTCTTTTCATGATAAGACATTCTAGCGAACTTAATAGGCATATGTCGTCCCGTCCTATGAAAGGATTTATCTTCTTGAATGGGCTTATGTTGTTTTGTTCTACTGAAAGGATCTATCTCCTCGAATGGGGTTATGTCACCCTGTCCTATGGGATCTATCTCCCTAAATGGGTCTATGTTATTTTGTCATACCAAAGGGGATCTATCTCCCAAAATGGGCCTATGTTGCAACATTCTACCAAAGGGATTTATCTCTCCAAATGGGTCTATGTCATCCCGTCCTGCCAAAGGGATCTATCTCCCCAAATAGGTCCATGTCGGCCCATCCTACCAAAAGAATCTATCTCCTCGAATAGTTCTATGCCGCTCTGTCCTATCGAAGAGATCTATCTTCCCGAATTGACCCATCTCACCCCGTCATACCAAAGGGATCTATCTCTCCGAATGGATTCATATTGTCCCATCTAACCGAAGAGATCTATCTCTCCGAATGAGCCTATATTGCTCCATCCTACCGAAAGGATTTATCTCCCCGAATGGGTCAATATCGTCATGTCCTACCGAAAAAATCTATCTCTTCGAATGGACCTATATCGCCCTGTCCTATAGAAGGGATCTATCTCTCCGAATGGGCCCATGTTGCCTCGTCCTACCGAAAGGATTTGTCTTCCTGAATAGGTGTGCATTGCCTCAACCTACCGATAGAGTCTGCTCTTTTGAGTGAACCTGTGTTGCCTCGACCTACCGACAACATCCATAGGCTGATTTTTTTTTAGAGTTTTCAAAATTTCTGCAAAGGATATCATCTGGGTAAATTCAAATTCATTTATGCAGATATCAAGAAGGTTGGTTAGACTTCAAATTTAAATTTTTACAGATGGTAAAATTTAGAAAAATAAGGAGAAGTTTTAGCATAAAAAATTTATAAACTTTCTAAAGTTTAAATGCTTCTTTTGTTGATATTTACAGCAGGTTTTTTGGGGCTTAAAAAGTTCAGATAAATCAACACAAAAAGCAGGTCTTTGAAGTAGAATAGAGTGAAAAATACTTGAGCTCTTTATAGAAAAAAGTGATGAAATTCTTGCACATGAAGCTTTTCTTTCGAGTATAGTTTCTTGTTTTCCGAAAATTTTATTTATTATACTTGTATTGGTTTTGTGTTGAGGTGTGAGTGTGTTATGTGAGTGAGTTTTTGTTGGTGTTGAATCTTCCATTGTTGGACGAAGTTATCTTTATGGTGTGAAGATCAGAAGTCGACAAGTGAATTGTAATTTGTAATCGAGTTATATAGTGGAAACTAGTAGGTTGCTAGATCCCGATTTGCTGGTTAAAGAGTGGACGTAGACATAAAATCGAACCACTATAAAAAGAATTTGTCTCTTCATCCCTAATTTTAATTTCCACTGCACATGCATAGATTGAATATATGATTAATATAGATCTAAGTAGAGTTAAATTAAATTTTTTAAAAGCCAATCGAGACAATCAATTCAACCCCCTTCTTGGTTATCATAGGAACCAACAAATGGAATTCATCCCCTTGAACAAACTTGTGTTGCATCAGTTGGCCCATGAAAAATGTTCTTCCTAATCAGAGCACTATTGCCTAAATTTTCAAAATGACGAATGAAACCTGATCTCCAAGATAACTTCAGTTCAACCGACTTGACCTTTTAATGAAGGCAATGTACCCATGGATAAATTAACAATATCCCTTAGACCGATCGACCCGAGAAACCATCAGCAAGTCATATAGAGAATACGCAGAGAAAAATACATTCTCTATTCAGTCAAAGAAGAAGTTCTTACAAAGATAAACATATGATATGGCCAAGTGCCTTCCAAGCGAAAACTCCATAATACAGAATCATATGGGGTCAGGAAGGGTAGAAGGAAGTACTAAGACCTCTTAAGAAAGGGACTCCGCGATCGCCTGAGTTGTGGCCGATCTGGTATGACCATCGATCGGAGCTACAGAGATAGGACCCTGATCTGAAACCACCTGACCAGCCATTTCCTCCAAAGGGAGCAAAGCATCGTATATCTTAACCTTGTGAGCTATCGTCTCAGCACACTTCAACCTCTCTAGCAGCTTGCATTGGGAATGCCTAAGGGCTATGGCATCCCTGACAATGGACTCCTCAAGATGAGATATCTTCTGTTTGGCTTCCCAAAGAGACTCTTCCGGTGACTACACCAATGTCTCTGCAGTTATAAGGCTACCTATGTGAAGATGTCGCTCGGCCTCCAACTCTTCGTAACACTTCTCGACCGATGCCAACTTCTCTTCCAAATGCTTAATCTGTTCGTCATTCTTAGCAAGCAAAGCACTAGAGACACTCTCAGCCTAGGTATCTCTCTCATTTTGTTCCAAGACATCCCGTAACGTTAAGACTTAGTTTCCTAAGAGGTTGACTTGTTTCTCCGATTGCTTCCTCTGTTGCCTTTGGAGTTCTGCCAAGACTGCAATCTAAGGGAAGACAATACGAGTCAGTCAAAACTGGAGAAGAACTAAACAAAATGAGTTTTGGTTAGAAACAATACCATCAAAGAAAGAGATTAGAGAGCTTTATCTACCCACTCAGGAGACACCATCGGTAATTCTAGGTCAGAATCTCGAAGGTCAAACTGTTCGGCTAGTCGAAGTGTCCCTTCGATATCGACACAGTTGTATCAATAGCCTCCCCTGTAGACAAGAACCAATCCCCCCTCTTGCACATACTTATGAACATCGAAGGATTTAACAAAAACAAGCGGCGAGAGCCTATCTTCCCCCACACTCTCACGATAAGGGCTCTACGGCTCCATAGGGGACTGAATAAATGCCTGGCCTGCGGGCGCCACGAGGATGTACGACTCTGCCGATGGACCCTCTCGTATCATTGAGACAGCCGTATTCGTAGACCCCTCTGCGTCAGGAACTTTTTTCATCGGGATACCTTCCTCAGCATCTCACATTAAGGTAGACGCATCAAGGGACTGACTACCAATCCCCTTCGTCTCTACTCTCACAGACCCAGAACGCTTCGACGTAGTAGGAGACATATACTCTCCAGTTTCCCTATGAATTTCCTCCTCTTTAGAACACCTCAACACGATCGAAGATGTGCGTTCCCTGGCCTCCTCGTGTGCCTCCTCGTCTTTGGATA
The DNA here is from genome assembly GCA_037126225.1 of Dillenia turbinata. Lineage (NCBI taxonomy): Eukaryota > Viridiplantae > Streptophyta > Magnoliopsida > Dilleniales > Dilleniaceae > Dillenia > Dillenia turbinata. The sequence goes on along the minus strand of JBAMMX010000015.1, from coordinate 26,367,458 downwards.
GTTCGAATAGTTGGATTTTTCTTGTCTTCGGTAAGGGGGCAAAACCTTTAATGACTCTCCGTTAGAAGGCCTTTCAGCATGCTCACGTGGCCTTTTGAAATTTAGCCTCACCTGCTTATCAGTCGAAATCACTTCCAAGACGGAGTGCTCTACAAACCTAAGAACATCGACCAGTTCCTTCTCCTTCTGCTCTAGTAGAATATTCCTATCGATTTTTCTCCTCTGATCGATTAGTAGGCCCACCATAAAGAACATTTGATCATCCACAAGCAATTTTACCCAAATGTTTCAATGAGTGGACTCTCAATAATGTCTGAGAAACTGAAAAAAAAAACGAGAATGACGAGTAAAAAGTGGAGATTTTTCCCTACATAAATAGTTCCTAGTCAACATTTGGCAACCTGAGCAAAAGATCCTTGTTTTAAAATCTCACAAAGAAGTACTTCTGCGTCCAAAACTTGTCATTTGATTTATTGTAGTAGAACTTTCAATGAGAATCTAAGCAGATCTGCAACCGATACCAACCACGAGTAGAGCCTTGATCCTTATATTGCGTCAGCGAAGAAAGAATCGCCAAAATCTCCATATCAAAGCAAAGGCAACAAAACCTTAACAAGGAAATTATCACGGCCACAAAGCGTCAAGCGCTAGGAATGAGTAATGTGAGGTAAATCCTCTAGTACTGTATCACCTTAGCAAGCAAGCCTATATATGGGATTTTTACGCCATACTTCACTAACTACTTATACATAAGAACACACTCGTTGGGCACCTTGTTCGCCCTATCTTTATCAATGGGTAATACTAATGCAAAATCACCCCCAACGCCATATCACTCCATATCTCACTAAGTTCATCCTTAGTCATCATGCTTTAGATCTCACCAATGCTCTGATAAGAAAAAGAAGAAGCACCCTTCGGCATTTTTCAGAAGGAATTTTCATCAAATGAAGAAATAATTTGTAGAAGAATATGCGAAAGTATAAAATATGCCTAAGTCTGTAGCTTTATCAAGAGTACTAAAGACGATTTGCGGGAACCAAAAAGACACTTATCGCATTAAAAGTTTAGCGCCTTTTTGATAAAGTTATTACTCATGACGCTTTTCTCACGAAACAATATTACAAGTTGAGGGTAAATGATGCGACTCCATTCAAAAGGCACAATTGGAAAATTGTCCAATATAAAACCCGTGATCCAAAAAGGGCCATAGACATGAGTAGCCCTATGTCACCCTGATTTACCGATGTGATCTATCTTCACGAATAGGTCTATTTTGTCCCGATCAACCAATGTGATTTATCTCCCCGAGTAGGCCTATGTCACCCCAACCGCTTAATAAGATTACCTTTGATATTATTCAAACCGACCACTAAGCTAATTCCCGATGATATCTATTCGATCACTTCATATAAGTGTTCTGTGCCCTCGAGTACACGTCTCTCCTTTGACCAACGACCAATAGTCGACCCCTTCGACTCTTACCAAATCAAACATAATATTCCATTGAATCTAATGACATTTGTTTCATATCTTGGCACGAAGCATATCCTTTTGATGAAGGAAGAAATCTCCCCATATATTTAACTTCCCAAACGATAAAAATGACGATTTTTTCTAATAATTTAATTATCAAAATCCGAAATTTTTGAATCTCTTTATAAGAAAATTAGAGTTGTAATGCTCTGAGTTCACACAAGTCTAGTGAGATATCATATAAAAGCTTTCGATACATAGCAGCCCAGGTAGGTTCCTTTGATTCAACACTCGACACACAAGTTATAGAGAGATCCGCTCTCTCTTTGTCTATTTCATTCCTTCAAAAATCATTTTTCCTAATTTGAGCGTCGGAATCTTTTCTCGTCGGAGTACCCTTTGACAATCTTTTGCAAGTTTCAAGTCTTTTCACTGAGTATCTACTCGAATCACAAGGAACCGGATCTATAGAGTCAAGACTCACATATAACAATTATCATAATATTATAATATTTAAAATTATTTGAATAATTTTTATAAATATTGATAAGATAGTAATATTGATCACAAATTATTCTACCATTTTATTTATAAAACATAATAATTTAATAATTATAAATCTTATAAAAATTATATCAAGGTTACCTGTTCGGTATCTAAATCCCGTCAGAACAGGCGCGAGCGAGCCGGGGCGTGTCTCCGAAGAGGAGCGCGGACGAGACTCACTTGGACTTAATTTGGAATAAATCTTTTCCTTTTTTTGGAGTTATTTAGGAAATCGGGAATTTCAGGTTCTCTTGACAATGCGTTTTCTCGAGGTGTCGTGCATGCATCCTTCTCTTTTCCTCGTTTCCATTTTTTTTTTTTTAACAAAATTTACTTCACTGCTAAAAACTACTAAATTTTGTGTTAGCACCTGTTTGTTCTGCATGCATCCCACCGCCATTATCTCCCTCCCATCCCCCCTCTCTTGTCTCCATTCCAGGATGACTTCGCCATTACGATCTCGTCTGTCCTAATTTATCAATCCCTCTCTGTCAAACCCCAGTGTTTTTTACTATGAGATCGGTTGCGACGCTTCACTTAATCTTATTCTGAAAAAAATAATTTTTTCAACACATGAACGATTCGTTCAAATCTTGATATCTTTTCTTTCGCCGCTGCTGAGTCCTAACTGACTTCCGTCAGGATTTTTCAATCTCTCGTAATTATGAGGTGAAATCGGCCATTCTCTCCCTTACGCGACGCCAAGTATCTAGCGTTTGAGCACTTTCTTTATTGGATTCGCTCTGACGGTGAAGATTTTTGTTTTGCATTTGTCTCGCCGTGTGAATTGGATTGAACTCTCTTATTTTTCTTTATTTAAATTTAAATTTTTAAATCTGAATCTTGGAGGGAGGGGGTTCTTTTAGTTTAGGGTTTTTGATCTTGTTTTTTCTGTTTAAAAGAAAATGGCAGAATCGATCGGGGGAGGTTGATAGTGAGAGTATGGGGAGGGGGAATGGAGTTGAGGAGGATTTGCATGAATGGAAGGTGTGGGGCCACCGCCACAGTCGAGTGGAAGAATGGCTGGCCTCTTCGATCCGGCGAGTTTGCTACTCTCTGTTTCGAATGCGGGTATCTCTCTATCTGTCTCTCGTGTTATCCAGATTTGATTTGATTTGGGAGCTGTTTGGATTTTTCTTTTTTAAAGTATTTCCCTGGTGTTTTCAATTCTTTACGCCCTTGTTGTTAATATTGGTACCACCGGTTTGTTTATTCCTGTAATTCAGCGTTGATCCTATCCAAAATCAATTATTAATTATGCCTATGTGCTTGTTGCCTTGCCTGTCGATCACAACTAGCCTCTGAAATTTTCTGTTTATTGGATCTTTTGCTCTTGCACCAGTAGGGTAGGACTCTTGATTAGCTCCTCAAAACCCCAAAACGAAATCCATAACACCTAATTGGGCCACATAAATGTTCTACTACTGTATATAACTAGTTTCCAATATATATAACATCTTTCGTGATTGGTCAGTTGGGATATATAAGCTCCACCACCACCAGACAGATGTACTCGATCTGATGGACATGCTCGACTATTTAGTCCTTTCTATTTGCTTTTCATCCTTCCTTTGTGGTTTTGACTTGCTTGAGCATTACATTGACTTCAGATCAGCCTATGAAAAGCTTGCTTTTTGTGATACATTCCACCTAGATGAATCAGGCTGGAGGGAATGCTCTCAATGTGGCATGGTTAGCTGATAATCTCGTTCATCCTGTCAATCCACATCTATCATTTGCATTCTTTCACTCTGATTATGTTTTACATGACAGCGTCTCCACTGCGGATGTATTGCATCCTTGTCTCTGCTCAAGCCTTTGGACTTTGGTGGTGTAGGCTGTATTAGCTGCACACAATATCTTAGAAATTATACGGTAAGATAGAACACTAATATGCTTTTTTGTTGGTATAGTATTCAAATCATGCGGTCAGAATTTGATTGATAATGAACCTTTTCAGTGAGAATTTTATACCTGATTAAAGAGCACTTAATATATGAACAATTGCAGTGTAACGGAACCATCAATTTGCATTCCTATGTAACCTTTTGCTAGTTATCCACGTGCGCATTTTGCTTATTGTTGAAAAAAGTAACAGAAATTACCTTGCGCGTATCTCCTGTGCATGCACAAGGCAGGTGTGGTAGTTCTTTTGTTTACATTATTATATTCCCAGAAAACAAACTTCTCTGACATTTTAGGCCTGGTGTTGCTTTAGTTATTTATACAACAAAGTATCCTGTATATATGAAATTTTAATTTTTTTTTTCCCGGCAGTGTTATGCAGACCGTTGCAATAATCTTAAAGAGGACTATAATACAGCCATAAAAGAAACATTTCACATATCCTTTATAGTTCTTCATGCAGATTTCTAAAGGTGAAATTCTTAATGGTTTTGGCACCTCGATGACAGTTAAGAGGTGTGAGGAGCCACCTAAATCCATTGAGGATGAAATTGACTGTGATCATGAGAAGAAGGATATGCAATTGGGAAACAGAACCGAGAAAAATAAGAACAATTTCTTTCAGGCTCAGAAGGGTGATGCAAAGGCATCTAATGTGCAAGATGAAGCCAAAGCTTTCATCAAAGAAATTGACACATGCTTGCCTAGCCTGACACAACACTCCATTGGATCTCCTGAAGTGGGTAGACATAATTGTGAAACAGCATTGGCAGTCAAAGATTCATACCAGTCACGCACCCCACCATTCTTAGGTATGAACTTAATTGGCCCATCAGGCAATTCAACTCTACTTCCTTGCACCCATGGTGGGGTTAATGAACGAAAGGAGCAGAAGAAAGCACCTTCTTCATCTCAACAAGGACAAAAGCCCTGGAATGTGTTGCTTAAGTCATTGGAGACCAATGGTGGAAGTAGTTTAGGTGTTGAGGCCAATAAGGGCCCAGTTCCTCAGAGACGTGTTGCAAGGCCACCAGCTGAGGGGAGGGGTCGGAACCAGTTACTTCCCCGATACTGGCCAAGGATTACAGACCAAGAGTTGCAGCAACTTTCTGGAGAGTATCCATGATTTTAATGTCTTTTCAACATAGATCCAAGTGGAGAAACTTGTGTCTAAAAACTGGCTTTCTTTTATTTTTCTGTTTGCTCAAACTTGTTAATTGCCTTGACTATCTTCAAGTTTGAATTCTACAATCGTTCCGTTGTTTGAGAAGGTTCTTAGTGCCAGTGATGCTAGTCGAATTGGCCGACTCGTCCTCCCAAAAGCATGTGCAGAGGTAAGTTTTGAGATGCATTCTCAGGCACATTGACTTGTGAATCACCTTTTTCTTTTTCTACCTTTTTTTTTCCTTTCTTTCTTTGGGAGGATTGTATTGAGGATTGCTGTTTATTCTTAGTCTTGTGTTCTATTCTGTTAGGGGATTATATCAGTGTAAACTGTGTGTGCCTGCAGGCATATTTTCCACCTATTTCTCAGTCAGAAGGGTGTCCCTTGAGGATTCAGGATGCGAAGGGGAATGAATGGACATTGCAATTCAGGTTCTGGCCCAATAATAACAGCAGAATGTATGTTTTAGAGGGTGTAACCCCATGCATACAATCTATGCAATTACAAGCTGGTGATACAGGTGTGTTTTCTTTCTTTCCTTTTTTTTTTTTTTAAATTTTTTTTACGCCATTGATTCTAAGACTTTGTTACATGTTAATGCCTTTGTCTTACCTTGGAATGCTCTTGTTGGCATGATCTCCCTCAATGTGAAATTTGATTTGTGCCCTTCAAAACTGAGAATTCTTATGGGAGGTTCACAACTTGAGCATAGGCATAGTACACGAGGCCCTTCTGCAGCATCTGCCTAATGCAACTTTACTTTGTGCTTTCTTGCTTATAATCCTCTGATAAGTTATAAGTTTGGCCTCATCTATGTTCACTATTTGTCCTAAAGTATATGATACCATCTTTGTTCTCCTAGTTGAATATTCTCTCTTTCCTTTGGCAAATAAATTTAGTGCCCAAAATTTTTTTGATGTTTGGACTGACTTTTCTTTAGCTCTTTTTCATTTATATATGTGAAAATGGCTACTTTAGCTGTTTTATCATTTTTCCTTTTTAGGATTCCAAAATTCCTCAGTTTTCTTTTTTAAGCTTTCACTTAATCTTTTAGTTCTCAAAATTGTCTTTCTAGATCCTATATCGATTTCTGAATTCTATAGATCATGAGACTGACGTAGCGGAAGATTGTAACAGATTCCTAATAATCAATGATTGAAGAAGGCAGATGATCTCCATTCCAATTTGAGACCTTGAGGGGTAGAAGTAATAAGAAAGTGAAATGGAACATGCAAAAGCTTTCCTAGCAGTAGTGATGTTCACTCCCCTACGCCCTTCTTTTTGCTTGGGTGCATATGTCCAGAAGGGAATAGAAGATTTATTTAATAATCTTTTTCTTTTTTTTTTAAAGCATGCTAAACTAGCATAGGTGAATTGAGGGGCTGTGGGAAGTGATTATGGAGCATAGGTGAAGTAAGAGAGATTTTTATACATAATTGTTGGAAGTAGAGTTGCACAATTTCCCTCCAAAAGAATTTAGATTCCTTCCGGGGGGAAAAAAAAAAGGTTTTCCCTACCTATCAATTAAGATATTGTGGTAATTAAAAAGTAATTTTAGGTGGAAGCACCAGGTTTTGTGGAGTTTATTTGAAAATTCCTTGCTCACTGGGTGATTCATGCTTTTTTTGGAGTTAGAAATTAACTTCACATTTTTTTTGTTCCAACCAACAACACTTTGAATTGAAAATGAACTCTACATGTTTTGTGGGGTTCATTTGGTTCCAAGCACAGCCAAAAGAATAAATCACTTATTTTCATCTAACCCAAATTTGCTATGCTTTCTTTAGTATTTACTAAAAAATACTCCCTCCATTTCTCATTTTCTGTTGTTTTAGTGTTTTGAAATTTTTTCACAATATTTGACCTTTTTTTTCAATGAGGTATTAATTTTTTGACCAATTATACCCTTTTCATAACACTTTTTTCTTTCTTATCACCTCTTTGTTGGCCAATCATACATTTTTTTTTTTTAAATCAAATTTTTTTACTTCAAAAGTATTAAAAGAATCTGGAAGATGAAGAGAACATTGGAACTCAATACAATTTTTTTAATCACAAATGTATAAAGAGAATATGGAATTCAAAGAAATGGTACTTGAACTCAATGGACTTTGAAGAAGAGAAGATATGCATGGAAGAAAAAGATGGATTTTGATTAGAAAGTTGAAGACTTGATGGAAATTGAAGAGAGAGTTGAAGAGTAATTTAGTAATTTAAGGTTATTTCTTTGTAGAGTCAGAGCTATGTAATAGCCCCCTTAATCTTTGTGCTAAAACCTTAAATGACAGATAGTGGGAAATGGAGGGAGTACTTTTTAGTTCTCTCTCTCTCTCTCACGTGCGCGCGCTCACTCGATCTCGCTCGTCACTGTTGCCCCCACTTGATCGATCGATCGAGCAGCTCTCTCATGCTGCTCGACCAGGTAAGTAGCATCTTGTAACAACTGTGATTGATTAATAGTTAATCATAGTTAGAATTATTAGTTAGTAGTTAGGTAAATTGATTAAATGGTTAGTAAAATTAGTTAGTAGGATTAGTATAAATAGTAATATCCAATACATGTAATGGCATGAAATGAAATAATATGCAATGAAATCTCTTTTTCTCTCTTGTATTCTCTCTCTCTCTCTCTCTAGTCTTTCTCTCTCTATCTCTCAATTCTCTCTCTAAACCCCTTTCTTTCTCTCTTCAATTTCTATCTCTCTCTATATCTTTTTACCTCTCTATAGTGGATTGTTACAAATTGATATCAGTCCCCTCTTCTCGCTCTCTCCCCCCTCTGTCCCTTAGATTGATCGCTCACTCCACCTCTCTCAGATCCTTAATTCCTCTTTCAGTTCCTTAATCCCTCTCTAAAAAGGGGTAGTATCTCTCCCCTCTCTCGCTCCATCCACCCTCTCTCTCTCTCTATCCCTTTGATCTATTGCTCACTCCCTCTCTCTCTCCCCCTTTGATCGATCGTTCACTCAGATCTAGATACTGGCCTGAATCTATCCCTTAAATCTACCACCCAAAAACCCAGATGGTGGCCTCAATCTCTCCATCACCCAGACCGTAACATCCTTCGATTCTCTCACAAACCCAGATCTACCATTAGATCTCCTCCAGACCATAGCCTATCCTTGATAGCACATAGTCACAGATCCCCTCTGGACCATACCCACCCTCCATCGCACGTAGCCTTCCCTAGACCATAGACTCCCCTCCAGAACATCAGATTTGCCATCAGATCTCCAGACGTAGCCCTCTTGCAGTCATCAGTCTCGCAGTCAATGATACCTACGACCGTAACTCTCAATCCCTCAACCCCTCTGACCTCCATCTAACCGTAACCCTCAAGCCCTTTGACTATAACCCTCTCTCTCTCTCTCTCTCTCTCTCTCTCTCTCTCTCTCAAACCCTGTGACTAGAATCCATACTTGGTGCCTTCACATACCTAAATTAATTTACATTACTAATTTATGTTATTTTATTATTATTATTTTTTTTATTATTATTATTGGTATCATTATTGTTATTAGTATTATTATTATTAGTATTAGTATTATTATTAATATAAAATATATTACCATGAATTTAAAGTTATTAAAATTTAAAATATTTCCAACTCATCAATATAATTGTAGTATAAAAATTTATTTTTTTACTATTATATTTTTGTAATTCGTTTTATATATTGTTTTTGGAGAGCTCCGCTATGGCTAATCTCAAGTTTGGGTAAAGGAGTAGGGTGCGGTAGGTCGAGAGCCAACGTAAAATTTTCTGTCAAAATGAAAAATGAGAGACAAATATAGGAAAACTTTTGAGGCGTTTCCCTCTCAACAACGCGCTACATTGGATCCGTGTAGTGACAAGTTAACAAGGGATCCTAGGTGCGGGTAAGTAAGTTAGCTCATGAAAATAGAATTCGGTCAGCCACTTAGAATATAGGATCCTTAACCGGCAAGTTAGGAAAGATATGAGAAGTAATTAATAAACAAAAGATTAAAATCATGCGTCTCCAATAAACTAAATGGGTGGGGGAGAAGGCTAAAATAGTAGAGCCTTTTGGCCGTAATATTTAGTATACAGGTAGGGATATAATTAAAAATGAGATAGAAATAATTGTACATAAGAATTTATTAGACATAGTAGAGATAAGAAGGAAATGAGGTAAAATTATGTTTGTCGAGTTGGTTAATGGAGAAAGCATAATTAATATAATTAGTGTGTATATACCCCAAATAAATATAGATGTAATTAGTAAAAGGTAATTTTGGGAGAATTTAGATAAATTTATATAAGGCATACCTATTGACGAGAAGTTATTTATTGGAGGAGATCTAAATAGACATGTAAGAGAGAATAATAAAAGATTCGAAACCATACATGAAAACTTTGGCTTTGGTAGAAAGAATGAGGTGGGAGATAACACTTTAGAGTTTGTCACAGTATTTGATTTGATATTCGTAAATACCTTGTTCAAGAAAAAAGAGTCGCACATAATCATATATATGTGGGTCGAATGGCAACCAAATAAATTTCTTCCCCACCAGGAGAGATGATAGAATGACTTATAAGAATTGTAAGGTTATATCGGGGGAGAATATAGTAACTCAGTATAGACTTTTAGTTTTGAATATATGTATGTCTACAGGACAAAAGAAGTATCGTCTATTTATGGAGTCAAGAATTAAGTTGTGGAATCTGAAAGAAAAAAATGTAACTTTCAGAGATAAATTCATTCAAATAACAAGTTGGTCTGCTAATGATGATCCAGAAACAATGTGTAAAGAGATGTCTGATAATATTAAGAGTATAGGTAGGGAAATTCTAGGCGTATTTAAGGGTCAAATTCCAATAGGCAAGGAATCGTGGTGTTGGAACTAGAAAATACAAATTGCTATTCGAACCAAACAAAAATGTTATAGGAACCTTAAGAATGATAGAAGCAGCAATGCATATGAAAGATATAAAAGTGCAAAAAACGAGGTGAAAAAGACTATTCACGAGTCAAAGAACATGGTGTATGATAAATTATATAAGAGACTAAAAACTGAAGAGAGAGATTTATAAAATTGTCAAACTAAGGGGAAAGAAAGGAAAAAGATCTAAATGGTGTTAGGTGTATTAAGAGTAAATCTGATAGTATACTTGTAATGAATGAGAACATAAAAAAGCGTTGAACGAGAGATATAAGGAATATTGTGATGCCTATAAAAGAGATTAATAGAGATTGTAAACATAAAGTACGTCCCCATAAAAGAAAGAAGGCCTTAAAGAGAATGAAGAATAATAAGGTCGTAGGACCTGATGGCATTCCTATTGAGATGTGAAAATGTTTAAGTGAATTTGGTATGGTAATGTTAACGAATCTGTTTAACAAAATTTGGCAAAGTAAGAAAATGTCTTAAATATAGAGAGAGATCACACTTGTACCACTTTATAAGAATAAAAGAGATATATAATATTGCTCTAATTACAGAGGAATTAAACTTATCAATCATACTATGAAGTTATGAGAGAGAGTGATAGAGTATAGATTGAGATTGGAGATAAGTGTGTCTCAAAATCAATTTGGATTTATGTTAGGACGATCCACCGTTGAAACAATTCATTTGTTAAGACATTTGATGAAAACATTTAGAGTACAGAAGAAAGACTTACATATTGTATTTATTGATCTAGAAAAGACATATGATAAGGTTTCTAGAAATATATTGTGGTGAGCGTTGATAAAAAAAGATATCCTTGAAATACATTAATCTCATTAGAGATATGCATGCGAGAGCTGTAACCAATGTAAGAACTTGCAGAGGTTTGACCGATAGTTTTTCTATTAACATTGAACTTCATCAAGGTTCGGCCTTAAGTCTTATATTTTTTGCAATAGTGATAGATGAAATCACAAAAAATATTCAAAATGAAATATTATGGTCTATGCTGTTTGCAGATGATATATTGTTGATCAATAAAACTAGAAAATGTATGAACACCAAATTGGAGTTACCCTGGAATCTAAAAGATTTAAATTGAGCAGATCAAAAAATGAGTAAATTAGATATAAGCTTAGTAGAAATCATAAGAGTGGTGAAGAAACGATTAAATTAGAACGAAAAGAAATATCAGAAAGTAAACGGTTAAAATATTTTAGTTTCATCATTCAAAATGATGGCAATATAGATAAGAATATGAATTATAGGATTCAAACGGGTTTCATAAAATGGAGAAGGGTATCTGGAGCTCTTTGCAATCATGATATCGTTGCATTTGAAGGGAAAATTCAATATAACCGTAGTAAGATCTGCACTATTGTATGGTATCGAATATTGGCCATTAAACAATAATAAGAATATAAAATGGTTGTAGGTGAAATGAAGATATTTAGGTAGATGTATGGTAAAACTAGAAAAGATAGAATTAAAAATGAAGTGATATGTGATAAGTTGAGAGTTGATTCAATCGTGGATAAAATGCGAAAATATCGCTTGAAATGGTTTAGGCATGTCCAACAAAGATCTAAAGACACGGTTAGGAGAATCAAGAACTTAAATATAGGGGATTTAGTAAAGTGTAAACGTAGGCTATTGAAAACTTGAATGCAAATTATCCGTAAAGACATGATAGTTAAGGGTTTAGTTGAGTAGATGACCTTCGATAGGAATGAGTAGCGTAAGAGAATCCACATAAATTAAATTAATCCGTTCTTTTTTTTTCATATTTTATATTTTACATTTTTCCTTTTTTTTTCATTTTATTTTATTCGTTTTTTTCCCCTAATATTTGTCTCTCATAACCGACCCCAAATTTTGAGATTAAAGTCCAGGTTATTGTAGTTGAATTACTTTAATACCCTCAAGTTGAATCCCTAATTAATATTAAGAACATCTGTTTTGTTTATTCCCTTTTTCTTCTGCCACAAAAAAAGAAGAAATTAATTAATTTTAAAGTGAACTTCCATTCTTTTTCACCTTCCTATGGGTTGAAAAAGTGCAAAATTCTAGTATTTAATGTCCAAAGGCTTTATTGAGAGTAAGAATCATTTTAAGTATTTTATGTATGATTAAGGTGGAGTATTTCTGGTTGTTTATTTTTAACATTCCAAGTCACGAAATCTTCTTGAAAGTTACTTTGGCATTTCAAATTACCTCTTAACATTTTACTTGCCAATCATCTAAATTTAATTTTTTAATACAAATTTAGATTCCAATTATTCCACAAAAGAAGCCAAATAAATAAACATATAGGGGTTTATAGAGTTGCAATTTATGCCTTCATTAGAAATATGAAAACATTTTTCTTAGAAGATGTGTATTTTCTTACATTTTTTAGCAACTCATTTATTTATTTTTGCATAAACTTGTAAGTTTTGAACTTCAAAAGCCTTTGCATAAATACTGGTATATCTAGATACATAGAAAAAATCCAAATGAAAATGCAAAAAAAAAAAAAAAAAATGTTAAATAAGATTTGATGATTTGGGGACCTTTAAGCAAGGGGTACATTTTATCGTATAGGGAGAAAATGACAACTCTACGTCCACTAGTTTTATTGACAGCATGCTGCTAGTGAACATTGTTTAGTTTCCGGATACAACCAAGTGATTGAAACATTTGCCGAAAATTAGAGCAATGAAAGGTGTGTTTATTATCAGCCAAAACAACAAACATCCCCCATAACGCCCTGATTTTTATTAACTTCTTAAACTTTTATTGCAATCAATTACCTTCCAAAATTTTTGAAATAGATTTCGATGTTCTTAGTAAATGACATTAAGGTTTCGTTTCTGGTTTTCTCCCTCGATTTTTCACTAAAAATTTGAATCTAACTTCTGAATTATTCATGTAATTCATTTTCTTTTCCCTCTTATTTCTCTTTTTAGAAAAAGTTTATCAAAATTACTGTGGTATGAACAAAGATGGAAGCATGTTAAATGTCATTTGAATAAAATTAGAGCCATCGTATACAAATTTTCCGATGCGCTCTTACTATTTGTTAATCTGGGTAAGCTAATAGGAATTTTCGTAATAAGTGTGGAATTTCATTGTAGATGTACCAAAATACAATCACAAAAATCAAAGTGGACATGTCTTTGAGAAGTTTTCCTCTTTCTTCCTTTTTTTTTTCTTTTGTTTTCCTTTTTTATTTTTCCTGAGTCCTCTTATTTGGTCAATAAATACTTCATATTGGTTTTATATTCAAAACGTACAATTCTTTTATCTATATGGTTTCTGTTGGACAATATCTTAGAAGATTGGGATCCCTAATTTATTGGAATATGTTGTCAAACTTTCCTATGATATTTTAAATGATCATGATCCTTAATTTATCGGAATCCATAGTCAAAGTTTCCTTTAGTTTATGTTAATTATAGTAGTTTCTATAATTATGTTTTAACTAGGCTATATTAATTATAGTAGTTTTATATATATATATATATATATATATATATATACTTTGTAAATTGATCGTTTAATACAAGGAAAAGATGTATTTTTTCTCTCCTATACTCTGTTTATGGTATCAGACTGTGCAATTCCTACTGGCATTAATACTTGGATACAACTTATTTTTTGTTTCTTCGTTCACCATGTCTATCGAAAAAATATCCTCAATACAAATATCCCAGATTCCTCCAAACCCAAATCCTAATTCGCTCTAAACCTCTGAAATTCCTCCCTCACTTCAAATCACCCTACACAAACTCAATGGAGTGAATTTTCCTGATTGATTCTAGTCTGTGGTGCTTGTGATTAGAGAGAAAGGGAAGATGGGTTATCTCACTGGCGAGATTACTCCACTAGATAGTAAGGATGTTGCATTCAAGACATGGGAGGTTGAAAACTCAATAGTGATGTCTTGGTTGATAAATTCCATGGAACCCAAAATTGGCAGAGCTTATCTGTTCTGTCAAACTGCCCATGAAATCTAGGCGGCAGTTCAACAATGTATTCTGACCTTGAAAATACATCTCAATGTTGAGTTTTGTTCAATGATTCGCAACACCCAATAGGGGAGCAAGTTAGTCACATGAATTATGGTAGGAGATGGATCTCTCCTATGCAATTCCATGGAAGTGTTCGGATGGTGCTGTGCTTTACAACAAGATGCTAGAGAAGGATCGAATTTTTGATTTTCTTCATGGATTGAATAAAGAGTTGGATGAGATTGGGGGGCGTATGCTAGGTATGAAACCTCTTCCATCCGTCTGTGAGTCTTTGCTGAAGTCAGACGCAAAAAGCGTTGTAAGAAAGTGATGCTTTGAGAGCCTTTGCATTCTACAATACAAGAAAATTAGCAGAATTCAGCACTTATCGCAAACCGTCCTGACTTACCTAATAGCCACACCCAATGACCTAAAGACAATAAGTTGTGATGTGATTATTGCCATAAGCCACACCATGCAAAGGATACCTATTGGGAACTTCATGGCAAACCAGCAAATTGGAAACCCCGGAATTAGCGTCATTCGTCAAGCTTTGCTTATGTTGTTGAAAGTACCACGGAACACACCAAACCAGCGCCAACAACCATGCCGTTTACTACTAAGCAGATGGAAGTTTTTAGAGTCATCTACAGAACTCAAAAGTCTGCAAAATAAAATGAGGTTATTCACACTTCTATAGCCACTATTGCACAACGAGGTAATTTCCTATTGGTCTTGTTATCCCAACTAAATCAAACGTGGGTCTTTTACAAACTTGACCGAGTACACCAAGAGTGATCGAAATATGTCTCTCAATGTGGCGGATGGCAAGATTTCATATGTGGTTAGCCTTGGTAGTGTTGTTTATCATGATCTGTGTTTGAAATCCATTTTTCATGTTCCTAGTTTACAATACAATCTCCTTTCTATTAACAAGCTTTCTAAGGATCACAAATGTAAAGTGACTTTCCTACTCATTGTGAATTTCAGGAGTTATCTTCGGGGAAGATGATTGGTAATGTTGAGGAGCGAAATGGCCTCTAGTACTTCACCGGATCTCCACCACAGTCTCTTGCTCTAGAGAAGTATTCCTCGCCTAGTATCTCTAGTTCTAATGTTATTGTGGCATAAACGCATTGGTCATCCTAACTTTGAGTATCTTAAACACTTGTTTCTAAAACTATTCATTAATAAAGATCCTTCTTTTTTCCATTATGAATCGTGTATTTTTGCAAAACAATTGTGGTAATCTTATCCTCCACGTACTCATCAGTCCTCAAAACCTTTTCACCTTGTGCATAGTGATATATGGGGTACTACTCGCACCTCTAATATGAATAGAGTTAGGTGATTTATTACATTTATTGATGATCACACTTGTGCATGTTGGGTTTATCTGCTAAAAGAAAAGTCTAAAGTAGGGTCTATCATTAAACAATTTCACAAACTTTTCACTAAGCTTTTTTGGTCTTTTGTTCACATTCTTCGTACTAATAATGTGAGGGAGTATTTTGCACGTGATCTTAAGGAGTACCTTGTTGAGCATGGTATTTTCCATCAAAACTCATGTACATATACCCCTCGACAAAATTGAGTTGCTGAACACATCTTCTTGAAGTGGCCTACGCCCTAATGCTTAACAGTCATGTTCCAAATTCTTTGTGGGGGGAAACTGTTTTAATAGTTGTCTATCTTATCAATCGCCTACCTTCCAAACCATTAAATATTCAAACTCCTCTACAGTGTCTAAGGAATTTTTTCACACGTCTGAATCATAAATTCCCTTCCTCCTAGAGTCTTTGGCTGTACTGTTTATATCCACAATATAGCTCCCAACATTGGAAAATTAGATCCTAAAGTCATTAAGTGCATATTTATAGGCTATTCTCCCACTCAAAAAGGTTTTAAGTGCTATCATCCATTATCCCAAATAATATTTGTTTCTTATGATGTCACCTTTTGTGAGCAACACGATAATTATCCCAATTATTCACTTCATGGGGAGTTACCGAATGCAGCAAATCATTGGGATCCTTCCATTTCTCTACCAATCTCAATTCCAGACCTTCCTAATATCATACAAACAGCAATGTCCCCTTCCCAACTTTCACCTACTTAGGCAGCTGATCGAGAGGGAGATTCAGAACCAACAACTAAGGGTGAATTTCGTATTTACACAAGAAGACCACGAGCTCCTTCTTAAAGCCAATCATTGGACCTAGAGGCAAATTCAACTAAAGTTCTAAAGGAAAGTACCGATAAAATTGGTGATGTGGATGTACCTATTGCTCTTAGAAAATGGGTAAGGTCTTGTATAACTAAACACCCGATTTCAAATTATCTCTCGTATCACAAGTTGTCTCCAAACTACAGGGCATATCTCTCCAAATTAGATGATATGGAGACTCCTAGACATATCCATGAGGCACTAAATGACCCGAAGTGGAGAGTTGTAGTGATAGAGGAGATGAAAGCTTTGGAAGAAAATAAAGCCCAGGAGTTGCATCAGTTAAATGTCAAGAATACATTTTTAAATGGTCACCTTGAAGAGGAAGTATACATGAAATTATCTCCTCGATTTGATGAAGTTGACTCATCTAACTTAGAATGCAGATTCAAGAAATCTCTGTATGGCCTAAAACAATCCCCTGGGCCTGGTTTACCCGATTCTGGGATGCTATGAGACGATTTGGCTATACACAAGGACAGACAAATCATACTCTGTTTGTGAAACAAGCAACGAATGGTAAAAGGTCCATTTTCATTGTGTATGTTGATGATATGATAATTACATGAGATGATACAACAGAGATTAATAATCTCAAGGGACTATTCAAATCAAAATTTCAAGCCAAGGATCTTGGAAAGTTTCTTGGAATGGAGTTAGTTAGGAGCAAACAGGGCATCTTTATATCAGAAAGGAAGTATACGCTTGACCTGCTAAAGGAAACCGAGAAACTTGGATGCAAACCAGTTGGAACTCCACTAGGAAAAAAAAAATGGAAGAATAAGATCACTGAGAATGATCCACTAGTGGATAAAGTCAAATACCAACGATTGGTAGGAAAGTTGACATACCAATCACCGACTAGACCTGATATTGCTTACAGTGTTAGTGTGGTAAGTTAGTTTATGCATTCACCTACCAAACGGCATCTTGAAGCCGTGATGCAGATCCTACGGTACTTGAAAAGTACACCTAGAAGAGGATTGTTTTTCAGAAAGAATAAAAATAGGGATATTGAAGGGTTTGCCAAATCAGACTGGGCAAGATTAGTGGACTCAAAATTGCACAAAGGTGTGGGAAAATTTAGTATCTTGGAGAAGCAAAAAACAAATTGTTGTTGCTAGGAGCAATGCAGAAGCAGAGTACAGTGCAATAACTCAAGAAATCTGTGAGCTAATTTGGATCGAGAGATTGCTGAAGGAGTTAGAAGTTTTTACACAAGGGCCAATGAAGTTGTACACTGATAGCAAGTTAGCCATCAGCATCATTCATAATCCTATTCAATATGACAAGATGAAACATGTTCGAATTGGCAGGAGCTTTATAAAGTCTGAAATTGATAATGGCACAGTGAGTCTACGATATATTCCTAGAAAGCTTCAAGAAGCTGATGTTCTCACTAAGGCATCAGTGAAGTCAGGGTTTGAAACTAATATTACAAAGCTGGGAATGACTGATATTCATTCACCAACTTAAGGGGGAGTGTTAGACGATATCTTTGAAGATAAGAAGATTGAGATCTCTAATTTATCGAAACATGTAGTTAAACTTTTCTATGATATCTTAGATGATCATGATTCCTAATTTATCAGAATTTGTAGTCAAATTTTCTTATGATATTTTAGATAATCATGATCCCTAATTTATCAGAGTATACAATTAGACTTTTCTTTAGTTTATGTTAATTATAGTAGTTCCTGTAATAATGTTTTGACTAGATTATATTAATTATAGTAGTTTTTTCTTGTGTATATACTTTATAAATTGATCGATTAATGCAAGGAAGAGAAGTATTTTTTCCTCTCCTATACTTTGTTCAGGTTCTAATATTCAATGCTATAAACTCTAAGTCATAAAGAATTTATTAAATATTGATTTATCATTGGGGTTTTGTTTCAGCATAATGCTGGTTGTTGAGTAGTGTTACTAGACAATTCAACTATCATTGTACGAGCCATTTAAAAATTGGTCTCAATCATTACACCTGTGATGTTGTCGCAATGATGCCATGACACCTCCATAAAGTAAAAATGCTTGTCAATTTATTATGTGCAATTTTCTGTGCATAATGCTTCATACAATTTAGGTCATAATTGCAACCAGGATCTAACCTATGATATGCCTCAATAGCGTTATGGCTTCCTCATTGTTGATACCTGTGCTATTATGCAAGTCAAGTGGTGATTGTATTATCATTTTTTACTTGGGGTTCTTTCTTAAATGCAGTTACCTTTAGCCGAATAGATCCAGAAGGAAAGCTTGTTATTGGATTTCGAAGGACTTCAAGTATAGAAAAACTACAGGTTATGCTTAATAGAAAATTTCTATTTAAATGCTTATCAAAGAAACATTTTTTAATTTTTTAATTTTTTTTTAATTTTAATTTTTTTAATTAATTAATTATTATTTAAAAATCTGTATACTTAACAGCAACACTGAACATAACAGGATCCCCAGAAATCAGCCCTTACATCAACACCTCCTTATGATTCTAACCATAGAGCGACATTAAGTACTTGTGTAAATGAAAATCTACTGGTGACGGGTGTTGAGTCTGGTGTTCATTCATCAAAGCGGAGCAGCAAAGCTATTGAACAAAGTTCCAACGTTGAACATTCGAATTTGACTGATGGAGATGTTGATTGGTGCACAAGAGAAAACCTTAGAGGGAAAGGGAAAGAGCATTTGCTGCCTCAAAAAACTCAGAATGTGGAGAAGAAAAGAACACGGAATATTGGGCCGAAAAGTAAGAGGTTGCTCATTCATGATGAAGATGCTCGAGAGCTCAGACTCACATGGGAAGAAGCACAAGATTTGCTCCGTCCATCTCCAACATGCAAACCAAGCATAGTCATGATTGAAGACTATGAATTTGAGGAATATGATGTGTGTCTCTTTATTCAGTATACATCTTTTGTTTATGAGTTTTGATGATCATGCTTCTTTATTCTATTTCTTAAAGTTATAAATGCAGTGCCACAGCTCTGGAATCCGGAGATATTAAAATTTGGGATGTCTTTATATCTCTGAGATAGTTTTGATAATTTTGTATTATTCATGTCATTTAGGAGCCCCCAGTTCTTGGGAAGAGGACTATTTTCACAAGACAACCATCAGGGTAAGGATTTAGTTGTATTTGCTATATTATCAAACACCTTTTCATGGATTTCATTAGGCTATTTTAAAGGGATGAGGTGGCTGAAATATTTTTTGTAATAGCCATTGGGCCACTAGACCTATTTCTCTTGCAAATTGGTTTTCATTGTTGGCTTGCTATGGTGCAATGGGACCTCAAAACGACAGTCTGCTTATTGAAGAAGTCTCACATGAGTGCAGGACACATCATAATGTCCCATATGTTTGAATTGTTGGTCATGAGTCAAATTTTGCAGGGTACAGGATCAATGGGCTCAGTGTGATAGTTGTGCCAAATGGCGAAGGTTACCAGCCCACATTCTTCTCCCTCCAAGTTGGAATTGTGAGGATAATATCTGGGATTCAAGCCGGTCAGTTACATTTTATTTTTGAGAGCTCCTTTTGAACTGAAATATTTGTTGCTTAGTTCTAATTTATTTTTTGTTATGTTAAAGAGATGTTCTGTTGAGTAATCTTGTATATCAGATAGGTACTAATGGTTCATTGCACACTTTAGGTGCTTGTGTTCTGCGCCAAGTGAAATGGTCTTGAAGGACTTGGAGAGTCTTTTCAACATGTCCAAATGTATGGTGAAATCTGACTATTCTTATGTCTTACATGTCAAGGATAAACTGCACTCTTGTTTGTTCTGGAGATCATTGTGAGAAAATTAGATTGGTGCACCAATGACGACATTTGGAAATGCATGCATAAAATATCCATCTCATGTCTGCTAACTGAGTTACCGATCAGCTCTAGGTTCACTGCAAGTTCTAGAAATATGCATGGCTTTCTTTTCATAGCTTCCTACTGCTTGCTAGGATTGAATTGTCAAGAATGCAGTCTTAGCTTTAGCAGGAGCCTAAGCTTGCTGGACAATAGATGGCATAGTCATATCAGGGTTATTGTTTGATTTAAAGTAATATTCACCTTGCTTATGTCCAGTCAGTTTCTAATCTTTTCCATGCTTTGGTATTTTATTTGCTTTCTTAGATTTTAAGAAACTAAGAACTAGGAAGAGCCTTGAGCAAGCCCAGGAATGTGAGCCATCCGGCTTGGATGCTCTGGCCAACGCTGCTGTCCTAGGAGATAACTTGAATTGCTTAGCTGAGACTTCAGTTGGAGCTACTACTAAACACCCCAGGCACCGACCAGGCTGCACTTGCATTGTATGTATCCAGCCCCCAAGTGGTAAGGGAAAACACAATTCAACATGCATGTGTACTGTGTGCATGATGGTGAAGCGTCGCTTTAAAACCCTACAGCTACGGAAAAGTAAGCACCAATCAGAGCATACAGATGGAACTTCAGAGAGGCAACATATGGTCAATCCCAACGATCAACTGCAAATGGAAAGTTCATCAAGTGATGTGTTGTTTCATACAGGTCATGTGGAGCATGAAAGGAGTAAGTGTGACATCCAAATGGACATTACTGGGAGTAGCAAGATGCAGCTAGACTTGAATTCACATCCTAATCGTGAAGAAGACCTGCAGGTGGCTACAACAGTTAGCATGACAGGTCTTGTCCAAGCAGCAAGCCTTCCGTTGGATGTGTACTTGAAGCACAATGGTTTTGCACGCATGATTGATGAGCAAGAGCACAGCTTGGGTGGAGTATGCAAGGGAGAGAATGAGAATGAAGATGACAAAGGATGATGCAAGCTAATAAAATCATTAGATAGACGAAGACCTTTATAAAATTGGCAATAATACCAGAATGAAAAATTAGAGACGTTTTCTATTTTTTATGAGGGCAATGTTAATACATCTATATAGAGTACTTTCTAGTTGATGTCTTTCCTGATTTACATTATCATTTTATCTGTTCACATACACACCAAGTGTCTTCGACATTCTATGTGCATGTATAATTACTGTTTTTAGTATATGGCATCACTTCAGTTTGGTGCCATTTCTGCAGCAGATTTTTTTGGCCACGTTCTCTAGTCTCTGTATTTCTTTTTTTTTTTTCCCTGGATTGAAATTCATTCTCGTGAAATTGACCCATGGGTCCAATGTTTCTCTATTTATGAAAATGGTCCGAATGGCTTAAAGTCTATTTGGGAGCGTTATGAAGTTGCCATTACCGTGAAATGTCTGGTTGCAGACAGCAGTGTTGTTGATTCTTGAAAAGACAAGCAAGGAGTGTGATGGTATGATAGTGTAGCGGCAGGAGCCGGTCCAAGTGGGAAACCTGCCACGCCTTCGTTTGGCTCGTTATTAACGTCCTCTCCCATACCTCTCATCTGTATACTTACCGGGGCAGTTTTATAATCACATCTCTCTCTGCTTCCTTCCACCAAAAAAAAAAAATCTCTCTGCTTCCAAACCAATTGTTGTTTTGATTAATTGTCTTGCTCGACTGGAGTCGGCAAGTGTGTCTAGGTGAATTTATATAATCGGAGGGAGGATTTTTTTGGTGTGAAAGGTGAAGAAGATGGGAGAGTTATCAACACTGGCAAAGGCCAGAAGAGAGCTGGAAGAGTTATATGTTGGGGTTCCCGATGAATCTGTTAATCTCACATTTCAGGATTTGGCAGAAGTGAAACAGAGCATGGCTCACACTCAGGCTCATGATCAAAAAAGAAAAACTAACAGCTCATGTACATCTACTGCTATGTCTACGGTCATGGACACCATTCAAGAAACTCCTACTCCTGCTGCTCTGAACCGGTTTCCCAGCCTGGATTTCCGGAGAGGCTTGCAAAATCAAACCCCGTCCCTGCAGGTGCAAAGATTGGATGATAGCATTCTTCATGCGGGACATCATCATCGCCACACAAACCGTGGGACAGAATTTCGGGACCGGGCAACATCTCCCATGATGAATAGTCCTAGAAGGAACGCCCCTGCGGTGAGTCATGCCATGGAGGCCAGCAGCCTGGCTGCTTATGCTCGTGATTATGATGATGTCGATGGTGATTTGAGCAGGGCTACTGCCGCTCTCCCAAATGATACTGTGGGACTTGCAAGACGGAGACCTGGCATCCCTCACTCCAACATTTGCACTGTTTGCTCCAGTTATATTTACTTTTTCCGCCACCGTTGCCTGGTATACCCGTTTTCCCATTCGTGAATTCTTGGCATGCTATTGCTGCCTATGGCCTATAGTATCTAGCTACCATGCTATGCACCTCAAGTTTTATTCCGAGTACTTTTGTTTGCTTGAATTGTTATATCTTTAAAATTTGAAAATTTTTCATTTCACCCTAGATGAAGATAATATAGAATTGCTGGTGAAACTATATATATGTTTTCATCTATTAAATCTATGCCCTTAGGACCTGTTACGAATATTTGTCCATTTCTATGTGTGTAACTTATATGGTTTGGATAAAAATTGTTGACCGATGATTTTAGGTGTGGTCAAATTTAATATGACAAAATGGAAAAATAAGCAAGTTTGGGGGGGTCACAGTTAGATGATGGGTGCCATTGCAGGTATGTGGAAGGGTGTACTGCAGGCACTGTGTAAGCATTGGCATGGGAGAGATGACAGAAGGAAGAAAGTGTGTGGAGTGCTTAGGAAGACGATTTAGCCAAAGGTAACGACATCCTTCTTTACCCTTTCAAAACTTGAATTTGCAAAATTTGGCATTATAGACCTGAGACAATAAAGAGTCCGCTGCCCAGGCAAGCAGCAATTCTTACAATTTTCCAGGTGTGGTTATGGCTTGGAATAGATCATGGACAACTGCCGCCCACAACAGAATATACGGGATATTAAAAAAAAAAATGTATATATTTATTTGAATATGGTCAGGCCCAGGCCGGCAATATATAATAGTGGTTGCCTTCAGTACACCAGAGTTTTGTCTTTTTTTGGTTCCATTACATTGCAGATAAAACACACCAAACGCCGTAAATGCGTTTGTACTTTCTAACCATTTAGCAAATGATAAATTTTTATTTTTGCTGGGCCGCACTCTTTGTTGCCGTCCTGGTGGTGTGGGTGTGCATACCGACGCACATATGTATGTATTGTTTG
Source organism: Dillenia turbinata (assembly GCA_037126225.1). Taxonomy (NCBI): domain Eukaryota; kingdom Viridiplantae; phylum Streptophyta; class Magnoliopsida; order Dilleniales; family Dilleniaceae; genus Dillenia; species Dillenia turbinata. The sequence goes on along the minus strand of JBAMMX010000015.1, from coordinate 26,344,109 downwards.
TCTTGTACGTACGGCATGTGCAGTTGCAAACAAGTACTATACTCTTTAGTTTATGATTATATGCCCACACGTTTTCCAGAAGGGCAAAAGGGACGTACGTAGCCTAAGGTCATGCAAAGTCACATTAAATTTCTTGAAGTTCAAAATAATAAATAAAGTTGTACAATTAGAAACTGTGTGGCTATCACTTCTAACTCATAGCCTTGAACACAGGCCGAATGAAAATGAAATATTAAGATTTTTTTTTTTTGGGCGGGGGGGGGCTAAGTGGAATAGGATGTGATACGATATGATGTATAACATTGACACAGGTACATACGGAGAGCAGGGCAGATAGGATGCTGCATGAGGTACCCAGGAACGGTGAAGATGCAAGAACTCGAGTGGGCAGAGAAAGGGCCTAGGCGGAGTGGAGGGGAGAGGGGCGATGCCCATGGAAGGAGCAGGATGATGATGTCAGCGCTCTCTGGATCTCGAAGTCCCATCACTCCAACTGCCAGGGCTCATGTCCGTGCAACCAGTAGCAGCCCTCCTTCCCTCGTCATGAATTCTTCCTCATACTCCCCTCATTCTCCTGTCACTCACCATCCCATTCCTTTCTAGTTTCCTTTTCAATCACATCCCCCGGTTATGGTTTCTTTTAATTTTGTGCGTCGATTTTTTTTTCTTTTTTTTTCTTTTTAACTAATTAGTTTATTATTATTATTGTCATTATTATTGAACATTTTTTCTTTTCTTCTTTTTTTTTTAAAAAAATAAATTAATGTAATTCTTTTTTTTCTCTAAATGTTTTATCTGTGATCGAAGCTTTGCTTCTTTGCCTGTACTTGACAAAATTAAATCATAACTTTTACTGTTAAACAAGTTGGTGAATAATAATAAAATGTATACCTTGCTTGCCATTGTTTAGCATTTAAGTGTTCACTTAGAGGGAAAAAAAGATCACAATGTGTTTAACATTTAAATTTGAAATGATCTATTATAAAATTCACATTTTTGAACAAAATTCAAAATTTAATCCTTGATATTGCATTTAAGGGATTTTCGGTTCAGCATGCTTATCTAATTTACAAATTATTGGACTTTCAAAAAATACTAATTGAAAATTTTAATGTAATTAAAAATTTTACCATGTAAATGTGTCATTAATTTTATTTAAATTGCTTTTAATTTACTACTATTAATAAAAGAATAAATAGAACTACGTTTCCACCTGGTAACGATTGAAACTCTCTGGCTAAAATACTCTCACCAACTTACAAATCTTTTTATTTATAAATATCACTCACGAGGTATGCTAACATTGGAATTTTGGACTTTCTACTATTTTCTTCTTACTCCACGTTTGGATTTGTCAAAAAATCAAAACAAAATCCGAGAACTTATATTTAGCTTTTAGTTGATTTTTAAAGTTCTTAAATAATATTTATTACTATCATAGAAAGTTATAACCACTTTGCTAATTAGTAGTTTTATAAATTATGGTTCTTTGTATATGACATATTTTATATAGTTTAAATTGCATAGAAATACCAATGTTCGGTGGCGTGGTTAGAAGGGGATTTCAGCTATTTAATTATGGTCGGGGGTTCGAACCGCCATGAAAACATAAAAGTCGACATTAGGAGACCTCCTTCCACAAAGGGCCCAACAACAGGTCGATCCGGATTAGTCAGGGTGAAACCTCGAATACCAAGTGATGGTCAAGTCGGGATAAAAAAAAAATTGCATAGAAATAATTGCTCATTTTCTTTTTTTCTTTTTTTAATTTCAACAGCTTTTCTTATTATTACAAGTCTAAACAAAAATTATAAAATTCCATCAGATACATGGATAAATGAAAACCCTACATATTTTAATTTTTTTAATACTTTGTACCTTATATTTTTATAAAATAACGTGAAAAATAGGAGGATGGTCCATCACCCTCCATACCCTACAAATCAGTTCTTGGAAGTTAGGAATTTTCACTCATCAAAAGAGTAATCAAACATGAGTCTCCATAATGGTTATTGATGGTACAACTATTATAAAATAGGGACAATCATAGTAGGGATCTCCAAACTCAATTCATAAGTGTTACACACCATGTGGAGAGAGAATTGAGAGTTTGGAAGACTTCTTGCACCTCCAGAAGTGTCGGAAAGAGAGTTATAGTTTCTGAAAAACCATGGTCGGAGGTATGCTTTGCATCTGCTCATTTTTTGTTCATTTTTGTACTATAATTTATGTATTATGCTGACATGAATTTCTTATATTTGGTATCAGAGTCATTAGAACTTCTCTCTATTGTTTTCTGGAGGATTTTTCAATTTTTTGATTTCTGAATTTTTGAAAAAATGGCCTATTTTTGAAGAAATTTTAGAGTTTTAAGATTGGAAATGGATTGTGTATAACATTAAGCACAATTCCATGTTTTTAAAACAAAAAATAAAACTTTTCGACACTTTTTGACTATTTTCTGGTCGTTTTTCGGCATTCAAACCTGTTAGATCCAGGTCGAGACCCTCGGGGTCCATCTAAGTAAAGAAGACTCAGATACAAACCAAAACGATGTAGTTTTGATCTGTATTTTTAAAAATTTGTAGTTTGGTCTTGAAACTTTTGATAATTTCACAATTTCTTGAAAACTATTAAGTTGTTGCAATCCGGTCCCTACAACCTTTTTTAAAACCCAAAAATTTAAAATGCTGCATATTGGCCCCCGATTTTCTAAAAACCTGATAAACTTTAAAATGTTGCAAAATAGTACCGACAAACTTTAAAATGCTGGAGATTGGTCCTTTGGACTCAAAAAAAAAAAATTCTAGAAAATTTTTAAAAAATGGAAAATTAGTTTTTAATTTTAAATTCATATTTGGGTTATTTTGTTGAATTTAAAATTAAAATTTTTGAATTGGTGTGCAAAATAAAGGTTAAAGATTGTATAAAATTATAAAATTGTTGAAATTTTGTAATTTTGCATAAATTAATTTTTGTATGTTTTTGCACATAGAGAGACGTGCAAAATAAAGATTAAAGTCTACACAAAATTAACAAAAAATATTCTTGTGATCCGTACGATCTCTAATTGTTAGGATATGACCACAACAGCCCTAAAATGAAAGAAATCATATATTAGGATGGTGTCAATCACATAAAGGAAAGAATATTTCTTGTAATTATTTAATTTTGTGTGACCAATCTTATCTCATAGGAATTTTTTTCGTATTAAAATAATTAATCTGGATTAGATAGTAAGACCGGATAATCTAGTTATGTGGATAGTTAACTTGACTTTATAGTTTGCTTTTCCAAGATTTTTCAAATTCGACAGATTGAGTATATGTCTAGAAAAATCCTATCAACAAGATGAGGATAAGTTTAAGGCTGAATAGTTCTTAAGTGGTTCTATGTGACCCACCACCTACCTGGAGCCTTTCCTGGTACACAAGTGATGTTGTCTTGTGGGCTGGTAGAGAAACCCTAATTTAGGAATAAATTTTCTACATAAATTTTTTCTAATTAGTCCATAGACATTAGAAAATTAGGTAATCATATCAGTTTTATCATAAAGGATAATAAATCTAATCTGAATTAGATAATCAGTCTACAAACAATTTATATGTTGAGAGATATATTTTTATATATATTTTACATTGATAAACATATGCTAAAGTATAAACTAAAATTCGTAAGCATTTCTGTTATAACTATACAAACTATTGATATTATTGAAACTCTCATATTAAATGGTAAGAACTACAAAGTGTGGAAGGAGAAGATACTTCTCAATTTGGGATGGCAAAACTTGGATTATGCTATAAAGCATGACGAGTCATCTAGGGTAATGGATGTTAGCTCTACAGCTGACAAAACTCTTTATAAGCTCTAGGGTTGATCTATTCATCTCAATATAATGTTCATTAAGAATAAAATATCGGTTGGCATTCGCGACTCAATCAATCAGCATAATGACATCTGTGTTCTTCTTAAAACAATTGATAAGTAGTTCAAGATATCAAACAAAGCTCTTGCTATCACCTTAATTATGGAGTTCTCATTAAAGAGACTCACCACTATCCACAGTATGCACAATCATATTATGCGGTTCTCATTAAAGAGACTCACCACTATCCACAGTATGCACGATCATATTATGCGGATTCTAGATATAGTAGCCCAACTAAAGACTCTTGAGATGGAGATGACCAAATTCTCTCTAGTACACTATGTTCTGAACACCCTCCTATAGCCTTACTGTCACGCCCCGAACCGGGAATCGTGAACAGCCGCCCGTTGCCCTGGATACCGGCTGTATTTCTACAGAAAATCGGGTAAAACCTCCCCATAAATCGGAGGTCTCCCATGTACAATTAAACCTGTATACCTGTATAAATTTAAAATCATCCTGTAAATTAAACCAATGGCCATCCCGGCCTCTCCAAAACAATCCACCAAATCTCATAACCGACATCCAGACAACGCAAGGCTAACAAATCACCAACAGTCCTAACCACAGACCTCTACTGTCATGCCCAACTAGAGCATGAATAGCCACCACACCGAGCGGGCCTAACTTTATACAAATATATTACAAATTCCCAAGTTAACACTTTAAGTAATTACAAATGCCTCAATACAAGTGAAATATGAGAGTTTCGCAAACAGAAGTCCAAAAATTATACAGTCATCCCAAAATATGTACACAGTCAACTACGGACCTCAACAAGACCACGCAGGGTCGACAATAAAATATGAAATTCATCTTTTAAATTTAAACTTTGATCTCACCATTGTAAATACCAAATCCACCAAGCTATCAAACCCTTCAGAGCCAAATGCGTCGCCCTAACACCATAATCCTGTCTGGGGAGGGAAAGAGGAGGGGTGAGTACTCAGGGAAGAATACTCAGTGAGTGAGTGGGTCAATGTAATCGTGTAATATGGGGTGTGAAACCGGAGTGTCAAAACATAAGTATACAAATCATATTTCAAATCATCATGCTTTTCATTTCAACAATATATCATTTACAGGCATTATCAAGTCAAATATGCATCCAAAGCACTGTCAATAAAATCATAAAGCTGCCAGCCGAAAATGTCCCGACAGAGGTCTAGCACGACCTATGATAGGTGCACCGGGGGTGTTATATGCGATTTTATTTAAAGTGCTCTCTACCCCGGCGTTGGCGACGGACCTCGTCCAGGTGCTAGACTTGGATAGCATCCAAATCCTCCCCCTTTCGGGTTCAACCTGCCTAGTACCGTATCATAAATATAATCTCGACAACTCGTGGGATACCCCGGGTCTAGGCATATCCGGACGCCACCCAAGCGCCTCTCACGGTGTCCTTCGTAGCTACGGAATCAACATACCAAAGCCCTCAAGGCCAAAATCAATATCATATCAAACATGTGCCGTAAATCAGGTTCACAAACCAAATGCAACATATAGCATAAAATGACACATTTTACATTTCAACCACATGGATGCATATTTTCATAATTCAACAAATTTTTGGACACTCCATCGGTTCACAAAATCATTTTCAAAACCAGTCAAAACATTTCAAGCACACGATAAATCATGCTCATTTATCAAACTGTTGTAAAGCAGAGTTTACATATTAAACGAAAACATTGAAATAAATCTCACTCACAGTATACGGGAGGGTCAATCACTCCTTACAATGCACAACAAGTGTCAAAACTGTGCTCCCCTCGATCAGTCTCCAAGCAAGTCACTACAATGACAAAACACAATATGTATATATATGATTTGTGCTACATATTTCAAAAGCTACTATGTTAAATTTATACTTTTAATTAATCATATGTCTAGGATTAAGACTTAGGGTCTCATAGCTAGGCTTCACATGTGCACAAGTGTTGTTCCCTTTTCATCACCAAATGTAAATTTCAATTCCTCATTTCCGAAAGCACACAATTCAACCCATAAGCTCTAAGATTTCCCATACATTCCTAACAAACAATGTCACTTTAAATCATCCAAAGCCACCCCTTTCACACCCTATCAAGGGTACAAAATTAAATTAACACAATGTCATTTTCAACCATCAAGATCATCATTCATACATATACAACTCAAAATTTACATAACCCTCTATTTCCAAATCTCTTCAATGTTCTCAGTCAAAGTAAATACACATATTTACTCTCCAAATTCTTACAAACTTCTCTCTTTCGACATACCTATACAACACATATAATACACCACTTTAGCACTACAATTCAGCACATATATTTGTACATTAAAACCAAATTTTCAACACTCCAAAATACACTCAAATCATCCCAAATTCTAGCCACACAAAATCTTGTCATCAATGGTATTTCATTTATAAATAATTAATAAAATCAAATTCGAGTTAATTTCAATCCTAAAAATCTCTCAAAGTTGGAAGCAAGTCTAAAATAATTAGATTTCCTTCAAGATAGAAAATCTTTGAAAAATCATACACTTTTCGATTCTCATCCGATTTCTTCAACCCATATGTCATTTCCAAGGTATTAATGTCTATTTTCATAATATAGAAGTTGTATTTTGATTGCCTATATGCAAGACAACTTATAACGTAAAATATTACGATAGTTCTTAAATTATAACCACAACTTTTAATCTATTCTTCATAGACATACCATTAAGCAAATTTAACAACTTAATATAATCTGAGAAAGACACAAAATGCTACAGTATACTTCATTTCACGGCACATCTCATTCCAACTCTGATCCCAAACACTTTTATGCATATTTCCAAATTTAACCCTGAGGGAAAACTATTCAAAGTAACTTAACATGATTCTATGATCCTATAATATACTTCTTTCATACTAAACAGCCCCAATTCATGCAGATTTCTAAACTTAACCCTAATAATCACATATAAACTGTCAGAAAATGCATTCTCTTCTAATTCCACACCTTTTCAGAACATATATAAAACTCTCATACTAGATTCGGCCTAACTCATTCAATCATTCAAGAGACTAGTATTTCTCTTACCTAGGGTTTCACAATTTGCAACTCTAGCGTCCGTGCGCCATTCGATTTATTCCAAGACCTGCAATGTCTCCAAATTGAAGCAAATTTCAGTAATTAAGCTTAATTAATATAGGAATCAAAACCCTAAATCTATAGGTCAGAACTTTCGTCCTTACCTTCGCAAGAAATGAGTACAGGCAGTCTAGGGTTTGGGCGACTGTAGTTTGGGGCTCTGCAAGAGTGGCAGGAAGCATGCAAGCAGTGAAGGAGCTGCAGCAGCGCACGCAGGAAGGGGCTATCGCACGCTGGAGTGCGCGCAGGAGGGGGCTGTCTCGCGCGGGGTCACGCGCACGTAGGGGCAGACTCACGCGCAGTCGCGCGAACAGTTGCGCGCAGTCGCGCGAGCAGTCGCGCGCGACGTGCGCGTAGGGAGAGAGAGACAGGGAGACTGAGAGATAGGCGACGACCCGTGGTGGGTCGCGGTGGCTGCGGGTGGCGGGGTTGGTGGTTGCGAGGCGGCAGAGAAGAGATCGCGAAAGAAATCGCGAGCGGGAGGAAGTGAGAGAGCAACCGAGAGAGAGAAAGAGAGAGAGTGTGTGAGACCGAGGGGGAGGTAGAGTGAACCGAAACTGAGAGAGAGAAATAGAGATAGAAAGGGAGCCCGGTGGTTGTGAGTGGTGGCGAAAAGGGGCGGCGCGGAGGAGGACCGAAGAGAGATCGCGAGCAGGAGGGAGACAGCGGGAGATAGAGAGAGTGGAACCGAGAGAGAGAAAAACAGAGAGAGAGAGACCGATGGTTGGGTCTTGTTGGCCGTCTGCGGCGGCCGTGATCAGCGACGAAGGAGGAAGCGCCGCTGGAATGTGAAGAGGCGGAGGGAGAGTGAAAAGGGAAAGTGGGAAAAGGGTTAGGGTTTTCTAACCCTAACCCGTCCCCTTTTTTTTTGTTTTTATTATTATTATTATTATTATTATTATTATTATTGTTATTATTTATTAATATATTTTTTTTTATAAAAATAGATTTATAAATATTTAAATGAGTAAATAAATAATTTAATTAATAAAGGAAATATATATATATTTTTATACTCACTTTATTTTACAAATCGGAATTACGGATATTTTAAATATCCCAAAAAATTTCAAATTACTTACCTCAAAATCGAAAATCAATATAATTAAAAATTTCTCTCTTTATATATAAACTGCGAAATATTTTATTTAATTTCGTGAACAGGAATACTAGTACGAACACCGCAGCATCGGTGTTACACTTACAGTTTCTTGAAAATTTCTTACAACACACATAAAACTAAATGGTCTATTAATGAGTTGATGACCATGTGTGTGTACACAGAAGGGAGGTTGCTCATGGAAATGAAAAAGAAAACCAGTAGTACACATTTGGTCACAAAAGGAAAGGTGAAAAGAAAAGTCAAGCTGATGGAAAAGGCAAAGAGACCCATCCCAGTTGTAAAGAAAGAGTCCACATATTTCTTTTGTAAAAAGAAGGGACACATAAAGAAAGATTGTGTTAAATTTTAGAAATGACTTGTAGCGAAAGGTAAGAAAATCTCTTTTGTATGTTATGAATCTCTTATGACTGAGACTTCTTATAACACATGGTAAATTTATTCTAAATGCTCAATCCACATTATGAATACGTTGCAGGGTTTGCAAAACCTACAAAAACCAGTGGGTCGTGAGCAATTCATCTATTTGGGAAGCAAGATGAGTTTACATGTGGAGGTCATTGGAGATCGCAAGTTCATTTTGACAAGTGGACATGTCTTGTGATTGGAAAGAGGTTTTTATGTAACAAGTTTCTCTATAAATTTAATTTCTATATGAAACTTTTACAATTTGGATATTTTTTTCAATTTAATAATATAATGACATTATTTTTGCATACAAATATTGTCTGTAGGGGTCCATTAATTGATGGACCATATGGAATTGATTTGCAAGACAACACATGTCATAAAACAACACACATCGGTGTGAAAAGTTGTGTCATATATGAAAATTCTTCTATATTCTGATATTAGAAATTAGGTCATATCTCTAATGAGAGGGTTAAAAAGTTGGTAAAAGATGCAATGTTTAGTGTTCTAGAATTTAGTGATTTTGAATTCTGTGTAGATTAGTCACGTTATATGTATCTCTATCTCATTCGTCGTAAGGACGAGACGTTGAATACCTTTAAGATTTTCAAGGCAGAAGTAGAGAAACAATGTAATAAGCAAATAAAGATTGTGAAATCAGATAGAGTTTGAGAGTACTATGAGAGATATACTAAGGATGGATGGACACCTGGTCCATTTGTTAGGTTTCTTTAGGAAAATGGGATTGTTGTCTAATATACCATGTCTGGTTTTTGAATCAGAATAGTATAAATGAAAGAAGAAACTAAACATTGCTGCACATGATAAGGAGTATGATGTCTGGCTCCAAGTTGTCTAAGTCCTCATAAACTGAAACTCTTAAGATGACTGTATATATATTGAATTGAGTTCCAACCAAGGTGGTTTCCAAACTTCCATTCGAGATATTCAAAGGTTGGAAACCTAGTTCACAACATGTACGCATTTGGGAATACTTGTCAAAAGTAAGGGTTTACAATATATAGGAAAAGAAAATCGAATCCAAGGATGATAAGTGGATATTTTGTTGGAAATGTTGAAAGGTCCAAGGGATATGATTCTATTGTCCATCTTATTACACTAAATTTGTGAAATCCAGGAGCGCGAAATTTCTTGAGAATCACTTAATTAGTGAGAGGGATTCCTTTCAAGGCTTAGTGCCTTAAAAAAAAATCATTAAGTATGCCTTCCACTTCCAGTGAAAAGATAGTTATCATTCAAACAATCCCGCCAGTACCCATAGATGTAGACCCGATTACAGATAACAATCAAAATATTCCACAAACTGTTGATACCGAAATAGGTCAAGTTGGACAGCCCTCTCCTAGAGAAACTATTAGGTGATCTATTAGGATTAGAAGGTCAACAATACCTAGTGATTTTGTAGTGTACCTCCAAGAGTCTGACTACAATGTTGGTGTCGTGGACAACCCTAAGACGTTTTCACAAGCCATGAGTTCTAATGACTCGAGCTTATAGTTAGAAGATATGAAAGAAGAGATGGACTCCATGAGAGGTAACGGAGTCTAAGACCTTGTAAAGTTGGTGGATGGGGTAAAATCCATTGGATGCAAATAGGCTTTTAAGACAAAGACTGACTCATTTGGTAACAATGAGAAATATAAGGCCAGAGTTGTTACTAAGGGGTTCATTTAGAGGGAAGGAATCAATTACTTAGAAACTTTTTCTCCAGTTTCTAAGAAAGATTCCCTCCGTATTATCTTGACGATTGTTACACATTTTAATTGGAATTGCAACAAATAGATATGAAAACGATATTTTTGAATAGCGAATTAAAGGAAAAGGTTTACATGTATTAATCTAAAGGATTCTTCTCTAGTAATGGTGAGCATTTGGTTTGTAAACTTAAAAAATCTATATACGGATTGAAGCAAACCTCCCGCCAAGGGTGTCTAAAATTCCATAAGACAGTCTCTTCATTCAGTTTTAAAGAGAACGTTGTAGATCGATGTATATACCAGGGAGTAAGATTTTCTTCCTAATATTGTATGTGGACGATTTCCTAATTGTAACTAATGATAAAATGATGTTGCATGAGGTGAAGTAGTTCATTTCTAAGAACTTTGTCATGAAAGATTTAGGTGATGTGTGTTATGTGTAACACCGACACTGCGGTGTTCGTACAAGTATATTGTTCATGAAATTAAATAAAATATTTCTCCGTTTACATATAGAGAGAGAAAATTTTAATTATATTGATTTTCGATTTTGAGGTATGAAATTTGAAATTTTTGGGATATTTAAAATATCCGTATTTCCAATTTGTAAAGTAAAGTGAGTATAAAAATATCTAGATGATTTTTTTTTATTCATTAATTTTCAATTAAATTTTATACATTATTCATTTAATTATTTATAAATGTATTTATAAAAAGAAATATAATAATAATAATAATAATAATAATTATTATTATTATTATTATTATTATAAAAAAAATGAAATAAAGTCAAAATTAGGGCTAAGCCCTAATTTCCTCTTTTTCCCCCTTTCCCTCTCTCTTTCGCCGCCTCTCTTCTCTCCCGCGACCGTTCGCCTTCCTCCGCCCCGCGGCTTCCCGCTCCGCCGCCTCCACCGCGACGCTTCCTCTTCCGGCGCCACCGCCCACCTTCTCTCTCTCTCTCTCCTTCTCTCTCTCGGCTTCTCTTTCTCACCCGTGAGCCGCTCTCCCTCTCTCGCTCGCGATCTCTCTTCGGTCCTCCACCGCACCGCCTCTTTTCGCAGTCCACCGGCGCAGCCACCGCGACCACCACGGGTCGCCGCCTGTCTCTCTCCCAACTCGTGAGCGCAACAAAGCGCGATAGCTCGCGCGACTACGCGCTGCTCTCAGCGCGACTGCCTCTGCTCCTCCCTGCTCGCGTCTTGCCGCGCTTGCGCGCGGCCCGTTCGTGCGCGCCGCCTCTGCGCGCGCTTTCTGCCACCTGCGGAAGCCCCAACCGAAAGCCCTAGGTCGACTGTGCCTTGTCCACTGCAAAGGTACGATCAAACCCTAACCCAAATTCTAGGGTTTCGATTCCTTGGAGATTTATACTAAAATTGTTGACTTTTGCTTCGAATTGGAAGCATTGCAGGTCTTGGAATGAATCGAATGGCGCACGGACGCTAGAGTTGCAAATTGTGCAATCCTAGGTGAGGGAAATGTCATCCTTTCGATATTTGAGTTATTTTATCGAATGTAGGATTGAAATTAGAATTGGAAACTATATGTATACTTTGAAATAAGTTAGATTAAAAGGAAATGTGCTTTCCTACAATTTCATATGAAATTATTTATGTTAAGTTTAGAATTTGATATAAATAGGGTTGTGTTGCATAATAGAATGTGTTAGATAATGATAGAGGGTTGTTTGATTCGGTTGTATAGCTTTAGTTGAAAATTGATTGGTTTTAGGATTGAATCAGACTTGATATTGATTTGATTAATTGTTTATAAATGGAATGAAAGTGATGAAATGAGAATCTAGAAAGGTGATTGTATAAATGATTGATTTAAGTCTTAAATGAGCAAATATTGAGGAAAGAAACCCTAAGGAAACATGTACTAAAAAATTTAGAACTTTGAGTATGAAATTTGATGGGTTTTAATGTGATTTTGAGTGTTAAAATGTGGAATTGATGTACTTGTGTTTTTGGCATTTAAGTGTGGTGTGTTATTGGCTATGTATATGTGAAATTGAGGCCAAGAGTGTGAGGAATTATGCATGCTGAATTTTGGATAGAGGTTAGTGAGTATGTGGATGTAAAATTGTATTGATCGAATCCATTGGAGAGATTTGGAATGACTCTAGTAAGCAAGATGGAGGTTTATATGTGTATGTAATAAGGTATAGAAAGTGTATGCATATATATAGTGATATTGGTGTGTTAAAGTGATATGAAAATGTGCAATTGTAAAGAATGAGCAAAAGCATGTGTTTGTATTTATATGATAAGTGTATAGAATTGTATTGGGGTATTGAAGAGAAGAAGTTGATAAAGAATTTTTGAATAAAAGTGTGTTGGTGTATATGCCGACTCTTATGTACGGCGAAAGATTGGATTGGTGTGAGCTTTGTGTAGGATTGATTGAGTAATATCACTTGAGTCTTATGGATATTTTTAAGCATACTTTTCTCTACACAGCTCCGAATGACTTGAGGTTGTCTGCCTTAGACACTAGACATCCTTAGCTTTAAAAAATGAAATAAGAAACCCATTGATTTGTAAAGGTGTATCAGAAGTTATAGCCCATTTTCTATAACTGCGCAGGTTTGAAACTTGCCGATTTTATACATGCGTCAGTTGGATGTATTGATCGAGGGGAGCACAGTTTCGACACTTGTTGTGCATTTTAGGGAGTGATTGACCCTCCCGTATACTATGAGTGAGTTTTATTTCAATGTTTTCGTTTAATATGTAAACTCTGATTTATAACAGTTTGATAAATGAGCATGATTTATCGCGTGCTTAAAATGTTTTGACTGGTTTTGGAAATGATTTTGTGAACCGATGGAGTGTCCAAAAATGTGATTGAATTATGAAATATCCATCCATGTGGTTGAAATGAAAAATGTGCCATTTTATGATATATGTTGCATTTGGTTTGTGAACTTGAGTTACGGCACATGTTTGATATGATATTGATTTTGGCCTTGAGGGCTATGATATGTATTGTTGATATTGATATTGGCCTTGAGGGCTGTGATATGTATTGTTCCGTAGCTACGAAGGACACCGTGAGAGGCGCTTTGGTGGCGTCCGGATATGCCTAGGCATGGGGTATCTCACGAGTTGTCGAGATTATATTTACTACACGGTACTAGGCAGGTTGAACCCGAAAGGGGGAGGATTTGGATGCTATCCAAGTCTAGCACCTGGACGAGGTCCGTCGCCAACGCCGGGGTAGAGAGCACTTTAAATAAAATCGCATAAAACACCCCCGGTGCTTTGTCATAGGTCGTGGTAGACCTCTCCGAGACATTTTATTATGCGGCTCTATGATTTTGATGACAGTGTTTTGGATGCATATTTGATTTGATAATATGTGTAATGATATGTGGTTGAAATGAAAAGCATGATGATTTGAAATACGATTTGTATACTTATGTTTTGACACTCCAGTTTCACACCCCATATTACTCGATTACATTGACTCACTCACTCACTGAGTATTCTTCCCTGAATACTCACCCCTCCTTTTTCCCTCCCCAGACAGGATTATTGGTGCTAGGGCGATGTATTTGGCTCGAGGGCTTAATAGCTTGTTGGCAAATTTGGGTGATTCATGACGGTGAGATTAAGTTTTAAATTGAAATTATGAATTTCGTATTTTATTGTCGACCCTGCGTGGTCTTGATATTGAGGTCCGTAGTTGACCGTGTACATATTTTGGGATGACTGTATAATTTTTGGACTTCTGTTTGTGAAACTCTCATTTCGCTTGCATTGAGGCATTTGTAACTATTTGAAATGTTAACTTGGGAAAATTGTAATATAATTGTATAAACTTAGGCCCGCTCGGTGTAGCGGCTGCTCATGCTCTAGTTGGGCATGACAGTAGAGGTCTGTGGCTAGGACTGTTGGTGATTTGTTAGCCTTGCGTTGTCTGGATGTCGGTTGGGAGATTTGGTGGATTGGTTGAGGCCGGGATGGCCATGTGTTTAAATTACATGATGATTTTTAATTTCACAGGTTTATACAGGTTTAATTGTACATGGGAGACCGCCGATTTATGGGGAGGTTCTGCCCGATTTTCTGTAGAAATACATCAGGCATCCAGGTCAACGGGATGTTGTTCACGATTCCCGGTTCGGGGCGTGACATTATGTCATTGGCATTAAGATATATCGAGATAGGTTCCATAAAATTCTTAGACTATCTCAAGAAACCTATATCAGGAAAGTTCTTAAGAAATACAAGATGCAGGACTACTCACCGAGTGTGTCTCCCATCGTCAAAGATGACAAATTCAATTTTGGATCAATGTCTCAAAATAGAACTCAAAAGGAAACAGATGGCTAGCATTCCATATGCTTCCGTGGTTGGAAGTCTTATGTATGCATAGGTTTATATCTGACTTGATATAGCACATGCAGTTGCAATATTGGAACGATATTAGAGTAATCTCGGTTTGAAGCATTGGAAGGCTGCAAAGAAGGTGTTGGGGTACTTGCAAGGCACCAAGAACTATATGCTTACATTTAGAAGAACCGACAATTTTGAGGTGGTCGGGTACTCAGACTTGCATTTCTCTAGCTACGTTGATTTTTTGAAATCAACATCTGGATACCTTTTTGTTTTAGCCAGTGGAACTGTATCGTAGAGGAGTGCTAAGCAAACATTAACTGCAATCTCTACTATAGAAGTCTGGTTTGTGGCGTGTTTTGAGCCTACATCACTGACGGTGTGGCCACAAAGTTTCATGGCTGGGTCTAAAATTTTAGACTTTGTACCTAAGCCATTGAGCATACTAGTGATAATTCAGTTACAGTGTTTCTAGCTAAAAATAATAAGAGTAGTAGTCAAAGTAAGTATATCGACTTTAAATACTTAGATATAAGGGAACGTGTATTAAAAAATAAGATTGTAATCCAACACATTAGTACCAAATGTATGCTTGCTAATCCCCTGAGTAAAGGCATGTGTCCAATTAAATTTAGGGATCATGTTGTAAATTTGGATTTAAATCCAAATTTTAATGAAATTTTGAATTAAATTTTCTCATATAAAGCTATACGCATATTTTAGTTTTGAGAAAAATTCATGAGGATAAGTTTTGAATAAACATAGGGTTTATTTATAAAAACGGTTACTATAAGGATAGAGAGTAGCATGCATTATAATACACTGAAGAAAATACTTGCTAATTTAGAAAACATGTCACTGTGATTTATGTGTGCTTTTCCCATTAATTTTAACTTGTACAAGGTTGTTAGACTAGATAAGAAACTAGCAATCGTAGATAGAAGATTTTGACATTCTTGAGAAAAATCCCTTGTTGTAATGTTATTGTCAATGGGAATAACTATTTCCAAAATTGTGACTTTTTTCTTATCATATTTGTTATATATTTGTCAACCAAATCAAAAGAGATAGAAATAGGGGTTTAAAAATCAAAAAATTTTCTAAATAGATATAAAATCATTATTATATCAATAAATTATCTTATTAAAATTCTTTATTGTAAATCAGTTAGAGGAGGTGAATAGATATTTTCTGACTTTTTTCGATTATCAACTGATTAAGACTAAAAAAACAAAATTAAGTAAACTGAGAATGAAGAAGAGATCAAACACAGAGATTTTTATAGTGGTTTCACCAACCCGGTATAGATCCACTCCCAAACAATCCTCCTGGATTTTCACTATTATTCTGAATAGTATAACTCACTTGCTTCACAGTTCCAAGTGAAACTCATTTACTTTATAGGAGTAAGTGAAATCTTTACAACCCATGCTTACAGGGGTAAGCGAAACCTTTCAAGTATTTCTCCTCAAAATACTTTCTCTCTCAAAATCCAAATCCACACGATCTTCATACTCCTTAAGATACAAGAGGATGTTATAGTATATGAGATTAATTCTTGGACGTAACGAAGTTAAGCATAGAGAATATTACAGAGGTTATTACTTAAATGAGTATAATTTAATGTACAGTAAATGAGAAAACACACAGAAAGAATATAGAGTGAGTTTAATGCATAGCATGTTTTCAAAGCTTTCGGAGTATTGAATGAAATGGCATTTAGTTGGCAACTTTTTTTTTTTCTTCTTGATTCTTTTTTACTCAGTTTTTCAACATTTCAGCATTTAAAACTTTCTAAAGAATATGTTGACTAGCAGATAAATATGAATATTTGGAATTAAATGCTCTTCATCTTCCTCAATTAATATATTTGACTATTTCTCAATTAATGTTTTTGCCGGTTAGTATCCTTAAAGTAGTTATTTATTTCTTTTCGTCAAGCAAATCCTATCTTAATAAGATTTTGAAACTTCTTTTTGCTGTAATAGGAAAGTTAGCTTGACAAACAATAGAAATTTTCAAAACGACGCAATTTGATAACTTTGAATTTAAAATTAAAGAATTTGATTGATCCATATCATCAATTTTTAAACAATAAACAAACATTTTTAATGTCTACATTGTTCCATTTAAAATGTTTTTAAATAAATGGTTGATTGAGATTGGCTAAGATTTCAGTGTTTTGGTCAGTGAAGTATTTCGGTTTCTATTTGGCTCTTTTTGTAGTTTAGCGGTAGACTGCTTGAATTTGTCGGTAGGCCATTGGAGCACTACTGTAGACCGCATGTCGCCACTTGAGTGCATTTTACTCGTGGTAGACTACGCAATTGCATGTGGTCGACCACGCGAGCACACAGGAGCTCGGTAAAATATGATTAGGCATATGGCAGACCACACTAAAGCATGCGGTAGATTGTGCGTTGCGTAGTAGACCGCATTGCGGTCTGTGGTAGACGCTCAGGTTCCCCGTTGGCCACCTGGACGCTTGGGTTGGGCAGTTGACCGTTGGATTCTGCAGGATGACGGATCACTTGATAACTCAGTTCTGATCTCATTTATTCTGTAATAGTCATTTAAGTAAATGTTCTTATTTTACATTTGAAATTTTATATTTCTATTTACTTAAAATATTATATGTAAATAAGAAAATATCCTCTATTTGAATTCAATAAAGAAAGTTTCAAAACATAATTTCTTGAGAATAAAAAGTCAACTCTCCCTTCAAAAAACAAAATTCCTGATTTCATTTTTGGATGACTTTTGTTCAAAGAATTAATGAGTTAAAAAATTTATGAAAAAAATAGATTTTAACCTAATTGATACATGAAAATAAATATTGGGAATTTTTTTTTCATTTTCTTGATATTTCAAACACTCGTATTTTTGAGTACTTAGACTCTGGCAGGTTAGTCAAATCTGGGTTTTCAATATTCTAAAGTACCTTATTTCTATCTAAATTCCTTGTCTGAGTAGTATTATTATCCACTATTAGTAATGAATCAATTCTTTTTATTGTGGACTTGTTCTTCAATAATATAAATTATTAAATTTCGTGTCGACTAAGTTTATGCATTTTGTATATATGCCTCACTATTTTTTTTTTTCATTGTAAGTTGATTGCTTCTTATTTTCTAAATTCTTTCCTTAATCATTCTAATCATATTTATCTCTAAATTTTTTCGTTAATCAAACTAGTCATATTTTATTTATTATCAAAATCTATAAATATGTCAACAAATATATTAGAGAAAAACTCTATAAATATTATTATTTGAATGTCTCTTAAGTTTTATGTCTCATCATAGTGTCTCGTTCCAGTTATAAAGGGACAATAAAGTAAAAATGATAATACATGGCGATGGAGGCCTAATTAAGTTAATATAGCCTAACTTTTTTATTAGAATTCTAGGCATAAATTACATGTATATAATTTAAATTGAAACTATTAACAAAAAATAGAAATTATAAAATTGTTAAATTCTTTATACTCAAATTAAAAATAGAGATCTTGTACCAAGAGAAAAAAATAATGTTGAGAATGTGAGAGAAATTTTAGGTGATAAAAGTTATTATCAATTATGTTAATTATTATAGTTTTTCTCATTTTAGAATTAACAGTTTAATATTTTATGTTTTTAGAGTGTTTAAGAAAAAGAAAAAAAAAAAGCTCTCATAAATCTAAGTCGTGGTATGATTGAAAAAATTGAGATTGAAGTGGATTGAAATTAAATAAAATTTTTGGGGACAAAAAATTATCATCCAATAATAATTTATTTTATAAATTTTCT
Organism: Dillenia turbinata; assembly: GCA_037126225.1. Taxonomy (NCBI): domain Eukaryota; kingdom Viridiplantae; phylum Streptophyta; class Magnoliopsida; order Dilleniales; family Dilleniaceae; genus Dillenia; species Dillenia turbinata. The sequence continues at coordinate 26,325,670 of JBAMMX010000015.1, read as the reverse complement.
AGTTTTTATTTTAATAAAAAATAAAGTAAAACAAAATAAAAATAAATTGAACGGGCCACTTCTCTTAACTAATTAATTAATTATGTAGTCATAAATCATGTCTTGATAGCAACAGAGCAGCGGTGCTTGTTGGGATATGTCACAATCTGGCAAGATAGTTGGTAGTTTTGGAAGCTGTTAGGCAACTCCAGAATAGTTAGAGTTAGTTAGAATAGGAAGTAAATAAACCGTATAAGTGTACAAATAATTGAAGTAAGAAAGGCACAGAATTTGGATTAACTGTTTCTCTCTCTCTCTCTCTCTCTCTCTCTCTCTCTCTCTCTCTCTCTCTCCCCTTCTTTCTCCCTTTCTTATTGTCTTCTTTCACTCATCCAAGAATCTTCTCTCGAAGAACTACTCATTCTTGATGGAATGCATACAGTTAAATAAGCTCTGTAGGCTAATTTCCATTGCAGAAGGCTAGGACTATGACAAATTTGGTATTAGAGCCATTGATCTTCGGCAGATTTGAAGATGGCAAACGGAACTAGATTCAAGACTCTGGAGGAGCAGATGAAAAAGTAAGAAACAAAACTGCAGGAGGCAGTAATTGAACCAAAAGAATCTCAATCTCAGATGGAACAAAAGATGGAAGCTTTCATGGCCAATATGGAGGCAAGATTTACAGCCTACATGAAGATGACTAATCGTGACAGAAATGAGGAACAAAATATTGAAAAAACTTGAAGTCCCCTCTTCTTCCCACTCCTAATGAAGGGAGATTGGGGAATGATGGAGATTATCACTCTTCAAAGAAAGAACCTGTCACTCACAACCACACTCCACATAATCCGAAGATAGAGCTTCCTGTATTCTCAGGTGTAAACCCACGAATGTGGTTAAGAAAATGCAGCAAATTCTTGCTGTGTATCAAGTTCCTAACCATCAATGGGTCGATACCATAGAGATGTACTTAGATGGAAAGGTGGAGATTTGGTTTCAAGGACTCAAGCTGATCAGGAGACATTTGGAATGGGAGGAGTTTTCTAAGCTACTCTGCCAAAGATTTAAACCAAAAGGGTTAGAAGATGAGGTGGAAGAATTCAATAAATTACAACAATTGGGATCACTGGCAGAGTATCAAGAAAAATTCAAAGAGTTGTGATCAATCATGCTTCAGAAGAATCCTAAACTCTTTGAATCATACTTCATTTCAAGTTTCATAAGTGGGGTTAAGAAAGAAATCAAGCCCATATTGAGAATACTAAAACCAACAACTTTGTTACAAGCCTTTGAAATTGCGGCACTACAAGAACAAGCACTGGAGTTGGGCAAGAAAGGAAAAGCTGGTGGAAATAAAAGCTGGACTGTTGGAGAAACCAACAACACATTCAAGAATAATGGGACAACAAATTCAAGTTCCAAGAACATTGCAGGCCTAGCTAAAATCTCTGCAACAAGAGGTAATATGGCTAAAATTTCTCTACAAGAAATTCAATTTAGAAGAGTCAATAACCTCTGTTTTAAGTGTGGAGAGAAATATATACCAGGGCATCATGCAAATTTAAGTATTTGAATCTGATAATAACAATAGAGGAAGAGGAAAATTTGGATTTGGAAAGAGTTAAGGATGAAGGTTGGGAAGGTCACAGACTATTAGGAAAAATCGCTGATGTTTCTCTATGCACTCTATCCAAATCCTTGAATAGGAAAACCATAGTCCTACAAGGAAAATTGATGGGAATAAATGTAATCATTCTCATGGAAACAGGTAGCTCTAATAGTTTTGTGAATCAGACACTTGTAAGCAATCTGAACTTGCCGCAGAGATAGCTAAACCACTACATGTTACACTTGCAGATGGTAGTCAAGTTTCTAGTTACACCAAAGTTAAAAATATAAGGTGGGAAATTCAAGGATACAAATTTTCCTTCGATTTGAGGATAACTGGCTTGGGAAGTTGGGGAATCATCCTAGGGGTGGACTGGATGTACAACTATAGTCCCATTACTTTTGATTTCAAGCAGTTGCAAGTTAAGCTTTTCAATGCAAAAAATAAGATAGTGCTGGTTGGAAAGGCTGATTATCCAATAATGAAGTTGATAAAAGGAACGAAAACAAGAGAATTCAAGAGACAACAGTTACAAAGATGCGCAACACTTGATGTTAGCTCAGAAAGTGGTTCAGAAAAGATACCTGAAGAAGTATCTACACTGCTTCAGCAATTCAAGGATGTCTTCTCCATTCCCAACACCCTACCACCAGAAAGAGCACACGATCACTCCATTCCTTTGAAGCCTGATGTATAACCATTCAAACTCAGTCCTTACAGATATCCCCACTCACAAAAGTCTGAGATAGAAAAACAGGTACAGGAAATGATCAACAATGGAATTGTCAGACCAAGCTCCAACCCCTTTGCATCTCCAGTCCTTTCAGGGAAGAAGAAAGACAATACTTGGAGGACTATAGATAACTTAATAGTCTTACCATCAAGGACAAGTATCCAATTCCTAACATAAATGAACTCTTAGATGAATTGCATGGATCTAGAATATTTTCAAAGATTGACTTAAGGGCTAACTATCATCAAATTAGAGTTAAACCAAATGATGTAGCCAAAACAGTTTTTCAAACTCACTATAGCCATTTTGAGTTCCTTGTGATGCCTTTTGGACTCACTAATGCTCCAGCCACCTTTCAATCCTTAATGAACCAAAATTTTCAACCATTCCTTAGGAAGTTTGTACAAGTATTTTTCGATGATATCCTGGTCTATAGCTCTGATATTTCCACCCATGTACATAATTTGAAAAAGGTTTTCCTAGTGCTCAGACAACATCAGCTGTATGCCAAGTTGTCCAAGTGCATATTTGCACAACTCTAAGTAGAATACTTAGGTCATATCATGATGGGTGATGGGGTTAAGATGGATCCTCAAAAAGTAGACTGCGTACTCACTTGGCCAACACCTGTATCTATCAAAGCTCTAAGAAGTTTTTTGGACTTAACTGGCTATTACAGAAGATTTATCCAAGAGTATGGCATCATTACTAGACCCTTAAATGACCTCCTAAAGAAAGATGGTTTTTTATAGACTGGAGCAGTAGACCAAGCTTTTAAACGACTAAAAATAGCCATGTGTACTGCACCCTTGATGAGACTCCCTGATTTTTCAAAACCATTTGTAATAGAGACTGATGCTAGTTCTGAAGGTTTGGGAGCTGTTTTAATGCAAGAGGACAACCAATAGCCTACTTGAGTAAAGTCTTGGGAATTAAGAGCAAGGGATTATCAATATATGAAAAGGAGTTGATAGCTGTGGTCATGGCTATAACCAAGTGGAAACATTATTTATTGGGATATCATTTCATCATAAGGACAAACCATCAGAGTTTAAAGTACTTGCTCAAGCAAAAACTAACCAATACTCTGCAACACAAATGGTTGACCAAACTATTGGGGCTAGACTATGAGTACAATACAAGAAGGGTGCAGATAATAAAGTAGCTGATGCTCTTTCAAGGAGAGAAAGTTCAGAGGATACTCAACCAAATCCTGCAATATTAGCCATCTCATATGTTCAGCCACAATGGATATTAGAGGTCCTACAAAGTTACAAAGAGGATGAAGAGTGTCAAGCATTGATAGCTCAACTGATTCTTTCTCCTGACAATAAAGAAGATTTTCAGTTACAGGATGGTATTTTGAAATTCAAAAAGAGGATATATATATATATAGGAAGTGGTACTCAACTCAGGACTAATATCATGTAACAGATGCATAGTTCACCATTGGGAGGACATTCAGGCCAACAAAGTACTTTGCACAAAATTGAATCCATATTGTTTTGGCCCTTCATGAAGACAACTATAAATAAGTTTGTCCAAGACTGTGAGGTATGCCAAAAGAACAAACATAAAAATGTGCAGTACCCTGGGATGCTACAACCACTACCTATTCCCTTTCAAGTATGGGCTCACATCAATATGCATTTTATTAAAGGACTTCCTGATTCTCAAGGGTATAACACAATATTGGTTATTATTGACAGATTGACCAAATTCAATCATTTCCTACCTCTGCAACACCCTTTTACTGCTGTGAAGGTGGCACAAATGTTTGTGGACAATGTGTTCAAGCTACATGGATTACCAGAGTCAATAGTTTCAGACAGAGACAGAGTGTTTATGAGTTTGTTCTAGTAGGAACTCTTTAGATTGCTGGGAACTCAGTTGAAGCTTAGTAATGCTTATCATCCTCAGATTGATGGACAAAGTGAGAGGCTAATTCAATGTGTAGAGTATTATTTGAGATGTATGACGACAGATAGACCAAGGCCTTGGGTGCAGTGGCTAAGTTTGGCAGAATGGTGGTACAACACCAACATTCAGATAAGCATTAAGATGTCTCCTTTTGACTCACTCTATGGATATTAACCAAGGCATATTCCTTTTGGCCCTTACCTGGACACCATCACTCTTGTTGCTGATAATTTTGTCAGAAATAGATAAGTCATGATACAAATCTTACGTGACCTTCTCTCCAAAGCTCAAAATAGAATGGAAATTTATACTAATCAGAAAAAAACAGAGAGAGAGTTCAATGAAGGGGATATGGTTTATCTAAAACTTCAACCCTACAGTCAACAATCTATGGAACTAAGGAAGCAGCTCAAGTTCTCCTCTAAATTTTATGGTCCTTTCCAAGTAATAGCCAGGGTAGGTAAAGTAGCCTATAGATTACAGCTACCACAAGCTCCAAAATTCATCCTGTCTTCCACGCTTCTTTACTTAAGAAGAAGCTTGGTCCTACTCAAACTGTTATGCCTACATTACCACTACTGGGATCAGATAAACAAGCACTAGTTAAGCCTGAAGCAGTGATGAAGAGAAGAGTGATTTGGAGGGACAATAAGCCAATTACTCAACTACTGATTAGATAAATAAATCTTAGTCCTGAGGAGTCCATGTGGGAAGACTTAGATTTCATTAAATCTCAATTTCCAGCCTTTAAACCTTGAGGACAAGGTTACTTCTCAAAGAGGGGGGTAATGTCACAATCTGGCAAGATAGTTGGTAGTTTCGGAAACTGTTAGGCAGCTCCAGAACAGTTAGAGTTAGTTATAACAGGAAGTGAACAAGCAGTATAAGTGTACAAACAATTGAAGTAAGAAAGGCAACAGAATTTGGATGAACTGTTTCTCTCTCTCTCTCTCTCTCTCTCCCCTTCTTTCTCCCTTTCTTACTGTCTTCTTTCACTTATCCAAGAATCTTCTCTCGAAGAACTACTCATTCCTAATGGAATGCATACAGTTAAATAAGTTCTGTAGGCTAATTTCCATTGCAGAAAGTTAGGACTGTGACAGGATACCTGATTTATGAAGAGCCGGGTGCCTTTCCGAGATAAGGCAAGGTGCCTTTCCGAGATAAGGCAATGGAGTAGTGGTTTGGTATGAATTCTAAAGCCCTAGGGCCCTTAGGGGAAGGCTTGAGTTAAAAAAGTCGAGAGAGAGGAAAAGAAAGGAGGCAAAGTCTAGCGGAATTCACCAGAATTTCTCCTCTCCACCTCTTCTGGCATAATATTGTCGTGTGAGAAAAGAAAACATAAAGAAAAAGGGGGTTGGGGGGTCATGGCAGGGGGTCGTTGTGCCTTCTCATTCGACACAATCATCATAAAGTTTCCAAACGGCATGTGACTATACATGTTCATTTGGCTTCACAATGGTCTCTCTGCTCTTCTTGTTCACGACCTCGAGATCTATCCCGATAAATCTCCCCTTCCTTTCTTAGACAATGGCGACCACCCAACTGAAGAAGAAGACGAGGACCAGGATAAAGATAAAGACAAAAATGAAGAAATCCATGAAGAAGAAGAAGAAATGAAGATGACGGCAGTGACTAGGCCAAAAAGGAAAAAAAAAAATCTGCCCAAGCCAAGGATGCACTTTATTGTTCTCCTTGGATACTGCTTTCCTCTCTCTCTCTCTCTCTCTCTCACATTTTTATTTTTAAATCCACTATGTTTATTTTACCCAAACAGAATCCCAAATCACTGGCATATTCAGTGAAATTTTGAGGGGAGAGAAGGGGAAAGTTGATAAGAGGAATGAAGGAAGGGACGGGCTTATTTTTCACTTGGTTCCTAAGAGAGGGTGATAAAAAATTGGTCTGTGGGTTCATGTTATTATTATATCACACACTAACCAGAGATGGGCATGGACATGTTTCGATCCAAAAACTGACCTAGCCACCCCGTGAAAGTCCAGACGAAAACTAACCCCAGTTACAGTAATCCAGGACCAAACTGGTCTCGCTACAAGATGCGGGCCGGTTTGATTCCTATTTTTTTGAACCGAGAACCAACCTAGCACGGCACCAAGACCAGCATGGAACTAGCCTGGCCTAAAAACCGGGTTGTCAGCTCCAATGACTAAAACCGATCTGGCCTGACTGGTTCTAATGGCCAATATTTTTTAAAAAAAAATTCACCTTTATCTCTCCCAATAATTATAAAATGGCTAGTTTAAAAGGTATTCTGATCCATAAAATCAAAAATCTTGTCTATAAATAAGGCACAACTCATTTTCAAATCTCACATAATCTCCTACTCTCTCTATCTACAACATTTTCTACTCTCTCTCACAATCTCTCACTATTCACATAATCTCTTACTCTCTCTACTTACAATATCTTTTACTCTCTCTTACAATCTATCTACTTACACATCTTCTATTTACATTTTCCCTCTTACTTACAACATCTCTCAAAATTTGATAAGATTTCAATATTGTAAATTCAAATTATTTAAAATTTGGTGATAAACAACCGTGATCTCCATCAAATCGGTAACATCTTTTTTTTTTTTTTTGGTTGTGTTAACTTTTTTTTGTTTTTTGCATTTTTATTCATTCTCATTAAATTTTGAATTAAATTTTTTTTAACATATATTGACCGGAACATATTTCTCACAATTTTTTCAATAATTTCCTTTCCCTCTATTTATAATTTTCAATTAGCATATTCCTGAAAACATAGATGTTGATGTTGATTTAGAAGAAAATGAATCTAACGATATATAATTTTCCACAATATACAATAAAAAGAATGATTTCAATACATGAGATTATTTTGCAAGAAATTATAAAGAACAAAAGGCAAAATATAAAATTGTCAACAAAAATACAAATTTATGTGAAGAATTGGTGAGTGGAGACACTTAAAAGATACATAACAAGATATTATCTAGATTGATTATCTCAAATTAGGTAAACCCAAATTGTCACTGATAGGGGAAATGTCTTGAGTACATTTAGATATAATCTGGAGGCAAAAAAAAGGACAAATAGGATGGATAGCACATCGACAGTTATCACTTAGTTTAATAGAATGTAAAATATATGAGGAGTATATATAGAAATATTTACAAACGGATTATAAAAAAAAAATAGAAAAACGGGTAAGAGGAGGACATTAGAACAATTTTTTAAAAAATGAAAGATATTTTAATTGCAAATTTTATAAACACTTCTTGCAAATTTTTATAATTTTGGATAGTTAAATAATTACTAATATTTGTCATAAATATAGTGTTAGTGATAGAATTTTTTGTGTGTCTTTAGATAATAGATCGACTAATATTTGTATCATTAATATTTTTAAAATATACTTTAAAATTAATATTAGATGAGATTTTTTTTTATAATAGGTATGCATGTCGTATATTAAATTTATGTGTTAAAGATGGTTTAAAAATCGTGTAACAACTTTTAAAATCTATTCACGAATTAATATTTTAAATTAGAAATTTTTTGATCAAAATACAAAAAAATGAAACATTTATGTAATTTACATAATATAAAATATAAACGATTTAAATAAGAATATAACACAAGATAGAACTCTACTTATTATATGTTATAATATGTTATTCCTTTTAAACAAACTTTAATTGAATTTGTCCCTTCAATTATGAATATAATTTTATTAATATTATCTCTTTTGATTTTGTAAATATACTAGTTGAATTATTGGTAATTTTATATACATTTACAATTTTTTTTTTGAAATTTATCACCTAACAATTCATTTGATATTAGTTAGTATTTGTCATATTACGTATTTAGTCAATTTGAAAATAAAGATATATTTAGTGATATTATTCAACTAATAAAAATAAATTTTTTAAAATATTATGAGAAAATTCCCCTTTTATATTTGATAGTTAGTGTTTTAAATTCACATGTAAAAATTGATGGTGTTAAAACTTTAATTGATTATTCTATTGATAGTTTTTTTACGAAAATATATGTTAGTGCCGCTAATTGAAAACAATGCACTTTTCTTACTTTACAAAATATGTTTGTTTTAGAACAAAAAGAACATGATAATATAGATGGTAATAATGAAAGTAATAGTAGTACATCATTTCGTTTATCTTTAATTTTATTTAATCTTTATAATATATTAGGAAAAAAATAAAGAACATCTTTTTCATTTTCGTTACTAAATGAATTGACTTTATATAAACAAATATATAAACTAAAAGGTTGTGACAATGATGATCATTTCGATATTTTAGATTGATGAAAAAATAATTCAACTTATTTTCCAATTTTGACCACAATGAGCAAAGATATAATAATTCATCCAATATCCACAATATTATCGGAAAGTGGTTTTAGTGCAGGTGATTGAGTTTTATAAAAGAAACGTATAAAATTGGCGAACAACACTTTGAAAGTATTGATTTACCTTAAAGATTAGAAGGATGTAGCAAAAAACAAGCGAAGTATGGAAAATAGCCCAAAGTTGAAAGACAAAGAAAAAGAATAAATTTTGTGCTAGAATATGTAAATCTACTTATCTATACTATTTGAAAGAAATAATAAAAGTCCAAGAGTGTGTTTGGGAGTGGATGTACATCGAATTAGTAGAACTACTATAAAATTTTATGTCTATTGCTTCTTCCTTATTTTCATTTTTATTTTCGTTGTCAACTGACCAAAAAACTGTCAAAAGAACAATAATAAAAAAGGCACAACCCGAATCAGTGGGCCTGGCTGATTAAACCAATTTGTTTTGGGAATCGGCCTAGCACGGCACGGCCCGGGATTTGCCTCGGAATCCTGACGAACCGGATCAACCCGGTTTTCAATAAAAATATTATTCTGATGATCAAAATCAATTTTAATTTTAAAAGATTGATATATTGATTTTTTATTGGTTGTCACACACTCTTTATAAAAACAATTATCCAATTTTTAGGCCAACCTGCTCTGCGATCACGTTGGGATTGAAATTTGAATGACGACCCTCCATTTTTTTTTTAACTTAGAATGGATTAAGCTGTCCGGTCCTCATTAGCTCCAAAACCCCAGATTCATAGCAATCAAAGGGCACTGCACAAAAATGTGATTGAGGAGTATTGTGCATATTTTGTGACTTGACTATCTAATTTGTTAAAATTTTTGTTGAATAAAGAGATTGTCTTTTTATAATAATTATTTAAAATAATAATATTAATAAATTTTTGCAATGAAATTGTTCAAATTTCAATATTGATTATTATTATCGTTGAAGGTGGATTTCATCTCTACAGATTCCGACTTCTTTTGACGCGAATGGATACTCTAAAGGATGAATTGAAACCTACAAAAAATCACTGAAGGGTTCTCCAACAGGGAAGGCTCCAACACTTAAATAAGAAAGAATAGTTTTCGATAGAGATGAAACAAACTGATCAAAAGAGAGGGTTGAGGAAGAGAGCCCTGTGGTTTATGTATCAAAGTGTATGGTTTCCAAAAAGTGTACCTGATATGTGGCATGCAGAATGTTTTTATAGGTCAGCCGTCTACGAGTCGTACGCATTCGGAATATTACAACTCTAGTTTTCTTGTGGATTTATTCGGAAATTTCAAACTCTTTTATCAAATATTTTCAAGAGATCTAAGATCTTTATCTCATAATGAGACAAAGGGATTCTTTGCTTATCAATTAGATTTCAAATATTTTTTTCCTTATTTAGAAGTTATAGCTTGAAACCAAATAGAAAGCAAATATAAGTCTTAGTCGAATGTTACCTCTAAACGATCAGCCTCTTGTCAAAGTGTCATCTTGAACTTACCGAATGTCTTTGAAAACTTCGAACCGATTAGGTCACTTTCGATAGATATTATACGAAGTGTTGGGCCGCGTCCGCACTTTTGGAAGATAAATCTCTACTGATTGACATGTCTGGATGCGAAATAGTTGTTAGACCGAGGGTTAAGATACTAAATGTTACCATAACGAGTCTTTGGATCATGTCTCATCAATTATAATCATTATTAGTAGTAGTAGTATTTAATAATGGGCTAATGTTAGTATAAAAAATACATATAAACAAAATTTAACATGATAATTATGATATGATCGTAGATGATTAGTATTTTTTTTTCAAATAATAAAAGATATTCGAAGATTATATTGAGTTTTAAACAAAAATTCAACTCATTTAATTATTATTAACATATATATATATATATATAAACGTGAAAGACCCCATCTACATCGGATTTCATCGTCCACCATCGCAACATGCGGGACCCACTTGCAGCACCCGTGCTATTCTTATTTTTTTCCTCCCTCTTTCTCCTCTCCTCATTAATGATCGCCTCTCTCTCCTCTCCCCCTCTCTCTCTTCTCTCTCTCTCCTCATTAATAATCACCTCTCTGTCCTCTCCCTCTCTCTCTCTCTTAAAAATATTAATTTTTTTCTAAAACAATTTTTTTAAAAACATTTATAATATTTTTTAAAAAAAATATCACAAAATATAAAAAAATTAATGTTTTAATTTTTTTTAAATATTGTTTCTTAAAAATATTAATTATTTTTAAAACTATTTTATAAAAATCATCTATGATATTTTTTAAAATATCAAAAAATATAAATAAAAATGCATTTTAAATGTTTTTTAAAATTTTTATAAATTTTGTTAAAATATTTTTTAAAAAGCATCAATAAAATTTTTTATAAATTTTTTTAAAATATTTTTTAAGAAACATCAATAATATTTTTTTAAAATGTTTTTTAAAAATCACAAAATATAAATAAAAATGTTTTTCAATGTTTTTTTAAATTTTTTAAAAAATGATATTTCTTAAAAATATTAATTTTTTAAACCTATTTTTTAAAAAACATCTATAATATTTTAAAAAATATATATCAAAAAATATAAATAAAAATGTTTTTTAAATTTTTTTTAAATTTTTTATAATTTTCAAATTTTTTTAAAAACATGAGTAATTTTTTTAAAAAAAATATAAAAAAATTTTAAGGGTTAAAAAAAGAAAAAATAATGATTATTAAAAATATTAATTTTTAAGATATTTTTTTAAAATATAAAAAAGTAAATAAAAATGTCTTTTTAATGTATTTTAAATTTTTTATAAATATTTTTTAGAAAACATCAATGATATTTTTTTAAATATTTTTAAAAAACTATTAAAAAAACTTAATTAAACGTGGAAAGAGGGAAAAAATAATGTTTCTTAAAAATATTAATTTTTTTAAAACCATGTTTTAAAAGACATGTATGATATTTTTTTTAAAATATAAAAAATAAATAAATATGTTTTTTTTAATTTTTTTAAAACCATTTTTTGAAAGACATGTATGATGTTTTTAAATTTTTTTTTAAAATAAAGTAAAGACTGAAACAAAAAAAAAAGTTTTAAAAAAGTAAAAATAAAAAGAAGTGAGAAAATGGTGAAATGTGAAAAAAAAAAAGAAGTAAAAAAAAAAAGGAAGAAGAAGAAATTAATAAAAAAATAAAAATCAGAAAAAAAAGATGAAGAAATTAAAAAAATCCAAAAAATAGAAAAAAAAACAAATAAAAAATAGAAAAAAGGGGCGGCCGCCCACACGCATGGGGGCGGGCGACCGCTCTCTCTCTCTCTCTCTCCATCACCTGGTTATATTACATTAATACTTATTCCTCTCTGTTTTTTTTTTTTATCATTACCTTTTTTCACTTCTTTTTTTTTCCTTCTTCTCTTTCCTTTTTCTTTTTTCACTTTTTTATAACCTTCTCCCACCTTTTTTTTTTAAAAACTTTTTTTGGGTTTTTTTACTTGTTTTTTTCACCCTTCACCTTTTTACTTTATTTTGTTAGTTTCACTATTTCAGTTTCTTACAATTTTTATTTTTTTTTACTTTTTTTTTCCTATTGTTAAGAAGAATCCAAAAGGAAAGACGACTTTACACGGTAAAAAATAAAATAAAATAAGAGAGTTTGAAAAGTTAACAGAAAAAAAAGTTAAAAAAAAGAAGGGTGAAGTGTGGGAAAAAAAAAAGAGGTAACAAAAAAAGAAGTAAAAAAAAAAAAAAAGAAGAATTGTGTCAAATTAAGTATGATATTTATCACAAACCATTATTTTCACATTTCTGAAGGAAAATACATTTTCTCTAATATTGATCAAGAAAAGAATTATTTGGATGAGAAAGGTAAAATTGTAATTAAAAAAGAAGTGAAGAAGAAAGTAGAGAGAGTAGAAGAGATAGATCAACGAGGGAAAAAAAGGGTGGCGGGCGACAAAAACAAGTAAAAAGAATAAAAATAAAAAATAAAAAAGTAAAGAAAAAAGAAGCCAAAAAAAAAAGATAAAGGGAGAAAATATTAAACAAAAATAAAGAACAAACCAAAAAATAAAATTAAAAAAAGAAGTAAAAAAAGTGAAAACAAAGTGAAAAAAAAAAGGTCAAGCATTGGAGAAAAAAAAATTGACAAAAAAAAAGAAGAAATCAAAAGAGAAAAATAAAGAAAAATAAATAGATGAAGGGCGGGTCACCATGCAGGCGACCGCTCTCTCTCTCTCTCTCTCTCGCGGAGGTTTAATGAATTCTAGCAGGAAGGGCCAAAATCCTTCCCTTCTTTTTTGGTTTCCACTCTTCACCTTTTTTTATAATTTTTTTTAAAATTAGAAAAGGAAAGATAAAGGGAAAAAGAACAAACAAATAAAAAGAGAAAAAAAGGGTGAAGGGTAAAAAAAAAAGAAGTAAAGAAAAAAAAGAAACCCAAAAAAGTAAAAAAAAAAAGGTAAAAGGATAAAAAATGTAAAAGAAAAAGAAAAGGTGAAGAGAAAAAAAAAACATAAAGTGACTCTTTGAGAGAGAAAAAGAGGATGGTCGCCCTGGGCGGCCGTGCCATTTTTTTTCCTTTTTTTTTTTTTTTTCCATTTCTTGTTTTTTTTCTGTTTGTATGATTTTTTTAATACGTTTCTTCTTCTTCTTCTTCTTCTTGTTTCTTTTTTTTTTTTTTTTCTGTTTTTAATTTTTTGTTGGTTTCTTCTTCCCTTTTTTTACTTATTTTTTTCACCCTTCACCATTTTTTTTTTTGCTTCTTTTTTACTTTTTTATTTTTATTTATTTCTTTTCACCTTTCACCTTTTTTTTCAAATTTTTTGGGGCGACTAGGTTCACTTGAAATTTTATAGAAATTGATGCTACTTCCACTAAATATTTACCTTTTATTAATTCTCAATAACTACCTTTATTAATTCTCAATGTTTTAAGGAAGAAAAACTTTCCAATTTAAAAAAAAATTCATAAAAAATACAAATTCCGAACTAAAATTACATCATCTAAACTATATCAATAATGCTCAATTACATTCACCATTCGCCACTCTTTATTTCCTAGAGCTGAGGAGACTATTTTTAATATTTTATTATATTTTATTAACAAAATCAATAAGAGAAAACAATAACTAATAACTAATAAAAGAAATTTTCTCACATCACTTATTTGAATATACTTATTCTAAAAATTCAAAAAATATAATCATTTTGTAATCCAAAATATAGTATATACATAAATTTTAAAACAATAATTGATATATTTAACATATCGGGCAAGATCACAAACTTTAAAATAAAGTTTCTTAAAAATATTAATTTTTTAAAACAATTTTTTAAAAAACATATATGATATTTTTTTAAAATATAAATAAAAATGACTTTTAAATGTTTTTTAAATTTTTTAAAAAGTGAAAAAAAGAGACTAAACAAAAAAAAAGTGAAAAAAAGTTAAAGAAAAGGGTGGAGGTGGAAAAAAAAAAGAAATAAAGAAATAAAGAAGAGACTAAAAAAAGTTTTAAAAAAAAAGGGTGAATGGTGGGAAAAAAAAAGGTGAAAAAATGGTGAGATGTGGAAAAAAAAAGGAAGAAGAAACCAATAAAAAAAAATAAGAAACAGAAAAAGAAAAAGAGGAAGAAGAAACCAATAAAAAAATCCAAAAAATAGAAACAAAAAAAAAAGAAAAAAAATGGGACGGTCGCCCACACGCATGTAAAAAAATCCATAATATTTATATTTTTTATCTTTCTTTTTTTCTTCACCCTTCACATTTTTTTCTACTTTTTATATTATTTGATATTAAAAATTATTAAAAATATTAAAAAGATCATTGGAAAACATCTATAATATAAAAATATTAAAAAAATTAATTAACATTAATCAAATAATATATGTAAAATAAATAATAATTTTATTAAAAAAATTTATGATTAAAAATATTAAAACGTCTTTTAGCTCGGATTTGAAATGTTATTTTAATATTACAAAATATTAAAAATGTTTCTTAAAAATATTAATTTTTTAAACTATTTTTTAAAAAAATGTATGATATTTTTTTCAAAATATTAAAAAATATAAATTAAAATTTTTAAATAATTTTTTAAATAATTTTTTAAAAAAAATTAAAAAACGTGTATATATTTTTTTAAAATATAAAAAATTAATTAAGGGTAAAAAAAAGAAAAGAAAAGAGGAGTGAATAAAAAAATAGTGGCAAGCTGAAACAGTGAAACAAAAAAAAAAAGTGAAAAAAATTAAAAAAAAAGGGTGGTGTGTAAAAAAAAGAAGTAAAAAAATAAATAAATAAAGAAGAGACCAAAAAAAAAAAAACAACAACAACAACAATCTAAACCTTATATCTCAAAATTTGGAGTCGGCCATATGAGAAACAAAAAAAGAGAGAAAAAAAAGATTTAATTTATGTGAATTTTTCTACATCACTCATTCCTATCTAACATTATTTTCTTAACTAAATTCATATCTATTATATGTTTATAAATACAATGCATACAAGTTTTTAATGGACTACCTTTGTGTTTTATTAAATCTTTTATTTTTAAATTTTCGATCTTCCTAACCGGTGAAAAGTGGAAAAAATGAAGTAAAAAAAAAAGAAATGAAAAAATGGTGAAATGTGAAAAAAAAATAAAGAAAAAGAAACCCATAAAAAATAGAAAAAACAGAAAAAGAAAAAGAAGAAACTAATAAAAAAAATCCAAAAAACAAAAACAAAAAGAAGAAAAAACAAATTTAAAAAAAGAAAAGAAAAAAAGGGGGCAGTCGCCCGCACACATGGGGGCGAGCAACCACTCACTCTCTCTCTCTTGCCTGGTTGGATTATACTAATGGTTACTCCTTTTTTTTTTTTTTTTTTTACCTTCCCCTTTTTTCAATTTTGTTCTTCTCCTCTCATTTTTTTTTTTTTTTTACTTTTTTGAAACCTTCACCCTTCTTTTTTTTTTAAAACTTTTTTTGGATTTTTTTTCTTTTTTTTTTTTAAACCTTCACCCTTTTTTCTTTTCAACAATACAAGGTGCCTGCCAAATAAATATAATAAATACAACATAATGCATTTAAAGACATACAATTGCAAAGTTATAGTTAAAATCTTATATTTTGTAAAAATAAAAAAAAAATGATCTTTTAATTCTAATCCTTTTGTTTTTAAATGTTTTTTAAATTTTCTTAAAATTTTTAAAATATTTTTCAAAAACATCAATAATATTTTTGAAAATATTTTTTTAAAATCACAAAATATAAATAAAAATGTTTTTTTATGTTTTCTAAATATTTTAAAAATAATTTTTCTTAAAAATATTAATTTTTTTAAAACTTTTTTTGAAAACATCTATGATATATACTTTTAAAATATGAAAAATTATAAATAACAATGTTCTTTTAAATGTTTTTTAAATTTTTTATAATTTTTTAAAAACTAATTTTTAAAAAACATCAGCAAAATTTTTTAAAACTATTTTTAAAAAATATTAAAAAATTATTTAAGGGTAAAACAAGAAAAAAAAATGCTTCTTAAAAATATAATTTTTGTGAAATATTTTTTAAAAATATAAAAAATTATAAATAAAATTGTTTTCTAAATGTTTTTAAATTTTTATAATTTTTTTTAAAAAGACTAAAAAAAATTAATTAAGGGTTAAAAAAATAATGTTTCTTAAAAATATTAATTTTTTTAAAAATATTTTTTAATAAACATGTATGATATTTTTTTAAAATATCAAAAAATATAAATAAAAATGATTTTTAATATTTTTTGTAAATTTTTTTAACAAAATTTAAAAAAACATCTATAATTTTTTTGTAATACTTTTAAAAAATGTAATAAAATATATTTTTTAAATACCAACAATATAAATAAAAATGTTTTTTAAATGTTGTTTTATTTTTGAAAAATTTTTAAAATATTTTTAAAAAAAAACATGAGTAATATTTTTTTAAAACATTTTTTTGAAAAATAATAAAAATTTAATTAAGTGTGAAAAAAATAAAAAATAATGTTTAATATTAATTTTTCTACAACATTTTTTTGAATATTTTTTTAAAAAGATATTCAAAAATTAATTAAGATTGAAAAGAGTGAAGAAAATAATATTTCTTAAAAATATTAATTTTTTTGAACTATTTTTTAAAAGACATGTATGATGTTTTTAAAAAATATAAAAAAATATAAATAAATTTTTTTTTAAAATGTTTTTTTAATTTTTTAAAAATTTAAAAAAATCATCTATAATGTGTTTTAAAATATTTTTTCAAAATGTAACAAAAAATTAATTAAGGGTGAAGAATAAGTGAAAAAGAAAAAGAAGAACCCAAAAAAAGAAGTAAAAAAAACAAGAATAATGGCAAGTGAAACAAAAAAAAGGTGAAAAAAAGTTTAAAAAAGGGTGGAGGGTGAAAAAAAAGTAAAAAAATAAAGAAGAGACTGAAAAAAAAGTTAAGAAAAAGAAGGGTGAAAGATGAAAAAAAGAGAAGTAAAAAAAAAAAAAAGAAGTGAAAAAATGGTGAAATGTGAAAAAAAAAAGACGAAGAAAAAGAAACCAATAAAAAATAAAAAACCAAAAATAAAAGGAAGAAGAAACCAATAAAAAATCCAAAATATAGAAACAAAAAAATAAATAAAAAAAAAAAAGAAAAAAATGGTGCTGTCGCCCGCATGCATGGGGTCCATGGGGGTATGATACCAATTTAAACTTCATATCGTGCAAGGCACGGTATATTCCTCCTAGTTATAAATATAAGTTTGGGAAATATAAACCGAAACCCAAGCCGCGGGTGGGAAGGTAATGGTATTGGTGAATAATTCAATTATAAATACTTTCAAGAATCTCACGAATCGCAACAGGAAAGAAATGGATCACAAGCACGTCACAAAGAGGAGAGAAATTTATTACGTTACCAATATATATAAAGAGGCACATGGAATTACTATTTATTCATATGTTCATGAACAATGTCCTAAGTCCAATTATCAAAGTACCCCTTATTATCTTTTTTTTTTTAGGTCCTTGCTTTTTTTTGTTCCATTTTTTCCGCTTTGACTCTTTTTCTTTTAAAGAGCGCTATGTTTTCTTTTTTTTTTTATTCAAGATCTTATAATTTTTTCTTTATTTTTTTATTCCAATTTTTGTACTTTTTTGTCTATTTTTTTTTTACTTAGGTGCTATATTTTCTTTTTAACCATATTATATATATTTTTTTCATTTAAGTTCTTTTTCTTTTTTTAACACCGCTATTTTTTTTTCCATTTCAGTCCTTACTCTTTTTTTTTTCACTTAGTTCTTTATTTTTTTGGAATCATTTGCCTTTTTTGATTCCGTTTCTTTTTTTTTTTTGTCTTTTCTTCTTTTGAAGAACCCCACTATGGTTTTTTTATTCAAAATCTCACAATTTTTCCCTGCTTATTTTTTTATTCCAATCATTGCACTTTTTTTTGCCCGCCTTCTTTTTTTTCCTCTTAGGTTCTTCTTTTTTGGGAGGACTTCACCATGTTTCTTTTTTTACTGTGTTATAATTTCTTTTTCATTTAACTCTTTTCCTTTTTTTGACACTGCTATAGTTTTTTTTTTTTTTCTATTATAGTCTTTGCATTTTTTTTTCATTTAGCTCTTTTATATTTTTGGAACCACACTTTTTTTTGGTTCAAGTCTTGGTATTTTCTTTTCCCCATGACCACGTTGTGATATTTTTTTTTTAGTCTTTGTACCTTTTTTTTTTCGTTTATATTTTTTTATCTATTTTGGACTACACTTTATTTTTTTTATTCAGATCCCAACACTTTTTTTTTATTTTGATCTTTGCACATTTTTTTCTTTTTTTTTTAACTTAGATTCTTCATATTTTTGGGACCACACTTTTTTTTTGTTCAAGTTCTTTCATATTTTTTACATGTTTTTCTCACATTGTTGTTTTTTTTTAAAAACATTTGGGTTCTTACGTTTTTTTTTTTAATCTGTGATCACACTTTTTTTTTTAATTCAACTTCTTGCACTTTTTGACCTTTTTTTATTTAGATTTTTCATCTTTTTGAAATCACATTTTTTTTTGTCTACATCCTTGCGTTTTTTTTAACCATTTTTTTCATTTATGTTATTAATCTATTTAGAGTATAGATTTTTTCTCTTTTATTTTTTACCCCATAGATTATCGTCTCTTTATTTTTAAAATATAGTTTTTTTTTACTTTTTTTCCATTCAAGTCTTTATTTTTTTATTTTTTAATCCAGATTTTTTTCTCTTGATTCTTTCTGCTTTTTCTGATATGAGTTTTTCTCTCTTTTTTTACCTCATGGATGATCATCTATTTATTTTTAAATTATATCTTTTTATTTTTTCATTCAATTTTTTATTCTTTTTTTCTCTTAAATTTTTCGTTTTTTAAAATAGGTTTCTTTTTGGTCTCATGGATAGTAATCACTTTATTTTATCATTCTTTTTCTCTACTTATTCTCTTTTTTTTTTATATTATATTTTTTATTTATTTAAATAATAATTTAATTTAAATATTAATTTAATAATAAATCTAATCAATATTTATACGATAAAAAAAATATAATCTAGCATCTCGTGTGTTAGGACGGAGAAATGACTAGTTATACATAAAACGGTGAGGAGAGGTGAAGTGCGATGCAGATCTGCTTCCGCGTGGGCAGAGACGGTGCTTTACTCTTACTCACCCCCACCTCTTACCATTTTGGTTTCCGTTTGTCTGGTGAGTCTCTCTCTCTCTCTCTCTCTCTCTCTCCCCCCCCCCCGGGGGAAGATCCCTGCCATCCATTTCTTTCGCCTTTGCTTTTCAATCTTATTAGGAATTTCAATTTTTGCTTTTGATCCATTTCGATTGGATAAATAAACAAAGCAGATCTAAGGGTTTCAATTTCATCCTATTCATCTGTGACCGACACCCTCAATTGTTTTCAATCTTTGATTTCATTTCCATTCTCTCTCTCGCTGTATTATTATTTTTCCCTTTACTTTTTCTTTTCTTAAAGTTTTTGGTATTGAAACCTGTCGTTATAGGCCCTCAGGTAAGCTGGGAAGGGGGTTTATTTATCGTCGTTGACGCCGTAGTGGATGCAGATTTCGGAGTGGAAGCAGTTATTTCCATTTCAGGTTTGAATAAAGAGGGGGTGTGGGATTTAGAATTGGGATAGATCAGGAGACGGATCCAAGCGTGGAAGGAAGGATGAGTGAGAGCCAGAAGAGCTTTCAGCTTGGAACAATAGGGTCCTTGAGCTTGTCCGTGGTCTCCTCCGTCTCCATCGTCATCTGCAACAAGGCCCTCATTAGCACTCTCGGTTTCACCTTCGGTCTGCTCTCTCTCTCTCTATCTCTCTCTCCCCCCCTTTACAATTTCCATTCTCTAATTCAGTTGGGTGTTGCTTATTCTATGCCTGTCCGTGTTATTATTTAATATTATGCTTATGTTATAATTGGATTGATGGCATTTCAGACCATTTCACAATTTCCCCTGTTTAACGTGTTATAGTCCAAATTGTCTCTCCACCTTACGTTGCATCAACCAAAAGGTGTCTCCTTGTTCCCTCCACCCCCACATGTTTGTAGTCCAACCCTACTGGCTATTGATACTTAGAAAATGGTTTTTGCTCTTATGAATTTGTAAATTATTTATGCGTGCGTGTGCGTGCGTGCGTGTGTTTCTGGAAATGCTTCACACCTCTTCCCATTGCTTCCTTCCTAGAATATTGTAGGTTTTACTTTGTTGACATGCTTAGCGTCAGGGATATCACCGATCTGGTAGCCGTAGCCTTCGAAACCACATATCCTCTCCCTTCTCAAAGCAAAATTAATCCCATGCCTGGAGCACCCAGTTCGACCCATCTCTGCCTAAGAAGATGGATCGCTTCACTTCTCTCCCATTCTCAAAAAGCCTCAAGCTGTCCTCACTCTCTGCCACAATTTCAAAAGACTTATTATTGATGGTCAAGAAGCGATGGCCTGCCCACCCCTTGCTCATTCCCAGTTCACCTCCCCTTGATTTTCTACAATTATAACTCATTGCATGGAGTTTGCTCACCATCAGCTCCTAGAGAAGAGTTCAAGCCTTAAAACATTAACCTCCACAGAGACATCTTGTCGAACAGTTTGTACTGTAAGAAAAACCCATAACCCATTCATTTCAAGAAAAAAAAAAAAAAAAAACTCTTTTTGACAATGAAAGAGTGCAGAAATTTTTGCTGTGAGTTTGGGGGTCTCAAGCGTGGATTAAGCTTGGTGGTGGACGTGATGGTTGGACTGGTTTCCCGACAGAGATGAGAATTGAGATTGCACGATAAGTTTGATCAATCTGAGAAGCGACAGAGCTCCTGGGAATCGAAAATGGAAGAAGTGATCAGATTTGGATGAGAGAGATTGATCCAACCATAATTTTAATTTCAATGGAGAAAAATCACCTCTCATTTTCTCTCATATATGACAATTAAAAAGAAGCCCAAAAGTTTTGGATTGGAGCTACTTAATTGGCCTGCAACTCTTTATTTCTTTTATTCTGTTGATTGGTGGGTGAAGAGGGTTTAGGGCTTCCGAAGAAATAATGTCAATGGAGTTAAATTGATGGTTTACAGTCATCGCCATTAATCAATGCTTTGAATTTCTGGGGAGAATTTTATGAGGATGGAGAGATAAAATGAACTTTGATGAAGTGATTTGTTGATTCTTTCTACTACACCCTAGAGCAATTCATAGGGATGGCCTCCTATATGGCACATGATGTACTGCTTTATTCACACTTGCCCTTACAGTATAACCTTATCACTTATAATTGCACATAGAATCTAAGACTAGACCAGATAATTCAGCCTAACTAGGACCGACTAGTTCCTTATCAGTTTTGACACTCGAGGAGAGCTAAGTCCGACTAAAACATTTCAATTGACTTGAACAACATGGGATGATCTTTAGCTCTTTTTCTACTCTTGTTACATTCTTAGCTCTTTTTCTACTCTTATTACATTCTTTCTCAAAAGTTTATAAGAAGCTATTCTTGAGCAGGAGTTACTTGTTTGATCAGATAATGGGAGAGTTTCAAAGACATTTTTGACCACAGAATATAGAGGTCAAAGTCAAGTGTTATATGCAGAGACAGGGTAACTACTGGAACATGTATTTTATGCCTGGATGAATTTGTCATCCCCCATCACATTATTTCCACATGGCCTTTCCTGCTTGACTTCGTATCCAGGCAGGGAGTTCTAGCTGTTTTCTTTTTTGCTGCCTAGTGGTGGACTGCATAGGGAAAGCAAGCTTCTTTTTGTGAGTAATCCTTGACACTTGAAAGTGTTGAAAATTTAAATATGAATAGCAAGAAGGATTGAAAAATAATTCAGAATTTTATTGCTAATAAATGAGATGATACATGAGTAGTTGGGATCATTGAATCATAGTTTGGATGAGGGACACAAGAGCCTATTTATAGAGAATAAATGGGGAACTAACACAGGAGAGAGAGAGCAGAGAGGCAGCTCCTGAACGGCTAGAAATCTAGCCATTGGGGGGGCCCACCCAGCAGCCTGTTTGAGCTAGCTGTTGGGGGGCTTTCTTGGGCCCTTCATGCTGGGCTTTGGGGACTGTCTTGGGCCCTTCATGCTGGGCATTTTGAGCCCCATTTTCGGGCCTAGGTTGGGCCAAAAATCTGTCCATTTGGTGAGCCCTAATTGGTTGATGACTTAGGTGGGAAGTAAAGTTCTTTTCAACACTCCCCCTTAAGTTGGGTGCGTATATATCTATAGTACCCAATTTGTCTAATATTTCTTGAAGGTGAGCCGCAGTTCCTCCCTTGGTGAAGATGTCCGCAAGTTGCTCTCCTCCATTGATATGTGGTGTAGTAATTAGTTTCTCCTTTACCTTTTGCCGTATAAAGTGACAATCAACTTCTATATGTTTTGTGAGCTCATGGAACACGGGATTTGAGTCAATATGAAATGCTGATTGGTTGTTACCATGAAGCTTGATTGGAGTTGAGACCTTGAACCCCAATTCTTCAACTAATGCCTTCAACCATACTATCTCACTTGCAGCTGCTGTCATTGCTCTATATTCGGCTTCGGCACTCGATCTAGACACCACGTGCTGTTTTTTATTCTTCCAAGCTACTAGGTTGCCTCATACGAACATGCAAAATCCGATAGTGGATCTGCTATCCTTGAGTCACCCGCCCAATCCGCATCACAAAAACTTTCAACTTTTGAATTCCCATTATTCTTCATCCAAATGCCTAAACCGGGGGAGCCTTTGAGGTAGTGAAGAACTCGCTCGGCTACTCTCCAATGTTCCTTCCTTGAAGCATGCATGTGTTGGCTTATTTGGCTTACGTCATAGGCTATGTCTCTAGTGATGGTGAGATAAATCAGCCTTCTTACAAGTCTTTGATATCTCTCTATGTACTCATATGACTAATCATCATCAGCTAAGGATCTGAAGGTGTAAACGGGACTACAAGCCAGTTTTACTCCTAATTTACTTGTTTCTACAACAAATCAAGAGCATATTTTCTTTGGGATGGAATTAGCCCAGGTTGGCTCAATTCTTAGAAAATACATTAATCTCCCTAAGTCTTTAATTTCAAACCTAGACTTTAGAAAATTCCTAACTATGTCAATTAAATGCATGTCATTTCCGATAATAATAATGCTGTCAACATAAACTAATGCAATTATAATTTTATCATTGCTTTTCTTAACAAACAAGGATGAATCACTATTGCACTTAGTAAAACCACTACTAAGAAGGGTATGGCTTAGTTTTGCATATCACGCTCTAGGAGATTGCTTGAGTCCGTAAATTGCTTTGTGGAGTCTACATGCATTCCCTTCTTGATGTTGGAGATCTTGAGAAAGTTGCATATACACTTCTTCTAAATCCCCTTGAAGAAATGCATTTGTCACATCCATTTGAAACATATTTCAACCATGATTTGCCGCAAGGGACATTAGTATTCGAATGGTGTTCATCTTGGCAACCGATGCAAAAGTCTCCTTATAATCGACTCCATAAGTTTGTGTATACCCCTTTACCACTTGCCTTGTTTGAATCGTTCAATGGAGCCATCACTCTTGTGTTTGATTTTGAACACTCATTTGCATCTTATGGCCTTCTTTCTCTTTGGTAGAGCAGTGATCTTCCATGTACCATTCTTAGATAGAGTTTCTAATTCTTCTTCCATGGCCTTCCTCCATCTAGGATCCTTTAACGCTTTTTCAAACGATCTAGACTCTAGTTCCTTATCTATGCCACTCAAGAATGCTTGGTGGCTCAAGGAAACATTAGATGTAGTATAAACATTGGAAAGAGGATGATTGGTAGAAAGAGAGTTATAGTAAAATTTTCATTGTGAAAGAGGTCATCTCAAGCTAATTGTTCTTCTTAGGGGTGCAGAAGAAGGACGTTCAGCTACTTCTTCATTGGTATTCTTAGTCTCATTTTCTCCCTTTGAATGGTTTGGTGCATCATCGTCAGAAGAAGGCGCCTCATTTTGATTATTTTGGGTGTCTCCTTCGGCCATTTGAGGATGACTTGTACCTTCGGTTTTATGGGCTGCGATGGAGCCAATAGGAAGTCCCAAGTGTGATGTGAAGCCTCATTTCTTGGAGTTTCGTGAGCCACTTTTCCTGCAAAATAAAATTCTTCCTCCAAGAATATCACATCCTTTGATATGTATGCTTTGCTAGTAGTGGGATCATAACACTTATATCCCTTTTCAAATGATGCATATCCAAGGAATATACATTTTCTCCCTTTATAATCTAATTTCTCTCTCATATGGGATGGTATGTGGATATAACAAACACATCCAAAAGTTCTAAGATGAGAGATGTTGGATTTTCTTCCTAATAGGATTTTTAAGGAAAATGAACCTTTTAAAACTTTCAAGGGCATTAAATTTATTAAGTGGATAGCGGTTTTAACCGCGTCACACCAAAACTTCTTAAGCATATTAGCATGGAACATGATAGCCCTAGTAGTCTCTAAGATGTGTCTATTTTTTCGTTCGGCCATCCCATTTTGTTGAGGTATATATACACAAGATATTTGATGTATAATGCCATCGTCTTTTAGATAATTTTCAAGATTGTAGATTGTATATTCGCCACCATGGTTGGTCCTTAGGACCTTTATATTGGCATCATAAAGTTTGATCACATATTTTACTTAACTTTTGATTGCATCAAAAGCTTGGTCTTTGGTGTTCAAGAGGTATACCCATGTATACCTAGTTTTTGGTCTATGAAGGTAATAAAGTATTTATATTCTAAATGAGAATAAATAGGAGAAGTCCAAATATCCAATGAATTAATTTAAAAGCATTTTTATAGATTTTTTCGGAAGTTGGATACATTGTTCAGGTTTATTTTCCCAAATTACAAACTTTACAATGTCTATTTTCATGATACAAAGTTGAAAATAGAAGTTTTAAAACTTGATCACTAGAATGTCCTAAATGCGCATGCCAAAGAGATGAGTTTTCCTTGATATGGGTAGCAAGTGCATGTTACTCTTGGTCCAAAAAATAGGGGTCTCCCCTTCTAGAACCCTTGCCAGTCAATCGATTCGATTTAAGATCTTGAAAAGAAACAAAATTTGGATCAAAAACAACTCTTCACCTTTGATCCTTAGTGATTTTACTAATGGATAAAAGATTTGAAGTAAGTTTAGGAACATACAAAGCACTTGTTGGTTTTCCAAAAATATCAGTTTTCCCAATTTGATTTATTTTCAAATTTTGTCCATTAGCGACTCGAACTATCTTATGGTTAGGGAGGTTTTTAAATCTCTTAAATTTTGTTTTATCCCTAGCCATATGGTAGTTGGTACCCGAATCGATAAGGAAATTTTCTGATTTAAAGAGGAGGCGGAAGATCGAAAATTGCCACCCATAGGAGCAATTTGTTGTAGTCTTTTTATGACATCTTCAAGGGTGCTTTTGAGAGCAGCAATTTCAGCCATCATAGGGTTTTGAAATGATGCATGTTGGGCGTTCATTTGCTGTCCAGCACTGTTCGAACTTGGATTCCCTTGCTGCTTCTTGGGTTTGAATATTTTAGGCCTTAGGTGAGGATGCAAGAATCAACACCTGTCCTTTGTATGGCCTTTCTTCTTGCAATGAGGATATGTTTGAACCTTTTTTGGTGCTAGATTCACTTTGGCAGCAACATGTTCTTCGGTGACAGCAACAAACACTTGGGCTTCCATTTTCGGCTTGGATGATTCTTCTAGCCTCATGCTTGTTTCAGCTCTTTGGACCATAAATTGAACCTCTTGAAATGAAGGAAAAACCTTTATTCTAAGGATCTCTTGTTGGATGGCGGTATATTCCTCTCCAAGACTCATGAGAAGCCCAGAAGTCATATCTTCATCTTCTCTTTGGAGTAGAGTTTTGAGATTTGTGGTAGGAGACCTTAACAAGTTTAGCTCATTCCACAAATCTCTATATTCACCAAAATATTCGGGCAAGGATTTACCTCCATTTTGGATCTTGAAGATCTTTCTTTTTAACTCAAAAATTCTTCCGGTATTGGTTTCTTGCACATAGAGTGCATGCATTTGATGCCACAATGCTTTTGCGCTTGGTATGCATGTAGTCATGGCTTTGTGGGTTTTGTCAAGAGACATTTGGAGCAGCACCATCACTTGATCATCATGTTTCTTCCATCCTTTGAATGCCAGATCAGCAACATCAAGAGGATCCTCCAAGATGTGATTTTCTAGGTTGAAAAAATTTAAGGGTCTTTTGATTGTGTCTTGCCAAGCATTGTAATTTGTGGAATCAAGAAGAATGGAAGTAAACATAGAGGTACTAATTTGTGGTGGAGGGTCACCAAGACCGGAAGAAGAAGGTATAGAGACCTGCTTTGATACCATGTTGAAAATTTAAATATGAACAGCAAGAAGGATTGAAATTTTATTGCTAAGAAATGAGAGGATACATGAGTAGTTGGGATCATTGAATCATAGTTTGGATGAGGGACACAAGAGCCTATTTATAGAGAATAAATGAGGAACTAACACAGGAGAGAGAGAGAGCAGAGAGGCAGCTCTCGAACGGCTAGAAATCTAGCCATTGGAGGGCCCCACCCAGCAGCCTGTTTGAGCTAGCTGTTGGGGGGCTTTCTTGGGCCCTTCATGCTGGGCTTTGGGGACTTTCTTGAGCCCTTCATGCTGGGCATTTTGAGCCCCATTTTTGGGCCTAGGTTGGGCCAAAAATCTGTCCATTTGGTGAGCCCTAATTGGTTGATGACTTAGGTGAGAAGTAAAGTTCTTCTTTTCAACAAAAAGATGGGTGTAAAATGGCCTTTAAGCACAATGTGTTTATGTGAACCCTTATTGACCCCAGAAACGTTTGGTCTGATTTCAAAATCAACTATGGCTGCATTGATGTTGTGCTCTGATATAGTGAAACATTGTCTGAATTATGCTACAAAAACTTCTTGGCCATGGTGTAAGGTTGTAGTTCAGACCAAACCTTCACACATAGAATACAAGTAGTTTTCCTGTCTCGGAATTTTGTTTGATCTTTTCAGGGAGGTGCAAATCTTTTGCTTGCATCTAGTTTCTCGTTTAGCGTGATGGTCATCTGGGAAGCATGAATACCGACACTGGTACCATATCTGCTACAATATGAACAGGGTGATATCCAAATTTTGAGGACTAGGATACAAGGATATTAAATTTTTGAAATGAATTTCTTTTGCCCCAAAAAAGGAAGCAGCAGAAGAAGAGTGAGACCAGATGGAGAATTTTTTTCAGTTTAACCCCCCCAGAAGATGTTTTAGCAATACAATTAAGCCCCCCCCCCCCCCCCCCCAAAAAAAAAAAAAAACTTTCTGGGTTTCACCTTAACCTTTTTGATGTTACATTAAAGACCCCACATTTTAAAATAATAATTCAAATTTGACCCCCAATGTATCCTAAACCTATTCCCCGCCATATCATCGGTGTATCCGAGCTGTATCCTGCATTTTAATAATGATTAAATAAGAAGATATGCCCTGTGGCATATCCATTGTGTATCAATGCTAGGTATGTGTTTGACAGTGGGTGTTTTGGAGTATCCCTGCTTCCTTAGATGGTCATGAAGATAATACCACATTGGAATAGGAAATATTTGAACCAACCTTTTCCTCCCGTCAAATGCCATTCTTCAATTTGTTCCCTTTGCTTGCCTGCTTTTGTGTTCAACTTTGGAAAACATGCCACTTAAATTGCTGGTGTTGCATTGCTTGGTTGTTTATACCATTTGTTCTAACTTGATATTGCTGGTGGACAGCCACAACATTAACAAGCTGGCACCTTCTGGTCACATTTTGTTCTCTTCATGTGGCTTTGTGGTTGAAATTGTTTGAGCACAAACCTTTTGATCCACGAGCAGTAATGGGATTTGGCATACTAAATGGAATCTCCATTGGATTATTAAATCTTAGCTTGGGTTTCAATTCTGTCGGTTTTTACCAGGTAAAACCCTTTTGTCCTCCTTTGCACTTTGTGGATTGAAAACTTCATTGGGTTTAATGCAATTTATCAAGGTTTAGTGTTTCCTTACAATAACAATATGAGGTTTAAAAATAAAGATGAAGTTGCTTTTGTACAAAAGACTGCTACTATTGTTGCTACTGCATGTTTCTTTCTTTCTTTCTTGGGTATTCTTGCAGCTGGATTACTTTTATTGTTACTGTTATTATTATTGGTCTCATTGTTAATATCATTGTGGTTCTTCGTATTGTGATAGCTGTCATTAAATTCGTGTTCTAGTTAGTGCCTTTACTGGAGTTTGGATGATGATTGAGTTGATTATAGCTGGCCATATATTTCTGCAAAATGCTGTTGGCCATTTGTTTCTCTAGTAGCTTGACTGGTTTTGAAGTTTCCATGTTGATTGATGTACATGTTGGTGTGTGGGGAACAAAATCTCTCCAATATTCTGGATGAGCTAGAGATATGGTGTTTACGCGGGTTCTGCTGTATTTGAGTGACAACAACATTGGAAACCTGTCTAGTGTCAGCCTCCTACATCATGGTTGTGGCATCTTAGATGGCTTAATGCCTGTCATTCTGTTTTTTCCTTCCCCCCCCTTTTTCTTTTCTGTATACATGTTAGTCAAGTACTTTGTTTAGGTGATTCAAAAAGTTTGAATAAAAATGCAATTTCATTGAATCTTTGGTTTTTGTGATTTTTAGATGACAAAACTTGCAATAATCCCCTGTACAGTTCTTCTGGAGACACTATTCTTTTGGAAGAAATTCAGGTCAGTAGTTGTACTACTTTTAGGCTTATATTCCTCTACAATGAAAGAGTTATCTTTGCATAATGTTGGTGAGTATTTATATGCCCTTCCCTGGTCCATTTAAAAAAAACCAAAAAAAAGGGGAAAGGAAAAAGAACACGTGTTTGCGTGCTTGAAATCACATGTAAGTCAAATGTAGGTTGACAATAATAATGACAATGGATAAGATCCGCAGCCCCCCACCAAAAAAAAAAAAATTGCCCACTTTATCTTTAATATGGCAAACAATTTAGTATATGATAAATAATAATAGAAACTTTCATAATTTGTTTTAAATAATTAAGTAAAAGGGGAAGAATGTTAGAAGTAATTATCTAAATAGGAAATATTGATCGGCACAATTTTTTTTTTAATCAAACTTGATTTGGTAAAACACTCTTGTTTGTTTGTGTTTTTTTTTTTTTTTTTTTTTTTTGGTATTTGTCTCTCATATGGTTGTTGTTGTTGTTGTAAACTTGATTTGGTAAAAATCTATAACTTGTATTCTTTTTTTTTTTTTAATTTTGAAAATTCATGGTCAATATATTCAGTATTACCATTTCGCCCAAAAAAATTTGTGCTTCATGCCTGAATGTGTTTTAGTGAAGAAAATTTCATGTGGATAACAAATTAAAATGGAAAAGAAAACAGAATATAGGAAATGATAACTTCTTCTTTTATCTTATATTTTGTCCTCTTTTAAATGCTTCAAAATTCAAATATTTATATGTAAGGAGACAATTGATATATTGTGGGTTTTTATGCTGTAAGGAAAAGATTAAATGATTTTAAATTTTCAAATTGGCTGGTATTCCTGATGCTTTTTTCCTTACACCACCCCCCCCCCAAAAAAAAAAAAAACAGAAACAATAATTCTGGCTTTACCACTGGATTAGAAAATTAATAACATGGTCTATTGAGTGGTAATGTCAGAGTGCAAACCTTCTTATAAGTTGTTATGTACCGTCTTCACCTATAATTCAATGGATTTGGTTCTGCAGTTTACATGGGAGTGTTGACATAGGCAGATCTGTAGAGTAGACTGTCAATTTAATAATGGTTATCCCAACTTGACATGTTAGAGAAGCCTTTTCCTTTCCCTTAAAGAGTTGCAAGTCTCTCTAAACTTCTTATATATTCCAATCCTCTTTTTATTCTTTAAGCCTATGTATATTGAAGGAAAATTACTTTGGCACCTATTCTGGCTGGATCTTATGTTACCTAAAGTGTTCACTCCAATCTCTGTTGCATATTTTGAATAATGGACTGTTTTTTACCATCCATGATTTTGCACCCTTGATTTCCTGTTGCATTGGAATTCTAGGATATTAAGCTGTGATTGTAATTTTACTCTTCCATGTGTTTCTTTAAACTTTTGCTTATTCATTCCCTTCTTTTTTTTAATAAAAAATCTCTTCTGTTTTATCCTCCACAACTTCATGTAATGATAATTAAAACACCATTGCAGTCGGAGCATCCAGTTATCCCTTGCCATACTCCTTCTTGGTGTTGGGATTGCAACCGTAACTGATCTACAGCTCAATCTCCTTGGTTCCGTCCTATCTCTGCTTGCAATTATTACAACTTGTGTTGCTCAGATTGTATCCTCAGCTAAACTGCTTGCTGCTGTTTAATTTTTTTTCTCTTTCTCCTTGCTTATACAAAGCAAATATGGTTTAGACTTGGAAGTATCTTGGAGACATGTTTGGCATGCTTGTATATTCATTGTTGCAGCTGTATGAAAGTTTGGTGAAAATTTCTTTCCCTTTTGCTAAGTTCTTAATCAGTTGTCAGATGACCAATACCATCCAGAAGAAGTTCAAGGTTTCTTCAACCCAGCTCCTCTACCAGTCCTGCCCCTATCAGGCAATTACCTTGTTTATCATTGGTCCATTTCTAGATGGGCTTTTGACTAGCCAAAATGTGTTTGCCTTCAAATATACACCTCAAGTGCTGGTGAGAATTGAAATTCTGTCACTGTTTTAAGGCCTTCAGTTGCTACTAACAAATAATAATTTAATCCTCCCATTCTACCTTATTTTCAGGCCTTCATTGTGCTTTCATGCCTGATATCTGTATCTGTGAACTTCAGTACATTTCTGGTGATTGGGAAGACCTCACCAGTCACATATCAGGTCCTTGGACATTTGAAGACATGCCTAGTTTTGACCTTTGGCTATGTATTACTTCATGATCCGTTTAGCTGGCATAACATTTTAGGCATCTTTATTGCGGTAATAGGAATGGTAATATATTCCTACTATTACTCCATTGAGAGCCAGCAGAAAGCTAGTGAAGCATCTTCACAACTATCTCAGGTACCTGGGATCTTTCTGTTTCGGTTTGATTTAAATCTAAATTTTGTTCATCCTCAAGATTTATAAACATGTGAAGTTTTATTTTTCCAAGATGCTATGCTAATATGGCACTGTCCTCTTCGAAATGTTAGGCAAAGGAAAGCGAGTCAGATCCGCTGTTAAATGTTGAGAATGGAGCTGCGTTATTAGCAGATGGTGTTGTTCCAAAGGCCCCTGTGTGGAATTCAAACAAGGATCTACATGCATAAAGCCCCTTTTTATATCCGTAGAACTTAAGAAAAGAAGGTGCAGACTAATGTTCCAGCAATGAAGATGTTGCTGGCCAGGGGACTCCTCTCCGTGCACTGCAGGGAACAGGTTTGTGTATTCTCAGACCACAATTTCATTGCAGGAGTTCTATAGAGTTAGGTGATATGTCATTTTATAACAGATTTGTTTTATCAAGTTTGTATGGAGTTAGGTGTGCCAGTGGGATATGTAGGCACACATTTGATGTCTCAAGATCCGCATTCTTATTCCCCTTGGCTTGGAAAAATTTCATATTTGATTTTTGGTCAATATTGCTTTTCACTCTGAGAAGTGGACATACAGTAACGTAGCCTTGAAGAAGATAAAGTCTCTTCTGTGTTTTTGACCCCAAGCGTCCCTTCCTTCTTCTCAGTATACATCTTGCTTCCCAATAGGAAATATATTAGCTTTATGAACAAGATTTAAAACAAAAAACAAAAGGGAGTGATTTGGAAATGAAGCAGGTGGTTGAGAGTGGATATTTGGTGCCAATTGTGCCCTTGTCCCGAGCAACGCAATGCCCTCATCATGAGCATCATTTTTTATCCTGGATCATCCAGCTCTATGCATTCTACGTGGATATGTAAGTTTTCAGGCTCATGAATTTGGCTATCTTTTGGTCTTCCATTTGATGTTTCATCGTATGGAAGGAAAAAATGGAAGCTCCTACGTTGTAAATCCACGTGGCGTGGGCAGCCTGGGCGCTACCGTCTTACTTGGGTTTTTCTTTGAGAATGCCATATGAACCGCACACTCGGGATTTTGGGTTGAACTGCTTGGAGACCGCAGATAAGAACGTCCTTTTAATTAATTAACAAATTTATTTAATTTGACGGGCAACAACACAGCTCCTCCAAATAAGTGGACAACTTTAACAAATAAAGTTTTAAAAATTTGATAGATTACACTTGGAGAATTGTAATTTTAATTTTGTAATAATGAAGTTTTATAGTCAGTGGCCGATGTTAATCGTCTCATTTGTTTATTGGTAAATAAATGGTATTTGTAATGATTATTAATGGAAGATAAGGAGAAAGAACGGTGAAGAGGGAAAGGAAGAGAGGGAGGCTCGTCAAGGGGGGGGGGGGGAGAGAGAGAGAGAAACGCTAAGAAGAGAGAGGAAAAAGAAGGTATTAAAAGCCTAAGCCATGGAGGAAAGAAGCCCAAGTTCCTAATGTTCTTTGTTCGCCTCTACTTAAATGAATCCTTTCTCTTCTTCTATTTTTTGAGGTTTTCCTTTTCTCACCTTTTTTACAATTTTCAAATTGACCCACTTCATGGATTTCTCTCATTAAGATGAGACATTTGAGTAGAGGCGAATTAACCTCAACTGCCGCGTCGTAGCATGAGGAGCATTTGCTTCTCTTTCGGCCATGTGTTAGCACCTACGATGCACAAAAACTACGGCCTTCTATCAAAACGTTTTCCGACATTATTTTAATATTTTATAATATTTTTATTCATTATTTAAAACTGTAATTTTGTAATTTCAGATATAATTGTAAGAAAACAAAATAAAATAAAATATTAAGTTAAGTTTTAATTAGTATTTTAAATTTATTGAGGTTAATTTTAGGTTTGTTAGAAGTGAATTTGTCTCTACTGGTAATGGTTCTGCTGAGTCGAACGTATTGGAAAGCCATATATTGATTTTGATCAATGAGACCTACAAAAGACCGTCAGAGTGTGTTTCGACCGGAAGATTCCGATACTCAAATCAAAGAGCGATTTTCAAAGAGAAAAAGATCAACAGAACAAAAAGAGAGTTCTGTATGCCTATGAGTGCTATGTGTAAGTTTTGAGGGAAAGAGGACCTACCTGGCTGGCTGAATTAAGGATGTATATATAGTCTGTCTGCATGAGTCCATATGCTTTTGGGATGTTAAAATTCTAGTTTCCTTATGAAAACGTATTGAGATTACTGGGATCATCGTGAGAAATTTCCAAAGATTTGAAATATTATCACTCGAGAAAAGTCAAATCTCAAAAGATCCCTTTCCTTATCAATAGTAATCAAAGGTTTCCTTTCCTATTACGGAAGGTAGACTCCATATTTTAAGGGAAAGTGATTATTACTTCTACCTAAGTCGTGTTACTGGGTGCCGAGGAGAACAGAGAGCTGAGTAGGTAGCTATCAAGAAGGGTTAGTCGATGTGCGTTAGAAGGAGGAGGCATGTCTTGCAAAAATGATGCACTTTAACATGTTTTAGCGTATTTATTGCATTGGGCCATAGGCTGTGCCCTATGCTTATGGGTTCTAAGGTCATACTTCATCATTTGCCCCTACTCCTTGTGTCGTTTTAAAAAAAACAGCATAAGGAGTAATTTTAAAAGTCATTACCCAAAAGGTTGCGGGGGATAACCACTAAATAAATCATCCCTCAATAAATGTTATGTGGGAAGTTGGAGAGTTTGAATTTCTCATTTATTGTGCATGTTCTTTATTGGTTACCTATACCTGTAAAGATCAAATCTTGGCAATTATAAATTGGGGAGAAGGTTTAGTACCTTTGCGAAGTGATTTCGATTGTTCTAAAGGTGACTTGGAGAATTCCTCCTTCTAAGAGTATTTGTCTCCTAGGAATAGCTCAAATATGAGTTTCGGACCACAAAATCCGGTGGTCTAAGTGATTTCTGTCGATACGAGACTACATCAAGAATGGGATTATCGATACGAGGTTTCATCATGATGCTCGGGATTCTGACGTTATGTTGGAATCTGTTAGGGTTTCTTGAGGATACTGGGCTTGAGTATAAAGAGATTTCAGCTCGGATAGGAGAGGTTTTTGTTCATAGTGGAAACTCTCTTCTCAAGGTCAGAATCATTGTCCAGATCCTGTGTACAATGAGTGGCTGGGGATTCTTCCTCTGCCCTTTTTGGGTCTGGTAACAAGAGGAGTTGGGAGATCGGAGGAGGCCGAACAATGGAGGAGATGCAAAACTTGATACATCTTTTCAATCTCTTTTTAGCCAACTCCTACATTCTACAAAGTTCTTCCAAGCTTCTCTTGTAAAACTTTTGTAATTTTTCTCCTAATTGTATGATGTCTCTTTTACACTGCACACGCCTTTACACTTTTCATTTCATTTGCATCCGCTATATTTTTTAATAATTTTGATGGTAATTGCTTCTCCAAGATTGTAATACGTGTTCATCTTGTACCAGTGATATGAAACATAATAATACTTCTCGACGCTTTTGAATCATTCAACTGACCTTTCCGTTAGTGTGTTTAATGTTTACCTTCTTGTTAGAAATTTCAATCAAAAGCATGGACCGCATCTATTCGTTGGGGATCTCCATCCCTTATTAACAATATGCTACATTTGGTAGGACATTCAATCGAAAGAAAGAAAGTTCAAACGAGAGGATGCCCGTGTTTGCCCATCTAGGAGACACATTCCTTATTGACAACACGCCATATTCGGTATGATACTCGAGTAAGAGTGTTCAAATGAGAGGATAGGTCATGTCTATCCGATTGGGAGATACATCTCTTATTGACGACACGTTGTATTCGGTATAGAAATAGACTAGTCGGTGGAGAAACTAATATAATAAGATTGAGGGTTGGAGAAGTCTTACCTGTCTGCTTAACTAGGCATGGAACAGAGCATTGTTCCTCGAGAGGATGATTCATCATTGATAGTAGACTCATAAGTGATAGGGCATCAATTAATAATAATTGTGATTAATTTTGTTTTGTTTTTGAGTAAATATTATACTAATAGTTATATTTTGTGATATTTGTTGCCCTATAATTGATGGAGGAGGTTTATAAAGAAAGTGGAGAAAAATGAGTCAAATTGAAACATTTATTCAAGAAATGAAAAAATGGACAACAATGATCTTTCATTAACACGTGAGCACGCAGATCACTGGAACTATAGCCGAATTTTCTGGAAACCAAGTCAACATTATTTCTTTCTTATTTGCACGAAAATTCAAAGAAATTTAAGCCTAATTTAGAAGAATTGAAGATTTTCAATATGCTAATTTATTCCTAATATTTGGGAATAAATTTTGGAAATTCAATTTTTAAAATCTTTTATCTTTTAGGAATTTTCTTTATTTAAAATTTATTAGAATTTTATCTTTTAGAAAATTATTTTTTTCAAACCAATTAGAATATTTTATTGTTAGTTATTTCTTTTAGTAGTTAGTGAGATTTAAGAAGATTTTCATTTAAAATAGGAGATCTATTCCTATTAAAAGAGCCTTTCATTGTAATTCCTAAAAAAAACTCACTTTTTGTTTTTCTCTTCCCCTTGGAGGCCGTGAATTGTGTTTCTCTTTCTCCAAAATTTATTTATTTTCTTTCTTCTTAACTTTTTATTTTTCCATAATTTCATTCTAATTTTTTTCTAATCGAAAGTTTATTAAAATCTTGATAGATGAAAATTGTGAGATTTAAATGAGATTATTGACTTAATATTTTGTAAGTATTTATTTAATTTTCATGCCCTAATATTTTTGATTGTTTTACGCTTATTGAATAAAGGACTATATTTGATAACCCTATAATAGTCTACAATCAATTAAAAACGGCAAGATTAATTTGTTTTTAATAACATGGTGATTGACATAGTTTTATAGTCTCGTAAGTGATTTAACTCATGCTAAGAGATTAAATAATCTAATTTAAATAAATCTACATTAGAATTTATTAATTAGAATTAGATCTTTCTAGATTTTAAGACTATCGAAACATTAAAACCAACGAGCATCTCTTAGGTTATCTTTCGATTAGAAAAGTAATTAATGGTGGTATCTTGATTATCGAATAAATAAAGAGAGATTGGTTGTTTCGTGATATTTAACGGCTATAACCAATTTATTTGCATGATGTTGAGTAATTTTTGTATCGATGATTAATCAAATATATCAAGGTAGAAATAATTTATTTTGCTATAAAATTGATTTTCCATTAGTTTTCATTCTCTTAATTTTGAGTCCTTTATTTTTAGTTAATTAGTTTAGTTAATTTTCTAAATCCCCATATTTTTATTTTTATTTTTATTTCTTTAAAAGAAGTAAATCTACAATTTTTTGAGAAGACAACCTTGTTCACTTTATACTAGTATTTAGTAAAATAGATTAATTTATTTTTGATTGTTTGACGACACATAAAAATTTTGATGTCATTGTCGGAGAACGGTGTTAAGTGATTTATTTTTTTTAAAATTTTGTTTTCTTCTTGTTTTTGGGACTAACTCTTGTAGTAAACTTTCTGGAAGTTGTCATTAACATAGAAGAGAAGGATTTTGAATACGAATGCATGGCTACCCAAAAGATTTTAAGGGAGTTGTTAATTTCTAATTTTAATGAACATTTTTTTTACATTGATTTTTCTTATATTAAGACTTCAGAATAATTTGAAATATGACAAAATGTTCCAAAGAAGGTCAATGAGATAAGTATTTCTTTCATTGATCAAAAATTATATGTACTAACATGTCTTGTGGAAAAATTTGTTGTAGGGCAAATGTAACCTATACAAACTTGTGGAATTTGTTTAGAGGTAGGTCATCCAACCGATAAGTGCTCAATTCTTCATGATGACCCATATTCGAACATCTATAACCAAAATGGAGAGATCAACCAAACTTCAGTTATGAAAATTGGCAACAAGGGTTTTAACAACAACCACAAGGTAGACCACAATTTTAGTGTCAACAATTCTTTTCGAATCAAGGTACTTTTCTAGAAAAAATTGTTAAAAGTTTGACTAACAGCACTCAGTTAATTCAACAGGAAAGTCAACAATTTTAACAAGAGACAAAAACCAGCATCTAGAACTTGGAGAATCAGGTGTCACAATTGACGGCGACTGTGAGTCAATGTGAGAAAGCAAACTACACTCTCAAGTGGAAATCAACCCAAGAGAGAATATTAGTACTATGGTGCTTAAAAATGGAGAAGAAATACAAGATGATTAATCAAAAACTGAAGAAGAAAGGGAAATCAAGCAAATAGAGAAATCATCAACAGCGAATGAATCCACCAAGGAGGTAAATAAGGAGCCCGACACTTTTAAGACAAAAATTTTGATTCCATCACTTTTTCTTAGCAGGTTAGCACAACCAAAAAAGGAGGAAGAGAAAAAAGATTTTGGAAACTTTTTCAAAAATAGAGACCA
This sequence comes from Dillenia turbinata, assembly GCA_037126225.1. Taxonomy (NCBI): domain Eukaryota; kingdom Viridiplantae; phylum Streptophyta; class Magnoliopsida; order Dilleniales; family Dilleniaceae; genus Dillenia; species Dillenia turbinata. The sequence continues at coordinate 26,288,040 of JBAMMX010000015.1, read as the reverse complement.
ATATTCCCCTCTTGGAAGCAATAAAGTAAGTGACAATGCTATTCATGAAAACAATCAAGACAAAATTGATACAAATTTGGATACTTTAACTCTTGAGTTTGATAGTAAAGTTGTTACTTTTAATATTTCGGATGTCATGAAATATTCAAATGAATTTAAATCTGTTTTTTTATGATAGCATGGTGGATTTCATTATTCATGATAATTTTGTACAAGATAAATTAGATTTTGTGTTTAAGGAAAACGTGACAGATGAGGTTATACAATGAGATAAATTTCTTGATGACAAACTCTCACATCGGAAACAATTCATGGTAGGCCATAAAGTCTTTCACTTTAATTCAAAATTGAATTTCATGCCAAGTAAATTGAAGTTTAAATGAACCGGACCAGTATTTGAATGAGATTGAAATGATAAGATAATATTGAGCCAAAAACACTAAACAAAGATGCTTGTTAGGAGGCAACTCAATATGTCCTTTTATGATTTTTTTTATTTCATATTTTTGTTGATTTTATTTAGATTTAATTTTGATTTTTTTTAAGTGAATAAATGTTGAAAAATTTTATGACTAGAAGTGCTCTGTTATTAAGGCGTGCTTATGTCTTATCAAGTTTTCATTTGTACTTACTTTTGCTAATGTTCTTAAATGACCATAAATGCACATGAGTTAGGGCGTGCCCACACTCTAAGAAGGGGTCCATTACTGCCACCATAACTATTTTTTTCAACACTTGTTGGATTTGCCCCTCTATTCACCACTCTACCCTAAGAAAGTTTTGTTCTCGTTTTATCGATGTGTGTTATTTGGTTGGCTAGAAATCTATGAAAAAATGGCTCGTATTAATAATTTTTATACTTGTAATGACTATTCATATCTTTAATAATTTTCTTTGAATGATAAGTATGCAAAATTTGACACAAATTTTATTTAAAAGTGAGGTTTTGAGTCAAAAACGAGAAAATTCATTCTTTATGCTCAGGATTATTTTTCTTGATGAGTGATTATCACAGTTAGATTGTACATTCTAGAACTTGCTCCGTTATGCATTTCGAGATCATATTCTAGAATTTTATGCATTGAAATAATAAAGATACTTAGAATTTATCCCTTTTGGCTTGCAATAAAAATTTCTACCCTAATTTTTAATCCTCGTAGTGAACCAAGTTGAGTGTAAACCTTTTTCTTCTTATAAAACCTCTTCAATACAACATCTAACCTTTTATTTTGACTTTTGTTTCAAACCCTTGTACCAAAAGTGTATGTAATTAATTGTATGGTTTTGATTATTTGTTTGCCTCAAAGGAAAGATGATGATTGAAATTTTGATATTGATATTTTCATGATATGATATGAAAGATGATGATTGAAATTTTGATATTGATATTTTCATGATATGATATGAAAAATGAATTTTGTGATTACGTAAGGAGGAAAGACACTTGATTATCATTTTGGTTATTTCTTGTTGGAGGATTGTTCGGAAAAAAAGCAAAAAAAAAAAAAGGGGAATGAAAAAAAAAGGTGCAAAAAGTAGCAAAAAAAAAATAGAGAGAAAGAAAAAAATGTTGCATCTTGTTAAAATTATGTTCATTTACATTTCATTCATAAAAATTAAAGAACCTTGTTAACAAAGAGCATTTGGGCAGCAAGAAATCATTTTATTATACTGTTATTTGAGGCAAAATTGTTCAATATTGAAAATAATTGTGTAGTTAATTATATATATCTCTTTTGGTACATTTTAACCCCTTAAATATCTCATTTATCCTACCTTTAACCCTAACTCCGTTATAACCAAATAAAAAATCTTTAAATTGGTGCATGGAATTCAAATTTCTAAGTAGTGGAAATTTGATATATTTACAAACATATGGTAATGTCAATTTCAATGTGTTGATTTGAGTGATATATACATTCTACACTTCATTTTGAGTGAATTTGAGTAAACCTTTGGAGTGGAATTTTGAATCTTATAATTTTGATTTCATAATGAACTGTTGAGATTTGTAATGATTGTTCTCGTACGAAATATTAGGAAATATTTGTTGTTTGATTATTTTTTTAATTTGACTCTTGTGGCATATGTTGGCTTAGTAGATTGAAAGAAAAATAGGTTGATTATAATAGTTTTCATTTTATTTGAATTATGAATGTTTGAGGACAAACATTATCTAGGTATGAGAAAATTTGATAGGGTATCAAATAGTATAATAATTATGATTGATTTTATTTTATTTTTGAGTAAATATTATTCTAATAGCTATATTTTATGATATTTGTTACTCTAGAATTGATGAATGAGGTTCATAAAGAAAGTGAAAAAAAAGAAGTCAAATTGAAACATTTATTCAAGAAATGGAAAAGGGGACAATAATGATCTTTCATTAGCACGTGGGCACCTGGATCACTGGAACTATTACAGAATTTTCTGGAGGCCAAGTCAACATTATTTTCTTCTTATTTGCACGAAAATTCAAAAAAAATTGACCCTAATTTAGAAGCATTGAAAATTTTCAATATGCTGAATTTCTAATATTTGGGAATAAATTTTAGAAATTCAATTTTCAAAACCTTTTATCTTTTAGGAATTTTCTTTATTTAAAATTTATTAGAGTTTTATCTTTTAGAAAGTTATCTTTTTCAAACCAATTAGAATATTTTGTTTTTAGTTATTTTTTTAGTAGTTAGTGAGACTTAAGAAGACTTTCATTTAAAATAAGAGATCTACTCCTATTAAAAGAGCCTTTCGTTGTAATTTCTAAAACAACTCACTTTTTGTTTTTCTCTCCCCCCTTGGGGGACGTGATTTGTGTTTCTCTTTCTCCAAAATTTATTATTTCTTTCTTCTTAACTTTTTTTATTTCTCCATAGCTTCATTATAATTTTTTTCTAATCGAAAGGTTATTGAAATCTTGATGGATGAAAATTGTGAGATCTAAATGAGATTATTGGCTCAATATTTTGTAAATATTTATTTAATCTCTATACTCTAATGTTTATGATTATTTTAGTTTTATTGAATAGAAGTTTATATTTGATAACTCTAAAATAGTTTACAACCATTTAAAAACGACAAGATTTATTTGTTTTTAATAACGTGGTGATTGGTATAGTTTTATAGTCTTGCAAGTCATTTAACTTATACCAAGAGATTAAATAATCTAATTTAAATAAATCCAGATTAAAATTTATTTATTAGAATTAGATCTCTATAGATTTTAAGACTATCGAAACATTAAATCCAACGAGAGTTTCTTGGGTTATCTTTCGATTAGGGAAGTAATTAATGGCAGTACCTTAATTATCGAATAAGTAAGGAGAAATTGGTCGTCTCGTAGTAGTTAACAGCTGTAACCAATTTATTTGTATAATATTGAGAAATTTTTATACCGATAATTAATCAAATACATCAAGGTGAAAATAATTCTTTTGGCTAGAAAATTGATTTCTCATTAGTTTTCATTCTTTTAATTTTGAGTCCTTTATTTTTGGTTAATTAGTTTAGTTAATTTTTCAAACCTCCATATTTTTATTTTTATTTTTATTTTCTTAAAAAAAGTAAATCCACTATTCACTGAATAAACGACCTTACTCACTCTATACTAATATTTAGTGAAGTAAGTTAATTTATTTTTGATTGTTTGCTAACACATCAACAAGTTTTCAGAGTTCTAAGCTCTTGGCTTGATTGAGCCGTCTAGGTGATTGAGGTGATTTGTCCCCAGTCAAACCTCTTTCCCACTCGATAGGGCCCTTCCCTATTGGGTTCTAGTTTCCTTCTTAGTTGAGGCTACTCGGTGGCCTCCACTTTTCTCAGCACTAGGTCCTTGGTTTGAATGTTCTAACCTTGACTCATCCATTGTAGCATCATGCCATCTATTGTTAGTAAGCAATCATTCGAACGGATACGATTTTTCGTAACTCGAGGAGCAAGTCCAATCATTCACGTAATGCAAGTTCATTTTATCCCTTCTTGTATTGATCTATTTAGAGCATATGGATGCCGATTTTCATTGGTATGACTACTTCACAGCTGTAAGTTAAGTTGAACAAGGTTTCTTTAGTCACTATTCGGGGTATTGTTCGGTAGGCCCAAAGAATCCTATAGAGTTCGTTTACCTAATGGCCCTTAACTTTATCTAGTGTAGCTTTCAGTCCTTGTAAAATCATTTGGTTTATTACCTCAGCGAGGCCATTAGTCTGAGGATATGCGACTGATGTGAAACGATGTTGGATTTTTAACTTGTTGCAAAAGTTTTGGAAACTTTTATTATTGAATTGTTTGCCGTTGTGGGTGATGAGGATGTGGAGCACATCGAATCTCATGATGATAGACATTTATATGAAGTTCTGCATTTTGCAAGTAGTAATTTGGGCTAACAGTTCGATTTCTACCCACTTGGTGAAGTAGTCGATGACCACAGTTAAAAACTTATGTTGTCCGACAGCTAGTGGGAATAGTCCAAGAATGTACATTCCCCATTATGCGAATGGCCATGAGCTTGCTATCGGATTGAGTTTGGTGGAAGGCTGGAAAGATACTGATTAGAAGCACTTACACTTGTCATATCTCTTGACATAACTGTCCACGTCGGTATTCATGGTGGGCTAATAGTATCCTTGCCGAAGAGTCTTGCTTGCTAAATTTCGAGCGCTCGGGTGACTGCCACATATCCCCTTATGGATTTTCTTAAGCACATAGCTTCATTCTTCGGTCATCAGGAATCTCAAGTATGAATGAGAAAAGGACTTTTTGTAGAGGACCTTGTTAATAATGGTGTAGTGGACGACTTTATGCCTCAACTTGGTGACTTTATGCCTTAACTTAGCAACTTCAGTGGGCGAGTTTGGTAGTTGCTCGTGCTTCAAATAGGCCTCTATGGGGTCTTTCCAACTCGGCGAGTTGTTCGCCGATACGATCTGTTCGGGTTTGTTGATGTTCAGGTACATCAGACTCTCTATGTAAACTATTCCACTGGTGGCCGCCGAATTAGAGTTAAATAATTTCAAGAGGGTGTCGACTCATGCGTTTTCAAATTAAGGGATTTACGGTATGCCCACCTTTGCGAATTTGTCTGTCGTCTCCCGTAATCTGATCAAGTACTTCGCCACTATCGGATCCTTAGTCTCATAGGTCCCTTTAACTTGCTTGACGACTAACTGATTGTCAATAAAGACTTGTATGTTCTGGGCTCCCAGTGATGCCACGATTTGTAATTTAGTTAGGAGAGCTTCATACTCAACCTGGTTGTTTGTCGCTTTGAAATCAAAACGGAGGGCATACTTAGCTTTAAAGTCGTCTGGTCCTACAAGAATGAGTCCAGCCCTGCTTCCTAAGGAATTCAATGACCCATCATATGGAGGGTCTATTTGGGCAGTGAGCATTCTTCCCGGCCATCAGTGAAGGCTGAAATTGGTGAGGGCTTGACCTTTGATTGTTGGCCTCGGTTAGTATTCGATATCGAATTCACCTAACTCGATGCTCCACTTAACGAGTCAACCTGAGGTATTCATTCTCTGTAAGATTTGCTTCAAAGGTTGATTGGTTAATACCACCATGGTGTGGGTTTGGAAGTAAGGCCGAAGACGCAAGCTATTATGACTAAGGTGAAGGCCACCTCCTCGATAGGCTTATAGTTAGCTTCCAAGTCCTAAAGTATATGGATGACATAATACACCAGCTTCCGTATAGCGGATTCCTGTCTCATGAGAACAAAACAGAGTGCTCAGTTAGAGATAGAGAGGTAAAGGTAGATTTTCTCACTGAGAACAGATTGAGATAGAAGTGGAGGTGACATAAAATACTCCTTGAGCCCTTGGAACGCTGCTTGGCATTCCAGTGTCCACGCGAATTTCTGAGACTTTTTCAAAGTATAATAGAAGGGTTTATACTTCTCTCCAACTTTCGACATGAACTGGTTCAGAGTCGCAATCCTTCCCATGAGGCGCTGTATCTCTTTTACCATCCTTGATAATGCTATATTCAATATGACTTGTATCTTTTCTGAGTTCATTTTGATCCCCCAGTTAGTGGTGAGGAAGCCGAGAAACTTCCCTGAAGTAATTCCAAAGGTGCATTTTACCGGATTCAGTCTCATGTTGTAATATTCTAACTTTCGGAATGTTTTTTCCAATTCTGCAATGTGGCTTTCGGCTTCAATGCTCTTGACGAGCATGTCGTTAATATAAGGTTCTACATTTCTGCCAAGTTGCTTGCTAAAAACCTTGTTGACCAGTTGCTAAAAAGTATCTCCAGCATTTTTTAGGCCAAACTGCATCACCTTATAGTAGTAAGTGCCAAACTCCACTATGAATCTGATTTTTTTCTTCGTCCTCGGGGGCCATGTGTATCTGGTTATAGCCAAAGTGTGCATCCATAAAACTTAAGAGCTAGTGGTCTGATAAATTGTCTACTAATTTGTCGATGTTAGGGAGATGATAACTATCTTTCGGACATGTCTTGTTGAGGTCGGTAAAGTCCACACACATCCTCCACTTGTCGTTGGCCATTTTTACCATGACCACATTAGCTAGCCATTCAGGGTTGTCCACTTCTTGGATGAAACTTGCTATCAGGAGCTTCTGGACTTCTTCTTGTATTGCACACTGATGCTCCAATGTGAACACCTTTTTCTTTTGCTTGATAGGCTTTCGATTGACGTCTATAGTTAACTTGTGAACTATAATCGATAGGTGGATACCTGGCATGTCCTCGGGGGACTATGCAAAACCTTTAGAATGTTAGTAGAGGCAGTTCGCAATCACTTTTCGAAGAGGTGTCGGCAAGTGAGCGCCAACTTGGACTGTCTGACCCAGTACATCCGTGATTAAAACTTTGATTACTTCCTCCCCACTGAGGCTTGGATTGGCACTTGGCATCATCTCTGAGCTCTAGTGTATCTACCGAAAAAACTCATTTTTCTTCTCCAACGATGGGGATAGTCATCGGATCGATGTCGCCATGGAGCATTGCAACTCTTAAGGACGTTTTGAATTTGATCTTCATATGTTTTGTGCTTGATAGTGCTTCAAGTCCATCCAAACTAGGACGACTGAGGATGACATTATAGGCTACGAGAGTTGCACCATGTGGAAAGTGGTTTTGGTAGTAGCATAGTGGGGAGGTGCTCTTAGAGTCATGGCAAGCGAGATGGTACCTTTAGGGCGTATACACTCATTGGTGAACCCCTTTATAGGTCCATCCAAGGGTTGAAGATAGGACGAGTTGAAACCCATTCGTGGAAGGATTCCCAAAAGAGGAGATCTCGATCTGCTCCTTGGTTAACGAAAGTTCTCTTAACAAGATGGGATCCTATCCCTGCGGAATGATTAAGGGGTCATTTCAATCATTATTAACTACTATCAAATTATTGTCATCGAAATCGATGATTGACCTCTTTCTCTTGGTTGATGTCATGGTAGTTAAAAGGAAAGACTGAGTGGTAATAGGAACTTAGGAAGTTAATTTGTTCCCACAGATGATGCTAATCTATTGAAGGTGGGTTTGTCTCCATAGATAATAGCTCTGCTGACTCGAATGGATTGGATAACTGACTGTCAATCTTGATCAATGAGACATGCAAAAAACCGTCAGAGGATGTTTCGACGGAGGACACTTCGATGTTTAAGTCAGAGAGTGGTTTTCGAAGAGAAACAGATTGAGAGAGAGAGAGAGCTCTGTATACCTATGGGTGCCATGTGTAAGTTTTGAGGGAAAGAGGACTTAGTTGACTGGTTGAATTAAGGATGTATATATAGTCTGTTTGCATGAGTTTTATATGCTTTTGGAGTGTTAAAACCCTAATTTCCTTATAAAGACATACTGAGATTACATGGGTCATCATGAGAGATTCCTAAATATTTGAAATATTATTACCTGAGAAAATTCAAATTTCAAAAGATTCATTTCCTTATTAGTAGCAGTCAAAGGTTTCATTTTTTATTACGAAAAGTAAACTCCATATTTTAAAGGAAAGTAAATATTGTTTTCAGTTAAGTTGTGTGGTACCTATTCTCAAGGAGAATAGAGAGCTGAGCCGGTAGCTATCAAGAAGGTTTAGTTGGTGTGCATGGAAATGAGGTATCTCCCACAAAAAATGACACACTTCAACATGTTTTAGCATATTTGGTGTGTTGGGCCTTGGGCTGACGCCCTACTCTTATGGGCTCTGAGCCCATGCTAATTAAGATTAAGTATTATTTTGTAATTTAGGTTGGGAATTTTTTTATAATTAATTTTGGTTTAATAAATTATTTTTTTATTTAATTATTTGTATTCTTTATTTTATTTGTCTTATAATTAATTATTCATATTTGATGATTTTAAATTTTTATTATGAAAGATATCTATTTTATTATTTTAATAAAATAATTACTATTTACGCTAAAAAATTATATTTTTTTATATTTACATTTTTTATATTTTATTTACTGTATTTCTACATATTACCATTTTATACCCGTTTTCATTTCTCTCATTCTTATTTCGGTGCAATCTCGGCGAGCAATTTAGACAATGGGTTTCTCGTTTATGTACTGAGGGATGATCCAAGCATTCATATAGGCAAGAATTCAATAATTTTTTAATATTAGTAATAATAATATTAATTTAATTAAATTAATTTTTTATAAAGTTTTTACCTAAATTTAGGGATGGCAATATCCGATCTGATCCGACGGATATCCAAACAATCTAATCCAACGGATCGGGTTTTTCTCTCAAAAATCGGGTTAGGTTCGGGTTTTAATATTAAAATGGTCGGGTCAGTTCAGATACAGATTTAGATTATAAATAATCTGATCCGATCCGATCTGATCTGATAATAATTTATAATAAAATAAAATTTTATTTTAATAAAATATTATGAAAGATTTTTAGAGTTTGTTATAACATGTATATTTCATTTTCATTTTTGAATAAATATTATTAAATTAAAAAAGAATGTATTAGGTTATGATTTAGGTCGAATATGAGTCGGATATATGTCGGGTATAAGTCGGTTTAATATCAGATCGGGTCGATTTTTTAAAGGTATATAATATATCAGATCGGATTAGATTTTTAAAAAAGTTCTTAGGATCAAATATGGTTTTTTATTTTTTAATACGAATCGGATTAAAATCGGATATGAATATTATAGTTAAGATTTAAGATCAAATATCGTATTAACATGGACCGAATCATAATCGATTCATTGTCATCCTTACTCAAATCTAAATAAAGAGTAATACTTATAATATTTAAAATTTTATACAAGTGTAAAATTTTGAATAAATATTGCGCAATATATAATTATGAATATTTTATTATTAAAATCTACATTAGGTTTAAAGTGAGAAACATAATTATAAATGTCTTACTATTAATTATTCACGGTCCATTAAATTCAACACATTAAGCTTGGAGAATAAATCACATAATTCATAAATATTTTCAAAATTTTAAGAGGATTATAATTAATTTTTTAAGGGGAAGAGGTGATCCCTTTTCTTTTCTTCTCTTTCAACCATTTCTTTCTTCTTCTGGTCTCTATCTCTACCTTCTTTTCCATTGATAGATATTCTCTTTCTTCTTCTTCTCCTCTTTCCCCCTCTTTCTTCTTTTTCTGTCCTCTTCTTTCGTTTTCTTCTTTCTTCCTCTACCACTTCGCCCCCTCTCTTCTACAAAATTTCTGCAAATTTATTCAACCCTAAATCCAATATCACCATCTCGGCATCTCAACCAAGGTGAGTATCTCTCTCTCTCTCTCTCTCTCTCTCTCTCATTTAATTAACTTTCTCTTCCCAATTGAGGCGTGATTTCTTATCTTTCAGCTTTATTGATTGATTTCATGTTCTTACATTGGTAAATTTTTCTCATGAGGAAAGTAAATTCAAGGTGTTGATTTAATATGCCCAAGAGGGGCATTTTGGGTAATGGTGAGGGGTTAGTGGGATAACTCCCACTAACCCACAACTACCCTAAAATCATGCTCCCCAATTTTTCTCCTAAAAGTGTGGATCAAGCCTATAATTGAGACTAACCTCTCTATACCTAAATGATTCACTATGCGATGGTGACTTTTTGAGAAAAATAAGGCTTGAGAGAAATAGAATGTTCTCTAGAGTGAGAACGAGAACGAGGGCTTGAGAAAAATTCCGAGTATAAAATTTTTTCCGTCGCAATGATCGCCGGACTGAGGGTTACGGCGTCGTGATATTGCGGTGGTGGTTCGATTAACATCGTGATCACCATCCCAGCCGCGAGATCCGATCGAGGGACGTACGGTTCACTTGAGTTTTGGAGACTCTGCGTATTGAGGTAACCCTATACCTGATCCGTTATTATTTTTTCAAAAATTATTGTGTATGCTTTCGTTGTGCATGTGAGTCACAATTATATCCAACACAAGGTTTACAAGGTGATGAACTAGTGAAAACTATGCCCTTAATGGTGAATCACTTCATTACGCCAGATCGGAGATGGGATATCGAGGGTCTTATGACTTTTGTACCAGATAATGTAGTGAATGAGATAAGAGCTGTGATGATTCCCAAAGATTCAAATAAGCGAGATTATATCTATTGGGCAAGGAAATCTTCAAGGGAATTTTCGGTTCGATCAGCATACTCCATCTTCCACCTAAATGAAGTTCGTGTTAACCATTCATTTCTAATTGATTCTTGGAAATGGATTTGGTATATGAGATGTCAGAAGTAGGTTAGAGTTTTAGTATGGCTCTTATTCCATGGTATCTTATTGACAAATAGTAATCGTTTCCGACTAGGGATGACAATAGACCCCCTATGTCCGCTCTACTACAAAATAGAGGAAACTATTTTACATTTGTTTTGTGACTACCCTGTAGTCCATCAGGTACGGAGTCAAATCATCAAATCTTCATTTTTAATTGAAAAGGGTGTTAAATAGGGTTTCGAATAAAGTTTGGCTTCTTCAGGATTGTGAATCTCATGTATTACTTGGAGGTCATCCTTGGACATTGATATTTGTTTATGCTCTTTGATCTATCTGGAAGGAACGATGTACTATGGTGTTTGAGGGCAAAACCTTCTTCCCAAGGGGTATAGTGATTAAGGTTGCTAGTTATACCCGTGATGGGTAGATCTTTTTTCGAAGAAACCATTACAGCCCCCCATTTGGAGTGCTGGATTACTTGGTTCCCTCCTATTGGCATCTACAAATTGAATACAGTTGGATCAATGCATATGAGTAATAATTCAGCAGGAGTTAATGGATTAATCATGGATGAGGTCGGGTTATGGATCACAGGATTCTCTGGAAACTTGGGTGCCACAGAACCTTTTATGGCTGAGTTGTGGGGTGTTCGAGAGAGGTTTTTACTCACAAATAAGTCTAACCTCTCCCTGGTGATTGTTGAACTTGATTCGAACGAGCTGGTGACACTTCTTACTTTAGGAGTTAAGCAGCATCATCTTGCATATTATATCATTAGTGAGTGTCAACAACTAATGAGGGAGACAATAGTTTAAACAATGTTATTTGTTCCACGTGAAGGAAATAGATGTGCTGACATTTTAGCTGGTCTTGAGCATTCGATGTCCCACAGTACTCATTAGTTGTATCCCCTTCTAGTGAGGTTTATATAGGCTTTTTACGTGATATTCAAGACTTAGCTTTCTTTAGAGGCTAAATTCATCACTCCTTATATACCAAAAAAATACAAATTACTTGATTTTCTTGATTTGTGAAAAATTTTTGAGAAAATCTAATTTTTTGATTTTTGAATATTTCGGAAAGATTTGGGTACATCTAATAGTACAAAAAATCTAAAAAGATTTGTTTTGTCGATTAGTGTTTGGTTCACATTCAAAAATCGAAATCAAAATCGAAATAAAAAATTTTAAAAATTGACATCGAAATTGGATTCAGTTATAACTGTTTGATTCAAATTTTAGAATGGATATAATTATTATTGTTAATATTTGATTTGTATATATTTCAGAATGGAAATTATATAATTGCAATTTTATCCTTAATAAAAATATTTTAAAATTAATATTTTTAAAATATTATTGTATTTTTTAAAATTAAAATTAAAATTATTATCTATTTTATTTTTACGTGTGAGTATATTACAGACTTCTCATAGATCAAATTACCAATCCTAAATGGCACACCAACTGGTGGAGATATCTCTTCCATGAATACCCTTTTCCTTCTCCAATCTTTAAGGTTAATCTTTCAAATATCCACAACCAAATCAACAACAAATTTACTTTTCTCCACCCCCAAATCAACAACAAATGCCTAAACAAACTAATTCATATCCTTCTCTTTCCAGATTCAAGATCTAAATGACCCACCATGATCTCAAGAGCAAAGTCAAGAGAAATTAATATTGTTCACAAAAAAGCTAAATTGGCAGCAAAATGAAGTTGGTCTTTAAGAAAATGAAACCTAAAATCCTTAATTTACTTCAATCGTCGATTGAAACAAAGTTGAGAATCTTTTAGCTTCAGACCCAGACACAAAAATTTTACAAAATCCAACCGATCAACTAAATAAGTATCAACACATTTTTCTAATATTCTGTATGGAATGTGGAAAAAAAAAACCAAAAACTCAAAATCACAAAAATGATTAAGCAACAAAGACCCTTGTGCTTATCCAGTTCATTAGATAAGTGGCACCGACTTCTACAGCAATGGCTCTTGTACGTCACCACCACGCAAGGAGATAGAAGGTGATGGGGGATCGAGTCGAGTGTGAGCAGTGCTGGGTCAGCTTCTTTGGCAATGTCTCCAGTACGTCACACCACACAAAGAGAAGCAAGGTGATGGGGGATCGAGTCGAGTGTGAGCTATGGTGGGTTAGCTTTTGTTGCTATGTCTCCTGGACATCACCACCACATGAAGAGACGCGAGAGAGAGAGAGAGAGGGGTATTTTTTTGGGTTTGAGAGATGGGTTTCGGCCAAAACCCATTCTTTTATTTGAATTTTACAAAACAACTAACTGGCATAGGTTTTATTTTCATTCTGAAATCTATATCCATTAACTAAACATCCCCTAAAAAACATAGAAGAGGTGAAATGACCGAAATAGCCTTGGAAAATTTGAATCAAATTCTTTTGAAATGGGATATTTTGAAGTGTTAGAATGATAACTAGATTTTGATCATTTTATCCTCTTTCTCAAAAACCTTCAAAACTCTCTTCTTCTGCTGCTGCGTCGCAAATGCGTTGCAAAATTGGTCTCTCTCTCTCTCTCAACAAGAAGATCAATTACAAGAAAGAAAAAGGGAAGAGAACGAGTCAGCACAATAGTTATCTGCAGATAAGCTGCAATTTTTCTGATTTATTAGTCTCTTGAATTCATTGTCTTGATCGGTGATGGAGCTTGGTCTCGAGGAGTTGTAGTCGAGAGAGAGGAGTCACTAGAGTTACACGAGTCACAAGTCATGGAAGTGTCTAACCAAGAAGATGTGGAGACAAAAAAGGGGAGGAGAGTATGGACTCTGGACCAACTCATCTATTTGTTAATCTGAATGCGAGTGAAGCACTATTTTCCAATAACGTTGCGATTTTAAAATCATTGGAAGGAGAGTGTGAGATATTTGAATCGCTATTTTTTCACAGGTGCAGGATGACAGTTGTAAAATTGCTGATCTAAATAGCAGGGATCCTCAAGGGTAGCTAAGTGATCACAATATTTTTTATCAGTTCGATGATCTTAAATTTAAATTTTGATATACATTGTTTTAAAAAAAAACAATGACCAAGGGTCATGTAATTTTAACTCAAATCATTTTGAATGTACTTGATATTCACGAAAAATAGTGAAATATAGGATTTTTAGTTAGGAATTAGGAGAAAAGTGGGCCACTCGTCGAGTTTTGGGAAAGTGGGGGTGTAAAAGCCCAAATCAAATATTTAATCGTGTCCCTCTCAGGTTTTTTTTTCCCCCCTAAAATAGGATTCTTTTTGTAAAAAATCCTCAAAATAGAGTTTTTTTTTTTAGTGTTCCAATTCTCGAGGAGTCGAGATGAGATCCTGGATCTCATTTTCTATGTTTTTTTTTTCTTTGTTTAAAAAAATTGTTAAAAAAGTAATTAAAATTAAAAAAATTATTAATTAAAAAAGCATATAATTAATAAAAAATTATTATTAATTTTTTAATTAAAAAAAAAAACATAGTCAATAAATTTTTATTAATAAAAATTAATAAATTTAATAAAAAATATTAAATTTAATAAAAAAATTATTAAAATTATTAAAATTATTAAAAATTAAGAAAATTAATACAAATAAATTAATAAATTTTTAATCAAAAATTAAAAATAAATAAAAAATTAACCAGCAATTAAGAAATTAATAATAAAATTAATGAATAAATAACCAATAATTAAAAATTAACCTATAATTAATAATAAATATTAAAAAAATTAATGAATAATTAAAAAAAATTTAAAAAATTAATTCAAACATACCCAAAACTCTTCTTTGTGAACAAAAAATGATGAGTGAAGTAGTGACTATGGGATCAACTTCAAAGTCAAACCCTAAATTCAACCCATTTGCAAGCAATGAAAGTTCATCCCAAAATCAGAAATCAGCCATAGAAAGTGTTCTGAAAGAGGTCTTTTTGCTACGAAAAAATGTGCCATGGGTCTGAAGAATGTCTTGACTAAAGCAACAAGAAGATCATGAAATGAGAAAGAATAAACACCGATTCAAAATGGTCCATAATTGAATGCCCACGCTGTCTTGAATATTGTTCACCTTTAACTTCCCAGACTAAACGAAACCCTTTAAGGAATTTCTTTACTTGTTACAATGTATCAGTTTATTCACTTAAATTCAATTTTTTTTTTATTTTTTATTTCTTTTTGCCTCTTATTGTAATTGTTGTTTGGTTTTGACTTATGTGTTTTTTATATATTTTTTCATAAGGAATGTAATTTTTTCAAATGGTGTGATGAGTTCAATTTTGGCGCTACGATGTTAATTCCTCTCTTATCATACCTCAATTGCGCTTGCCGTATAGGAGTTTTCAAATTTTGACTATGAGAGATGGCCTACGTGCTGGTAGGAAGTACTTTGGTTGCCCAATTAAAAAGGTAATTGATTCAAAGTCTTTGCTCTACGTTATCCATTTATGAGACAAGAGTATGTTATTCCAACAACAAAGGGAGATAAAACAAGATGCGATGAAGAAAGCAATGAAGAATGCAAAGGCTCGTCTAACTAAGATGTTAATAATATAAAAATCTCTCTCCTGTATGTATTTACACTCTAATCCTAAATGCAACATGGCCCTACTGTGTGCCTTCTTTTTCCTTCTCTTTGGTTAGGCCTTGGGTGTGTTCGCTTTCTTTTTTTTTTTCAGTCTCGCTTTCTTTTTTTTAACTTCTGAAGAAAAGATAAAATTAATAAATTATTATTATTATTATTATTTTTATTATTATTAAAACATAAAATTATTATTAAAAATAAATTTAAAAATTAAATATTAACCAATAATGTTAGTGAAATCCTTCAATTATTTTTTTTTTATTTTTTGAAAAAAACATAAAATTAATTAATCAATAATGTTTTGTATTTTTGAGATCTTGGATCTCGTATTTTTGTATTTTGAGATCTTGGATTATGCTTTCAACATTGCACTTGTCACAACTAATACAAGAACAAATATAATTTTAGATTAAAATAATTAAAAATAATTAAATAATTAATAAAAATTTTAATAAAAAACTACTTTCTTTTGTTTTGATACCATATGGTTTAAAAAATTAACCGGATGGAAAAAATTATTGTTGGTTGTTTCATTTTTAACTCCGTATAATGCATTACTTATGATTGTCTTGTTTAATTTGCCATTAGACTACACTTATAGGGTCTGATTACCCAATCAAATAAACAACTATGTCAATAAGATCAAAGAGAGTTTTACCTAATATTGGCTATAGGCCTGTAGAATTTCCTGAAGTTGCCTGGTTGACATTTAGAAAGTGCTTGCAGACTGTTTGCTATATGCAGCATCTAAGTTACATGCTCTTTGTGCTAAAATGACTTGGTTAAGTGTATCTTAAATTTTTTTTAATGATTCCTTCTCATTTGATTAGTTGTCTTTTCTTGTATTCTATATACTCCCTTCTACCATCACCCAACTATAAGTGTTCTCATGGAGTCTTGTCAAACTTTTACTTTGAAGGATCTACTAGTTTCTTTCTACTTTTGGTATCCTCTATAATTGTCTATTACTTCCTGAAGCACGAGGCAAAAGTTTTAAAGCAAGTAGGAAAAGTTCTTGTTGAACACAAGTCCCCTTCATCAACTGGCATGATGTTTTTTGTCTTCTATTAAAGGAGATGGGGACAACTGGTTTTCTTTTTTTCTCTGAGAAATTGAATGTTATATATTATCTTCCTAATGTTTGGAGGTTCCCTATTGTCAATGATCATTTTCATTGTAGGAAATATCATTTTCTTTAATAACAATAATAAGCACTACTTTGTTGATTCATTTCCAGATTCAAGCTGGTATTGTGTCACAATTAGAGGGGGCCTCATCTTAACTCCCTACCTTATTCAAGAAATTCACTATGGCTCAGAAGGAAAAGATTCCTAATGAACTTGTTCATGACCAGTGGCTCTCCTCCACTTTAGATGGTTATATTGAACTTGGTGATAGATCATTTCTTAAACTATGAAATTGGTTTCATAGTAATGATGTGCCCTATAATGAAGTTGGTTTCATAGTAATGATGTGCCCTATTGTGAAGTTTGCAATGAGGCAGGTGTGAAGGTTTCTATCAGTCCCCAAAGTAAAACTAGTAGAGGAAAAAGAAATGGAACTAAGTGGACCCAGTGAAACCCAACAACCTTTTTAGCCTAGCATGAGGAAAAAGTTTCGAAACATCAAAACAGAAAATCTGGATATTGTGGAGATTAGTTCTCAGACTTCAATATTTGATTTTAGGAGAAAGACCCAACGATCTATCAGACACTCTTAAATCTACTTCTATATAGGTGATGCATATCGAGAAGCATTATAAGTTGTATCATTCCTAAAGTTACATTAGGATCCTTCTTGCTATACTTCAGCTCTTCCCTTTCAATATTTTATAAATAAATTGCTATCACAATATTGCATTGGGTAGCTATAAATTGATTGAAGTTACACTTAAAAGGGGATCTATAAAAGAATATTGACTAACAGACACATGGGGTGATTGGGTCATCATTGAACTAAGTACAAAATCCAGTATGTTAATTTGTAAAGATTTATTTTTTTTATTATGTGCATGATTTAAGTGAACAAAAAATGACATGGGAGTAAACTATAGAATCAACAAACAACATCTACACTATAAACTCATCATTGATCATGCATAATGGTAAAGTAGCAATAATCAGAGTACCTATTCATAAAAGTGCATTACATAATTTACATTTGTACACCATATATCATAATTTATATTCATGATGTCAATAGACGGACACACCCAAGTCCTAACCTAAGAGAAGGAAAAAGAAGGCACACAGCAGGGCCATTGTATACAGAATCCAATGGCTACCTTTAGGGTTAGAGTGCAAATACATACAACAAAGAGATGATTACATTATTAACATTTTAGTTAGATGAGCCCTTACATTCTTTATTGTTTTCTCATCGCATCTTGTTCCATCTCCCTCTGCTGTTGGAAAAACATAGTCTTGTCTCATAAATGGATATTGCAGTACAAAGACTTTGAATCAATTACCTTTCTAATTGGGCACCCAAAGTACTTACTACCAGCATGTGGGCTTTCTCTCATAGTCAGAATTTGAGAAACTCCCACATGGCAAGGGCAATTGGGGTATGATAAGAGAGGAATTGACATTATAGCATCAAAATTGAACTCACCACACCACTTAAAGAAATTACATTCCTTATAGAAAAATATATAAAAAAACCCGCAAGTCAAAATCAACCAACACTTATAATAAGAGACAAAAAGAAATAAAAAACCTAAAAAATTGAATTTAAGCAAATAAATTGATACCTTTAACAAGTATAGAAATTTCTTGAAGGGTTTCGTTTAGTATCAGAAGTTAAAGGTGAACAAGATTCAAGATAGTGTGGGCGTTCAATTGTATGTCATTTTGGATCAGTGTTTATTCTTTCTTGTTTCATGATCATCTCGTTGCGTTAGTTGTGACATTTTTTAGACCATTGACCTATTTTCTTATAACAAAAACATGCTTCTTTCGAAATCCTTTCTATGGTTGATTTCTGATTTTGGGGTAAGTTTTCGTTACTTGCAAATGGGTAGGATTTAGGGTTTGGTGTTGATGAATTTGATGTTGAAGTTGATTCTATAGACACTACTTCACTCATCATTTTTTGTTCACAAAGAAGAGCTTTGTGTATGTTTGAATTAATTTTTTAAATTATTCATTAATTTTTTAATTTTTATTATTAATTATTGGTTATTTATTCATCAATTTTATTATTAATTTCTTAATTATTGGTTAATTATTTATTTAGTTTTTTAATTTTTGATTAAAAATTTATTAATTTATTTTATTAACTTTCTTAATTTTTCTTAATTTTCTTAATTTTTATTAAATTCATTAATTTTTTATTAAGTTTATTAATTTTTATTAATAAAAATTTATGATTATGTTTTCTTTTTATTTTATTAAATTTATTATTTTTTATTAATAGAAATTTATTGATTATGTTTTTTTTAATTAAAAATTAATAATAATTTTTTATTTATTATATGTTTTCTTTTTTTAATTTTAATTATTTTTTAACAATTTTTTTTTAACAAAGCAAAGAATAAAAAAACATAGATCTCGTTTTACAGAAAGCGAGATCCCAGATCTCGACTCCTAGAATTGGAACACTCAAAAAATACCCTATTTTGAGGATTTTTTTTTTTATTTTTGGCAAAAAGAACCCTATTTTAGGAAAAAAAGCCGTTGGATTCCATAGCATGGGCTGCGCGTAAATTTGGAGACCAAAAAGGGAAAAAGTTTTATTCAGTCAGTCTCACGTGCCCAAATGCTATAAATCATGGGATTGGGGTTTACTGCCTTCCGGGAAAAGAGGGTATGTTTGGTTGGGTAAAGTTTAATTATTTTATTTCTCAAACTCAGCGGACTGCTCCTTTGTGCATACTGCATATGCTTTTATTTTTTAAATCGATAATATTTAGATTCATATTTTGATTAATTCAATTTAAGAAAAACTCTCTCAATATAATTTTTTCTATTTCTAAATTTTGAATTGTAACGTAATTGACTATTCAGTATATAAAAATCAAAATAGAACGCTATTTATTTATAAACAAAAGCATATAATTTATTGATGCTACTTGCTATTTGGTGCATGATGCTATTTATTATTTGTTAATTAATTAATTAATGCTATTTATTATAGTAATCATTTTAAATTATAAAAATAAATCGAATGTGTCAATAGAAATTAAAAATATTATCATCTAGAGTAATATTTTATATTATTTAGTTTTAATATAATTTAATATTATTTTGCCGAAATGTGATAAACTCGTCTAACAAAAGTTGTGTTGAAAATTTACATGGGGACAGGGGCTGCGGTTGCGGCGAACGATGCTCTTGGAACGACTCGCTAGGCGTTGGGGGTTTTACGTGGTGCCAATGCATTTTGGCCTTATTAAAGGAGAGGAAGGGTATCAAATTTGAATTGAGGAGAATTTAAATACTTATCTTATTACACTTGGATTTAAAGATCGTCGAAGAGGAAAATTTATTTTTAAATTTTAGTTAAGGATATTGATGGGCCCGTTTGGAAGGTCCAATACGAAAAGTGTTCAATCCTATAAAATTCATAATCTAAAAAGACACCTAAGCGTATCGATAGATCGGGATCCATCTCCCCAAAGGACGGATACGGCCCGACACATTAAGAGAATGCCGTCAACATTATCCTAGTCGATCGTTCGACTAACTCTCAACAAGGGTAATCCAATTGGCATATAGAAGCATTCGGCAAATCCGAACCGATACCCCTTTTCCCCTCAGTTGATGAGTAAGCGCTCCCCAATAAACCGATCATACTAGTTAAAGGTAATATTTGGTTAAATCTCACATTGATCTTCTGTTTTCTATTTCAATCCGAATGTATCTCCTAAATAAGGAAGAAAATCTTCAGAACCTAACTAATAAGAGAAGAGATCTCCCCGTACCACTGAGCTTCCTAAATGATAAATATCAGAAATCATACGAATATTTGACTATAAGATTCTGAGATCTTTGGACCCCCAACTAAGAAAACTATAGTTGTAACACTCTAAATACACATGGTTCTTATGGTACCCTTGCATATAAGTTTTCGCTATACCGAAACCCAGATACTCTTTCTAAGACCCATACACTTGACATACAAGTCACAGGGAGGTCAACTCTTTATCTCTTTCGCTCTTTTACTCTTAGTCTGTTTCTTTCCTATCGAAAACTGCTCTTTTTAACTTGAGTATTGGAAGCTTCCTTGCCGAAACACCCTCCGGTGGTCATTTGCAGGTTTCAAATCGTTTCTATAACCAGCCGTTCAAGTTAAAAGGAGTTAAAATTTGTGGAGTCGAAACCCACCTCCAATAAATATTTTGAATTTTACTTTTCAAAATAATATTTTATGGATGATTTTGCCCTTCATCCTTCAACCCCAAGCTCTCCTTTTCTTCATCTTCGAACCAGAGAACCAAGCTCTCTCTTTTTCTATTCCTCTTTTAATTTTTTCTCTCTTCTAATCTCTAGTTTTCTCTGCAAAAGCGTTTTCTTTAACCCAACCTTGTAATCACAATCATCTCAATTCCTTCCCTTTGTCATTAGTTTCTTCAAATCAATTGGGCTTTCAACCACCTTTGTGCCCGTAGCGTCAGGAATCTTCATACCTTCCCATCTCCTAGTTAGAACTAGTCTTTTCTCTCATAATATCTACTCCTCCTGAATTTCGATTTGGATTTATTCCCCTGAGAGCAAGCAAGAACAATCAGTAAAAACCCGCTCTCTTTGTAGAATAAAACCTAGTTTTCTTTAATATAAGTTTGTTCAAATCTGCCAACACTTGATTTACACCAACTTGATGGCTTTTGATGGGATCCTTTCAAAAGACCCATTTTGAAGTATGTTTAATTCTATAGATCCCATGGTCCACAGAGACAGGTATGCCTAGACGTATCGATAAACAGGGATTAATCTCTCTGAAAGGCAAACACTGCCCGACAAACTAAGAGAATACTATCGGTATTATCCTAATTGATCCTTCGGTTGACTCCCGACAATTGACACATAGAAGCGTTCGACAAACTCAAACCGATACCCCTTTTTTCCTTAGTTGATGAACAAGTGTTCTCTAAGGAACCGATTGCACCAGTTAAAGGTGATATTCAACTAAATCTCACATTAATCCCTTGTTTCTTAGATCAGGAAGGAAACCTTTAGATCCTAATTGATAAGGGAAGAGATCTTCTTGTACCACTGAACTTCCTAAATAATAAGTATTATGAATCATATAGAATATTTGACTATTAGATTCCAAAATTTTTGGACTCTTAGATAAGGAAACTAAGATTATGACACCTCAGATATGCATGGCTCTTACGGCACTCATGCATATAAGTCTTCGATATACCGAGAAGACCTGGTACACTCTTTAAGACCCCTACACTTAACACACAAGTCATAGAAAGACCGACTCTCTCTTGTTCTTTTGTTTTCATTCTATTTCTTTTCTACTAAAAACCGCTCTTATTGACTTGAGAGTCGGACCCTCCTCTACCGAAGAGATTTGAAGAGAGAGAAAGTTGAGATGATTGTGACGTCCAATTGATTTTCTTTAACAGTCACTTTTTTTTTCTTAATTTTTATGGAATGTTAAAAAGACGGAGAATTGGAGGCTATGGAGGGAGAGAGGGAGAGAGAGAGAGAGAGAGAGAGAGAAGACAATAGTGACTTTTGTTGTTTTCCGGCGAGGTGACAAAGGTGTATGACTTGGATCTGTGGGATTGTTTTTCGAGAAGGGCATGTGTGTCATTTCGCCTTCACTCTCCTCAATTCAAAATAAATAATTTGACTCTCCTTTGTTCAAATGTAATAAGATAACCATCTGAACTCTTTTAACTCAAATTTGGTACCCTTTTTTAACCAACGTCTTTTTGTTTTCTTCCATTCATTTAGCGTCGTGTTGCGTCGCATTGGGGCCAGTGAGACAAGAGAGACAGAGAGGCTATTGGAGGTTTTTTTTTGCCCATTTGTTCTTTTTTATATTTTTTATTAATTATCGGAGTAGAAGCAAGAGGGGAAAAAACACCCAGAGAAGGAAAGGGAAGATAGGGGTATTGTGAAAAAGATAAGAGCCTTTTTTTGGATTATTTTCCAAAATATTAATAAAATAATATAAAATCCAAAAAATGGGATTGTTTTTTTTTTTCCTTCCTAAACTAGTGAAATTGACATCCATGATGTCAAATTCAAAGTTGATATCCTTGATATCAACTTCATAGGATTTTCAAATTATTAACCGTCAAAGGTTGAAGATTCATGACCGGTCATGTGAAACTCTAACTGCTCTGAAACTGAGATATCAACTTTGAAGTTGATTTCTCTTATGTTAACTTCAGAACTATATAAACAAAACCCTTTCGAGAAGTCCTTTAAATTCGAAATTTCTTCTCCACTCTTTGTGGAAATAAAAACTTTCACCCTCTTTCATCTTTCCGATTATTGTGTAACAATTTTCCGGTGTATCATTTCAATTTTCGATTCGTCAATCAACAAAAAGGTATTTTGTAAATATATTATTATTATTATTTTCAATTTTTTTTTTTAAAATAATAAAATCTGAATTTTTTTTCAATAGAACGCATGTCCCGACGCTTTTTAACTGTTCTAAATGTTGTTTCAGCATTGAAAAGCAAGTATAAGGTGAGTTTTGTCATTTTTTTAGTTGAACTGTTATTTATTGTTGTCATTATATATATATATACATGTTGTTTTGTGATATAGAGAGAGAGGGCAGAGAGAGAGAGAGAAAAAGAGGGTGGGAGATAGAGAGACGGGAGAGTGAGGGAGCCAAGAAGGAGGCAGTGGGTGAGATAGAGAGACAGGGAGAGTGAGGGAGGTGAGAGAAAGAAGGGGAGATAGAGAGGGAGGCAATTGGGGGGAGAGAGAGAAGGGGAGATAGAGAGGGAAGCAATGGGGGGAAGGGGAGAGTGAGGGGAGGGGGAGAGGGAATTAATTTTGTGGGTTTAATTAAAAAAGTAGAGAGGGAGACAGTGGGGGGAAGATGGAGACAAGGGGATAGAGAGAGAAGGGGAGAGAGAGGGGGGGGAGATGAGACACGTGGGGGTGGGGGGAGAGAGAGAGAGAGGCGAGAGTGAGAGGGGAGAGGGATGAGACGTGGGTGGTGGGGGTGGGGGTGGGGGAGAGAAGGGGAGAGTGAGAGGGAGGGGGATGAGACACGTGGGGGGTGAGGGTGGGGGAGAGAAGGTGTAATTACAAATCAATCTAGATTTGTAAAAACACACTCTCTCTATGCATAAATTTTAATAAAATAATATATTAAATAATAATATAATATATTATTTTATGTAAAAAATTTAAATAACACTTTAGTTTATGTAAATTTAATAATTATTTTAGATAAATTTAGTATAAAAAACTTAATCTAATAATTAAATACATTATTTTATATTAATGTTATTTATTTATTTAATATATTAAATTTTATAATAACTTAATATAAATAAAACAATGTAAATTAATAATTTATTAAAAAATTTAATAAATAAAAATTTAATTATTTAATAAAATATTTAATAATTTAATATATTAATTTCTACACTTTAGTTTATGTAAATATTACAAATAACATTTTGTTATAATTTTAGTAACACTTTATTATATAATTGAATATTTAATAAATTAATATATTATTTTTTTTATAATAGTTTAGTTTATGTAAATTTAACAAATTGTTTATATAAATGTAATAAAAGTAACTTAATGTAATAATTGAATATATTATTTTATATAATTTTTTGTATTTATTTAATATATTAATTGTTATAATAATTTAATATATTATTTTTTTATAATATTTTAGTTTATGTAAATTTAATAAATTGTTTATATAAATGTAATAAAAATAACTTAATTTAATTACTGAATATATTATTTTATATAATTTTTTGTATTTATTTAATATATTAATTGTTATAATAATTTAATATAAATAATAAAAAATGTAAATTAAATTTATTCATAATGTTTAAATATTTAATATACAAAAATAAACCGTTGTAAATATAAAATAAATTTGTAATCTTAACTTTTGTAAGTCTCATGTTTTAGTATGCGATAATATAGTATATTTAGAAAAGTTCAGTCTAATGACAAATACTTATTTAAGGAAAGAGATATTTAAACGAGTACAGACGAACTTCATCTCTTTTCTGGGAACTTTCTTGGTGCTCCCTACTACAGAACGTGTCTGAGTTGAATTTAAGTGAAGTTCACTAATTTATACAATACAACTAATGTAAAGTTAAGGATTTAGAGATTAAAATTGAAATTGATGTGGTTTTGATAAGAATAATCAGTTATCATCTTATTATTAGAATTCCAACATAATGTTAAAATTTTGTTATGATGACATACGAAGGAAGGATGGCTAAGGATGGATTAGAGTACTGTTATATTGGGGTGGCAAGATGAGAATAGGGGCAAATGGTTATGAGTACAATAGACCTCCCAGAAAGGGCTCGTCTATTTCTTAATGAAGAAAACAATGAAGAAAGCAATTGTGTCAAAGATGATATTCACAAGAAAGCAATGTGTCAACCCAATATTGTGACAATAACTCATTTATAAAATATTGAAAAGAAAGAGTTGAAGTATAGCAAGAAGGATCCCGATATAACTTTAGGAATAATACAACTTATAATGCTTCTCGATATGCATTATCTATATAGAATCAGACTTAAGAATGTCTAGTAGATCGTCGGGTCTTTCTCCTTAAATCATGCATTGAAGTCTTAGAACTAGTCCCCATAATATCTAGATTTTCTGCTTTGATATTTCGAAACCTTTTCCTCATGATAAGCTCAGAAGATTGCTGGGTTTCACTAGGTCTACTCAGTTGAGTTTCTTTTTCATTTACCAGCTCTTCTCTGGGGATTGTAAGTAGCATATCAAGTTCTAAACATTTAGAATCTACACTACAATCTCCATTTTCAGAAGATTTCTTTGCCTTTTTATCACTTGCACCAGTCAGAAGACTGGGTTTGATATTGACAACTGCCTCTGTCCCTTTCCTCAAAGGACAAAATTTAGAAGCCATCGAACCTAGAACAATCTCCCTTTCCCTTAACACTTCCAAGCCAAAGGGATTATCTATTGAATACTTTCTCTTGACACTTTTTTCTCGTTGTGAATCACAATAACCTTCTCAATTTTCCTTCTTGAATCTCCAAAATGATCATCATTAGCTTTTCTTATTGCGGTCTGGGACCTATGGTGCATTTGCTGCAAACTATTATCAATCGGGGCATCCAACATCATTTTCTTACAAATCTTCCTAAGTAGTTTCAGTCTTAAAAGAGCTTTCCATTTTTGTTCATGAATGTTCCCATTATGACCAGCCTGCACAACATTAAAATCCTTCTCAGAAATAGATCCCTTCATTTTGATCTTGTATTGTAGTCTGCTTTCACCATCTCTTATTTCTTGAGCACCAATCTCCCATATCTCTTCTGATTGCTTGTGCTCCAAACTAGACTCCACACCCACACCCATCATCTAAGTATCAAGAACTTTTACGTGCTCTTTTTTAACAACATTTGGTGCATTTCTTAACAACATTTGCTTGTGCTTCAACATTTGGTGCATTCAGCTGATGTTGTTAAGAAATGCACCAAATGTTGTTAAGAAGGAGCACGTAAAAGTTTTTG
The DNA here is from genome assembly GCA_037126225.1 of Dillenia turbinata. NCBI lineage: Eukaryota > Viridiplantae > Streptophyta > Magnoliopsida > Dilleniales > Dilleniaceae > Dillenia > Dillenia turbinata. The sequence continues at coordinate 26,262,095 of JBAMMX010000015.1, read as the reverse complement.
ATACTCAAATGACGGGTGTGGGTGTGGAGTCAGATTAGGAGCACAAGCAATTAGAAGAGATAAGGGAGATTGGTGTTCAAGAAGTAAGAGATAATGAAGGCGAACTACCAGACAAGAGCAAAATGAAGGGATCTATTTTTGAGAAGGATATTAATGTTGTGCTGACTGATCATAATGGGAACACAATTATCTCACGAGCAAAAATGGAAAACTCTTTTGAGACTGAAATTGCTTAGGAAGATTTGCAAGAAAATGATGTTGGATGCCCTATTGATAATAGTTTGCACCGGATGTACCACAAGTCCCAAACCGTGATAACAAAAGTTGATTATGATCATTTTGGAGATTCAGGAAGGAAATTTGAGAAGGTTATTGTGATTCATAGTGAGGAAAAAAATGTCAAGAGAAAGTATTCAGTAGATAATCCCTTTGGGTTGGAAGTTTCATGAGAAAGAGAGATTGTTTTAGATTCGATGGTTTTTAAATTTTGTCCTTCAAGGAAAGGGACGGAGGTAGTTGTCAATGTCAAATCCAGTCCTCTGACTAGTGTAAGTGGTAAAAAAGCAAAGAAATTTTTTGGAAAGTGAGATTGAAGTTTAGATTCTAAATGTTTAGGACTTGATATGCTACTTATAGTCCTCAAAGCAAAACTAGTAGAGGAAGAAGAAACTCAACTGAGTGGACCCAGTAATGTTCTTAGCCTATTATGAGGAAAAGGTTTCGAAACATCAAAGCAGAAAATCAGGATATTGTGGGGACTAATTCTCAGACTTCGATGCATGATTTAAGGAGAAAGACCCGACAATCTACCAGACGCTCTTAAATGCGCTTTTATATAGGTAATGCATATCGAGAAGCATTATAAGTTGTATCATTCCTAAAGTTACATCGGGATCCTTCTTGCTATACTTCAACTCTTCCTTTTCAATGTTTTATAAATGAATTGTTGTGACAATGTTGGGTTGACACCATTGCTTTCTTGTGAATATCATCTTTGACACCATTACTTTCTTCATTGCTTTCATCACATCTTATTCCATCCCATCATTGCTTTCTTCATTGAGAAATAGACAAGTCTTTGCATTCTTCATTGCTTTTTGTTTTCGCTTAAATATCTTTTTACTTGAATAAATATTTGTCACTAGACAAAACTTTTCTAAACACGTTATGCCATTACATATTAAAATCTAAGCCTTACAGAAGTTAAGATCACAAATTTATATTATGTTTACAAAAAAATTTATTTTTGTATATTAAATATTTAAACATTATGAATAAATTCAATTAAAATCCATAATAAATCTGAGCCTTAACTATTTTTATATATTAAATTAATTTCTCGTTCTTCATATTATTATTTCATCAAATTAAATATTTTAATAAAATATTAATTTACGTTTTTTATTATTTATATTAGATTATTATAACAATTAATATATTAAAAAATAAAAAATTACATAAAATAATATATTCAATTATTACATTAAGTTATTTTTATTTCATTTATATAAACAATTTATTAAATTTACATAAATAAAACTATTATAAAAAAAATAATATGTTAAATTATTAAATAATATATTAATTTATTAAATATTTAATTATATATTAAAGTGTTAAAAAATTATAATAAAGTGTTATTTGTAATTATTTATATTATTTATATAAATTAATATATTAAATTATTAAATGTTTTATTAAATAATTAATTTTGTACTTATTAAATTTTTAATAAATTATTAATTTACATTGTTTTAATTATATTAAGTTATTATAAAATTTAATATATTAAATAAATAAATAACATTAATATAAAACATTGTATTTAATTATTAGATTAAGTTTTTTAGGTGGGAACAGTTATTAAAAATTCTGTACAAAAAAAACTGAACTCGATAAAATTCAATTCATATTGAAGATTTTATGTTGATATTCTATTCGAGATTATGGTGGATTAGTGAGTTATACAGTGGTAACAATTAATGATAACGACTTTTTACTTGAAGTCATATCAATTTTGAATTTTTTTGCCAAGCATATTTCGCTAGAGTTATTTTTAGAAATGGAAACCCTTTCGGATATACATGTAGGGGTACCTGAGGTGGGTTGCTCAAATGGTATCGGGATTTCGAGTGTTGGGAGATATACATAATTTTTTAATGAAGCAATTGAAAGTGGGGTCGCTGCTGACAGCTTAGATGTACACTCATATAACTCAATTATTTGATATCAGGGTAATTGGAGATGAATGAGTTCAATACAGGGTAATGTTAACAAGTGATGTGATTGTTCTACCTTCAAACTATAATGTTACGTCCCAACATATAGCCAACCTGGCGCAGCCCAATAGCAGTAGTTGTAGATCTACATTTATAAAATTTAACTTTACATATCTCTATATATATTTATAAGTTTCATTTGATCACCAAGTATGTTTATATTTCTTACCTTTATATATATACTTTTCACCAACTTATCTTGTTACAATTAACTTATATTTTTCACATTTCTCATAAGATAATATTAGTTTTCCAAGACAAACACTCCTAAATCATTTTAAAAATTATATTTATATTTAATTTATGATGATGTTATCAAATCATTTAATTTATAAAAATAAGTTAATTTGAAATCATTTAAAAAAATAATTTATAAATTAATTACAATTTATATTAATTTTATAAAATCATTTAATTTATGTTAATTTTATAAAATTCTTTAATTAATAACTTCATGTTAATTTTATCAAAATCATTTTATAAAATTATTTAAATTTATAAAACTTATTTAATTTGAATGATCTTAAATCATTTAATTAAATTGATATAAATCATTTATTATATGTTAATTTAAAAAAATCAATTAATTAAAATTATTTTATTTTTTAAATTTAAATGATTTCAAAAAATTAAAATTAATCACAAACAATATTAATTAATATTAATTAAGTCAATTAATAAGAAATTTTAAGAGCGAGAGAAAAAAGGAAGAGGAGGGGGTAAAAAGGAATATTAATTATTATTAAATCATATTTTAGTAAAATTAAAATATTGAATTTATTTTACTAAAATTATATAAAATTCTAGTGATAAAATAATAATTAAAAAAATTATCACCACCTGAAATTGATATTGTAAATGTCAACTTTGAAGTTGATTTCACTGATATCAATTTCAATTTTTTTCTTTTTTGAAAACGAGCAAAAATGAAGTTAATTTTTTGAATGTCAACTTCAAATTTGATTTTCACAATGTCAACTTCTGGTTGTCCCAACAGGAATCAAATTCTAAATTTTATATTGAAAATACCAACTTCAAAGTTGATTTTATAAATGTCAACTATATATATATTTTTTTCAATTTTAGGCTTCATGGGCAGCTTGATTGGGCAAATTTGAAGTTGATATCAAGGATGTCAATTTTGAAGTTGGATGTCGACTTTACTAGTTTGAGAAAAAAATCCATTTCTAAGATTTTGTGTCATTTTAGTAATATTTTGGGAAATAACTCTTTTTTTTTTCTTTGTTTTAGAGAAGCTCTCTCCTTAAAAACCTTATTTTTTTATTTTACACCCTCCCTAGCCTAAGCCCTCGACAGAGCACGATTTGTGTCCCTTTTTCCTTGTCGCTTCCGTTTTTAGTTTTCGATGGGTTGGGGGGGGAGGGGATTCTCTACTCTCTATGATAATCAAACTCCGACATTTGTCATAGGATAGTATTAGTTTTCAAGACAAATGCTCCTAAATCATCTTAAAAATTATATTTATATTTAATTTATGATAATGTTATCAAATCATTTAATTTATAAAAATAAGTTAATTTGAAATCATTTAAATAAATAATTTATAAATTAATTATAATTTATATTAATTTTATAAAATCATTTAATTTATGTTAATTTTATAAAATTCTTTAATTAATAACTTCATATTAATTTTATCAAAATCATTTCATAAAATCATTTAAATTTATAAAACTCATTTAATTTGAATAATCTTAAATCATTTAATTAAATTGATATAAATCATTTAATATATGTTAATTTTAAAAAATCAATTAATTAAAATTATTTTATTTTTTAAATTTAAATGATTTCAAAAAATTAAAATTAATCACAAACAATATTAATTAATATTAATTAAGTTAATTAATAAGAAATTTTAATAACGAGAGAAAAAAATGAAGAGAAGGGGTAAAAAAAGAAATATTAATTATTATTAAATTATATTTTAGTAAAATTAAAATATTGAATTTATTTTATTAAAATTATATAAAATTTTGGTAGTGAAATAATTATTAAAAAAGATTATTACTACCTGAAACTGATATCGTAAAAGTTAATTTTGAAGTATGATATCGTAAAAGTTAATTTTGAAGTCGATTTTACTGATATCAATTTTAATTTTTTTGTTTTTAAAAAACGGATAAGAATAAAGTTAATTTTTTAAATATCAATTTTAAATTTGATTTTCTCAATATCAAATTTTGTTTGTCCCAACAATATATTTTTTAATTTTAGGCTTTTCGGATGATTGGATAAATTAATTTGAAGTTGATATCAAGGATATCATCTTCGAAGTCGGATGTGCACTTTACTAGTTTGAGAAAAAAAATCAATTTTTAAGATTTTGTGTGATTTTAGGGGGATTCTCTGCTCTCTATGGTAATCAAACTCCGCATCTCTCTCTAATTCTGACCTCCTGCTCTCCAATTTGCCCAATATCTTCTTTTCGGACGCTCCCCCATTCGGTCCTCCTCGTAGGGTTTCCTATTTTGCAAGATTTTACCATGATTTTTGTCCCCTTCCTTTCAAATAGATCCATCGCCTCCGGTGTATTTCTCGATCAAAAATCATTGAAAGAGAATGGGGGATGTACAAGTATGTTGTTCGTCGCTACCAACGAAAGGGATATTAAAGGAAGAAGGACTCTCAACGTCGCCCTCCTCATCGTCTTTGTCTTCTTCATCGCCGCCCTCGTGGTCCCTGCCTGATCCCTCGTTGATCGACGACGAGGCTTGGTCCATCGCCGAGCACCCCATCCAAGATTTGCTTTCCCAAATTCAGCCCACCCGGGTTTCCCAGCGGAAGCGCAACCAAGTCATCCATTACGTTCAGACCCTCATTCGCCGTTGTCTTGGTTTTGAGGTCCACACCCTCTCTCTCACTCACTATTTTATTTATTCATATTTTTATATTATTATTGTCAATATTATTATTATTTACTGCTACTGCTAGTTTTTCTTTTTATGGTTCATATTTTACTTGCACCAAATTCTCTCTCCTCATCATTCTTTCCCTAAATGATTGGATTTTGAAACCTTACCAAACCCTGTCCGTTTTATCTTCTGCAAGGAACGGAATGATCTCTCTTGTTATGGGCATGGTTTCCTTGCAGTTTTATTTTGTTTGATTGCGAAAATTACTTGGTAAGATCTTAAACTATGCCCCCCTTAACAAATAAGCTTCTAAACTTTAATTTGCCAATCGACATTAGTCATTGACTTAGTGGACCTAAACGACCAGCATCCTTCTCTCTCTCTCTCTCGCTCTCTCTCCCCTCCTTCGGGTCATCCTTTTCTCCCTCCTCCGCTTTCTCTGTCTTCCTCACTTGTTGATCTTTACTGCAGTGATCTATGACGACACCGTCAACTTAACAGCTTGAGGTTTGTACGGAAATAGCTTAAAAATTTTAAAAAAATTTTAAAACAAAGCAAGGCAAAAAAAAAAAATTATGCACTGTTCACATGAACAGTGCATATCGAGTTGTTCACGTGAACAGTATCATGTCGGTTTTGAAAACCCGACATGATACTATTCATCTATTTCTAATGTCGGGTTTTGAAAACCCAACATGATACTTTATTGTGAACAGTGTATGTCGGGTTTTCAAAACCCGACGTATGGGTGTTAGAAATTGAATTTTTTTTGTTCAGTGTTGTTTTATTTTATTTTTTAATTTTAAAATTATATCCGGACATTTCTCTAACAACGTTGATGCCATCGCCACTGATGCTGTCATACTTGTTGTCATAAGAGGAATGCTTTTCCTAAACTAATTATATGTATACTATAATAAGGCCGGCTTTTCTACACTGCATTTACTGTTCTTAAGAACGGTAACTATTTTGTCCTCTTCCTCTGATTTTTTTCTCCTTCCCGAGCCTTCTTTCTCTTTTCGTTAATTTTTTGATTGTTGCTAGATGCTCCACACCCTAATTCAAAATCGATGGAGAAAATTGATTCATCTCACATTAGCAACAACTCTAGGGAGAGCGTGCCCAGTTAGATCTGTAAATATAATAGAAAAATGTTTACTTGGACTATCAACAAGAGTATGGAAATAAAAATCAAACTTTAAAGCTTGGATGATAGTTGCAACATATATTTGGTGAAAAGAATAATCTTCTCCTTTGAGAATAATCAAAAATCTATTTTCAATGATTTTTTTTTTGTTGAATTATATCAAATCCGTTCTTTGTCGGAGAATGTAGAAGAAGCAACCTTCTATCTGGAGGCGTCACTCTCTTTGAGTTTTTTCAGTTTTTTCGTGACTTTGTGGCACGATGAACAAACAAGGAGAAGGACATGGGGGAGGAAGCAGATGGAATCCAGCCGGACAAGCACTGGCTTTCGGCAGACTAGCCCGCTGCTCCAGATAACGAATACAAAGAAATAAGGATAAGAATGAATGTCATGTACGACACTGTGGAACACCGTCATCTCTATCCGGGTATGATCATAGTTTCATTCATACATTAAACCTAGGGATAACCATTAACATTTAGGTCAATCATCACACCATCTCTATCACACATATGACATTACATGATGCGAGAGTGCATCTCGCTTTGTTTTGTGTAGTGGGTTTGCCACCAGAAATCAGGCTTGAAGTTCTTGCCTTACCAATGAGTCGACAGTTGATGGCTGTTGGTCATAACTACTACCAAAAAGCTACAATGAAGGCTATGGCTTATGTAGTTGATCAGATCAGATAGCCCTTTGGGCAACCAATCAATTCTTCTTGGACAAAGATCTATCCTTTTGGATTGCATTCATTATTCTTTCTGTAATAGTCTTTTCACTTGTGAAAAAAAGACTAGAAGATAAAAGCAAAGAAAGAAACAGGAGTTCTTCACTTGAGGGACGGAGGTCCCACTGTAGGTACTTGATTGAAGGGGACCAGCTCTTCGACTCCTTCACCAAGTAGCCGTTCGCAGCGAGAATCAGGGGATGTCAACATACATTGAACCAAAGGAGTGATCCCCACTCCGAATGAGATGTCATATACGCAAATGCTCTTTCCGTTGCAGGCATAAGCGCTGCAAGCACATAAACCCAATCTATTTGCAGCCATGTTGATCAAAATGACTAAGTTTCATGACTTGACCAGTCACTCGCCCTGGTATTAGAAGATCATCTCACCCTGTGGTCGACATTCCATTTCCCTTAGTCGTAGGTGCTCGTTTTTCATAACATTTTCTAATTTTTTTTATAGTCGCCAGTTGAAAGGAGACATTTTTTCAAGGGCTCGTGGTACCTGCTGCCCACCCTTCCTCCTCTGCTTTGAGAACCGTGTGAACGGAGAGTGGGCAGAAGGGAAGGAGGTCCTCATACGGAATCGCACACTTATTTGAGCAGTGCGGGAGACTGGGGAATGGGTCGAGTAAACTCCCCTGGGCCTTTCTATACCACTTGCATAGTCTCTAAATTCTTTCTCAAAGGACGTTTTGGGAATAGATCTGATTCTATCTCTATTCATTTTGTTTGAAGAAAGGAAGGATCCCAAAGAATCAATTTTTCTTTTAGTTGTTGAATCACTCTTTGATTGAGCAATATGTGATATTCCGAATCCTCAATATTAATATTTTCAACGAAAGTAAGCACTTTTTTATCTTTATCATTTGGAAGGCTGATTCCCGCACTTTGACTTCAATGATGGGAACAACCAGTAAGAAGAAGAATGTCTAAAGAAGGGAAAAAGGAATCCAGATTGGCATCTGCTGTGTCAAGAGTCCAAGATTTTTTTTTAAAAAAGATACCCAGATTAAGTGAAGAAGAAGAAAAAAGGAAAAAGGAATCCAGATTGGCATCAAGAGAGGATGTAGACAATGACAATTGGTTCCGGGGGGGGGGGGAGGGAGGGAGAGAGAGAGAAGAAAACTGTACTTATGATTTGTCTTAACATTAGTTACTAGCAAACAAACCTGCTATGTGAAATGGAGAGGCTAGCATGACAGGAAGGAAAGGGCAATTTTAAGCTAAGCAGAGTCGGAGCAAGAAGTTTACAAACTTCATATTTCACTAAATCAGTCTAAGCCGGTTAGGGTTTTAATTTGGAGGGGAAAGGCAAATGGGTTTGCAACTGGGGGGGGGGGGAGAGAGAGAGAGAGAGATGAAGTGTAGGAAATTGATATTTAGAGTATGAGAGAGGATGAAAGAGGGAAAGGCTGATGCTGGGAGGAAGACATAGAGGCAGAGAGAGAGGAAATGAGGAGGGTGGGATTAAGTTGGGAGAGAGAGATGCCATATGGAGAAAGTAAAAGTAAAAAAGTGAGTAGTGCTGTTGAGTTGAGAAAGAGAGCGAGCAAGGGGGATAATTAAGTTTGGAAAAAAAAATTGAATTAGTTATCAAAGTCACAAATTAAAAGGATAACAAAGAGATTCCAATAAATTAATTTCCAAAATAAAAAAGAAAATTAAACATTTTATTGCTAAATTAAAAAAATAACTATAAATTTAAAAAATTAGGTATAATCAAAACTCATACACCTGATACGAAAAAAACATTATTTTATTAAATTAACATGCAAAAATTAAAAATTCCTAATCTTTATACAAAATTTTAAATACTATGCATATTATATTCTATGCAGATCTTAGTTTGAATAGTTTGGTAAAAGAATATTGCCCCAAAATAATAAAAAATTTATATTTAATTATTATTTTGGTTACATATATTTGAAAATCTATCAAATACTAAAGTTTTGCGCATAGCAATGTGGGGATGAATTTCCTATAATTTTTTTCCCCTAACATTATTAACTAAAACTGTGTCTTGCTTTTTTAATCAAGTGCCCTTTACCACTAATTAAATCTGTTCCGTTGCTAGTGAACAAATTAATTCATCCTTAAAATAATTCTCTGGTACCTAAAAAATACGATCTTCAAATTACCAATCAACTTATACTAACCTAATTAATTCATTCTCCTCAAAATAAATTACCACTCCTGCAGCAAAGTGCAGACACAACCCTAGTGATGATTTGAAATCAAAGACAGTATTGACTATGGTGGACTTTGAGGAAGCATCTAATTTGCTCATCCACCACCATCATCATCTACTTCTTTCTACTCATCATTCACACTCTCCTCAGAGTTTGAGTTGAGTTTGATGGTCGCAAATCCGATTGCAAAAATGAATATATTGAATGTCACAAATGTTGTGATTTGTTTCAATTAAAGAAGAACTTTAATTTTGCAACTAGCGGAAAGGTGGACCTGGAGGAAGCATCTGATTTGCTCCTCCATACCATCACCATCATTGTCTTCATTATCATAATTCACTCTCCTCAAACTGTTAGATTCAAATTTGATGGTTGTCTATTTGCATAAATGAATATATTGAATGTCACAAATGTTGTAACCCGTTTCGATTGAAGAAGAAATTCAAATTTGCAACCATCGAATTTGATTCAGGTGAACTATTGAATTTGTTAATTTAACAAATTGAATGCCAACACAAGTAAAACATGAGCAATCTAGCATTTAACGTCCAGAGATCAAGAGGGAGAACAAAAATACAAGATTTAAACAGCCCCTGCTAATCGTACTGGGAGGCTGTGAAGGACCATGTTGGTGCCATCAAATGAGCTTGACAGGTGTTAAATTTGGCCACCAAGAAGCCAGCAGCTGAATAACGGTTGAGGTTCAGTCAGAGAGTTGGCGAAAGTGAAAGCTCATAGGAGAAGATGAGGAACTAGGTGGCGGTGTTGTTGCAGGTAGGGGATGAGGAGGAAAAAATGGAGGGAAAAGAAATGGATGACCCCAAGGATAGAACAGAGAGAGAAGCTGGATGGGTTTAGGGGCTCCTTTTGATGTGGATGGGTATTTTGAGGGTAAGGTGGATTTAATTTTGGATTTAGTGGGGTTTGGAGGTGCAGTAGTAGGGGCTGATTTGGGAGTTTTGGTTTTCTTGGATTTCAAGGTTTAAGCAGAAGAGAAAAAGCTTAAGTAACCCCTTCGGTGTGCTTCGATGGAGACTGAGAATGAACAAGTGCTGCAAGTGATGTTGCAGTCAATGTTGTTGAGCAGGTGTGGATGACTTTGCTGAAATATATTCTTTCTCCTTTCTGTTTAGGGTGTTGCAACATTTTTTTTCCCGATTTTCAATGCTGTGGAATTGGAGGTCGATATATATATACTTTATCGAGAAAGAAAAATATATTATGATAGTATATGGCCTAATAGTCAATTGCCATAAAGTGCAGAGATTACCAAGCCCATTGGGGCCATAATCACAAAGTCCAAAGACCACCAAGGGGACCTCTCGGTAAGCACCCAAAATGACCGAACACACCCTCAATCAGATGCTCTCTCGGTCAAATGCCTTCTTTGTCCAGCACTGTTGCTTGTGCCTCTCAACTACTACTTGGTTCACTCATCTCTCGGTTGGACTCTCGGTTATTATCAAATAGCCTCCCGGTGAATAGCCTTTCGTCAAGCAAATAAAGGTCATGATCACCTAAGATGTGAACCTTCCCTAATCCCGAGAGTAATTTCTTCCGATAAGGAAGAAAATCTCTGTAATCTCTCCCGATAAGGTAGGGAATTTCCATGACAACTTAAACTTCCCTCAATGTATGGGATTTTAAATCACCTAAAGATCTTTTACCACTATTCCTGTAATCTCGAAAGATCTTTGGTGATCTCTCTATAAGCAAACTAGGGTTTCTATACCTTCAAGCAAGAGACTTTCTATACATGCACATGCTATATATATTTAGTACAGGTGACCCGCCAGATATGCTCGACAACTTTATACACTCATCACACGGAGATTACATAGAGCTATTCTAAGATTCTACTCATACTGTTCTCTTTCTTTCATTTCTCTTTCTAACTTGAGTGTCCTCCGACGGTTATTTGCAGGTCTCATTATCTATGAAGGCTCGGAAGACTCATCAGCACTAGTTCCCCACTTGGGTCAACTGAGCAATCATTTGTGGAGCAAAACCCACCTCTAACGTATTAGATGTATGGAAAAATGATCAAAAACTTCGAAGGATATGAATTCTTAGTAGTAATAAAGAATAATGCAATATAATTAAAAAAAATGATATACAACTCCTCTCCAATCCCTCAAATTTTGTAGACTATAATTTTTAAAATCCTCGAGCCATGAGTAGATAGGGAAGTATAAAGAGTAGTTTTGTCCTATAAAAGAAAAACTTCAATGATTGTTGAAAATTTTGATATTCCATTCTCTCCAAATTTACTATGGGACGAAAGAAAACACGCATCTTAGCGATAACCCAACATCTTTCTTCCTTCAAATTTCAAAATTTTATAAGAAACAAATTAGGAAGTCTCGGAGGGCAAAGACAATCATTGTTACTTGCAACAAAGAGGCAGCTCCACATCTTTGTTGCAATACAATAATGTAAAAATAAGTAATTTATAGTTTCAAAGTTTGTGTATCACATGACGCTGCATCCTCGAAGTACAATCTCATAAGATCTCCTCTTTTAAGGTGGACGAAATAAGTGTTGCCCTTGGTGGGAACCTCTGTCTTCTAAATAAAATTGTTTAATTGAAAGGAGCATTATGGGGAAGACTAATTAGATAATGAAAGCAATCTACATGTAGAAACCCTTCGATAATGAAGACTTTGAACCCTAGTTTTAGGAACAAGAGGAGAACGTCTATCCCTCAAAGGAGGATAGTTAAAGAAGAAAATCGAATAGCTTCTCTATCGTTAAGTTCTCTTAAAAAATAAAAATCCCAAGTAGACAATCTTTGATAGGAGCGAAGTTGGGATAACATGTAAAAGCGAGGTAAAGTAATGGATAAGGGTGAACCCCCAATCCATGGATCCTTCTAAAATTATAAACAACAAATCTTGGACCTAAATTCCAAATTTTGGGGTCGGTCATGAGAGACAAATATCGGGGAGATATCCTTCTAAAATTATAAACGAGGTTCTAAAATAATAAATGAGAACCATCACCTACCTTAGATGACACCAAAGGAAGAAAAGTGTCTTATAAATAAGAAATGAATTTTTTGAGGATTTTAATGAGAAATCTCATTTTAGCATTGGCATCCCATCTATTCTGACAAAGATCATACTTGCTCTTATCCAATTATAAAAATCTTTGATATGAGCGAATTTTGGATAACCTATAAAAGCAAGGTAAAGTAATGGGTGAGTCCCCAATCCGCGGAATTCTAAAATATTAAATGAGAACCATCACCTACCTTAATTGATACCAAAGGAAGAAAAGTGTTGTATAAATAAGAAATGAGTTTTTTGAGGATTTTAAACAGAAATCTCATTCTGGCATTGGCATCCCATCTATTTTGACGGAGATCATACTTACCCTTTCTCCAAGTGATTGAGTTATGGGGGAATCTCTAAGGCCATTTTGTTTGTTCTTGAATACCACATTACTGAGACTGAATTGAAGGCTGATCTCTCTTTTATCTATTCTATATGAATGCAAGTAGGTGAGTGTGAGCACAACAGGGCAACCAGGAAATGAAAATTAAGAGACTATATTAGAATGTCTGTTGATGGCTCTTAAAAGTTCCGTGACAAAGCCTTATATATTACACAAGTAAAGTTTAAACCTCAGATATAACAAGTCAAATTTATAAAGTGAATAAAAGTTTAGATACTACCAATGGAGTCGGTTTAGTGGGTAAGAGTTTTAGTTCCCTTAACCAAGTCTCAGGTTCGAAACTTGAGAACGAAGATTATGTTGGGAGAGTTCCCTCCTAAATTGGGCTCGACAATACTTAAATTGGATTAGTCGGAGTATGGGTCTGGATACAGATTGATACACAAAAAAAAAGTTTAGATACTTAGTTGCTAACTAAGGCATTGTTTAAGAACTTGACAAGTAATTTTCTTTAGACGAATTATTAACAATATTTGCCAGTATACAATGCCCTAGGTACTAATATTCTACTGGAATCTAAAAATGCAGCATTGCCTTAAGGACACCTAGATTATATTATCAGAGAATGTACCTCATTCCTCTGTGTCTTCATCCTTGACAGCACTTCCATTTCAAACATTCTACAATCAATGGGCGATGCTTCTGCATTCATTTCTCTCTTGTTTTATTAAGCGAAGTCCACTCTCTTTGTAAATCCAGAAAAACCTCTCGCTGTTCCTATTTTTGCCCAAAGCATCACTGAAGCTCGGATTGGTGTTTTTCACTTCTTAAGTACCGTATGTTCTATGGCTTTGACTTTGGACTGTCAGGTCTGCCAGTTGATATTTGTGTTTTTTTTTGTGTTTTTCTTGAACGTTTGCTTCTTTATTCTTGTAAAGCTCATACCTAGAACTGTAAGTGCAACTATGAAGCTGAGTAAACCGTAATTTTTCATAGTTTGTAGAGTAGGTAGATAGACTATTCTCACATAACATAAAGATGAAATTTGATTTACATTCTGCCGAGATCCTACCTTGTTGGAAAATGGGGGTCCAGCTTACTTATTTCACTTTTCTTCTTTGGTGTCCCAGGTCTTCCCATATGGGTCAGTGCCACTAAAAACTTATCTTCCAGATGGTGATATCGATCTGACTGCGCTTAGCAATCCAAATGTTGAGGATAGCTTGGCCTCACAAGTTCTTAATGTTCTGAAAGGTGAAGAATGGAATGAAGCTGCTGCATATGAAGTAAAGGATGTGCAATTTATTTCTGCTGAGGTCATATCCTATTTAATTCTTGTCCTATCAATTATGCTGAAAATATTAATATTTGATTGAGTTGATTTGGATTACTCTTGCTTAGGATTTCTTTTAATTACTAGAATCCAATATCATTATATCTGTGATATCCTTAGATTTTACACTGATTTTGTTGTGTTGACCAAATTAATGTCATCAACTGATGGTGGTGAGATTCATGATGAAGTGGATCACATGTTGAACTACTCTCCTTCACTTTGGGCTGGGAAAAATGTTCCCACCCTTATGGATGGGGATGGGGATAGTTATCGTTTGACGGTCATTCAAAATACTGTAATCACAAACCAAGGTCTATGTAGATGAGTGTGGGCCAGTTGTAGGCACTACTAATCTTAAGAGGGACGGACTACTTTTCTCTGCATCATTGATAAGGAATTCTGATCTACCCAAGCATCTATAGTGGTTGATTCTGTAAATATGGCATTCAAACAACTACTTCCATTGATTACAACTCAAGACAGTTTATCTCCATACTCGACCCTATTGTGAAAAAAATAATAGTATGCCTCTTAATCATCAGAATCGACAAGAGTCTTGACCACTTAAAATGTACATCTTTGTTCTCGTAAATATGGTCAACAATCTAAATATTGTCTTTAGGTGAGGATCACTAGATTTGTGTTCAATAACTAAGGTGTGGTGATGACAACTGATATGACCTTTGCCATGGCAATAGGAATCTTCAATGATAGAGCCACCAGATTGAGGAACAACTGAGGGAGACTCCTCACTAGCATATGGGAACCACTACATAAGGATGCAACAGGTTATCAGGTTTCAGTATATTTCTGAGAGTAAGATTTCTTAAACTGACAGAACTCTCCAACCTGAGAAACAACATGTTCAGTTAGGTATTGTGGTAGACCTAATTGACAGGACTAGTCCTTGTGTTAGAGCTCCAAAAAATCAACAAATTGGAATCCAGCCTTACCCTTGGGCCTAGCTCTGGTGAATTTTGTTATTGTGATCCAAGGCCCTTGATTAATACAATAACAAAACATAAGCTCCTCAAATTAGTCCTTGTAAACCCTCTCTTCTAAAATTAATTGTCTAAGATTAAACCCTGATAACCGAACCTTATAATAGGTGCAAATGTGATAGCAGT
The DNA here is from genome assembly GCA_037126225.1 of Dillenia turbinata. NCBI lineage: Eukaryota > Viridiplantae > Streptophyta > Magnoliopsida > Dilleniales > Dilleniaceae > Dillenia > Dillenia turbinata. Next base: position 26,247,013 of record JBAMMX010000015.1, on the reverse strand, counting down.
GACCACCAACCAGCAATTTCCCTCATTGTAATGGTATCTGTTGGAGTATTTGCAGAAATAGATTCTTTGACCTTCAAGCATGCTGTTCCAATAAAATTATAAATCATCCATATTAGCTAACTAATCTAAGAGCATCAGGATCCAGCCAACATCAGATTCTCCAGCAATGACATTTTATATTCTAAGTAATTTCACTAATTAGTCATAGAACATTCCTAGGAGGACTCGAGTGCCTTTGATGGTGTGTCTATATTCAGATCTGCTTTCACAGTGGTCTCTCCAATTCTAAGAGCTATCCTCAAAAAATGGGGAACGAACTCCTCTCAGTAATCCAACAATCTGTGGTGCTCAACCAAAAGGATGATGTGCTCTAGAACCTTCAGCAAGGACAAAAGGTGTAAGAGGGAAAGATGAAAAACTTAATTGTTCTTGTCACTGAGAGATGAGATGGTGTCCTTCCAAAATCGTGTACCATTTGTAGCCACCTACTTTTAAGGGCCACTCTCTTAAAGCTCGACAATGTACCTAAATTTGTGATCATTATCGCTATTCTTAATGAGATTTAGCAAGTTTAGATTCCTGATTTCATCCCAAAAAAAAGTTTAGATGCATAATTTATCATGCAACAAAGGAGTTCAAAAGAATAAAAAAATAAAAGAGATGTTCTCTCTAGAATTATGTATCTACAGCTCAGAAGTTTATATTTTTGAAGACCTGTCATACTGGTTATATCTTAAATCTGTGAAGTAGAGGTTGATTGATCCAATGGTTCCTTCCACATTTAAGTGGGTGCAAAAAGGATGAATGATCACCCCAAACCCCCCGACACGGTTTCACGTAATTTACATGTTGATCATGATGCACTTCCATGATTCTTTACCAGCATGAAACGTTTCTGATCACTTGCTTTGTGCTCATGCTGTGAGATAGTAGTTCCTCATTGTCATTTTTCTGGTTGCTCCATCTGGTAATAGAGATTATTTTATTGTTTATGGTTATATCTATTATACTTGTTTGTGGTTGATAAAACCTTTCCACTCCAGTTTGGATTGTTGATATTGAGATTGCAAGTGTAAAACAATATGTAGGACCTATCTAAACAGGGAATGTATGTTTGCTCATGAGACATTATTGAAGAAGGATTTGGGCCCATTCTTTTCTTTACACTTAGATCATCATGTTTTTTAACATCTTGTTGAAAATCATATAGCACCTCAAATATTTAGTTTCTAATTGTTCCACATTATTCATCTTCTTTTTCTTTCCTTTCCTTTTTTTTTTTATATATAATAAATGTGTGTTCAAGCAAGTGCTGACATTTATTCCCTTTTTTGGATTGCAGGTTAAACTTGTAAAATGCCTTGTACAAAATGTTGTTGTAGATATCTCTTTCAATCAGTTAGGGGGCCTCTGTACACTGTGTTTCCTTGAACAGGTATGGTTCAAGGATCCTTGTTAATGCTTGAAAACCTAGAATAGTTGATTTTAAGATGTTTGACTGCATGTAAAGAATCTCTGTTTTATTAAGTGTTACAGCAAAAGTTTACTAGTTGTACAGTGAAAATATCAATTTGGTAGCGAGACTTGAAACTTGTGAAGTGCTTTATACAATGGAAAAGGATGTCTCTCACCTTCAAGGATGCATCTTGAGATGTTCAATATCTCTTCTTATTTTTGATTGCTCAATCTGGATAAGAAAGTATCCTTGCCTGCTGTAGGCTCTTCTGACACCTTGTACCTTTCCCTTGTCTAATTAGCTTTTTGCATGCATAAATGGAGACCAAAAATTAAAATTGTTCTTCTGCATGGTGCAGGTTGATGGTCTTGTTGGCAAGGATCATCTCTTTAAACGCAGTATCATTTTAATAAAAGCATGGTGCTATTATGAGAGTCGTATTCTTGGAGCCCATCATGGTTTGATTTCAACGTATGCTTTAGAGACATTGGTCCTATATGTGTTCCATCTATTTCATTCATCTTTAAATGGTCCTTTGTCAGTAAGTACTTTTATGAGTGCATTGTTATTATTGCCGTTGTCACTGTGTTTAGTAATTAAGAATATTGTCCAATTTGTAGGTTCTTTATAGATTTTTATACTACTTTAGCAAATTTGACTGGGAGAATAATTGTATTAGGTTAAGTGGTCCAGTTCGCAAATCCTCCCTGCCCAATATCATGGGTAAGCATTTTTTTCCTGTTCTAGATTGCATCTTATTAGATGCATTTTTCTGTCAAATTTCCAACTAAATATTCTGATATCTCTGTGTATGTGTGCATGTGCAGCGGAGATGCCAATTAATGATGGACACGATATGTTGCTTCAAGAGGAATTTTTGAGAAATTGCTTTTTATTCTCAGTTCCACCCAAAGGCCATGAGGCAAATACCAGGACCTTTCCTTTGAAACATTTGAATATAGTTGATCCATTGAGAGAGAACAACAATCTTGGGCGCAGTGTCAACAGAGGTATGTAGCTGTACTAATACCCCCCACCCCCAAGAAAAAAGAAAAATTAAATAAGCCCTTTTAATGCTCTCATATACATCTTGGGCACAGATAATAGCTCCATTACGTGACTAGGTGGGTTTAGGTTGAAATGTGTAATCTTTCAGAATGCAGAAAATATTCAGGTTTGTTGGAGGGTAAATCTTTCTCATTCTGCTCACTGCACCATACTTGTCATGTAATTTGTCGGGGCATACCTTTATCTCGTTCTGACACTGCTTCCACCATTTCAACTTATTTGAGAATTATTTCTATTGGTTTTAGTTTTCTGCAATTACTAACCTTATATGATTTCTTCCCCACTGCATTTCTTGTATTGTTAGTGCAACTGTTTCTACCACCTCATATCATTGCCATTGCCCCTTTCCTTATTGCTATTATCATTACTGTTAGCTGTCTAGTTGCTCTTAATACCAGATCTTTGTGTGCTTCCCTGTCACTTGCTTTTGTCTTTCAAATTTTTGCCTAGGAGTACAAGCTGTGGGGTGGAACATGAATTTATTACCTTACGATGCACAATGGATAAAGACAAAGTGGTCTTGGTCACTTTGTCCATCCTTAAAGCCCGGTCTTTCTGCTTTTTAGCTTAGTTCCTCTCATCATTCTACTCGTGACAGGCATGGGTTTTCTGCAGGTAACTTCTTTCGTATACGTAGTGCTTTAAAGTTTGGGGCACGCAAGCTTGGGTGGATTCTTTCTCTACCAAGGGAGAGAATAGATGATGAACTGAAGAAATTCTTTGCAAACACTTTGGAGAGGCATGGTTGCAAATTCAGGGGCTATGCACAAAATTATACTCCAAATCCTGGATTTAGTGAGCCTTGCACAGAAGCATTATCTGACCCTAAGTTTCCGAAGGTTTCATTTGCTGAACGTGATGGTGTGTGTGGATTGGAAGATGAATCAGTTTCAGGGATCAGAAATGAGCTAGAGAGATGCAGTGTGAAGAAAGTTGGCCCTTCTCTGATTGTCTCTGATGCTAATGGCATCGTTGACTGTGATGCTTTTTCAAGATGTCCCACTGGGAAAGCCAAAGACCTGGCAAGCACATTCCTTGGTTGTACAACTGTAGGCAACAAATCAGATAGTTCACCTGAACTAAGTGAATTAAATTTGAAGAGCAACGGAAAAGAGTTTCAAATGAAGCCAGTCAATGGTGTTATTGATGAGGGTGAGCAGATTATTTTACCATCAGAATCTCGAAAACAGTATATCCCTTCCAATTCTGTCTGTTCTTATTGTAATGGTGACTCAAGGATTTGGGTTGTCCCAGCAAGCTTGAGCACCGCTCTTGCAGAACGTTCAGATGCTTTCTTTGGGGACAGGGAGTCAGATGGCACCAATGGGAGCACAGAAGCTTCAAACTCCCTGCCCGATCTCAGTGGGGATTATAAGAGTCACTTTAGGAGTCTGTCATATGGCTGCTTTTGCCATGGATATGCCATAACTGCTCCTGTGCTTTCTAGTCCTCCCATGTCGCCCCAGTACCAAAAGGACAATTCATTTGATATCTTTCATGGTTCCATCCCATTCAAGCATAACTTTAACAAAATTAATAGGAAGAGTTTTCTTTCTCGACAGCCTTTTTACCCTGTTTGTTCTGCATCATCTAATGCTGTATCCTGTGTGGAAGAAAAACAAAAATCGTTAGGGATTGGCACATTTCTGCCCAATCTGGTAACATATTTCACAGTTCTTTTATTCTCTTCCCTTATCAGTGCGTTCCATTGCCGCGATCAAATGGGCTGCCCTTTATTGCTACGGTTGGCCTCAATATCTTATATTCGTCTTACTTTCTGAAATTTTGTAGTTCCATCGTCTGCACCAATTTAAGCCATCAACAGGGAAAGCAAGGAGTCAGGCATCTGGAAATTATAGCCAGTTACGAGGAGAAATTCATGGCAATGGCTTTGCTGCAATTGCATCAGAGAAGGATTTGTCCAAACAAGGTAGCCCTGAGCAATTGGAAGTACAGGTTCTTGCATCATGCAAGGGGAATTCTGCATTGCTGGACTATAACCAAGCCACGCCTTCCACTGGAGTTTCTTCTGCTGCTAATGCTACCTGCTTCCCACCAGAAAGACTCGAATTTGGGTCTTTAGGTCACCTGCCATATGCACTTAAAGTAGGGAGCACCAGACAAGATTCAGGCACTCATTGTTCCTGGGGCTCAGCAAGAAGCATCGGGGCTCAAGATCTACAGAGGTCACACCCATTGGCAATAGGTAACCATGAAAGGTGAGTAATTGAGTAGTCAACTTGTAAATTGCTTCCATGTATGTTGGTCTGTGTTTATATGGATTCGATGCGTGCATTCTGAAAGAGATGGCTAAAGGATTTTCATGGTTTGGGCTTTCAGAGCTGCGGAGCAGTCTTATCATTTAAAAGATGAAGATTTTCCTCCATTGTCCCTCAGAATGTGATCGGAAGCACCAAAACTACATATAAGAATGAGAAGACGGTAATGCTAGATGCCAACAGATTACCGTAGTTCTAGAAACTGCAATCCTGTTCCTATTTTTCTTTTGGGGGATGTGTACAAAATTGCACGCTGTACATTCTTTTTGCCTCCCTTTCCCTTCTGTCTAGTACAATCTCATTGGCCTCCTTCGGTGGGTCTAATATACTGGACCAGGTGATTTTCACCTAGAATTTTCTCCTGGTCGTTACTGCTGTAACCATATTGAGAAAAAAGAAAACAAAAATGAACAATTTCCCGTTCATCAGACATCAGATGATTCGTGGTTGGGAGACATGAATGATAGAATACTGGTGGTATTTTCAGGTATTGATTTCGTCTGTCCTTGAGGGCAATGTTTGTAGTGGTGTCAGATCGGTAGTTTACTATTACTCGCTCTGACACCACTACTTGATCTTAGCCAAAAGGCCGAATTGGCGCAATAGATGGATTGTGGTTTGCACGTTTTTCGTTAGTTGTTTAGTTCTGGGCGTAAGTTTGATAGAGGTGAGCATGAGTCGGGTTGGGTCGGGTAATGACCCTTACATAAATCCAACATGCCCTTGTGCTTAAAGTTATGTGCCTTATTTGCATCCGAACTATCCCAGCGGTTGGATACAAGCATCGCATATGACGGGGCCGGGTATAAATATTGTCCCAAAATATAAGTCGAAAATCTGCTTTTACACCCTGCTTCAAAATAAATCCCTAAATATGTTTAGCAAAGATACTAAAATAAAATTCAACAAACATCTTGCTTACAAAATAAAGCCCAAAATGGTTCGAGCAATCAGAAATAAAATTAGTCCGACAGAACATCCAATATTTCCATTCAAACGTGTGAAAGCACACTTTCACACTTTCATGTCATTGACAATAGGCATTCCCAAAAGCAATGAATTCCGGCAAGAAAGAAACATGGCCCAGTGAATCGAGATGTACAATATTATACTAATCCTGGATCATTGACAATATTACACTTCCCAGAAATGAAACTGGCAATACTAATGTTTGTCATGTCTTATCCTCTACCTTAGGAACTTTCTTGCATAACTTTATTTATATATAAGTCCACAAATTAACATAATCTTTCTTACACAGCTTTCCATAGCTTTGAATTAGGCCCTTCTATCATTTTGAAATGCTCCCACCCCTCTTGTTGGTTTCTTCAAGACCGATTCCATTTTCCGTTGACCCCCCAGCAGCAGCATTCAGTTGCTCGGGTTTAGGAGCAGCAGCAGCACCCAGGCTGTTTTGTGCTTCTACTTCATAATTTGCTGTTGCGCTGTCCACCTGCAACAAAGTCAAAATATTGAGTTAAAAATAAATGCACAAGGCAAGTTCGTGTATAAAAGTAAGCCACGTTCATGAATTTTTCTTTTTTTCAAGAATAATGTTATAGAAGCGATCGGACACTAACATGAATATTACTGCTTAAAACCACCGAAATTTATTTTATTTTTTCTTCAATGACAGACAACCTTGTACCGAAAAAAAAAAAAAACTAATTTTCTTGCACAACCCTATTATTTTCTTTTTATATAAAAAATGGTTAATATAAGGTTGTCTGTTCAAAAATAATAAAAATAAAATAAATAAAACGAAACAAAACAAAACAGAAATGAATGTTCAAAAAAATAGCTGATGGGACATAGCTCAATGCTCGAAGGTGCAACACTGGAAATGCCTATACACGAGACCCACAATTTAGAAAAGACAGCCACCGACCGATGGGCGAGCACAGCCCAGTATTATCAAACGATTAGTCTCTATGGTTATTCAACTGATCTACCGAAAGGTATTAGTCGTTCAATCTCTCAAACGATAGGGTTTTAGTCGCCCCGTTTATTGAATAAGATTTGCCAAGTGGGTAGCCCCTGGTTCACCAAGCAAACAAGCCCGAAGGCTTTGCATTGGCTAAATAACAGTCCAGAGGCTAACGACCTTATTGATCCTTCGGAAAGGTCAAAACACCCCAACGACTCTGATTCCCTACTGAAAAGTAGTATCTTTAGGATCCTTCAGATAAGGAAAGGATCCCCTGAGTAACGAAATTTCCCATATGATAAAGATCATGAACGTTTTGGAATATTTAACTTCTGAAATTTCTGAATCATCTCCATAAAGACAGTAGGGTTGTAACACCTCGAAAGCATACGGCTCTATCAGTTATAAAAAACCTTTAAGCCTTCAAAGTCAGGTACACTCTCTTGGTCTTACACGTTGGGTACACTAATCACCAGGAACCTCTCCCTCTCCAAAACTCTTAGTCTGTTTCTTTACACTTTGAAAACCGCTCTTTCTGACTTGAATGTCGGAATCTCCTTCGGCGGAACACCCTCCGATGGTTTTTGCAAGTCTCGCATCGCATCGTTGGCAACCGTTCGACTCATCAAGGAATCGATATTTGTGGAGTCATAACCCACCCCCAAAAGATTGCTGTCGTAATTCCTGTAAAACTGACAAATCATTGTACAACCATGCCTCCAAGAATCAGAGTATCCTCGAAAACCGCCCCCACCATAGACGGGTACACCGAAATGCCCATCGAAGCTGTCCTTCCTACGGCGCCCAATCACTCAATTCATGATCATATGGTTTCTTCCCGACCATCTCATCCAGAGTAGGTCCTACAACCTGTGATTCAAGAACAGCCAATCATGGCCCCTACGTCAAAACGAGTTAACCATCCCCAAATGGAAAGGCTGAAGTCAAAATTCCAAAATATGAGCAAACAACTGGAGGGTTTCAGCCGAGCCCTTAGGCCCGAGGGCCAGTCTTCCACCGTGGGATCTAGGTATCCCCGGTGACGACCGTCACCCCCGCGCTGCAAATTGTCCGGAACTTCCTGTTGAGACCCTGATGACATGAGAAAACAGGTCGAGCAACTTGTGGCGGACGAACTCAAAAGAGTAGGAGCGAAAAAAGATGAGGATCCCTTTTACTTCTTAGGGGCAACGCCTTTTGGTACAAAGGTTTCCACGGAGCTTATGCCGCGGGGCATACTCTTACCTCTTATGGAGAGGTATGATGGAACGACTGATCCCCGTAATCACGCGGTGCACTTTGTGATGGTAATGGTCTCAAGAGACATGCCAGACGCCACAATGTGCAAACATTTTCCCACTACTCTCAAAGGAAATGTGTTGACGTGATTCAATTCACTCCCACCCTTCAACATCCAGACCTTCTCCTAGCTTCGCTAGATGTTTGAGACCCCACTTCGTGATCAGCTGGGGAGCCAAGAGAAAGTCCACATCGCTTTTATCGATACGCCAGAGAGATGACGAACTCCTAAGGGACTTCCTGGAGAAACTTAAGATCGAGATGATGAAGATCTCGACTCTGAATCACTCCATCACGCTGGCTGTGCTACTGATTGGACTACGGCCTTCGGGTATGAAAATATCGATCACGAAGAATCCTCCTGCCACCATCTAGGAATTCTACTCCCAAGCCGAAAAATATATTGCTGCTGAAAATGCCGAGGCATTCATCACAAAAGGGACTGATTTGTTCAAAAGGAACGCAATCGGTCACCTGGGAGGTCCCCACTGAAGAAGAGTCAAGCATGTCTCCCCCCTCCGTGGAGGTATAATAACTACACCTCTCTGAATGAGACCCTAGTCGGATCTTATCCTTGATTAGAGACAAGCCGTATGTCCGGTAGCTTCCACAATCGATCGAAAGTGACCCCAACAAGGACAGAAACCAAGTACTGTCATTTTCATCATGATTATGGTCACACAACCGATGATTGCAAGAAGTTAAAAGACGAATTAGAGTTCCTGGTGCGCCATGGGAAGCTGCAAGAGTTCATTGGCAGGGAGGAAAGAAATACTCCCATCGTTTGTCGATACGAATCGTCACGGCGTGATGGGTCGGAGGACCGACAAATTGTTCGACCGCTAACCGACAGAAGGGATGAAGTAATACTTTAGATCCAGGACGGGCACATCCTTCAAAGCTACCTCATTCCTCTGACGATTAGGATTCTCAAGACCACCCATCGGAAAACGATGTAGGACGCCTAGTTACGCTGATCTTTTTTTCCCCGAAGTCACCTCCTTCTGCCCCACAATAAATTTTAGCGATGGATGCCAATAAATAGCTGGGGGACAAGAGACCCATCATTGGCTTCACGGATGAAAATCTAGTCGGGGTAGACCCGAGTCGTCATGACCCCCTCGTAATGGCTGCCAGGATCGGGCAACACGAGGTTAGAAGGATCTTTATCGATTAGGGAGCAGACTGTAATTTTCTATACTGGGATACTTTCAAACGAATGAGGTTCATGTCCGCCCATCTCCAACCCCATGTGGGCCTGGACAAAGGGCTCTCAGGCGAATGGATATACCCCAAATGTATTATCTCGCTTCTGGTTACCCTTGGCATACCTCCCAATCATGCGACGACTCCAATTGTATTCAATGTGGTAGATATCCCCTTGCTCTATATGTCATTCTAGGCAGGTCGGGCTTGAACGCCCTTAAAGATCTGCCTAGCGCCAAACACACAAAGATCAAGTTTAGAACGCCATGCCCACGGGGATAGGAACATTGTCATGTGATACAGAGCCTTCGACTTGTGCCCCCAAGTAATCACGTAATCACCAGGGTATGTTCCTATCAGTTTTTTCTCTTAAATATGAGGGTATTCTCCAATTAGCGAGGTGTTGTCTTGACGGACTTCTTAGTCGCATATTCCCTACACAATGGAAGGCCTGAGTAGCCCTAATCCTACCGAGTATCGGGCCTTAGTCACCCTAGACTTACCGATTGAACCTGCCATAAAAAAGAGATGAAACTCCTCGAATGGGTGAACATGAACTCATTATCTAAAGTTTCCTACCGATCGAACGTGTCATCAAAAAGGGATGAAACACCCTAAACGGGTGGACACGGCCCCCAATCTAAAATTTCCTACTGATCGAACGTGTCATCAAAAAAGGATGAAACATCCTAAACGGGTGGACACGGCCCTCTATTTAAAATTTCCTATCGATCGACCGTGTCATCAAAATGAGATAGAATTTTCCGGACGGATGGACACGACCCCCCTATTTAAAGTTTTCTACCGATCGAACGTGTCATCAAAAAGGGATGAAACTCCCCGAATGGGTGGATACGGCTCCTATCTAAAGTTTTCTACCGATCGAACGTATCATCAAAATGTGATGGAATTCCTCGAATGGTTGGACACGGCCCCCTATTAAAGGTTTTCTACCGATCGAACGTGTCATTAAAAAGGGATAAAACTCATCGAACAGGTAGACACAACCTCTCAATCTTAAGTTTCCTACCGATCGAACGTGTGATAAAAAAAGGATGAAACTCCTTGAACAGGTGGACATAACCCCTTATCTAAAGTTTCCTACCGATTGAACGTGTCATTAAAAAGGGATGAAATTCTCCGAACGGGTGGACACGGCCCTCCTTTCTAAAGTTTTCTACTGATAGAACGTGTCATTAAAAAGGGATGGAGCTCCCTGAACGGGTGGACATGGCCCCCTATCTAAAATTTCTTACCGATCGAACGTGTCATCAAAAAGGGATAGAACTTCTGGAACGGGTAAACACGGGCCCACATCTAAAGTTTCCTACCGATAGAACGTGTCATTAAAAAGGGATGGAACTCCTCGAATGGGTTGACATGGCCCCCGTATCTAAAATTTCCTACCGATTGAACGCGTCATCAAAAAGGGATAGAACTCCCCAAACAGGTGGACACGACCCCTCTATCTAAAGTTTCTATCAATCGAACGAGCTAGCACATCGGGTCTAAGTTGTCCTGATTCTATCAGACAAACATGATAAGAACTACAACAATGGATAATGAGGTAGTCTCAATCGATGACAAAGAACAAGGATTACTTAAAGCAAAAAGCATTGGGGTACAAAGTTCTAAAGAGAGACTACATAGTATTGGAAGGAAATAATGAGACTCCACGAGAAGCAGATCCCCTGACAGTTGGGATTGTAGTAGGGGCTTCAGGAACGATAACCGAACCCCGAGCCATTGCGACCTCCTCAACTAGGGGCAGAGTATCGCCCAGGCCCATTCGGTGAATTATTTTTTCGACGCACCTCAATCTTTCGATCAATTTGTATTGGGAATCTTTTAAGGCAGCGGTATCCCTTGTCCAAGACTCCTCGAGATCAGCTATTTTATGTTTCGCTGCCTGAAAAGACTCTTCACGAAGTTAAGCCAGCCTCTCGACTGATTAGAGACGCGTCTCGTACCTTAGCCTCTAACTCTAGCTTCTTGCACTTCTTGCTTAATTCCGTGACGCGTCCCTCCAAGTGATCTATCACCTATCTCTTCTACTGCTCTTGAAATTCTGTAAGAGCTATGATCTGAAAAGAACAAGAAGGAGAAGAAAATGAATAAACATGAAGAGAATGATACCATCAAACCAAGAGATTTAAAAGTCCTGCCAACTTACTCCTGAGACATCCTGTGCAGATCGAGTTCGCACCAATGAAAGTCTAACCGGTTAACGATGCGATCTGCCTCAGCTATATCTATGTAACTATATTGCATGTCCCCGACGCACACGGCAATAGTCCCCCACTCTTTCGAACCCTTCTTCCCATCAAAAGACCGAATGGGAATGACATGCGGTAAAGCAGTCCCATCTGGAATCTTGCGTTTTCCTTTGCATAACGACCAAACCGGAACAACAGAAGAAAGCCCTGCCATCCTTTCTTTCGCAACCCTGGAAATATCCAACCTTGTCTTAGCACCAAACGGGGGAGCACTTTCCAATCCTCCTGGTTCGCCCTCACCGACACTCCCGTTGCTCGATGATCTGCTTCCTTCCGAGATGATAGTCTCTATCGGTATAACCATTGTCCGATCTGAACTCACAGGCAAAGCAACCAATGCACGGCTTGATGGAGACAAAGGTGGTAAGATCTTCCGCCTTTTCGATAAGGAAGGTGAAGACTCCAGAAGGGCCATAGATGCCTCGACGGACTCCTGAAGAGATCTCTTTGCGCCTGACCGAACCTGCCTATCGGTGGTAACCTTTTCTAACATAGTGTCGTCGAAAGAATCTAAAGAGTTAACCAGCTCGATCTTTCCTCTTTCCAATAAAAGGAGTTTGTCAACTCTCCTCTTCTTCCTGACTAGCAGGCCAGCTAAAGATAACATCTAATCGTCCAGTAGAGAATCAACCCATATAGTTCGACCGGTGGACTTACAATAACTACCGACCGACCGAACGAAATAGCCATGTTTAGATACAGTCGGAGGTTTCAGCCCTAAGGACGGCCCCTCACGGGCGTCGGGGAGCATAGGAACATAATTCTTGTCCATGAATTGCATGAAGAAGAACTTATGCATCAAACTCTTGTCAATAGACTCTTTATAACAGAACCTCTAATTGGACTCGGGCTGAGTCTGCAGCTTATACCATCCCTTAGTTGAACCGCTGTTTCCGTATCTCATCAAGATGAAAATAGATGACAAGATATCGAAGTCAAAACGAATATGACAAAACCCTAACAGAGAGGCTACAACAACTAACAGGTGCCAAACGCTTGGGATCAAGAGAGTTAAAAATATGTTCCAACGACATAATACCTTTGCGAAGGGACCTGTATACGGAACATTCAATCCGTACTTAACCGATTGTTGGTATATTGGCACGCATTCCTCCGGTGCCATGTTAGCCCTATCGATGTCCGTGGCGGACACCAAAGTGTAATCGTCTCCCATCAGCATATCAGTTTGGACTTCTTGAAACTCTTTTATGGACATGGTACTCATAATATCACTAATGCCCGGGTAAGCTTGTGTAGCGGATATTTTCTCAAATACTGTTGGAAATAACTTCTCTGATGGCCCTCGAAGAAGAAAATGGAATGAAAGTACTTAGCGTATTCGAGCAACTGGCCTTGTATAAACGCCAAAAGACAATTTGCGTACCCCGACGACAACACGTGGTGTCAAGCCATAAGCAAAAACTGGGTATGTATGATACCTTTTTTATGAAATGACACCATGAGTAAGGGGCAAATGATGTGATATAACCCAATATTCGAAGGGACAACACTTGAAAGGCCTATACACGAGGCCCACAACTCAAAAGGGATAACTATCGATCGATGGACAAGCACAACCCAGTATTATCGAATGACTACTCTCTATGACTATTCAACTGATCTACCGAAGGGTCTTAGTCACCCCATCTCTTGAATGATAGAGTTTTAGTTGCCCCGTCTATCAAATGAGATTTGCGAAGTGAGATTTACCTCCCCAATTGGATACTTAGCCCCTACTTCATCGAGCAAACAAGTACGAAGGCTCCATATTGGCTAAATGACCGTCCAGAGGCCAATGGCCTTATTGATTCTACGGAAAGGTTAAAACACCCTAACGACTCTGATTCCTTACTGAAAAGTAGTATCTCTAGGATTCTTCAGATAAGGAAAGGATCCTCCGAGTAACGAAACTTCCCATACGATAAAGATCATGAACGTTTCAGAATATTTAACTTCCGAGATTTTCGGAGGATTTCCATAAAGAAAGTATGGTTGTAACACCGAAAGCATATGACTCTATCAGGTATAAGAAACTCTCAAACTTTTTAAATTAGGTACGCTCTCTCGGATTTACATATTGGACACACTAGTCACAAAAAACCTCTCACTCTCCAAATCTCTCAGTTTGTTTTTTTATAATTCGAAAACCGTTCTTTTTGACTTGAATGTCAGACTCTTATCTGTCGGAATACCCTCCGGTGATTTTTGAGACTCCGACGGTTTTTGCAAGTCTCACATCTTGTCGACAACAACCGTTCGAATCATCAAGAAATCGATATTTGTGGAGTCACAACTTATCTCCAATAATAGCAAACAAATATTTTTTGACAAATGTTCAAAAAAAAAAATTAGAAATGTTAAATAAAATTGAACGCAAAAAAAAAAAGAACCCATGTCTTAAAAAAATGGAGCTCGATAAGTTTTAGGGCAATGTTTTAGTAAAAAACACATGTTAAAATATATATATAAAAGAAATGAAAGGTCGTCGGATCTTGCCGCTAATTGTGGATTGGACCTAGATTTAACTTAGATCTTCCATCTCCCAGGCGCCGATCGTAAATTGGAGCAAGATCTAGCTTGGATCTAGGGCCGCCGATGGTAAGCTAGATCTTGCTCCAATCCTGGATCGGCGGCCGGAAGAAGGAAGATGGAGGTGAAGTGAAAACTAACCGAAAGAAGGACAGCTTACCGCCGAGGATGGACGAAAGACGGCAGAAGCTGGAAGATGGTATGTCGGGGAGAGTGAGAACTGAGAATAGGAATGAGAGAGTGAAGGGAATGAAACGAAATCAAATGTGCAAGACCATGGTCTCCAATAAAACCAAACGACGTCGTTCTTCTAATATGTAAACTTGTGAAGTATGTATCTTATTAAAGGCGGGTCAGGGTCGGGTTTCAAAATGTTGTGCCCGAGAGCGGACCTGTAATATCTAGTTTTCATGCTGTTGATAAATATGCGCACGGGAGTTTAATTGCAATTAATTTTGAATTTGAAATAGGGGTAATGACATAACTCTCATTACCCCTTAACAAACCTCTTAACCTTCTTGAGAATCTCTCCAATAATTAAGAGAACTTGTACGTAATTTTTTTGGGAGGGGGGGAGTTAGGATTTGCCTAGAGAGAGAGAGATTGAACAATTAAGAAAATATTTATTCTCTGGAGTAAGAAATGTAACGAGGGGTTGAGCAATTTTTAGGTAAAATTTTTTTTCCCATCATTTGGATTCATCGTATTTTGGATTAACATGTGATATTGTGATGGTAGTTTATTCTACGTGATTATCATTACAGTTGTGAGATTCGTTTAAGAGATTTATGATTCGATTGATTATTTTAGAAAGCTAAACGTCAAAATATTTATTCAAAATTTAAACTATTTATTTTATTAAAAATTAATCAGGTTTTTCATCGTATTTTAGCATCAAATAAATCAATCACATACTCTTTTCAATATGTTTTGGTCAAATAGGATACCTTGCAAAATGGTATACACACCCGTCTTCATGTTTTGAAAAGAACGATGTGGCTCATGTCAAAACTGAAATTTGAAATTTGTTTGTCGGATGACATGGTGGTGTCTCATACTTAGTTTTATTTCCTAAAATAATTGAGAGGTTATGTTATCCCTTCTTAGAAAACGGGTTTTGATGTTAATGTTAACATGTTTGGTATCTTCTTAATGGAATGCTGAAGGATCAAGGTTAATATTAACATCTTCCATCGAGCCTATATACTTTCTCTCTCTACAATCTTGAGGGACAAAGACCCCTCAAATTTTGATGAAGTGCTTGTCTTGATGTCGTCACCATCGAACTTTGCTGGCTTGTTAAAATCCGGGGTTGATTTTGATGGTTCTATATTTAATTGGTTTCTAAAATTATTTATGGAAGTACAATTTTACGACACTAGAAAATTTTTGTATTTATGTGATATTTTAATTCTCTTGGACTCCTGAGAATGAAGAAAATTTTTCTAAAATTTTAAAACTTCCTTAATTTCAAAAATATCTAAATTTTATAAGTCTTTGATCACAAACATCTATCATTTCGAAAGATCTTAGACAAAAATACATTACTTTGAAGGTTATAAATATAGAGCATAGACAACTATCAGGAAGGACTCGATTTTTGACACACAAGAAAAAAGACAATTCTATACACCATGTGGAAGGGATTTCATACCCGATTTTATATAGCATTCAAAGCAGGTTTCATATACAACTCTATATACCATTCAAAAGAGATTTCATACAGAATCTTACATATCGTCAGAGATACGGTTTCATAGCCTAGTTTATATCACCATAGAGGTATGACTCCATTCGGTGTTATACATATAGGTACAACTTCATACTCGATCATACACATCTGGTATGTTTATTATCACACACATACACACACTCTCTCTTTCTCTATATATATATCACATCGAGATTATATGAGGTCGTATCTAAAATCCTTCGGTCGTTATATTATCATTCTTACTAACTTGGGCACTAGAGTATCACATCAGGCAACCCCCGGTGGAGTCTTTTGTAGGTTTCTCTATCGATGATGATTCGGCCAACTTATCGGTACCGATTAAACTGTACATATACACATAGCACAACACAAAGTTATGTTCCCACGGCTCTCTCTCAGTTTTTTCTTTATTTCATTATTACTTTGTTTGATTTGAGCATCGAAATCGCCACCCGATGAGGTCTTTTGCATGTCCTTCCAGCTGTGAAGACATGAGGACACATAACCACCAGGTTCCCCATTCGACTCGAGAGAACGATTATTGTGGAACAAAAATAGACTCCAATAGACTTGATTAAGCTCTGTAACTGAATCATAAGCTTCAAAATATCCCACTTTCCCACCACTTCTACTTTGGGTGACTTCTCATTGAGGTCAATGGTTATGTCAGTAGTAGAACAACTGACCCGGTGACTGTAAGAACTTGGCCAAGTTGTTACTTCATCACCCTTACATAAATCAGAAGCGAATTGCAGGTGTGGTAGCGGTATTGGTTTAAGATGAGATAATTCATGAAGCGAGCTGTTACCAGGATTAGGAGAAGAAAATATGTAAGGTTGGGATTGGATTGGCGGAGTTGAAACCTCCTGATGAAGATTAGTCCGGACAGAGTTCGGCTGTCGCAGAGGAGGTACAGGGAATGGTGAAGCTTTTTCTATTTGTACAGCAGGATTTGGATTTCTATCCTTTTGAATTTGATGACCGCCTATTTGTTGGTGATTGGATGGGAAGTGCGCGTCTGGAGACTAGAGTATTTCATGCACACGCAATTGGAAATTTGTGTTTTTGCTATTCCATTTCAGGATACTGAGTTGTGTTTGGCAGAGTTAGTTTATTCTTCGGCTGCTGCTGCTGATTGTGGTCGGCGAAGCTCGTGCTCATGTCTCTTAGCTTGTTAGACCAGGCATTTGGCATCATATTCGCCAATCTAAATCTGTGATTGCCCAACACTTCAAATCGAAAACCAGAGGACAGAGAGAAGAGTATGAGAATGAAATAAAAAGTAGGACACAGACACGAGGGGAGCGCTCTTTTTTCTCTTCAATAATGAGAAATGAGAATAGGATCCGGGCCCGTAACTCAGCAAATGCAAAGGGGAAGGTGGCTCAGGTTGTTAATTGCCTGACCTTTATAATCACTCAAGTCACATAACCACCTGCACTGATAATTTTTGTGTTCTTATATTCCATTCACAATAATTTCTTATCGATTCCATGGGGCATACTTTGCAATGTAAAAGGTTGGGAGAGGTGGTAGATATTACTATCCTGTTGCATGTATTCCCCAGACATCACCGTAAGAATCTCCACCAACCATAGAACATTCCATTTATATATTATTGTTGTTTTCCTTCATGAGTTTGCCACCACAATTCCTTCAACATGCCAGACAACGACCAAATTATCCAGAGAGTATTCTTCTAAGTAATATTCAGTAATCGAATTCAAATCTAAAATTTCAAGATCATGAGATGTGTGTCATTTGAACAACCAGCTTGATGGTCGCGACTACTCGTGTTGATATTGTCCCTACCATTTTTATTTGAGTCGCAAGACAATTGAGCGACAACCCGAGGAAGCAGCGCTCAACCTTTAACCTGCCAATCACTCCATCCAAACCTTTAACCTGTTAATCACTCCACCCAAACTCTGCTATTTACTAGAAAAGACATTACTGGAATATCTGAGAAAGCCCATGGGTGGGTAGAGCTATTAAGAGCCGAAGACATGATTGGACTTTCTGGTGTAACTAAGCCCCGACCTTACAGTAGAGAATAGAGATAATACTGTTGTTGTCGGGCTCTCGATTGGAGCTTTCGGCCCAGTCCCATTCAGTAGTCGTTCGATAGCATTCGGTAGCCGTTTGGTAGCATTCGTTAACCGATGAGTTTATCGGTTCTGTTTGATAGCTATTTGGAGTCTCACTCGGTAGTAATTTCTCAATGTATACTGTTCGGTGCATACTTCTCGATGGATACCTTTTGGTGTTTGCCTCTTAGTATAAGTGTTCGGTGCTTAGTCTCCCGATGACATATCCCTTCAGTGTCTCAAAATGGATGCTGATCGATCTTTGCTTCTCTTTTCGACTATCAATGGGGTTGATCGGTTTTTCCCTCTTGGAAAAGAACAAGGCTAAGCATGGCTAGCATTAAATGCTAGTATGGGGAGCATTTAATGCTAGCATATGTAAAATTTCAAATGGCTTGTAGCTTCTTGAGGAAGCTATCCAATACACATTTCCAAAGAATATGACGTGAACTAAAGTGTGCGTGAAAAGGGTTCTTTGGCCTTGCTTGGTCCCATCATGAAGAGAGAGAGAGAGAGGAGTGTGTGGGTTTGAGACTAAAAAAAAGGTGAGAGTGGGACGTTTTACATACACATAGATAGGAAAAAAAAGAAGTGACGAAAAGTTTTCTTTTTTCTTGCTTCACAGAGAAAGCAAAGGGTGAGAGATAAACTACTACAACAATTGGGTTCTTTTTGGATTAATTTGTAGGTTTTCAAAGAGATACAATATATTTGTAATCTTTTCATTTGTTATGAATTTCAGACTTTGGACATAAATTTAAGATGTTAAGTCTCCTGTAACAACTTATTTCTCATAGTAGATTTTTTATTTGGCTTGCCCAATGGTTTTTCTCTCTACACCCGAGAGTTTTCTACGTAAATTTTTGGTGTTCATTCTTCTCTTAATTTTCTTTGCAACATTAGCTTTGTTGTTAGCTGTCATTTATTCTAACAATTGGTATCAGAGTTAAAGTTATTGTGCCTTGAATCATGGAGAGTAACCAAGATATGGGTTTCATGATGAGGTTGACAGCTTCAAACTATTCTATTTGGAAGCCAATGATGGAGGACCATCTCTATTGCAAGGATTTGCATGATCTAATATTGGGTGAATCTGCAAAACTGTCTACCATGATTGATGAAGACTGGAAAAAGCTAGATACAAAGGTTTTGGATACTATCAGAAAGTGGGTAGACACTAGTGTATTTCATCATATAGCAACAGGAACTAGTGCAAAGTCTGCTTTGGATAAATTAGCTATATTGTATGAAAGGAAGATTGCCCTGAATAAAGGTTTTTTGATTAAAAAGCTTGCTAATATGAAATAGAAGGAGGCACGCCCTATCGTTGAACACATGAGTGACTTCCAGGATATGTTGAATCAGTCGACAATTTTGGAAATCAATTTTGATGATGAAGTACAGGTCTTGCTTCTCTTAAGTTCTTTGCCGAACAGTTGGGAAATACTAGTTGTGACTGCCAGTAACTCAGCTCCTAATGGCTAACTAACATTGGGAATGGTAAAGGATAGCATGTTCAATAAAGAAGCAAGACAGAGGGACATGGAATCTGGGAGTAGTCAAGCTCTTGTCGCAGGGAATAGGGGTAGAACTAAGAACAGAGATTAAGATTCCAGAAGGCACAGTAAATCCAAGAAGAGTCCAAGTCTAAGGAGACACTAAAGTGTTATTATTGCAAGAAGATTGGTCATATCAAGAGAAATTGTCGACTCTTGAAAGAGAAGAAGGATGAAAAAGGCAAGAGTGTCTCAGATGATAGCAATGCTACGTGGTTGGTTTTGATAAAGGGATTGAATCCTTACTGTGTACACCAGGTGACTGCAATCATGTGAGGGATCCATTGTCTGAATGGATTGTTGACACTGGTGCAACATATCATTGTGTTCCTAAAAGAGAGTTGTTTATAACTAATAAAGAAGGTGACGTTGCCAAAATGAGAAACAACGATGTGTCACAGATTGTAGGAATTTGTGACATTATTGTCGAAACGAGCACTGGCTGTACACTGACTCTACGGGATGCTAGGCACATCCTAGATATGAGGATAAATCTGCTATCAATTAATGTCCTTGACAAGGAAGGATATGAAAGCCAAAAAAAGAATGCTCAGTGGAAGTTTCTCAAGAGTACTTTGCTGGTCGCAAAAGGAAAATTGTGCTCCTCCATGTACAAGACCTAGCTAAGAGTATGTAGCGGGCAGGTTAATGCAGTTGAGGATGATACTTCACCGAACTTGTGGCATAAAAGGTTAGAAGACATGAGTGAGAAAGGGTTGCAACTTTTGGCAAAACAGTCCCTCATTCCTTCGGCCAAAAGTATTTCTCCAAATTCATGTAATCATTGTTTATTCGGTAAGCAATGCTGAATTTCTTTCTGTATTCCTTTTAAGAGGAAAGAAAATAAACTTGAATTGATTTACTTTGATGTTTGTGGTCCCATGGAAGTTGAATCTCTTGGCAGAAACAAATATTTTGCCATATTTATTGATGATGCTTCACGAAAAGTGTGTGTATTTGTTGGGAAACAAAAGTCAGGTTCTGGAATGATTTCAAAATTTTCATACTATGGTAAAAAAGGGTGATAGGATTACCTTTGAAATATTTTCGGATTGACAATGGAGGAGAGTATACTCTAATGAGTTTAAAACTTATTGCTTGAAGCATGAAATAAGACATGAGAAGATAGAACC
This sequence comes from Dillenia turbinata, assembly GCA_037126225.1. Lineage (NCBI taxonomy): Eukaryota > Viridiplantae > Streptophyta > Magnoliopsida > Dilleniales > Dilleniaceae > Dillenia > Dillenia turbinata. The sequence goes on along the minus strand of JBAMMX010000015.1, from coordinate 26,226,483 downwards.
TGGAACACCCTAGCACAACAGTGTGGCTGAAAGGATGAATCGCACTATTATGGAAAGAGTTAGATCCATGCTGAGAATGACTAAATTGCCAAAATCCTTTTGGGGTGAAACACTTAACATAGTTTGCTACCTAATCAACCGATCACCATTAGTTCCTTTGGGTTTTGACATTCCGGAGAGGACATGGACATGCAAAGATAATTGATATTCTCACTTGAAGGTCTTTGGTTGTAAAGCTTTTGTACATAAACTGTAGGAGCAAAGGTCAAAGTTGGATAGCAATGCCACTCCGTGTGTATTTATTGGGTATTGTAACGAAGAGTTTGGTTATCGATTATGAGATCCAGAATAGAGAAAGGTTATTAGGAGTAGAGATGTAGTTTTTCATGAACAAGAGACTATAGCCGATTTTGAAAGGAAAGAGAATACTGCACAAAGAGTTGGTGAGTATAAGGATGAGTCATTGACAGCACCTCTACCTAGTAATGCCACACATGGAGGAAATACAGAGGGAGCAGAACTTGGAGATACAGACGAGCCGAACATAATTAGTGATCGGTTGGATGCCACCGATGATAGTACACAGTTTGAAGTAATCGGTATCGAGAAGGAAGAGCAACCTCCTCTGCAAGAGGGTGAAGAATCTCAGTTTAGGAGATCCACAAGAGACCGACGACTATCCACAAGATATTCTAGTTCTGAATATATTTTACTTACTAATAAGGGGGAGCCAGAGAGTTTCCAAGAAGTGCAGTTCAGTCCCGATAAGGAGTGGTGGTTGGAAACTATGCAGGAAGAAATAAATTCCCTACAGAAGAATGCCATTTACGAGCTGGTTGAGCTTCCAAAAGGTAAAAGGCCATTAAAGAACAAGTGGGTGTTCAAGCAAAAGAAATATGGGGAGAAACTAATGAGGTACAAAACTCGGTTAGTGGTAAAAGGATTTGCTTAAAAGAAAGGTATAGACTTTGATGAGATTTTTTCACCGGTTGTGAAAATGAGTTCCATTCGAGTTGTACTGGGATTGACAGCTAGTCTAAATCTGGAGCTTGAACAACTTGATGTTAAGACTGTGTTCTTGCATGGGGATTTGTAAGAAGAGATCTACGTGAACCAACCGGAGGTTTTGAAGTGAAAGGGAAGGAACACATGGTCTGCAAATTGAAGAAAAGTCTGTATGGGTTAAAACAAGCTCCCAGACAGTCATACAAGAAGTTTGATTCTTTTATGCTGAAACACTCCTATAAAAGAATGAATGTAGATCACCGCGTGTATGTGAAATCTTTTCTTAATGGCAACTTCATTATTGTCTTGTTGTATGTTGATGACATGTTGATTGTCGGACAAGATGCTGATATGATACGCAAGTTGAAAGATGACTTGTCTAAATCCTTTGAGATGAAGGACTTGGGTCCAGCTAAACAAATTTTGGGCATGGATATTATCTGGAATAGGAGAGCTGGAAAGTTGTGATTATCTCAGGAGAAGTATGTTGAACGTGTGCTCCGTCGGTTCAATATGCAACATACTAAACCAGTAAGCACACCTCTTGCTAATCACTTTAAGTTGAGTAAGAGATCTTGTCCATCAACTGAGGAAGAAAGGCATGTCATGTTAACCATTCCTTATTCATCGGCAATCGGTTCATTGATGTATCTCATGGTTTGCACTAGACCTGACATAGCTCACGCAGTTGGTGTAGTGAGCAGGTTTCTCTCTAATCCGGGAAATGATCACTGGGATGCAGTGAAGTGGATATTCAGGTACTTGAGAGCTACTTATAAGTTGTCCTTAAGTTTTTATGACAAACAACCAGTTCTGGAAGGGTTTGTCGATGCCAACATGGCCGGTGATCTTGATGGTAGAAGATCTACATCAGGGTATGTGTTCACTTTTGCTGGGGGAGCCGTATCATGGTAGTCTAAGTTGTAAAAGTGAGTTGCTCTATCGATTATATAAGCCGAATATATTGCAGCAACCAAAGCCAATAAAGAGATACTTTGGTTAAGAAGGTTTCTTCATGAATTGGGGGTGAACCAAAAAGAATATGTGGTGTTTTGTGACAGTCAAAGTGCTCTGGATTTGAGTAAAAATACCATGTATCATGCAAGGACCAAACATATTAATGTTCGGTATCATTGGTTGCGGTTGGTGATTGAGAATTGAAGAAAATTCACACCGATAAGAACACCGCAAATATGTTGACGAAGGTGACTCCTAGAGAAAAACTTGAGCTTTATAGTAACCTGGTCAGATTAAGTATTATGGCCAAGGTAATGTTTAAATGATAGAACTGAAAAAAATTGATCTCCTCCTAATGGGACTGGAAGGGGAGATTGTTGTTATCGGGTTCTCGGTTGGAGCCTTCGGTCTAGTCCCATTCGGTAGCCGATCGGCAACATTCAGTAGTCGTTCGCTAACATTCGGTAGCCGATGAGTCTATCGATTCTATTCAATAGTTATTTGGAGTCTCACTCAGTAGTGATTTCTCAATGTATACTATTCGGTGCATGCTTCCCGATGAATATTTTTCGGTGTTTACCTCTTAGTATAAGTGTTTGGTATTTAGTCTCCCGATAGCATATCTCTTCACTGTCTCAGAATGGATGCTGATCGGTCTTTGCTTCTCTCTTCGGCTATCAATTGCGTTGATCGATTTCTCACTCTTGGAAAAGAACAAGGCCAAGCATGGCTAGCATTAAATGCTAGTATAGGGAGCATTTAATGCTAACATATGTAAAATGTCAAATGAGTTGTAGTTTCTTGAGGAAGCTACCCAATGTATATTTCCAAAGAACATGACTTGAACTAAAGTGTGTGTGAAAAGGGTTCTTTGGCCTTGGTCCCACCATGAAGAGAGAGAGAGGAGTGTGTGGACTTGAGATAAATAAAAAGAGTGAGAGACGTTTTACATACACATAGATAGGGGAAAAAAAAGGGAGTGACAAAAAGTCTTCTTTTTTGCTTCACAGAGAAAGCAAGGGGTGAGAGATAAACTACTACAACAATTGGATTCTCTTTGGATTAATTTGTAAGTTTTCAAAGAGATACAATACATTTATAATCTTTTCATTTGTTGTGAATTTCAGACTTTATACATAAGTTTGAGATGTTAAGTCTCCTATAACAACTTATTTCTCATAGTAAATTTTTTATCTGACTTGTCCCGTGGTTTTTCTCTCTACACCGAAGAGTTTTTCACGTAAATTCTTAGTATTATCTCTTCTCTTATTTTCTTTGCAACATTAGTTTTGTTAATTGTCATTTATCCCAACAAATACTGCGTACCCAAGTTCTGAAACGTGAACCGAGAGAGGCTTCATATTCCTATTGCATTACAACGGGTTGCACTTTCTTTCTCATAAAGGAATAAAATGGATCCGGTAAGGGGAACAAAATAGAACCGGGCCACATACACGAGAGCTGCCCGGAGTCCAACAATTGGCCCAATTGCGACTGACAAGAGCCTTGAGCTTCGTGGAAGCGTGATACTCCCCTGCGTTTCTACTAGTTTGAATTTAATCATGCACTTAATCAGCAAAAATAATGGTAATAATCATTAGGGTCACAAGTCAATTGTGGAACCAAAAATTGCAAATGCCTTGGAGAAGAAACAAGGGCAGTGTACTGACCGACTTGACAGACAGTTGCCCCACTCGCCAAACTCCCTCTCCGACGTGAAACCCACTAGCACTAACACCCCTTTCACTTTTTGTTCGTCAATGTAGGGTAGAGCCCAATCCAGCAACAACCTTATATTATATTTATACCATTCCACATTTGTATTCTATTTCTTACACTGCACAACACAAAACACCATTACACCATCCATCCCCATTTATAACCTGACGCCCACCAAAAAGCTCCCAAAGCATCCAACAGCTCCTGTCCCAGACCCAACAATATCCCTTGAACAACACTCTCCCTGGCCTTGGCCTATCATTTAAAATTTTTCCAGATATGAAAGCGAAAGTCTTACTTGCCTTCAAATCCAAGCTTTTAAAGCCATGCAAAAAAATAATAGGAGCTTTTAAATTCAGGTTTGGAAGGCCTCTCGTTATTAGAGCTCTTCCGTCCTGCCTTCATCACACCAAATCCAAACATGCTCCTCAGAGAAAGCACATTACTGAGTTACGATCAGTTTTTCAATCCTTGAGAAGACAGTCTAAAAAGATGAACAGAGTAACGAAGCATAGGATTGTCTCAGACGGAGGGCATGAAAGACTGCTCTTCCCCTCGCCAATCACACCAGCTTATGTGAAGAACAATGGACACCAGCAAAAGGGAAACTTATGCGGTCGTGAAGATGTTGAAGACGCTTGCAGGAGTTTTGAGAACTACCTGGTGGAAATGATAGTGGAAGAAGGCAAAGTTAGGGACTTAATGGACGTTGAAGAGCTTCTATACTGTTGGAAAAATCTAAAATGTCCGATTTTCATTGATCTAGTTTGCAGATTCTATGGAGAACTCTGCAAGGACTTATTTTCACCCGAGGAGGATGAGGTGGGTGTGTCCAGGTGATACAGGTTGAACACTCGCAAGTCAAAATTAGATTTGTTACAAACCTCACCTTATATATCTTATGTAACTTTCTCCTCGGTGTTCATCTAAGAACGTAATCAACAGAATAAAATCATTTTCCTATACAAATTAGAAGGATCAATATGATACCTCCACTCAAGCAAATGGTTTGACCAAAATATGTTTTTCCTTTGCTGCGAGTGACCAACACAATGAAGAGAGTTCTGTGCTAGGCTCTAAAAAAAAATACAGGAAAAACTCATAAAGCAAAAGAAGAGACCCATTTCGCACATAATGAACTCACACCAAAATTTAATAAAAAGCAATAAAAATGACTCACGAAACCACTTGCTTTAGGGCATTAATAAATTTATAATAGTATCCCCAAATCTAAGATATTTCATGTCAATAGTGCGGTGGCAGTAACTATTGATATTAGGGACACCATGTATTTCCACATCAGAATGCAATAACAAGATTGTGGGTTCAATCCCAGAATCCTCTAAAGGTAAAATAATACCTTGGATCGAGCTTAGGCATTGCACTGAATTGTAAGAACAGAAAGGTTTGGTTCAGTTACCAGTCAGTCAGCGCAAGCTTGCACGAGGTTATTGTCTTGTTCTTCAGCAGTAAACCCTAGATCGTATCACTGTATCCCCAATTCTAAAACCCGGAATAACCATAAACTCCACCTGATATTTTTCTTGGTGGTCACTCAACGCTGCAGTGTCCTCCTTAACCTCCTCCACAGATTCCATATAGATTTCAGAGAATTCAGTTCCCCTACTCACACCAAATATTTCTGCTTTGGTTGAATCGTTGCTGCAACCCCTTGCAGAATCCACACCCACTTCAACCTCACAATTGCCTGGTAGAAGGGGATCCTTGGATGCTTGCCACTGGAGGCAAAATCTCTCTGATCTAAATTCCCAAAGAATGAAGGTCAATTTTGGAATGAACGACGAAATGGTACTTTGATCTGCAGAATTCTGCAAATCATGAATCTGGATCTACCATTAATGCCTCAAATGGGTGATTAAGTCTAACTAAATCATCTATGTTGTAGGGTCCCCGACCATGTTCCATTTTGCTGAAACTGAAATGAGATACCCAAAAATTAGATCGCTCGGATCAATTGATTCCTTACGGTAAGGCACAGGCGATACACGGGGAAGGTTGGTCAAGAAAGACCGACTTTGGTTGTCAGGAGAATTATGACTTGATTAATTCCCAAACGTGAAGTGATGGGGGAAAATTAGGTTTTAGTCGTCCAAATCACGCACCCAACAAAAACACGGTTATTTACGATGCAACAAATATATTTATAGTTAATTTAGTGAAAATATATTTATAGTTAATTTAGTGAAATAAGATGATAAATTTTTTTAAAATTTTAAAAATAAAAAAAAGTTAAATTTAAAAATCTTTTTTAAATAAAATCTTACAGAGTATTTAAACTAGATTAGTGTTCTGGATATTCAATGAAAGGTAAAAAAAATATATATGTATTCATTTAATTACATTGAGTCGGATTGATGATCATTAGACCAGTATCACAGTATCAACAAACTAACCAAATCCCATGGCATTATTGACTCACCAGTAAAAGGGGGAACCAGGAACGGGGACTTTAGTTCATAATGAAAACTAGAGTAGACTAGAAACCTAGGATTTAGAAATAGGAGTAGGTTCAACAAGAACACATGTATTGATTTTGATGCATGAGAAAAGATGACGAGAAGATGTGAAAACAAGCAATGTAGCTAGTTAATCGAGCTGAGTTACAGTTGGTTATTAGATAACTGAGTTGGTGAGAGAAGTTGAGTTGGCAAGCAAGCTGAGTTGGTAAGATGCTGAGTTGGCAAGATAGTTACTAGTTAGTTGGTAAGTTAGTTAGAAATAGTTAGTGAATAAAGAAATCAATAGCTGATAAAAAAAGAAGGAAGGCAGGAACATCGGCTATGATTTTCAGGCTCGATTTCTTGTCTTTCTCCTTCACTTTACTTCTCCGTAATTCTGTATTCATCATTACCTCAGATTCTAATAAAGTTCATCAATCCATCAATGGAAGTTTCTCTAAATTCACCAATCCTACTTAGAGTTTGTAGTGAGGTCTTCTTTCCCTTGCAACAGTTGGTATCAGAGCACAGGTTTGAAGCGTCATGGCAGAGGGAACTCGATTTCAAGATTTAAACAGAAAATTAGAAGATACAATGAAAGCTTTGTTCAAGGAGCACAAAGAGGCTCTCGATAGAGAGATGGATGCTCTCAGATCCTTGGTTTTAGAAAGTCATTCGCGAAGTAATAATTATTCCCCTCGTCAATCAGGACAGGGACAAAATCCTAGGACAGGCAGAACTGGTTGTGCAGCAGCTACTAGGCTTTCTAGATTAGGATTTCTCAAGTTTCATGGTGAGGATTTTAGGGGATGGCTATACAAGTGTGAGCAATTCTTCGAAGTAGATGAAATACCTCTTGAGACAAACGTAAAGCTGGTAGTTATGCACTTGGAAGGTAGAGCTCTTTAATGGCATCAGGTGTTCATGAAGTCTAGATATACTTGTGAATTACCTAATTGGGAAAAATATATAAGGAATCTAGCTGCTAGATTTGGAAACACCATGTATGATGATCTTATGGGAGAATTAATGAGTCTCAAACAAAGGGGAACAGTAGAGGATTATCATGAGAAATTTGAAGAGCTCCTTAATAGAGTTAAATTACCTGAATTGTATGTTATAAGTTGCTTTCTTAGTGATCTAAAAGAGGAAATTTAGATTGTAGTAAAGATGTTCATGTCAAAAACCTTATCCCATATTGTGACTTTAGCCAAATTGGAGGAAAAAGAGTCTTCAGTATCTTGGAGGAGTTGGAAGGGAGCTCAAGAAAAGACAACAGATGCTGCAGGAATTAATAAGTTTTCTGCTAAAAATGATGTCGTACTCCTACCCTTACCCAGATCCATTCAATAAAGACCCCCTAAGAAACCATTTGGAACCCTTACTTTATTTGAGTTGGAAGATAAGAGGAAGAAGGGACTATGTTTCTAGTGTAATGAGAAGTATGAAATGGGACATAAGTGCCAAGGAAAACAATTTTATAGGGTAGAGATGTGGTCAGAGGAAGGTGAGGAGGACGAAGGATTAGAAGAAGCTGATAATGAGTCTGAAGAAGTGGCTACTAATGTACATAAATCTGTACATGCAATGTTTAGTCTTGTACTTCCTAACTTCCACACTATGAGAGTGCATGACCACATAGGGAAGAATAGTTTTTGTATACTATTGGATGGGGGAAGCTCCCATAATTTCATTCATCCTAACATGGTAACTAAGTATCGATTGAGAACAAAGGAGGTAGAGATGATGTCAGTAGCTCGAGCTGATGGAGGAAAGTTTCAAACTTCTACCATGTGTACTGAATTCAAATTGGTCATGCGGGGACAAGAATTCTGCACAAAAACTATGGTGCTGCCCATTAAAGGATGTGATGTAGTGTTAGGAGTTCAGTGGCCGTCAATGTTAGGTGATATTACATGGAATTTTAAAACTCTTAGGATGGAATTTACCTATAATGGAAAGAAGATAGTGTTGAGAGGTTCAACTGAGCTGAAGATTGTAAAGGGTTAAAAAATACAGAGAATTCTGAAGTCATCATCTCATACACAATCTGCCAGGCTATGTCTAATCCAGCTTAACAGATGAAGGAACTATAGGCCTCAAAACTTGACCCTTCCCTACAACTGTCATCAACAGAGGTAAATTCTGAAAAACAAAATAATTTTGGTACTCAGTTTCAACTTCTTCTCCAATAACTTTTGAGTGAATATTCTGATATATTTGAAGAAGTGATGAGCTTACCTCCAACAAGAAGGTGTGATTATAAAATTATTTTAAATGAGGGAATAAATCTTATAAATGTAAGACCATATAGATACCCCAATTTTCAGAAAACTGAATTGGAAAGGTTAATCAAGGAAATGCTTTTGAATGACACCATTAGACCCAGCAATATTCCTCACTCCTCTCCTGTGGTGTTAGTAAAGAAAAAGGATGGATCTTGGTAGATATGTGTGGACTATAGAAAACTGAATGATACTACTATAAGGGACAAGTTTCCCATCCCTTTGATTAAAGAATTATTGGATGAACGATTTGATTCTCAAGTACTTTCTAAACTGGATCTAAGATCAGGGTATTATTAGGTTAGAATGCATGCTGAAGACATAGAAAAGACTGCATTTAGAACTCATGACGGGCATTATGAGTTCTGAGTCATGCCCTTTGGGCTGACCAATGCTCTATCAACCTACCAAAAGTTCATGAATGATATATTCAGACCATATTTGAGGCAGTTTGTGTTAGTATTTTTTGATGACATTCTTGTTTATAGTAAAAATGGGCAGAACACTTACAACATCTGAAAATAGTTATTGATCTTTTGAGACAACATCAGCTTAAGGTTAAACAAAGTAAATGTTCCTTTGCTGTTGTCCAAATCCAATATTTAGGATACATTATTGACCATTTGGGGGTTAGAGCAGAACCTGAAAAATTGAATGCCATAGAGGAATGGCCCCAACCTAAATCTATCAAGGAACTAAGAGGATTTTTTGGACTTACAGGTTACTACAGGAAATTCATTCGACATTATGAAATTATAGCGAAATCGCTCACTGAGATGTTAAAGAAATAGGGGTTCAAGTAGACTGAGGAGTCAATAATTGCTTTCAATAGATTAAAAGATACCTTATGTAAGTCTCAAATTCGTGTACTATCAGATTTCAAAAAGGAATTTGTGGTGGAGACAAATGCATCTAGCATTAGAGTATGAGCTGTATTATTGTAAGACAATAAACTAGTGGCTTTCTTCAGTGAGGCTCTAGCTTTAAGACATAAGGTTGTATCTGTCTATGAACAAGAATTATTAGCTGTGGTGTTAGCTGTGCAAAAATGGAGGCACTATTGAGTTGGAGCTCATTTTGTGATAAGGACAGATTATCAAAGTCTGAAATATATCTTAGAGTAAAAAATTTCAACACCTACATAGCAGAAGTGGCTGGTTAAACTCATGGGTTATGATTTTTCAGTAGTATGGAAGAAGGGAACAGATAATGTAGTAGCTAATGCATTATTTAGAAGGCCTGAAGAATCTGAATTATCTAGAAGACCTAAAGAATCTGAGATGGCTGAAATCAAGGCAATATCAGCTATTCGCACAACTCTCATGTCTAAAATCCAATAAAGTTGGCAAAATGATGATAAACTTCAAGAAATACTTTCACAGCTACAAGGTGGAAAGCCTGTCAAATATTATTCATGGAACAATGGAGTCTTGTGCAGAAAAGGGAAAATAGTGGTGGGCAATGTATATGAGTTATGCCTCAAATTGATTCAGTTATGGCACTCTAGTGCAATTGGAGGGCACTCAGGAGTGGAAGTCTCCTATAAGAAGTTGAAGCAGCCATTTTATTGGAAGCATATGCATTTGGAGGTTGCCAAATTTATAGCAGAATGTGATGTCTGCCAAAGATCTAAGCCTGATAATAATGCTTACCTTGGTCTTTTACAGCCTCTACCTATCCCCACTTCAATATGGACTGATATAATCATGGATTTTATAGAAGGACTCCCCAAATCCTATGGAAAATCTGTCATTTTGGTGGTGGTGGATAGGTTAAGAAAATATGCCCATTTCATTCTATTGTCTCATCCTTATTCTGCAGTAACTGTGGCTCAAGCTTTCATGGATTCAGTATTTAAGCTTCATGGAATATCAAAAACTATTGTAAGTGATAGGGATAAGGTGTTTATTAGCCAGTTCTGGAGGGAGTTGTTTAGATTGCAGTAGGTAAAATTATAATTTTCTTCAGCTTATCACCCCCAATCTGATGGACAATCTGAGGTGGTGAACAGGTGTTTAGAGCAATACTTAAGATGCATGGTTAGTGATAAACCTAGAGAGTAGGTGAAATGGTTACCATTAGCAGAGTTCTGGTACAACACCAACTATCAGACAGCCACGAAAATGACTCCCTTTCAAATGTTGTATGGACAAGTCCCTCCTACTCATCATTCTTATTTTCCTGGTTTTTTGAATATAGAAGCCATTGATAGAGCTTAAATACAAGGGAATGTCTCATTCATAATCTTAAGCATCATCTGAGGCATGCTCACGACAGGATGAAACAACTGGCAGATAAAAGGAGGACTGATAGAGAGTTTACAGTTGGAGATTGGGTTTATGTTAAACTTCAACCTTATCGACAGCATTCTCTGAAGGCTCATCATTGCCAAAAGTTGTCTCCAAGATATTTTGGTCCCTTCTTAATTCAGGCTAGAGTGGGCAAGGTAGCTTATTGATTGTAACTCCCTAGTGATGCTAAGATTCATCCAACCTTTCATGTATCCCTACTCAAAAAGAAGATTGGAAGTGAATCAGTTACCCCTCAATTGCCTAAAGACATCAATGATCAAGGCCAAATATTGTTGGAACTAGTGGCAGTATTGGATAGAATAATGGTAAAGAAAGGGAATGCTACTATTACACAAGTTCTGGTTCAGTGGAGTAATAGTTTTCCTGAATATGCTATGTGGGTCAGTTGGCATGATCTTAAACTGAAGTATCTTGCTTTCAATCCTTCAGGACAAGGATTTTCTTGAGGGGAAGGAATTAATGCATGAGAAAAGATGATGAGAAGATGTCAAAAGAAGCAATGTAGCTAGTTAATCGAGCTGAGTTACAGTTGGTTATTAGATAGCTGAGTTGGCGAGAGAAGTTAAGTTGGCGAGCAAGCTGAGTTGGCAAGATGGAAGCTGAGTTAGCAAGATGCTGAGTTGGCAAGACAGTTACAAGTTAGTTGGCAAGTTAGTTAGAAATAGTTAGTGAATAAAGGAATCAATAGCTGATAAAAAAAAAGAAGGAAGACAGGAACATTCGGCTATGATTTTCAGACTCGATTTCTTTTCTTTCTCCTTCACTCTACTTCTCTGTAATTCTATATTCATCATTACCCTATATTCTAATAAAGTTCATCAATCCATCAATGGAAGTTTCTCTAAATTCTAAGTTCGGTTGAATTCTTCAATTTCCTACCAATCCTATTTAGAGTTTGTAGTGAGGTCTTCTTTCCCCTACAACAGATTTGATCAACAAAGGCTCGTAAAGAAAAGACATTAATTTCCCTACACCACCAAAGAGTCACCTCGGATTCACCCTCGTCTTATTTGATAAAGTTCTGTGAGTTTGCCTTTGGGCATTTGCATTTGATTCCAATTACTTCCTCTTCTACAAATGATATCGTTATACTGCAGAGAGAGAGAGAGAGAGAGAGAGAGAGAGAGAGAGAGAGAGAGAGAAGGAGAATAGTAAAATTTTGAAATTCAACAAAGGAGAGAGGCGCACACGAGTTTGTCACTTGCATGCTTAGTTATGAAACTCAGATCCCCCTATTGATCGGATTGGATTGACTGTTAATCTATACATTCTATAGATCAGTTCATAAATTGAATTGTTTATACAGTCAATCCGCATAAATATGCAGGTCAACTTTCAATCTATGTGACCTACAGGTTTTTCCGAAACCTATGCATAGTTTTCCTAACTCTTTTTGACCCTGATATTAACTTTTATCATATTTTAAAAAAAAAAAGTAAAAAAGTATATTCCAAATAACACTATCTTATAGTTAGATCCCCTCTTGTCTCATTCAAAAACCAGTTTCAAAAAAATGAAAAAAATTTCTAATATATTCTAAAGACTCGTAAAGGAAAAAAAAAATCATATCACTTAATCTTCCATGCCACCACTCATTTTTTTTTAAAACTAAAGTTTAAAGAAGATAATGCATAAAATATTTTTTATAAATAATATTGAATTGAGAAAATATCTCTCATCAATAAAAATATATTTAGAGTAATGGAAAAATTTTTATTTTATAATATTTATAAAATATTATTCATATTTCAAATTTAAAATATATATTATTTTTTTATAAATATTATGTTTGATATTTTATATTTAAAAGGTATAATTATAGATATTTTTTTGTATTTTAAAATAATAATAAAAATAATGATTAAATCAATCGCTGGGTCAATTGCCCCCACAGTTGTCCTCCGAAGAATCCCAGTCCTGTCCTCGCTTTCCCAAGGCGTTCTCTTCTCTCTCCCTCTGATAACATTTTTTGATGCAAATAAAAATGAAATTATAAATTTAAGTCCCAAGATTTAGGGTTGAATCACTAACCCTTTTGATGTACAGGTCTGAATAATTGCCACGAACGGATCAATCTTACTTTTCACAATCCAAGAGTCCTTGATTGTGTGGTATATGTTGTAGATCTTTAGTTTTGAAGAATACCCTCAAAGTGTTCTTTGTACCCTCTTGTTTCTACGTTGGTTTTCATTAAAAGCGACTCACTTCTTTTCTAAATTTTGAAATTCAAAAACAAAGGGTGGTTGTGATGGGAGTTGGAGTTGGTTTTCACTTGAAAACCACTCCCTCCCTTCTCTCTTTGAATTTCAAATATAAGAGAATTGGGTTAGAGTCAAACCCACATAGGCAACCCGGTATCCATTTCTTACATCTCCTACTCGTACATGAGAGTTAGACCTACATTTAGCTCAATTACTTTCATATACCATCAATTTCATACAGACAAATGGATTATATGACCAGCGTGTACATCGAGAGCTCATCGCTATATACTGGTTAAGGATATATAGCAGCTCAAAATCTAATACAATTAGGATATCAAGTCTCGCTATACTGCAGAGCTCTTTTGCAACACACAGAGTCAACATACCTCTTATCCCTTTATTAATATAAACAAGAGCATACTTGACTTATTTCAATTATGCATTCACAATTATGTTTTAGAACACTAAGTTAACATATAACTGATCAGTCAATGAATACAAAACAATGTGTCAACTTTAAGACAGTCTTCCTTTCATACTACTATCTACCCACTTTATCTTAGCTGCTTTCTTAGACATGAACTACAAAACTGAATCGATCATGATTTCTTGGTGACATATTAAAGTAGAATTACTAAAATAAAGTCTCAAGAAATAGGTAAAAATCCTGAGGGTATTTAATGAGGTTAAGCACAAACCTCTGGGTTTTACACAATGAAGTATAAAGGGATTCATCAAACTCATTACCCATAGGGTCACAAATGCACATGTGATATAAAAACACGTGTTACGATGTCTTTTTTATTCAAATAGAAGCGTATGTCTTATTTCAAAATTAATGCATCGTACAAGTCTTAGTCTAAGTGTGTCTCAACACTGGACTTGATTCTCTCTCTTCTTATAAATCCTCCAAAAAATCAATCTTTCAAGAGAAAACCACACTTGGCTTCTAGACAAGTGCAATAGATTGTGGGAAATCCATTTTGATTATCAAAAAGATAAATATAAATGATAATCTCATCTTAGTTTTCTACTAAGGTGACTTATTTATGTTAATTAACAATAAAAATTAACATTGCCTCATCTCTACATATCACACAGATATTAGAGATGATTGCTCGTGTGAGACAGCCAATTTTCCAAAGTTGTCCGACATACTTTTCAATCAAAACATAAGAACTTGCAAATGCAAACAAATTCAAATGTCAAATAATAATAAGCATTACATCATGTTCATTGTATATACAAATACAATTACACTCTACGCAATCCAAGAGATTTTACATGTTTTAGAAATACATCTCTAGGCATGGGCTTCGTGAACGGATCAACCACCATTAAGTGCATAGGTAAATACTTCAATGTCACTTCTCTCTTTTCAACAATGTCTCGAATAAAGTTGAATTTCGTATCATTGTGCTTGGTTCTCCCATGATATTTGGGATCTTTTGTGTAAGCGATAGTTGATTGACTATCACAATAAATTGTCACAGCTTCCATTGCGTCACTTACGATCTCCAAATTTTTTAACCAAACACACTCCTGAACTGCAGAAGTACAAGTCAAAAACTCTGCTTCCATTGTAGACAGTGATACACACATTTGTTTCTTGCTTCTTCAAGAGATGACGCCATTATTTAGCAAAAAAACATAACCTGAGATGGACTTACGTTCATCTAAGTCACCACCCCATTCAGCATCTGTGTATCCGCTCAATAACAAGTCATTTCCTTGATAACAAAGGGAATAATTCACAGTTCCTTTTAGGTATCTTAAAATCATCTTCACAGCTGTCCAGTGACCTTTTCCTGGATTGGATTGATACCTGCTCACCAAACCCACGGCATAGCAGATGTTAGGACTTGTACAAATCATAGCGTACATCAACAGCGTTGGAACAAGGTACTTTTGGCATCTCTTGTTTTTCTTCGGTAGATTTAGGGCACATTTCTAGGCTTAAACTTTCACCTTTAGCCTTGGGAGTATCAATGGATTTGCGGTTATCCATTCTAAATCGTTCCAGAATCTTTTTGATATAAGATTCTTGAGATAATGCTAACAATCTCT
Organism: Dillenia turbinata; assembly: GCA_037126225.1. NCBI lineage: Eukaryota > Viridiplantae > Streptophyta > Magnoliopsida > Dilleniales > Dilleniaceae > Dillenia > Dillenia turbinata. The sequence goes on along the minus strand of JBAMMX010000015.1, from coordinate 26,211,475 downwards.
TAGAACGATCCCTGTGGATCTTAACACCCAGTATGTAATCTGCTTCACCCATGTCTTTCATCTCAAAATTTGATGACAACCAATCTTTGATACTTAGGATATACTCCATATTGTTTCTGGCGGACAATATGTCATCGACGTATAGAGATAGAATTATAAATTTGTTATTAGACTTTTTCACATAAATACAATGGTCTTTGTCTAGCATTATGAAGTCATTAGAGATTACAACTCTATGAAATCTCAAATACCATTGCCTCGAAAACTGTTTGAGGCCATAAATTGATCTTTTCAATTTACAAACTTTGTTTTCTTAGCCTTTTACTATGAAACCTACAGGTTGTTCCATGTAGATTTCTTTCTCAAGTTCCCCACTAAGGAAAGCAGTCTTTTTGTCCATTTGGTGTAATTCTATATCTAAATTGGCTACTATAGCCAACAATAGGCGAGCAGAGAAAAATCTCACTATTGACAAAAAGGTTTCCCCATAGTCAAACCCTCTTGTTGGGTATAACCTTTTGCCACCAATCGAGATTTATACCTCTCAATTGATCTATCAGCCCTTCGTTTAATTTTGAGAATCCACTTGTTCTCAATAGCTTTGCGCCCAAGTGGAAGATCAACCAGTTCCCAAACATGGTTGGATTTCATCGAATCCATTTCTTCCTCCATTGCTTTTATCCACTCTTCCTTTGTAGGACACGACAGAGCCTCACTCAGGTTTTTAGGCTCATCCACATCCTGTGGAGAAATGATAAAGATATACCCTTCAATCTCGTAAAAACGTTTCAGCATACCTTTCCTAACACTTTTCTGAACTGATGATTCGGGTGGATCATTGGAACTTGAGTCCCTCCCACTGGGACCAGCTTGGGATTCAATTTCTTGTGGTTCCAATGACCTATCAGGCATAGCTCTATCATTTGAATTATTTAATTCAAACAAAGGTTCTCCTTGTGCTATGTCTCCTTTACTAGAAAAATCATTTTCCAAAAATGTTACATTTCGTGATTCAATTTCAATCATAGTACCATTTTCGCGCTCACCGATGAATATATAACCTTTTGACTGATCAAAATATCTAATAAAGATACATTTCTTCCCTCGGGGACCTAGCTTTTCAAATTTATTGGAAGGGTCATGAATATATGTTATCGATCCCCAAAGTCTAAGACCGGTCAGACTTGGTTTCCTACCAGTCCAAAGTTCATATGGTGTTATAGGTACTGATTTTGAAGGCACTCTAGTTAAGATATAAGTCACAGTTAACAATGCATCTCCCCAAAAGGAAATTTGCAAGTTAGCATGCGTCATCATAGATCTCGTCATATCCAGCAATGTCCTATTCCTCATCTCAGTAACACCATTCTGTTGAGGTATGTGAGGAATAGTCAATTGTCTAATTATTCCTTTTTCATTACATAGGTCCTTGAACTGATCTGATAGATATTCACGCCCTCGATCTATCCTTAAGGTTTTAATTGTTCTATCCATTTGATTCTCCACTTCATTCATATAACGTCGAAAACACTCAAGTGCTTCAGACTTGTGAGCAATCAAATGACATGACCAAAACGCGTGAAATCATCAATAAAAGTAATGAAATATGACGTTCCATGTCTAGCCTTCACATTTATTGGACCACAAATATCATAGTGAACCAATTGCAATGGAAACTCAGCCTTTAAGGCCTTTCCAAATGGTTTTCGAGTTATCTTCCCGGAAAGACAATGTTCACAAGTCGGTAAATCAACTTTAGTAAGCAAATCCAATAGTCCTACTTTCACAAGTCGATTCATCCTATCTTGCCCTATGTGACCAAGTCTAGCATGCCATACTTTCTCATTTACATTAGCATCACTAGAAGAACAAACATTTAACGATGTATAACGATCAACATAATAGTTAAATATTCGTTTGTCACAATCCAAGATTAGAAAGTCATCAAAGAGATATCTAGATCCATAGTATACACCATTGTAATAGATATAAACCCCATTTCTAGAAAAGTTCAAGTCATAACCTAGTCTAGAAACTAAGTTTCGTTGAATCTCCAGTACAAAAAGAATATCATGCAAGATTAGGGTTCGACCACTTCGTAACTCAAGTTTACAAGTGCCAATCCCTTTAACCTCGACTCAAGTTTACAAATTGCACTCGAATAGACATTATTCTAGTAACCCATATACATGATTTACATTAAAAAAAAAAGGAAATTCCTTAAACATGCTCTGATACTATTGATAACATTTCTCTTAAAAATTGTAAATGGTAACTTCGAATGTAGATTACGAAATGCTTTGAAAATTGGAAGGTAGAATACCCATAATGTTAGGAATTGATCTGCAAAGTTTCATGCATAGTCGCCATGTATTTTTGGAGAATAATGAAACCCTAGCCGAGACATCCATAGGTTATATCTCCCTAGATCATATGTTTCATGAAGAAAAAATTACATGGTTCAATTCCTTGTTGAAAACCCTTTCCAACCATATAAAGAACAAAAAAAAAAAAAAAAAGGTTTAGAAATGAGGGAGAAATCAATTCTGAAAAAAAAATGGTCGAAGTGCAGAAATTCTGGGCTAGAGGAAGAAGATGAACAGTGCAGAAAAATTGAATCTCACTCTCGGGCCGCGGGCTGTGAAACCCAAACACCATGATCCAGACCTCTGATCCAAAAACCAAGGTTACCATTAGAATCAGAGATCCAAAAAATGGGAGGGTAGCCAAAATTTGGTCACCGGATTCAGTCGGGAAGGCGGCGAGTGGGGTTCACGCGCCACCTGGGCGTGTGGGCAGGTCACCCACGCGCCCCGCCACTTCAGGTGGCACGTGAGGGCACGTGAAGCACCCTCGCTGGCTGAAACTTTTTTTCAAAATTTTTTAATTTTTAGTTTGATTTTTTTTTTTGTAATTTTAAATTAATTTTTCTGGGATGAAAATTATTTTTTTTTATTATAAGTTTGTAAAATATTTGAAAATTACAGAAAAATCAATTAACTGTTGAGAAAAAATTTTTGAAAATTTTTCACATGTTTGGAAAAATATTTTCTAACTTCTGGTTATCTAAATTAAATTTTACAATATCTAATTGATTTTATGTTTATTGATTTACGTATGAAAAATTCGTTTTTTTAACATAAATCATTTGAATATTGAGTATAAATAATTGTGGATGGTGTTTTAAAATTCTCCGATTGGCTTCGTTCCCAATATGATATTTACCCCATTTTAAAGATATGGTGAAAATCAGACTTACCCTTGTACATCTCCGGGGGAGATGTAGAGACGAGAGGACCCCAGAACATTTGACAAAGCTAAATATAATGTTGTATTATAAGTGAAGATAACGTACACTTTACCATAATATCTGTGGGTTATGAGTAAAAAACGATATGAATTTCGACGTTTGGGTCACTGGTTCAGAGCTGATGAAGTCAAGATTAATATAATAAGGAATTCTCTCCCTGATAATTTGGTTGGAATGGCTGACAAAATAATAGAAGAGAACAAACAGATCTATCTCAAGAACTTCAGACTAAAATTGCTCAGAATATGGAGAGGTAGGGAGATAGAGATTAAAATAAAAAAGATATTATCTCTAAAGATTAATGGCTCTGATACCATTGATAACATTTTTTGATGCAAATAAAAACGAAATTATAAATTTAATGTCTCAACATTTAGGATTGAATCACTAACCCTCTTGATGTATGGGTCTGAAGAATTGTCACGAATGGATCAATCTTATTTTTCAGAATCCCAGAGTCCTTGATTGTGTGGTATATGTTGTAGATCTTTAGTTTTGAAGAATACCCTCGAAGTGTTCTTTTTACCCTCTTGTTTCTACGTTGGTTTTCATTAAAAGAGACTCACTTCTTTTCCAAATTTTGAAATTCAAAAACAAAGGGTGGTTATGATGGGAGTTGGAGTTGGTTTTCACTTGAAAACCACTCCCTCCCTTCTCTCTTTGAATTTCAAATATAAGGGAATTGGGTTAGGGTCAAATCCACATGGGCGACCCGGTACCCATCTCTTACACCCTCTCTCTCTCTCAATTCAATTATTATTATTTTTTAAATAGCAGAAGCAGAGGTCCTTTAAATTTCTTGGGATTAATTTGGGTTTTGGGATTGGGCTTGGGGTCTAGGGTGCAAGGAGCTCATGGGTCGGGATGAGTTGAGACATGAAAGCTTCCTTGCGATTGGCTTTGGTTGCATATTTTTTTTTCTGTCTATTCTTTTGTTTCCCTGATTTCAATACATGTTTGCAAATCGAGATTTCACTATATATTTGATTATTTATAATAAACAGTACCAAGGATCAAACTTTTTATCCTTTAATTTTGATTTAGGGTAGCATTTGAGACCCCTGTTCTCTTGGTCGATTGTTAAGGAAAAGAGAGTTGCCAATCTAATCTAGTCAAATGCTCAAAGTTAACCTAGCGCCAAACTTAGGAGGTTTATTGTGAATTATACTATCCATTTGCAAGCTCAAGTTATATTTCTAATCTTCAGTATGGTTCTTCCCCTGTGCATATTGGTAGATAAAATGGATTGAGAATGAAAGCATTAAGAAAATTTTGAGTAAAAATTTTCTTCTGTTTTTTAGATCATTGATTTGTGGGTTGAGGTGTGTTGAAATTGCGGTGGTGATTCGATTTTTGTAATCATTATCCCAACTGTGCAATTTGTTCTAGAAAGATTCACAATTCAGAATTTTTGGAGACCTGCATATTGAGGTACAATCTCAAAAATTCCGATCTTTCTATTTATTTTTATGATTTGTGACTTTTTTACGCTTCTCCCGTTGAATAAATCTAACGTTGGTATCAAAGCAAAAATTAGATTTATTTTCAAATTTTTTTCAAAATTTGTGAAATAAAAATGTGTAGGTAAAAATTTAGAATCCGGATCATGAATGAATGTAAATCCGATGATACCACGACATAACCTAAGACCTAAGGATTTCCAATATAATTTTTGTTGAATTTTTGGACTACTCTAAGGCCATCAAACTGTGTGTCAAATATTTAGGCCAAGAACAGTGACCAACACCATAAAACCTTAGATCTATCATGCTTCAGGACGTATTGATGCATAAAAATGGTTTGTAAGTGTTCATGATACTTAGATCTATCGATTTGAGTGGTCAATTGTTGTTTCTATTGTCGAAAACTAGGATTTCTGACATGGCTGAGAAGGGCCACGACAGGTGAAGTTGAATTGCCATTTTTAGGGCATAAATCCACCAAAAAATTGAGTTTACGATGAACGAAGAAACCCAATTTTAAATTCTAGTTGAAAATGGCGTCAAAAATTGGTCGAAAATGGGTTTTTCGTCAACGAGGTCAGGTGACCTGGTTGCACGCCTTTGGGTGAAGAAGACTCGACTTGGGCTACAGGTGCATGCATGTAACACGCACTGAGGTGTGGGACGTGGTTGGACTTCAACGTGTGAACGTCACGCACTGTTATAGACCTGAGAACGACCATGAGGAATGTTAGGCTTAAAACTAGGTGTGCCAAAATAAGGCGTTAGGTCTTAGGGGCCATTGAGGGTGCAGCCAATCCAGGTGCACAACAGTCGTGAACAGGTGGCATAGAAATGGGGTAGTTGTAGTGTAGTAGTAGGGAGGATGTGAAAGCAGGTGTGTTTCAGAGCCACAATAAATCCTATAGAGTTTAGAGATAATATGCAAGCAAAAGGAGTTCAAACTAGAGGTTCATCACTCATGAGCCTTTAGTGCCTAACTGTGCAGTCGATAGCCCATATACAACAGCCTAGACATTCTACGTTATCTAAGCTTTTTAAAGAATGCTAGAGAAGGTTTGGAGTCGGTTAGAGAGATGGGCCATGACCCGCCCTAAGAAGATCCGGTCCGAGAGGGGTCTAATTCAGCTTAGCAATGAATTTTCAACCATCATTGGCTACTTGAGTTCTCTCTAGAATTTGCTTAATCTCTGGAGTGTTATACCAGCTTTCGAATGATCCTTAGGTATAGAAGGTTGAGTCTTTTTATCAATTCTCATGAGAAAAAGAGAGCCAAATCAGTCCTGTAAAACTCTAACCCTAGTTTCACCACTATTACAAGCTATCTTCAAGTGTGACAAAGGTGTTGTTTGAAGATCTTTTGCACTCCACCGTTCTGAACTATTTTTCCATACCCAAGTCCCAATGCACGCACTAAGACACATGATAGTTGGGGTCGAATCCGATCTAGAATCGCATCCTGACCTGATATGTGACCTGGGACGCGGGTCGCAAGGTACAGTAGTGTGCTAGATGCGCCACGTGTTTGGTGCGTACAGGCACGTGGCAATGCCACCACCAGTGCATGGTAGAGCGTGGGACCTTTGGTTTCATGTTAAGTTGTTCTAAAGTGAATTTTCTTATTTTTTGATGGTTCCACATCATCAATTGTGACTTTTTTATGAGTTTTTATGTACTGAATCCAAGTAAATATGGTAAGATGTAACCTTGGGTTGTGGTGGATGGAGTGTGTAAAAAATATATGAATAGGTGTCAATAAGTCACTAATGTCTCTTTTCTTTTGTGTACCAGAGATTATGGCTACATAAAAAACTGTCGTGCTAAATTTTTGCAAGGGTGATAGACTGAATGGTGATAACTACAACATTTGACTTCGAAAGTTTCAGTTAATCCTCAAGAAGCAACATCTTTCTAACATTCTAAAATATGAGATGATGGACGCCAGGGAGGGTACCACCCCTTAGGTTAGGTAGGATCAGGGGGCTTATCGTACATGGAAAAAGAAGGATAGCCAGATTAGGGCGATCCTAATCAGTAGTATGTACGATAACATGATCCCAGTCTATGAGCACTATCATATGACTATGTTGGTTTGGCTTGCTATTAAAGAGCAATACGGTGCCCTCTCAGCTCCTAAAGTGAGAATACTGATTTATAAGTTTATCATTTATAAGAAAAAAAATCATATCATACAATGAAATAACATTTGATACAAATGTCGAGTATGATATCTTGGCTGAAGAACACGAGTGAGTCTATTTCGGATGAAGTTCAGGTATTGGGTGTGATCCAATCATTACCTAGTTAATGGGAGACCACAAAACCCTATCTCACGCATAACAAGAGTATTCGTACTTTTGCTGATAAGAGCAAGCATTGTAAGCTCGAAGAGGAGCGCCTGAAGGCAAATAGGCCGCACTCGAGTTATGCTTATACAGTGAAATCGAGTAATGGTTTCCATGGCACCAAACGTAGAAGGCAAAAGTGTGAGAAGAAGACCTAAGGCCCAAACAAAAAGAAGTCATTTGAGAAATCCGACAACAAAGTACAAAAGCACAAGAGAAAGGAGTTTGATAAGGTTAAAGTAAAATGCTAAATAAGTGGCAAATTTGGTCATTTCGCTCATGAGTGTGTTGAGCAGAAGGTTTGTCCTTCTTATCTACATGGTTTGAGCTTTGTATCTTTTACTGTGATACTCACTGATTTTTCTCCTTTGTGGATTGTAGACTTAGGAGCCACCGACCATGTAGTTTAAGACAAGAGCGCATACACAGAGTTTCACCAAATGAGTCCTTAGACAAAGAGAATCTATATGGGGAATGGAGCATTTTTTGTCATAAGAGGGATTGACACTTGCAAGCTGGAGTTACGAAATGCCCAGACTCTATATCTACTTGATATCCTTTATGCTCCGAATATTTGATAGAATCTTATTTCTGTACTTTGTTTAAACCACCTAGCATATGTTCTGTCTTTTGAAATTTTTTTTGTTCTATTTATTATGATAGTTTTTTTTTTTAATTTATTTAAGTTTTGTCCATGATGGATTATATGCATTGGATACTATTTTATTTAATGGTGATTCTTTCTTTTTTTTTTTTCTTTATTGCTTTTACATTTAATTGTGTTGATGATGTATGGTGTATGGCATGGTAGACTTGGACACATAGGGCATGAGAGGATGATGTTATAAGTGGTCTGTTGGACCTACTAACCAGGATCAAGTTGTCATATGTGAGTTTTGTTTAGTTAGCAAAATTATAAGAAAACCATTTGACAAGACAATAAGAATTGAAACTTTTTTATAGTTGGCCCACTCCGATATCTGTGACCTCATGAACATGAGAGCATGGAAATGGAATTTTATATTTTATTATATTTATAGATGATTACATGCATTTCGGTTATATTTATCTGATCTTGCACAGATCTACGGTATTGGAATGTTTTAAGAGATTTATTAGCAAGATTGAAAATCAGTTAGACTTGAGAGTGAACTCTCAGATCCGATCGGGGGTACCAGTATTTGTTTGAACAATTCAAAGAGTTCTATTTTGAGAAGCATATTATGAGACAATTGACTATTCCTATTACTCCTCAACAAAATGGAGTAGCCAAAAGGAGGAATAAGACTTTGTTGGAAATGATGAGATTTATGATGACACAAGTTAATTTGCCTATCTTCGATTAGAGAGATGCTCTATTGACTATAGCCTATGTCCTCAAAGTGTCCTATCAAAGTTTGTAGTTAGCACTCCATATGAGTTTTGGATAGAGAGGTAGTCTGATCTTAACCACTTGAGACCATGAGGATGTGCTGTATGTGTTCATGATTTCTCATATCCATATGGCAAGTTAGATCCGTGAGAAAAGAAATGTATTTTTATAAGATGTTTAGAATACTCTAAGGGGTACGCATTTTTAGGTGAGCATACAGATGACACTTTCACTGAGATTGAGTCTTGTAATGTCACGTTTCTGAAGAATGATTTCCTTAAAAGAGGTGAAATCAATTGAGATTTTACTTTTTATGAGATGGATAAATCTAGTAGCTCAACTAAGCCCAGTGACGGTACCCAAGAACTCATTCTTGATTTTGGTTCTAGTGGGAGTGATCCATCTAGAGGTGAAGAAGTTCCCCCTCTTTGTTTGAGTAGTCAAGGATACGTATCTAAGCAATCTTCCAAGCAGTGATATCTAGGATTTCATGAGAAGGTGACGTTTATGGGTTTGTGATGATTGAGGACGATCATTGTGTGTATCTGATACATTCTACTGACTCATTTTGTAATCATGTCTTTATATATTGATGGCATTTTATTGACTGAGAACAACAAAAAGTATCTGATGATTAGCAACATATAATTATCATCGAGTTTTGATATGAAATACATAAGTAAAACTGAGTTTATTCTCAGAATTAGAATCCAGAGGGATTGTTTGAGATGAGTATTGGCGCTTTCACAAGAATCCTACATCAGAACGATTCTCGAGTATTTTGGGATGAGTGATTGTAACCCTATAAATACTCATATCGCTGAAAGTGAAAACCTAAGGCTTGACATGTGCTTTAAAACTCAAGAAAAATAAGGGAGATAAGTAAAATCTCTTATGTCAATACAGTGGGTAGCTTGATGTACGCGATATTGTATACACGACTAGACATTTATTTTGTAGTCGGTGTGATAAGTAGGTATCAATCAAATCCTAGAAGGAGTGATTAAAAAGTAGTGAAAATAATTCTGAAATATCTCAAGAGAACTGTAGATCTCTTCTTATGTTACGAAGGAGGTGATTTGTATTTCATTGAGACAATAACTGGGGTGTTGATCTGGATGGATGCAAATCGATATCAGGTTTTTCTTTCTTACTTAATAATAGTACCATATCTTGGAGCAGCATGAAACAAACTTGTGTATTTCTATCTACGGTGGAGACTAAATTTGTGGTATGCTTAGTAGTAGTTTAGAAAAGTGTTTGGTTCCAGAGATTTCTGGATGACTTAGGGGTTGTGACAGATGGTGGGGAGCTAGTGAAGATTTAATGTAATAATCAAACCACCATTGCTTACACTTGAGACCCCTAAGTATTACAGTAAGACCAAACATATTGATATCACATACAATTTTGTAAGAGATATCATCGGGATGGGTGAAGTGATAATCAAGTATATTTCTATGCATAACATGGTGACTGACCTCTTTACCAAACCTATTACGAGAGATTCCTTTGTATGACATAGAGAGTCTTTAAGTTTACATGTATTTTAACATTTCTCATTTTGCATTGAATTGAAGTTTTGATGGTTATTATTATTATAAATGACACGTGCATTATTCAGTTATATTTTGAATTGATTTATTTATTGCACTTATTCATTGTCATATATTTTTGAAATATGATAAAAAGATATGTTAGGCAGGTGAGATTGATTTTATCACACGAGTGATTACTTCCAACTCTAAGTAAGCAGAGATGAGACGATTTCTAGGCATAAGAGATTTTGAGAGTGGTCCTACTAAAGAATATGTCGTTTTTATACGAGTTCAAGATAAGGTCATGCGATATGAACGATATGGACTTACTTATATCTATGTTGCCTATAAACTGTAACACCGACACTGCGGTGTCTGTACAAGTATACTGTTCATGAAATTAAATAAAATATTTCTCCGTTTACATATAGAGAGAGAATTTTAAATTATATTGATTTTCGATTTTGAGGTATGTAATTTGAAATTTTTGGGATATTTAAAATATCCGTATTTTCGATTTGTAAAGTAAAGTGAGTATAAAAATATCTAGATGATTTTTTTTATTATTCATTAATTTTCAATTAAATTTTATACATTATTCATTTAATTATTTATAAATGTATTTACAAAAAGAAATATAATGATGATGATGATAATAATAATAATAATAATAATAATAATAATAATAATTATAAAAAAAAAAAAAAAAGAAAAGTCAAAATTAGGGCTAAGCCCTAATTTCTTCATTTTCTTCTCTCTCTCTCTCTCTTCCCCTCTTTCTCTCCCTCGCCGCCTCTCCTCTCTTCCGCGGCTGCCTTCTTCCGCCGCCGCCTCCACCGCGACAGCCGCCATCCGCCACGGCCGTCGTTACCACGTCATCCCTCTCCTTCTTTCTCTCGGTTTTTCTCTCAATCTCCCGCGAGCCTCTCTCTCCCTCTCGTGGATGCTCCACCACCGCGAGCCACCGCGGTTCTCCACCGTCGACCCGCGACCACCCGCAGCCATCGCGACCCACCACGGGTCGCCGCCTCTCTTTCCTGCTCGCGCGCGGCGAACGCGCGCGCGCGTGATTGCTCGCGCGGCAGCCGCGGCGCTGCTGCCGGCCCGCCGCGCGGCCGCCGCTTCCTGTGCCCCCCTCCTGCGCGTGCGCCAGCGTGCGACTGTTCTGCCCCAGCGCGCGACTGCTGTGTTGCTTCTCTGCTCGTGTGCCTTGTCCACTACAAAGGTAAGATCAACCCTAACCCAAATTCTAGGGTTTCGATTTCTTGGAAATTTATACTAAATTTGCTGACTTTTGCTTCGAATTGGAAGCATTGTAGGTTTCGGACGGAATCGAATGTCGCATGGACGTTAGGGTTTTGGACCGCAGTGAACCCTAGGTGAGGGAAATGCAATCCTTTCTATATTTGAGTTATTTTATTGAATTTAGGATTGAAATTAGAATTGAAAATTTTATGTATGCTTTGAAATAAGTTAGATTAAAAGGAAATGTACTTTCCTGCAATTTCGTATGAAATTATTTATGTTAAGCTTAGAATTTGATGTAAATTGGGCTACAAGGTATAATTGAATGTCTTAGAAAGTATTAGAGTTTTGTTTGCTTGGTCGGTGTAGTTTTCCTTGAGATTTGAATTGAAATTGGCATGAATTAAATTTGGATTATGTAAATTCGGGAGAAATTGGTAAAATTGAGGAATATTGTAAATTTAAAGTCGTCGGTGATTTGAAATGATTTCTCTTAGAGTTTAATTTGACGAATGCATGAAAATAATGAGAAATTGGGATTTGAGTTTAAGGATCGATGCAGTCTTTCTCATTATAAGTTGTCTTGCATATAGGAAATCAAAATACTATTTTCGTATGATGAAAATAGGTTTCAATACCTTTGAAATGACATATGGGTGAAGAAATCGGATGAGAATCGAAAAGTGTATGATTTTTCAAAGATTTTCAATCTTGAAGGAAATTTAATTATTTTAGACTTGCTTCCGACTTTGAGAGATTGTAGGATTGAAGTTGACTCAAATTTGATTTTGTTAATTATTTATAAATGAAATACCATTGATGACAAGATTGTGTGGCTAGAATTTGGGATGATTTGAGTGTATTTTAGAGTGTTAAAATGTGGATTTGATGTACTTGTGTTATGGGCTATGTATATGTGAAATTGAGGCCAAAAGTGTGAGGAATTATGTATGCTGAATTTTGGATAGAGGTTAGTGAGTATGTGGATGTAAAATTGTATTTATCGAATACATTGGAGAGATTGGGAATGACTCTAGTAAGCAAGATGGAAGTTTATATGTGTATGTAATAAGGTATAGAAAGGGTATGCACACATATAGTGATATTGGTGTGTTAAAGTGATATGAAAATGTACAATTGTAAAGAATGAGCAAAAGCATGTGTTTGTATTTATATGATAAATGTATAGAATTGTATTGGTGTATTGAAGAGAAGAAGCTGATAAAGAATTTTGAATAAAAGTGTGTTGGTGTATATGCTGACTCCTATGTACGACGAGAGATTGGATTGGTGTGAGCTTTGTGTAGGATTGATTGAGTAATATCACTTGAGTCTTGTGGATATGTTGTAAGCATAACTTTCACTACACAGCTCCGAATGACGTGAGGTTGTCTGCCTTAGACACTAGACATCCTTAGCTTTAAAAATGAAATAAGAAACCCCTTGATTTGTAAAGGTGTATCAGAAGTTATAGCTATTTTCTATAACTGCGCAGGTTTGAAACTTGCTGATTACATACATGCGTAAGTGTTGGATGTCTTGATCGAGGGGAGCACAGTTTCGGCACTTGTTGTGCGTTGTAAGGAGTGATTGACCCTCCCGTATACTGTGAGTGGGTTTTATTGAAATGTTTTCGTTTAATATGTAAACTCTGTTTTACAACAGTTTGATAAATGAGCATGATTTATCGTGTGCTTAAAATATTTTGATTGGTTTTGGAAATGATTTTTGTGAATCGATGGAGTGTCTAAAAATGTGGTTGAATTATGAAAATATGCATCCATGTGGTTGAAACGTGAAATGTGCCATTTATGCTATATGTTGCATTTGGTTTGTGAACCTGATTTTCGGCACATGTTTGATATGATATTGATATTGGCCTTGAGGGCTGTGATATGTGATATGTATTGTTCCGTAGCTACGAAGGACACCGTGAGAGGCGCTTTGGTGGCGTCCGGATATGCCTAAGGCCTGGGGTATCCCACGAGTTGTCGGATTATATTTACGACACGGTACTAGGCAGGTTGAACCCGAAAGGGGGAGGATTTGGATACACTCTCCAAGTCTAGCACCTGGACGAGGTCCGTCGCCAACGCCGGGGTAGAGAGCACTTTAAATAAAATCGCATATAACACCCCCGGTGCGCCTGTCATAGGTCGTGGTAGACCTCTCTTGGGAGTTTTACGGTACGGCTCTATGATTTTGATAACAGTATTTTGGATGCATATTTGATTTGTTGATGCGTGTAAATGATATATGGTTGGAATGAAAAGCATGATGATTTGAAATATGATTTGTATACTTATGTTTTGACACTCCAGTTTCACACCCCATATTACACGATTACATTGACCCACTCACTCACTGAGTATTCTTCCCTGAATACTCACCCCTCCTTTTTCCTCCCCAGACAGGATATTGGTGCTAGGCGACGCTTTGACTTTAGAGGTTTGATGGCTTGATGGTGGATTTGGATGATTTACGACGGTGAGATTAAGTTTTAAATTTAAAATATGAATTTCATACTTTATGTCGACCCTGCGAGGTCTTGTTGAGGTCCGTAGTTGGCCGTGTACTTATTTTGGGATGACTGTATAAAATTATGTATATTTATTTGCGAAACTCTCATTTCACTTGCATTGAGGCATTGGTAAATGTTTCAAGTGTAAACTTGGGAATTTGTATTGTAAATTGTATAAAACTTAGGCCGCTCGGTGTGGCGGCTGTTCATGCTCTAGTTGGGCATGACAGTAGAGGTCTGTGGTTAGGACTGTTGGTGATTTGTTAGCCTTGCGTTGTCTGGATGTCGGTTGGGAGTTTGGTGGATGGTTTTGAGGCCGGGATGACCATTTTATTTTATTTACAGGATCATGTAAATGTACAGGTTTATACAGGTTATTTGTACATTGGGAGACCTCCGATTTATGGGGAGGCTCTGCCCGATTTTTTGTAGAAATACAGCCGGCATCCAGGTCAACGGGCGGCTGTTCATGATTCCCGGTTCGGGGCGTGACATAAACAATCAAGTTTGAGATCTCAAATATTATCTGCGTCTAGTGATATCGTCTTTGAAGTATTCTATCTGAGATCTTTGGGTAAAATGTTATGTGTAGATTGAGTCACATACTTGTACAGTGTTAGAAAAATCTAACATATACCCTTTTTGAGAAATGAGGGAATAATATGGTGACACGTGTTTTATACCGTGTGTGATAAATCGATCATGAGATAGTGGAAGCTATTATATGAGTCGATGTTGTAATCTTGATCCCTGTGCCCACTGTTATGATCTTGATGGATGTAATTCGTTGAGTTTGGGGTACGGTGAGTTTCACTTATGTTAATGGTGGTTTCTCGATTATCCTAATAGGTGTATCAAGGAATCTTTGTTTGTAAGTACACTCACCGGTTGCATGGTACCCAACCCTATATCAAAATCCAGTACAGTGATGTGAAAAATCACATGAGTTGTGATCTAGTGATAGATGTTTCATGTGTAAGTGAGAGATATTGTTAAAAAATATATCCATGAGGGGCCTTTCACCATAAATAAATATGATTTAAATAAAATTTGAATTTTAATTTGAGAATAATGGACAGTTAACCCAATATCCACATATCCCAAAAACTCCCTATTTCTCTCTCCCATATAGTGTAATCTCTAATCGAACGTGAGTAGGAGAATACTTTAGGAGAAAAAGAGAAGAAAAACCATCTCTTTGCACATTGATTAATAAAATAGATTGAGAGTGACAGCATTAAGAAAATTTTGAGTAGAAAATTTTTCTCTATTTTTTGGATTATCAGATTATGGGTTGAGGTGTTGTAGGATTGTGGTGGTGATTCGATTTTCGTGATCATTATCTTGACTATATGATTTATTCGAGAAAAATTCACAATTCAAAATTTTTGAAGACCTGCATATTGAGGTATAATCTCAAAAATTTCGATCTCTCTATTTATTTTTGCGAGTTGTGACTTTTACATAATTCCATACTGTTGAACAAATTTATCTGATCAAGAGAGACGGGGTGAGAACCCCCCCTCTCGGGGGGTGCCACTGGCACATTGCCAATGACCGCGACCGCGGGAATCAAAATAAAGAAAATGGGGGGAGGGGGGAAGGGAATAGAACATATGAAGCAAGTAAAGCAGTCGAAAACAAAAGCAACGCAACAAAAGAAAGGAAAGGACTGTTTTCTCTCCTAATCTGATAAATAAATGTGGTGTGGAGTTGAAGATTGAGGGTGAGAGTGAGAGCGAGAGTTGAAGGGTGGGAAAGGGGTCCGCACCAATCAAACATCCCTGTCTCAGCCCACCTGCAAATGCCGCTTAATTCCTTGGAAAACACCACCAACCCCCCCCCCCCTCCCCCAAAAAAAAAAAAAAAAAAAAAAAAAAAAAAAAAAACCAAAAAATGGATAGCTTTGCCTTTGTCACGTCGATGTTTTTTTTGCTTCTTTCTGATTTTTCCCAAATCAATTCTCTGCTCCAACCTCCACTCCTCGACT
The DNA here is from genome assembly GCA_037126225.1 of Dillenia turbinata. Classification (NCBI taxonomy): domain Eukaryota; kingdom Viridiplantae; phylum Streptophyta; class Magnoliopsida; order Dilleniales; family Dilleniaceae; genus Dillenia; species Dillenia turbinata. The sequence goes on along the minus strand of JBAMMX010000015.1, from coordinate 26,195,691 downwards.
CAAGTATTAACCCCTCAATCAAAGATCAACTCGGAAAAATTATAAACAAATATCTAAACAATTTCATGATTAATAAAATTTAATATGACTAACTCACATGTTTCCCTCTTTATTTTCAGACTTACCAATGAAAGCATCCACATTTTATATCATGTAATTAATTAACCAATCAAAATACACAACTTCTGTCCTAAAGCCCAAAATAAGGCTCATTTAATAAAATAACATATCGGGTATAATATATTTGTAAATCCCTTATCTTGCCCGAGATAAATTATGTGATAATTTTATACATTAAATATTACCTTTTTATTTTAAATATATTAATTTTTTTTCTTTTATTTGGAAAGAGCGTGGTCAAGAATAGTATGACGATTAATTAGTATATTTGCTAATTTTTTTAGAAAATAAATTTGAATTTTAGTTGTAATTTTGATTTATGTAATTTTTTTATAAGTTTCGTTAAATAAAAATGAGAAAGGATAAAAAAATTACTAATATAATTATGATATTGTTGGAGACGGATTTCAACTCCACAGATATTGGCTCATTTTGACTCAAACAGGTGTTCTGAGGGATGAAATGAAACCTACGAAAGATCGGTGGAGGGTAGTTTGATGGAAGAGATTCCGATATTCAAGTTAGAAAGAGTGGTTTTTGATAGAAATGAAACAAACTGAGTAAGAGAGGACTAAGAATGAGAGTCATGTGACTTGCGTGTCGAGTGTATTGTTTCAAGAGAACGTATCTGAGCAATAACATGCCAGATGCCTTTATAGATTGATGTCTCATGGGTCGTGTGCATTAGAGGCGTTGCAACCTTAGTTTTCTTATGAGAATGCCCGAAAATCTTGAGACCCCATAGTTAAATATTCTTAAGAGATTTAAAATTTTATTATTTAGGAAATTTAACGAACCAAAGAAATTCTTTTCTTATCGATTAGATTTCAAAGATTTCATTTCTTATCAAGAAGGTATGCCCGAAATTGAATACTACCTCTGATCGATGAGAGTAAACGATTAGTTCTTTACCAAAGCTGTTGATCACCAACCAAAGAGGAAGTATCGTCTTGAGCTTACCGAATGCCTTTGAAGACCACAGACCGATTAGGTCACTATCAATCGAGATTATCCAAAGTGTCGGTCCATGTTCACCCTTCGAGGAGATAAATCCCTACTTATTGACACATCTGGGTGTAAGATGTTTGTTGGATCATGCAATTATAAGACTGGGTGTTATCATAACAGCTGTTTGGGTCGTGTCCCATCATTTACGAAATGACTCATGGTGTCGTCTCGTAAGAAGGGCGCTATGAGTAATGGTTATCAAAAAAGTCTAAAACTTTTAATGCGGCACGTGCTGCTTTGGCCTTTGCGAATCGTCTCTAGTATGCTTTATAAAGCTAGATGTTCGATTGGATCAGACACATTTATCCTTTCTTTTCAACACTCTTGTCTTCTTGTGAATTGACCCATCTTAGAGAAAATCTTACTTGAGATAATGGCAAAGAGTTCTCCTTCTTAAACTCATTAGAGCATTCACGACATTAGAAGCACGATGATGGAGAAGGAACTCTGAGAAGTTCAAACTGATATGTAGTTAGGAAACAATTACACTCATATGTCAGCTAGAGACGAGGATAAGGCTAATAGGGTGTCGGAGGACTGCATTCTGATATATAAACAAACAACGAAATACGACCTGAAAATACCATACACTGGCCTGATCGGGGAGGTATTATTTTGTTGGAATATATTTCCGATGTTATTTCTCCCTAGTGCTTGACGTCTGGTTGCTGCCGTGATCTCTCTGTTAGGTTTTTGTTACTTTCGTTTTGATTTTGAGATTCTGATGACCATCTTTTCATTGAATAGATGCGGGAGTAAGGGTTCTACGCAGGGTTGGTATAGACTGTAAACCCGACCCAAGTCCAACTGGGTTTTACTATAAAGAATCGATTGACAAGAGTTGGATGCATAAGTATTTCTTCGTATACTTTTTGAATAGAGATCTCATGCTTGTGTTCTCTAGCACTAATGAGCAGCCATCGTTTCGATCAAAACCTTCGACTCCTTTTTGTCACTCTCGGTTTGTAAGTTCGATTAACAACTACTGCACATCTACTCGGAGAAATATTTAGGTAGATTCTCTAGTAGAAGATCAAATGCTGTCCTTGACGGGCTGCTAATCGGGGAGAAGAGAAAAATCGATAGGCCCTCTTTGGTGGAGAGGAGGAAGAAAAAGCTTGTTGATGTTTTATTTTGTCCAGGAGTTACTGTTCTAAAGGAATTTACAACCGATAGATCAGTGAGACCAAACACAAAGAGGCCTTCAAGGGAAGCCGATAGGTCACCCAGAGCTCGTCATTAAAAGCTGCACCTCCTTTGTCAAAGAGGAGGAAAGTTCAACTACTTGAGTCTTCTGCAGAAGGAGAAGGGGAAGGAATCGAGGAGGCTAGAGTGCATGCATCTCCTACTTCAACGAGACATTCCAAATCAGTGGCCATTGGATCAGAGGGGGTTGATAGCTCGGCATCTAATGATCGTGCATCCCCATCAGTTAGTGAGGTTGGTGAAGATGTCCCGGTGAGGGAGGCACCTGAAGTGGAGGAACTTGAAGATGTTTCCATACCGATTGTTGAAGTGGGGCCACTAAAGGAACCATGTGTCCCTGTTGTAGCTATGGAAGAGATGTTTGGGCCATCGTTTGCTACTCTTTTGTGGCCCCCGTACAATAGGAAACATAAAGTAATTAATGGAACTGTTTTTCCTCCTTCTATCCATATTCGGTCTTTTGATGGTAGAAAGGGTTCGAGAGAGAGAGAGAGAGAGGAATGATTGCAATCTGTATAGGAAATAACTGGTTTAGCTATGTCGATGTGACTGAGGTGAGTTGGATAGCAATCAGTTTGATTTCTATTATTCAAAACTAGAGTTAAATATGATGTCTCTAGAGTAGGTTAACAAGGCTCTTCAGTCTCTTGGCTTAGCGGTATCACCTTTGTCTCTCTTTGTCTCTCTCTCTCTCTCTCTCTCTCTCTCTTAACTTGTCTTGTTTTACATTTTACTTTGCTTTTGGTTGATCCGGTTCCTTTTGGCAGACGATAGTCTTGACAGAGTTCTAGAGGCAGCGGAGGAAGTAGGCAATAGGGCACTTAGAGAAGTGATCTGATCAGCTAGACAGTCAGGTGTTGGCACTGCAGGATGCCCTCGAGCAGAGGGAGAAAGATACAGAAGTAGTGAAGACATCTTATGCCTTACTTGCTAAGAAGGATGAAGAGATTATGCATTTACATCTTGACTTAGCCTCATCTCAGAAACGCTGTGAAGAGCTAGAGGCCGAAGCAAAGGTTCGCGAGGCAAGTTTGTAAAGTACCAAGATGCTGGCTCGGATACAGAAGAGTCGGTTCAAGCTACAGAGCGGAGGGAGACCGAGATCGAAGAGTCATTCGCCAAGAATACCGAGATCCTTAGGTATTCCCAGCGTAAATTGACCAAAAGGCTGAGATATGCCAAAGAGATAGTTCGTCGAGCAGGTTTGGACAGGGCCTTACCCCCTAGTGAAGAGGCAATTGGTCAAGAGGCATCGGGTAGAGCCTAGCCCCCACTAATCCTGTTGGTGTTCCCATTAAGCTGACCAAGGCCCAAGTAGTTGTAAAGTCTCCTCCTTGGAAGGTTCCAACACTCTCCCCTATTCCCCCTGATTTTGTGTAACTTATGTACTGTTGAGCTTGTAATGAAAGACTTTTTGTACGGTTGCGTTTTGTATGTACTCTTACTAGGGGATATTCCCCTAATTGTCCAAGTAGTGAAAATAGATTTTATCTGTATGCCTTTGGTCATTCGAAAGATCTAGTTAAGTCATATGCCATATACGTTCGTTTTAGATAGCTCAACTACCAGCCCAAGGGCGCATTATCTTCGTTAAGATACCAACCAATAGTGCGAACCATGCTTATGCTTCTAGGAGTCATGTCCCTTTCCAACGATATGGCTCATTCGTTAGGAAATAATCAATAGGATGGGTCGTGTCTGCTCTTCTAGGAGTTATATCTCTAAATGATGATGTGCTTTGTTCGTTAGAATTTAAACATTAGGATGGGTCATGCCCACCCTTCTGAGAGTCATGTCCTTTATTAATGACATGTTTCGTTCGTTAGGAATCAAACGATAGGATGGGTCGTGCCTATCCTTCTGGGAGTCATGTCTCTTATTGATGACATGTTTCGTTCTTTAGAAATCAAACGATAGGATGAGTCATACCTGTCCTTCTGGGAGTCTTGACCCTTAGTAATGACACGTTTCGTTCTTTAGCAATCAAACGATAGGATGGACCGTGCTTGTCCTTCTAGGGGTCATATCCCTTACTAACGACACATTTCATTCGTTAGGAATCAAATGATAGGATGGGTCGTGCTTACCCTTCTGGGAGTCATATCCCTTATTGACGGCATGCTTTGTTCATTCGGAATCAATTGTTAGAATGGGACATATGTTAGTCATGGAATAGAAAATGCTATTGCAATAATGCAAAAAACCTAAGACAAAACAATTGAGGCATATCCTGCGGTCACGAGAGAGTCACAGTCACTTGGAAAGAGATGCTAGAGGTTCCAAATCGCAAGACAGTGTTCTGATACCAAGGGGAGTTCTGAATTTAACCTTCATGTGCTTGGTGTTTGGTAGAGCTTCCATGATGTTTAGGTCTGGCCTACTTAAAATTATGTTATAGAGCGAGGGAAGTTTGACTGCATTGAATATAATGATAGTCACGGTTTGGTGGTGAGCCAAAAGTGACCAGAAGTGAGACAATGCCTTCAGGGTATATCCATTAGCCAGAGAGCCCTTTGACTGGTCTTATGTGGGGTTGAAGGTGCATCTGATTGAAACCCATTTGTTGAAAGGTGTCCCAATAAAGGAGGTTGCATCCTAATCCTTGATCAATGAAGATTCTTCTGATTTCGTATTAGTTGATTTTGGCAGTAATAACGAGAGAGTCATGGTGATTGGGATCAACCACTACTAAGTCTTCATCGGTAAAGCCAATAACTGGTCCTTTTCCCTTAGACTGCTTATCAACATGAGTCGTCAGTATCTTTTAAGGAATAGTAAGAGACGTTTCGGTTATACAGAAGATGGGCACAGTTGTGTGTTTAGCTTCATCCCTCTATGAATAATTCTGGGGGTCTGAACTGTATGTAGGAAAGACGTTGGCAAGGATGTAGGGCTCGTGAAGTGATCGTTTGTCATAGATCTAGAGAATCACTTCATCTGGTCAGTTGTGTGCTAGTCGAGCGATCGGATGTTCATTTGGTTTGTTTTCCAGTGGTGAGGTATGCCGATCAGAAGAGGGTATATTTCTCCATTTCATACTAATAGACCTTTGTAGTTTTCCACTTCGAATCAAGAATTTTAACTCGTCCTTGAGCTTTCTGCACTCATTTGTTATGTGACCATAATCTTGATGGAAGTGACAGTATTTAGTTTTATCTTTCTTAGAGTCATCCTCTATAGAGCAGGGAGGTCATTTGACTTATGGCTTGTTTCTAATCTAGAGTAAGACTTGATCGGGGGTCTTGCTCAGAGGCATGTAGGTGTGAAACCTTCACTAGGGCTGGGGTCCTTGTCGGTTTTTTTTTTCAGTGAGGACTATTGGGCTGACTGACTGCGTTCTCTTCGGGTGGACTGGTTTCTATGTCTATCAAACACTTTAGCGTCTTTAACTACTATGTATTTCTCAGCACGGGCTTAGAAATCTTGAATGGTAGAATAAGGGTTATTGGTAATAGATGTTTTCATACCCGAGAGACGTAACCTTATAAGCAAAGCAACTAATGCAATGGAATGATTCAAAGCAGGGATCTTTATCATTTTGGCTTTGAATTTATCCAAAAAGTCTCTCAAAAACTAATTGTCTCTGTCGCAGTGACAATAAAAAAGTGGACTTTCTTTTGGCTCCCCGACTGATCACGAAATGAGTTTCGAACTATTATCGAAGCTAAGAGAAACTTTTGATACTGAGTGGCAAGAGTGCGTTGAATCATGTTAATGCATTGTCTTTGAGGGTAGTAGGAAAGTGTTTATACATAGCAGTATCTGCCATGTCTTTCAAAACCATTACTGTTGCAAAATGAGCTACATGGTCATGGGGTTGATTATACCGTCGTACCTCTCTATGAGAGGTAGAAGTATGTTACGGGGTACCGGTTATGATGAGACCTTCAGATCAAAGGATGACATGCTGGATGGATAAATAGGGGTTTCACTCCTCCTTACATTGGCTCATTTGAGTTCATTGGTGATGAGCTACTCGATATATGTCCTCAAATTATCAAGATCATGACGGGAGGTTACTGATGGTTCATAATTTAGGCTAGGCGTGAACCATTAAGATTGTGTATGCCCTGATCCTCCCGAAGAAGATCGTCCCTCCAGTCTAATGGCATGGCTGAGTCCTTCTACTACTTACTCATGTTTTGTATTCTGGATTCTAATCTTTTCAGTTTGCGGTAATTAGCTCTTTCTGGGGACATTGGCATAGGGGTTGCAACCGGGTGTCCTTGAGGCATAGGATGTGAGGCCTCCTTTGGGCGAGGGGGTTGAGAGCGAGTAGCAGGGTTGTTGACAGGGTGAGTAGATGCTGCTGGCAGCGCAGCAACTATTGGGGTAACGGTATGTCCATCTGCAACGAATGTAGCATTCAAGGCAGTTTTGATCATTCTTTTCGGAGCCGCAACGAATGCAGCATTCAAGGTAGTTTTGATCATTCTTTTTAGAGGCATAGTTGTTTGATAATTCGAGGTGTTCGCTGAGGTTACTTTAGTCTATTCCCACAGATAACACTAATCTGTTGGAGGTGAGTTTCAGCTTTACAGTTATTGGCTTCTTTTGAATCAAACAGGCACTCTAAGGGATAAAATGAAACTTGCAAAAGACTGCCAAAAGGTGTTCCGATGGGGGAGATTCCGATACTCAAGTAAAAAAGAGTGATTTTCGATAGAAATAAAATACACTGAGCAAGAGAGGACTAAGGATGAAAGCCCTATGGTATGCATGTCAAGTGTATTGTTCCAAGAGAACATGTTTAGACAATGACATGCCAGATGCCTTTATAGATTGATGTCTCATGGGTCGTGTGGACTCGGGGCATTCCAACCCTAATTTTTTTGTGAGAATATCCAGAAATCTCGAAATCTTATAATCAAATATTCTAAAAAAATTTTAAATTTTTATTACTTAAGAAATTTAACAAATCAAAGAGATTCTCTTCTTATCGATTAGATTTTAAAGGTTTTCTTTCTTATCAAGAAGGTATTTCTCAAATTAAAAATCATCTCTTACTAATGAGAGTAAACAATCAATTCTTTATCAAAGTTGTTGATCACCAACTGAAAAGAAAGTATTGTCTTAAACTTATCGAATGTCTTCGAAGGTTACGGACCGATTAAGTTACTACTGATAGAGATTATCCAAAGTATTAAATCAAGTCTATCCTTTAAAGAGATAAATCCCTATTCATTGAAATGTTTTGATGTAAAATACTTATTAGGTGATGGGTTTATAAAATTTGGAGTTATCATAACTCGCCCTTGAGTCATGTCCCATAAGGTATTAATTAATACGATGGATTGGAGGGATGGGATGGTAAGGCGTATGGATAAGCAATCAAAATCATGATGGAAGAATTAGTGAATGATGAAGTAGAGCCGGTTCTTTCCAATCCAAGCACTTGTGAACGACAGATGTGCGGCGGAAAGGATTCACGTGATTTCTTTCCCTTCCAACCTATTTACAATAATTTTTCATTTGTTTTATTTTATAGTTTATCACCCTTTTGTCCTCCGTGAATTCTACCAACACCGAAATGCCAAAACGATCCTCAAACCCTTCACTTCTGACGCATGGGAAGTTAAAATAATAACAAACATAAAGGTATAGTCGTTCAAATTATCTAGAAAATAAATTAATTTTTTTTTAAATACGATTACAAATATGTTAATTTTAAATAAAAATAAAAAATTATGCAAATTTTCTCTTTTATAAGTGGTAAAAAAATATTATCTTTTCTAAGTTATAATTATATTATAAAAACAAAATCCAAACATTGACTTTCTAATAACCAACGACTTTATTTTCAAATAAATAATTAAAGAACTTATAATTCAAAATTTGAGATTTTTTTTTTTTTTTTATCATAAAAAGAAGTCCTTCGAGTGGATGTAATGTTTAACTTGAACTTTCTAATTATTGAAATCCTTGTGCTCAGACCCTTTAATGGGATTTGGGATCTTTTGAGTGGAGAAATAGGATTTGGGAGAAACAATCCTGATGAGACATGGTCCAACATTTGTTTCAAAGGGTTAACATGTAAAAGGTCCACACATGAGACTCATAATTCGGAATGGATCGCTCCAACCAATAGAACAACTGTCGACCGACGAGCAAATACAGCCCGGTGTCATAGAACGACTACACTTGATGGCCACTTTAGTGATCTACCGAAGGGCCCTAATCGCCATGTCTCCCGAACGATAGACCTAAGTCATCCTACCTACCGAACGAGATTTGTTAATTGGAATTTATCTCCCCGAACGGGCACTCAGTCCATGGTTTTCCGAACGAAGGAACAAGCTCCGAAGGGTCCATAATGATTAACAATCGACCAGAAACCGATAATTCAACCGAATCCAAGAAGGGATTAGAACATCCCCATACCGTTGGTTTATTGTTTAGAAACGATTCTCTTGGGATCTCACCAATAAGGGAAGAATCCCCTGAATCTCTCAACTTCCCATACGATAATGATTACGAATATTTCAAAATATTTAAATCTGAGATTTTTGGGCTCCTCTGCAAGGAAAGTAGGGTTGTGACGCTCCGAAAACACATAACTCCATCAGGTATAAGATACCTTCAGAGCTTTTAAATCAGGTATGTCCCTTTGGCCTTACACATTTGACACACTGATAACAGAGAATATCTCCCTTTCTAAAAACTCTCAGTCTGTTTCATTATATTCGAAAATCACTATTTCTGACTTAAGTATCAGATTCTCTCCCGTTAGAACACCCTCCGGTGGTTTTTACAGGTCTCGGATTCCTTCAACGGCAACTATTCGAGTCATCAAGGAGTTGATATCTATAGAGTTATGATCCACATCCAACAGATTGACGCTGTCTGTGAGAACAGACTAGAGCAATTACCTTTATAAAATCAACAAATCGATTATGCAACCATGCCGCCAAAGAGAAGAATCAGAACAACTTCGAAAGCTACCCCCACTGTAAATGTGCACACTGCAACACCCTCCGAAGGAGCCATTCCTATGGCGCCCGATCACTCCATCCATGATCTGGAACAGGTCCTACAATCTGCGATTCAAGAATAGCCAATCATGGCCCCTGCGCCAAAACGGGTCAGCCATCCCCAGATGGAGAGGTTGGAATTAAAAATCCAAAACAGGAGTAAGCAACTGAAGGGCCTCAATCGGGCCTTTAGGCGTGAGGGCTAGTCATCTGTCGAGGGATCCAAGCACCTCCGGCGGTGAGCATCACTCTTGCACCACGAATCATCCGAAACTTCCTGTCGTTACATAGATGACTTGAGAAAGCAGGTCGAACCAACTTGTAGTTGATAAACTCAACAAAGTAGGAGTGAAGAAAGATGAGGGTCTCTTTTACCCCTCAGGGGCTACACCTTTTGATATAAAGGTTTCCATAAATCCCATGCCGCGGGGTATACTCTTACCCCCTATAGAGAGATACGACGGAACAACCGATCCTCGTGATCACGTGGCACACTTTGTGATAGTAATGGTCTCGAAAGACATGCTGGATGTTGCGATGTGCAAATATTTTCCTACTACTCTCAAAGGGAATGCATTAACATGGTTCAAATCACTCCCACCCTTCAGCATCCGGACTTTCTCCCAGCTTCGCCAAATGTTCGAGACCCACTTCGTGATCATTCGGAGAGTTAAGAGAAAGTCCACATCACTTTTATCGGTATGCCAGAGAGATGATGAATCCCTAACTGATTTCCTGGAGAAATTTAAGACCGAGATGATGAAGATCCCGACTCTGGATCACTCTATCACACTGGCTGCATTACTAACTGGGTTACGACCTTCGGGCATGAAAACATCTATCACAAATACCATCCAAGAATTTTACATCCGAGCCAAAAAATATATTCTTGCCAAGGACGTCAAGACATTCGAATACAAAAGAGATCAATCCGCTCGAAAGGAACACAACGGGTCACCTGTGAGGTCCCCATCGAAGAAGAATTAAGCAAGTCTCCCCCCTCTGCGGAGGTATAATAACTATACCCCTCTGAATGAGACACCTAGTCGGGTCTTATCTCTGATCAGAGATAAGCCATACGTCTGGTGGCCTCCATAATCTACCAAAAATGACCCCAACAAGGACAGAACCAAGTACTGTTATTTCCACCACGATTATGGTCACTCAACTAATGATTACAAGAAGTTAAAAGATAAACTAGAGTTCTTGGTGCGCCATGGGAAGCTACAAGAGTTCATTGGCAGGGAGGAAAGAAACGTTCCCATCATTCATCGGTACGAATCGCCATGACACGACGGGTTGGGAGACTGACAAGCTATTTGGCCACCAACCGACGGAAGAGATGGAGTAATACTCCAGGTCCAAAGTGAGCACATCCTTAAAAAACCTTCCTCTTCCTTTGATATTCTAGATTCTCAGGACAATCCGCTGGGAAACGAGGTAGAGTGCCTAGTCGCTCCGATCTTCTATTCCCCGAAGTCGCCTCTTTCTGTCCCACAAGAAGTCCTAGCGACAAATGCCAATAAGCAGCTCAGGGGCAAGAAGCCCATTATTGGTTTCACAAACGAAGATCTAGTCGGGGTGGATCTAAGCCGCCACGATCCCCTCGTAGTGACTGCCAGGATTGGGCAGCACGAGATTAGAAGGGTATTTATTGATCAGGGGGTAAGGTGTAATCTTCTATAGTGGGACGCTTTTAGACAAATAAGGTTCACTTCTGCCCATCTCCAACCTCACGGGGTCCAGTCAAAGGACTCTCAGGCAAATAGATATACCCCGAAGGTATTATCTCGCTCCCGGTCACCTTTGGCTCACCTTCCAATCATACGACAGCTCCTGCTATATTCAACATGGTGGATCTCTCTTCACTCTACAACGTCATTCTGGACAGGCCGTGTTTAAACATCTTGGAAGCCATACCCAGCACTAAGCACATGAAGATCAAGTTTAGAATTCCACTAGAGATCAAAATGTTGTCATGCGATCCGGAGTCTTTGACTTTTGACCCTATGTAATCACTAGGGAATGTTTCTATCAGTCTTTTCTCTTGAATACGAGGGTGCTTTTTAATTAGCGATCATCATTTCGATGGACTTTTTATTCGCATACTCCCTATCGGACGTCAGGCCTAAGTTGCCCTGGTCTTAACAATCGAACGTGTCATCAAAAAGGGATGGAACTTCTCGAATGGCTGAACACGGCCCCCTATCTAAAGTTTCCTAACGATCGAACGTGTCATCAAAAAGGGATGAAACTCCCCGAATGGGTGAACATGGCCCCCCAATCTAAAATTTCCTAATGATCGAACGTGTTATTAAAAAGGGATGAAACTCGCCGAATGGGTGGACATGGCCTCTTATCTAAAGTTTCCTAATAATCTAACGTGTCATCAAAAAGGAATGGAACTCCCAGAACGGATAGACACGACCCCCTATCTAAAGTTTCCTAACGATTGAACGTATTATCGAAAATGGATAGAACTCTTCGAGTGGGTGGACACGGCCCCCTATCTAAAGTTTTCTAACGATCGAACGTGTCATCGAAAAGGGATGAAAATCCCCGAACGGGTGGACACGGCCCTGCTATCTAAAGTTCCCTACGAAACGGATGTATCATCGAAATGGGATGTAGCTCCTCGAACGAGCTAGTATCTCCCTGTTCCTACCATACGTCAAACCTAAATCGTCCTGATTTTATCGAACGAACATAACAAGAATTAAAACTGTGAATAATAAGGCAATTTCTATCGACGATTTCCCATTAAAAAAGCAAGAGGCTTTGGGATACAAAGTTTTAAATAGAGGCTATGTAGGATCAGAAAGAATGGAAGCAGACCCCCTTGTAATTGGGACTGTGCTAGGGGCTTTAGGAATGTTAGCCAGACCCCAAGTCATTGCGGCCTCCTCAATTGAGGGCAGAAAATCGCCCAGACCCATTCGATGAATTATCTTTTCAGTGCACTTTAACTTAGTCAATTTGCGTTGGGAATTTTTAAAGGCAATAACATCTCTTGTACAAGATTTCTCGAGGTCAGCTATCTTACATTCCGCCACCTAAACAGACTTTTCACGAAGCTGAGCCAACCTCTCGACTGATTGGAGACGTGCCTCACGTACCTTGGCCTCTAATTCTAGTCTCTCGCACTGCCCTTGGCTCTGAGATAACTCTAACTGAACATTTCTTAACTCTTCTTCCTTCTTACTGAGTAATGCACCAAACGTGCTCTCGACCTTTACGCTCCTCTCCCTTCGATCAAGGATTTCCTTTCGCACTTGGATTTGACTGCTTATTTCAGTGACACGCCCCTCCAAGTGATCCATCACCTGCCTCTTTTGCTACTCTTGAAATTCTATGAGAGCCATTATCTGAAAAGAAAAATTGGATCAGAAAAGAGCAAGAATGAGAAATAACTGAATGGGCATGAAGAAAGTGATACCATCATACCAAGGGACTTAAGAGCCCCGCTAACTTACTCCTGGGATATCCTATGCAAGTCGAGCTCACACCGATAAAAGTCTAATTGGTCGTTGATGTGGTCCGCTTCAATCAGATCTATATAGTTATATTGCATGTCTCCAGTGCAAACAGCAACAGTGCCTCATTCTTTCGACCCCTTCCTCCCGTCAAAGAATCAAACGGGGATGACAGGCGGTAGAGCAGTCCTATCAGGAACCTTGCGCTTTCCTTTGTGCAAAGGCCATACCGGAACATCAGATGAAGGTCCTGCCATCCCTTCCGCCGCAACCTTGGAAGTATCCGATCTTGTCTTGGCACCAGACGAGGAAGCACCCTCCAATCCTCCTGGTTTGCCTGCACCAGTGGTCTCGTTGCCCGCCGATCCACTTACACCCAAGATGATGGTTTCAGTCGGTATAACTATCATCGGATCCGAACATTTAGGCAATACAACTAGTAAACCTCTTGATGGAGACAAAGGCAGTGAGGCCTTCCTCCTCTTTGACAGGAGAGATAAAGACCCCAAGAGAGCTTTAGACGCCCCGATAGAAGACCCCAGGCTAGCCTTAGATGCCCCGATAGGCTCATAAGGAGACCTTTTCATGCCCGACCGAACCTGCCTATCGATAGTAACTTTTTTTAGCACAATATCGTCAAGAGAATTCAGAGAATCAACCAGCTCAATCTTCCCTCTTTCCAACAAGAGAGGCCTGTTGATCCTCCTCTTCTCCCCGATCAATAGTCCGGCTAAAGACAACATCTGATCATCCAGCAGAGAATCGACTCATATACTTCAACCGATGGACTTGCAATAACCACCAACTGACTAAAAGAAATGGTCATGCCTAGATAAAGCCTAAGGCCTCAGTCCTAGAGACGGCTCCTCATTGGCGTTGGGAAGCATGGGAACACGATTCTTATCCTTGAATTTCACGAAAAAAAATTTGTGCATTCAGTTCTTGTCGATAGACTCTTTATAGTAGAATTTCCAGTTGAACTTGGGTCGAGTTTGCAGCTTATACCAACCCCTGGTCGAACCGCTGTTCCCACACCCCATCAGGATAAAAATAGACGATAAAATGTCGAAATCAAAGCAAAGATAACAAAACCCTAACAGAGAGACTACAAAGACTACTAGACGCCATACGCTTGGGATCAGTAGAGTTGGAAATATGTTCCAACAACGTAACACCTCCGTGAAGAGACCTATGTACGAAACCTTTAATCCGTATTTGACTGACTACTGGTACATCGGCACACATCCCTCCGGTGTTATGTTAGCCCTATCAACGTCCGTGGCAGACACTAATGTGTAATCGTCGCCTATCAACATATCGGCCTGAATTTCTTGAAGTTCCTTCACCGACATGGTGCTCCTAATATCATCGATGCCCGAACAAGGCTGGGTAGTAGAAGTTTTCGCCATTTCTATAGAAAATGACTTCTCTGATAGTCCTCGAAGAAGAAAAGGAAATGAAAAGTACCTCGCGTACTCAGGCGACTGGCCTTATAAGAGTGCCTAAAGATGATTTGCATACCCCAACGGCAACACGTGACATCAAGTCATTAGCAAAAAATAGGTGCTTATGGTACTTTTCTTGCGAAACGACACCATGAGTCAAGAAAAAATAATGGGATATGGCCCAACATCTGGTTCAAAGGGTTAACACTTAAAGGCCCACACACGAGACCTACAACTCAGAAGGGATCGCTCTAACCAATGGAATAATTGCCAACCGATGGGCAAGCACAGCCCGCTATCATAGAACCACTATCCTATATGACCGCTCTAGTGATCTACTGAAGGGTTCTAATTGCCCGTCTCACTAACGATAGGGTCTAAGTCGCCCACCTACCGAACGAGATTCTTCAATTGGGATTTATCTCCCCGGACGGGCACTCAGCCCATGGTTTTCCGAATGAACGAACAAGCTCCGAAGGATCCATAATGATTGACAATCGACCGGAAACCCATGATCTAACCGAATCCAAGAAGGGATTAAAATGTCCCCATACCATTGGTTTCTTGCTTAGAAACAATTTTCTTAGGATCTCACCGATAAGGAAAGAATCCCTTGAATCTCTCAACTTCTCATACGATAACGATTACGAATATTTTGGAATATTTAAGTCCGAGATTTTTGGGCTTCTCCGTAAGAAAAGTAGGGTTGTGATGCTCCGAAAACACATGACTCCGTCAGGTATAAGATACCTTTAGACTTTTTAAATCAAGTACGCTCTTTTGACCTTACACATTGGGCACATTGATCACAGGAATCTCTTTCTCTCTAAAAGCTCGCAGTCCATTTCATTACATTCGGAAATCGCTCTTTCTGAATTGAGCATTGGAGTCTCCCCGCTGGAACACCCTCCGATAGTTTTTGTAGGTCTCGCATTTCTTTAATGGCAACCGTTCAAGTCATCAAGGAGTCGGTATCTGTGGAGTCATAACCCACCTCCAACAAATCCCTTAATAGATTTTATAGTACTCAAATCACATTAATCGGATAAAAAAAATCCTCATGATTTAAAAATGGCCATAATAGTTGCATAGCACATTTTCATTACTCACTATGAATATGAGATAGCAAAGAGACCTGACATTATTAATAAATAAGGTTTCTTTAATATCAAAGGAAAAAAAATAATGAATACATGTGATTTTAAAGTCTTTTGTCAAGTAAACACTAAAAAAATATGGATTTAGTGACAAAAATTTTAAAAAAATTCATCGCTAATTTGTTTAGCGAAAAATTTAGTGACGAAAAAATTTCCGTCGCTAATAACACGTCGCAAAAATTTAATAACGGATTTTGAAATCCATGGGTAAATTTAGCGACGGATTTCAAATCTGTGGCCAAATTTAGTGACGGATATCAAAATCTGTGACTAAATTTAGCGACGGATTAGAAAATCCGTGGTTAAATTTATCGATGAATTTCAAAATCCGTCGCTAAATTTAGAATTTTATTTTTAAAACTCTTTCATCCACCAGCCCGGCCCTACCCGCCAGAGCGCGTACTTACCGCCCCGGCCCCTGCTGCTTACCCACCCATGCTCCCACCATGCCCGCCCTTGCCCGTGCCCCCGTTCGCTTGCACACGAACCCGCTCATGCCCACGCTCCTTGCTAATTTATTTTTTGTAGAAAATGTATTCTTGCCCGAATTCGAATCTGGGTTCAAGATGATGTTTTGAGTGCTCTCAATCATTATGTCACATTAATTTATCTGATGTATATTTTTTTTTTACTTTTTATTTTTTTCTAACTCTTACCGTAAAAAATACAATTCCATAATTTAATAAAAATATAAAATATAAAATTATATTTAATAAAAATACAAAATTATACTTAATAAAATTACAAAATTATATTTAATAAAAATATAAAATTATATTTAATAAAAATATAAAATTATAATTAATAAAATTACAAAATTATATTTAATAAAAACAAAAAATTATATTTAATAAAAATACAAAATAATATTTAATAAAAATCAATACGCTAATTTAATAAAAATATAAAATAAAAATTTATATTTAATAAAAACACAAAATTATATTTAATAAGAATACAAATTTGTATTTAATAAAAACATAAAATTATATTTAATAAAAATACAAAATTATATTTAATAAAAACAGAAAATTATATTTAATAAAAAAATAAAATTATATTTAATAAAAACTCAAAATTATATTAAATAAAAATATAAAATTATATTTAATAAAAATCAATTTTTTAATTAGCGACGGATATCAAAATGCGTGGCTAAATTAGCGACGGATTTCAAATTCGTAGTTAAATTTAACGACAGATATCAAAATTTGTGACTAAATTAGCGACGGATTTCAAATCCGTGGCTAAATTTAGTGACGGATTCGAAAATACGTGGTTAAATTAGCGACAGATTGAAAATCCGTTGCTAAATTTAACGACGGATTCAAAAATTCGTGACTAAATTTAGCGACGGATTTGAAAACCCGTGGCTAAATTTAGTATTTTATTTTTAAAACCCTTCCGCCCACCCGCTCCTGCTTGCCGGTGCACGCACCCACCGCCTTGGCCCCCCTGCTTGTCCGCCCATTCTTGCACCACACCCGCTCTTACTTGTGCCCCTATTTGCCCGCACACGAACCCGTCCATGTCCACGCCCCTTACTGATTTATTTTTTACAGAAAATGTGCTCTTACCCAAATTCGAACTCGCCCATGCCCACGCCCACGCCCTCTGCTGATTTATTTTTTTTTTATAGAAATGTGTTTTTACCAAGTTTCGAACGTGGGTTCAAGATGACGTTTTGAGCGCTCTCAACCATTATGTCACATTAACTGACGTTTTGAGCGCTCTCAACCATTATGTCACATTAACTTATCTGATATACCCTTTTTTTATTTATTTATTTTCTTTCTAACTATTACAATTAAAAATACAATTTTCTAATTTAATAAAAATACAAAATACAAAATTATATTTATTAAAACACAAAATTATACTTAATAAAATTATAAAATTATATTTAATAAAAATATAAAATTATATTTAATAAAAACACAAAATTATATTTAATAAAATTATAAAATTATATTTAATAAAAACATAAAATTATATTTAATAAAAATATAAAATTATATTTAATAAAAATATAAAATTATATTTAATAAAAATCAATTCTTTAATTAGCGACGAATTTAGCAACTAATATAAAAATCCATGACTAAATTAATGACAGATTTCAAATCTGTAGCTAAATTTAGCGACAGATATCAAAATTCATGGCTAAATTAACGATGGATTTCAAATTCGTGGCTAAATTTAACGACGGATTTCAAATCCGTGACTAAATTTAGTGACAGATTTCAAAATTTGTGGCTAAATTTAGTGACAGATTTCAAAATTCATGGATAAATTTAGTGATAGATAACCCTTCCGTCCACCAGCCCGGCCCTACCCGCCAACGTGTGCACCTACTGCCTTAGCCCTCGCTGCTTGCCCACCCATGCCCGCACCACACCCGCCCTTGCCCGTGCCCCCGTCCACCCGCACACGAACCCGCCCATGCCCACGCTCCTTGCTGATTTAGTTTTTGCAGAAAATGTACTCTTGCCCAAATTTGAATCTGGGTTCGAGAGGATGTTTTGAGTGCTTTCAATCATTATGTCACATTAACTTATTTTATGTATCTTTTTTTTTACTTTTTTATTTTTTTTAACTCTTACCATTAAAAATACAATTCCCTAATTTAATAAAAATACAAAATACAAAATTATATATAATAAAAATACAAAATTATACTTAATAAAATTACAAAATTATATTTAATAAAAATTAATACCCTAATTTAATAAAAATACAAAATACAAAATTATATTTAATAAAAACACAAAATTATATTTAACAAAAATACAAAATTATATTTAATAAAAACACAAAATTATATTTAATAAAAATATAAAATTATATTTAATAAAATTACAAAATTATATTTTATAAAAACACAAAATTATATTTAATAAAAATACAAAATTATATTTAATGAAAATCAATATCCTAATTTAATAAAAATATAAAATAAAAATTTATACTGAATAAAAACATAAAATTATATTTAATAAAATTACAAAATTATATTTAATAAAAGCACAAAATTATATTTAATAAAAATACAAATTATATTTAAGAAAAATCAATACCCTAATTTAATAAAAATGTAAAATAAAAATTTATACTGAATAAAAACACAAAATTATATTTAATAAAAATGTAAATTTATATTTAATAAAAACATAAAATTATTTTTAATAAAAATACAAAATTATATTTAATAAAAACTGAAAATTATATTTAATTAAAACACAATATTATATTTAACAAAATTACAAAATTATATTTAATAAACACACAAAATTATATTTAATAAAAATATAAAATTATATTAACTATAAATCAATTCCTTAATTAGTGACGAATTTAGCGGTGAATATTCTTTTGTGACTATTTAGCAACGACATTAGCAACGAATTCGGAAGTTCGTTGAATAATAAATCCGTCGTTAAATTTAGTAACGAAAAAATAATCCATAGCTAATTGCAACGAAATTTGAAATCTGTAACTAAATTTTACGACGGATAATTATTTTTGTTACTAAATTTGTGACGAATTCGTATTTTTCTCACTAAGTTTGTGATTAAATTTACAACGAAAATTTTTTGTTATCCACCATTTTCAACGAATTTAATAATAAATAAACTATTTGCGATAAAATAAATAATGCAAAAGTAGTTTTTGGAAATTTATAACAAAATTTGTAATTTTTTTTTTTAAGATTATGATTGATAATATTTTCAATAAATACAATTTTCTTTACCTAATCTTTAAAATTATTGTTCGATACCCGCTGTACTCTTGCATTTAGTAGAAAGATAAAATATATGCTTATATAAGTAAAATTCTACTACTGTATATATTAGTATTTGATTGTCAAAAATTCTATTATTGTACTTCTGAATTATTTATTGTCGAAACTTGTCAATTCAGTGAGAATTATAACATTTGTTATGTATTTAACTCGATTTTCTTATACAGAAAAGATTAAGAAGAGGGACACAGTTGAAAATGTTTTATAATAGAGTGTAAAAAGAATTTAGTTATGAAATTAACTACGCATATTTAAGTAAAAATTAGTGACAAATTTAGTGACAAATATTTTTTTTTGTAATTAATTAGCGACGACTTTAATCATGAATCCGGATATTCGTCGCTAAATTTAGGGACGAACAAGAAATCCGTTACTAAATTAGCGATAAAAAAGTAATCCGTCGTTAAATTTAGCGACGAAAAGATAATCCGTCGCTAATTAGCGATGGATATAGTTTCATCGCTAAATTTAGCGATGAACAACATAATTCGTGACAAAATTTAACAACGAAATTTACTTTTATAGCTAATTAGCCACTAATTTTGCTACAAAAATTCATTCGTGGCTAATTAGTCACGAATTTAGTGGCTAATCATTCATGAATATCTAATTTGTAGCTAATTTTTCCATGAAAATTTTTTCATCGCAAATTTTATCGCTAATTATTGATGACTTCAGTTTTTGTCGTTAAGTTCGTCGCTAAATTCCGTTACTAAAACCATATTTTTTTTAGTGAAACCAAAGACATTCCTTTACCCTCTCTCTTCCTTCACTTTCAATTCAAATGATCCAAACCCAATAATGTTAAAATCATGCAAACTTGGGATGCTAATAACATTCTTTTTTTTGTTTCATTCCCCCCCCCCCCAGGGGGAGGGGGGATGCTATTCTAAGCAATAGAATTTGGCGTTAGGATTGTTAGACGTGCCCCAGTAAGATGCAGATTTAGAATGAGGCTATTTACATTCCCAATCTCAACTTTGCCAATGAAGGCGGAAAAAAAAAGGCAAAAACAAATCACTGGGCTAAAACCTTTCAGATGCCTCTCCTTATGATAATAAAGTTTTAAAATGTGGAATAATGCCATCAATTTCAAAAAAAAAAAAAAAATAACTGCACATTTTAAAAATTAAATTATCATATAAATTAGTGGCTGGTTAAATCGTGGATTCGAGAATAATGAGTATGATGGTAAATTTGAATACAAAATTTATTTGCGTTGATTTACCGTATTAAGCAATTTTTGAAATGCTTTTAAAATATTTTAATATTCTAAATTAATTTATATTTACATAAAAATTCTTATATTTTATATAATAATACATTTTTTTATATTTAATAAATTCTTATTTAATTAATTATAATTATAATTTTTATATTAATTATTTTATGATTAATAATTATATATTTGACTGTTTTAAATTTTCATTATAAAATATGAAAATTTTATTATTTTTATAAAATAGTTAAAATTTATATAAAATTTTTTATATTTTTTATATTTATATATTTATTTATATTTTCATTTTTCATATTTTTATAAAATACCATTTCATCGTGTTTCGTATTCGTTTCGATATTTCCGTTTCGTTTTCATGCAACATAGCTGAGTACGGTGGAAATAGAAAAGAAAGTGGTTTTCTTTAATTCTCGTGATAGAATATTAGAGTGAAAGAGGAAAAGATAAAGTGGGTACATTCTGCCACAGGAGTCTGGAGAGAGAAAAAAAAAGGGGGGGGGGGGAGTATGCTAATGTAAATCGTGGGTTAAGGAAAAGGAATGGTTGAGGGAAAGGCCGCAAGGAATCCAATTCCCAGAGACATGGCAAGGAATGCGACGAGCCTCATTCTGTTTTTAGCAAAGAGTAGAAAGATATTCACTTTTCACTCAACTCTCTCTCTCTCTCTCTCTCAGCAGCAGAGGAGTGAACATCCCCTAATCTCCGTACTAAGCAACACGAGTGTAACACCACACCCTCCAACCAAAATATGAGTTGAGACGGAGAGTGGATTTGGTTTTGTTCTCTATTGGGGACTCAATGCACCGACCATATTTGCCAGATCCTTTTTAATAGGTTTGGTTTGGAGCGATGGCCCAAGCCATATATATACCATACATAGTTTCAAGAATCGCTGGATCTTCTGGTCTGGTCTTAGAATGGAGTTTGTGTGCGAGTGCAGCAACACGGGAATTGAAGTGAATTACATGAAGAAGAAGAAGAAGAATAGGCATCTCTTTCACTGTCTCTCTGTCTTCTGTTTGTCTGTTTGTGCACTCCTCCTCGGTTTCACTACCACTACTTGTCTAGGTAAAGTTCAAGTGCCTTTTTTTTACGTGTTTTATTAAAAATTGGACTTCCAGAATGGGAAAATCTGTGTTTTAGCAACAAGAAATAAATACAAATTTGCAGATATGATGAGTTGTCCGTGGAGGACCGGTAAAGTTGCTTTCTCGTATTCTTAGGTGGGTGTTGTTCCCCCACCCCCCCCCCCCCAAAAAAAAAAAAAGATTAAATCACTTCTATCAAAATCCCTTTTTTCTAGTGCTTGTTACCCTTTTAGTGCCGGGGTTTCGATATGATCTATTTATTTTGACCCGCTTTGAGACTGAGTTTACAAAGATCCCAACCTTTTTTTGTTTTTTTTTTTTTTGTTTTTTTTGGGGGCTATGTGTGTTAGATTTAAACGTGACTCATACACGCAGCGGAAGCGATAAATAAAATTTCGGAACATTAAAAGATTAAGTTTGCGATATAGCTCAAACGGTGATGCAGAAAATCTCCGAAACCGTAAACTCTGAACACGAATCACTCGAAGTCAGGATGATAGTCACGTAATCGAACTATCACCGCAATATCACAACGAACCAACTCTTAACCCGGTGATTTAACGTTGATCAGAAAACCCTCTGAATAATTGTTCTACTCAACAATTATTCTGACTCTAAAATGGAATAAGTCTCTTTTCTCTCTCAGACTCAAGTCCCTTGTGCAATTAAGATTGTTGTACTCAATCCCTTTCACCAAGTCACAAAAGGTAACTCCCATAGGAGTCATGTAGAGAGAAAATATGGGAGAGTGGGTAATGGGTAACTACCCATTACCCCTTATTTGAATTCAAATTTTTACTATGGTAAAAACATGGCCCCACGTGGGCATCAACTAATATCTCCCACTTGCACACGAGGGCGTTTTACTTCCGTCATAAGATCACAACTCATGCAATCTACTATATCACCCTACAAGGCTTTCATACAAGGTTGGTCGTCGTGCGACTAACGAGTACACCTACAAACAAAGATTTCTCGATACACCTGTTAGGATGATCGAATAGTCACCGTTAGTATCAAAAGAAAGCTCGCAGTACCCCAGATCCAAGACAGATTGCATCCATCGAGCTACTTTCCTCATCGAAAGTAATCCCCAGATATCGCTCGACTATGTATTCACTATCATGTTCAAATCCCTACATGGATGATCATAAAAGATCGGTCGGTGAATACAAAACAGTGATGCAGTGTCAATTGGTCTTCCTTTCTGAAACTCGAATCTATTGGTCTCAACTCAGCTGCTTTCCTAGACCTGTCTCTCAGACCTCAATTTATCTTCCGGGCCATCGGTAAATAGACTAAAGTAGCAAACACTGAATCAAAACCTCAAGAAACAGTCGAAAGTAATAAGGGCACAAGAGATCCCACCCAATGGATCTCGGGTCTCACACAGTGGGGCTCGGGGATAAATTTCAATTTAATGTCTCAAGTAATATAGCTCTCACTATCCCAAGTCGTCTTTTCACACGTGGTATGAAACACGTGCCACAGTGTTATTCCTCCATCTCTCAAAAAAGGGCATATGTTAGATTTCTCTAACACTATGTAGGTATAAGGACTCAGTCTACACATAAGACTTTACCTAAAGATCTCAGAGAAAGTACATCAGAGACAGTATCACAAAATGCAGGTGATATCTAATATCTCAAACCTAGCTACTCACAGACTACATGGATGTGGGTACGTCTATGTCGGTCATATCGCATATGACCTCATCCTGAATACGTATCAGAGCGACTTATGTTCTAGCAAGGCCACTCTCAAAGCCTCTTACAGCTAGAAACAATCTCATCCTCGCTCACTCAAAGCTGGAGGTGGTCACTCGTGTGAGAGAGTCGACCTCGCCTGCCTGACATATCTACTATCACATCAAAAAATATATATATGACATTGAAGACAAGTGCATTAAATGAAAATATAACACAAAAGTGACTGAAAAATGCACTATAATCATATATATAGAAAATCAATAAGCATCAATGTTATCAATAAGCACAAACTGAGAAATGTCAGAAAATACTCAAACCCAATGACTCTCTATGCCCTAAAAAGGAGTCTCTAGTAATGGATTTGGTGAAGGGGTCAGCCACCATGTTGTGTGTTGAAATGTACTTGACGGTCACTTCACCCTTCTCGATGTTGTCTCTAACGTAATGGTATCTAGTGTCAATGTGTTTGGTCCTACTATGAAACTTAGGGTCTCGTGTGTAAGCGATAGCGACTTGATTATTACAGTAAATCATGACTGGCCTCCCACTATCCGCTACAATCCCTAAGTCATCAAGTAGTCTACGGAGCCAAACACTCTCCTGAACTGCAACTGAGCATGCCACGAACTCAGCCTCCATCATAGATAAAGCAACACAAGTTTACTTCTTACTGCTCCAAGAGATAGCCCCGCCATTGAGCAAGAAAGCAAAACCTGATGTCTTTTTGCGCTTATCCAAATCGCCTCCCCAGTCGGCGTCTGAATAGCCCACAAGGCGCAAATCACCTCCCCCGTAACTCAAAGAGAAGTTTGCAGTTCCCTTTAAATATCGAAAAATCCTTTTCACTGCTCTCCAGTGACCCCTTCCAGAATTTGCCTGATATCTACTCACCAGACCAACTGCATAACAAATATCCAGTCTAGTACACAACATTGCGTACATTAAACTTCCCACTGCACTGGAGTAAGGTACTTTACGCATTTCCCTTACTTCTTCCTGAGTTTTCGGACACATTTCCAGGCTCAGGCCTTCACCTTTGGCGATCGGAGTATCTATAGGATTACAATCACTCATCCCAAAACGCTCGATAATTTTCCTAATGTAGGTCTCTTGCGAAAGAGCTAACATTTTTCTCGAACGATCCCTCTGGATCTGAACTCTGAGGATGAACTCAGCTTCACCCATGTCTTTCATGTCGAAACTGGATGACAACCACGCTTTGATAGTCATTAAATACTGAATGTCGTTCCCAGCCAATATTATATCATCCACATACAACGACAGGATCACAAAAGAGTTATCGGACTGAATTAGATAGACACAATGATCCTTCTAGACCATCGTAAAACCGTAAGATATCACCTCATCGTGAAATCTTAGGTACCACCGCCTGGATGACTGCTTCAGGCCGTATATCGACTTCCGAAGTCGACAGACCTTGTTCTCCTGACCTACTAGAACGAACCCGGGGGGCTGTTCCATGTAAATCTCCTCATCCAGGCTTCCGTTAAGGAAGGCGGTCTTAACGTCCATCTGGTGTAACTCTAGATCCAAACTAGCGATAATCGCCAAAAGTAGACGGATCGAAATAAACTTAACCACTGGGGAGAAAGTCTCCTCGTAGTCAATGCCCTTACTCTACGTGTAACCCTTGGCTACCAGACGGGTTTTATACCTCTCAATCGATCCGTCGGCCTTTCTTTTAATTTTGAGAACCCATTTATTCCCAATTGCCTTTCTATCCTCAGGTAAGTCAACTAGTTCCTAGATTTCGTTGACTCTCATTGATTCCATTTCCTCGTGCAAGGCCTGTAACCAATGGTCATTTGTTGAACCCTCAAGAGCCTCCTGTATAGTTCTCGGCTCTTCGTCATCCTTGGGAGTCACAATGAGGATCTCATCCTCAATCGGGAAACGACGTCGAGGCACATGTCCTCGAGTACTCCTGCGAAGAGAGAGAGCCTCCACACTTTTAGATATACCGCTCCCACTAGGACCAAAATCCGTAATCGGCTCTTGAGTCCCGCCATTGGGCTCGGCTGAGCCGCTAGGTTCATCCATCTCATAGAAGGTGAAGTCTCGATCGATTTCTCCTCTCTTAGGGAAATCACTCTCGAGAAAAATGGCATCACGAGACTCTATCTCAGTGACAGTGCCGTCCGAATGTTCTCCTAGGAACACATGTCCCTTGGACTATTCAGAGTATCTAATAAAGATACACTTCTTTCCTCGCAGGCCTAACTTGCCGTACTGATGTGAGGAATCATGAACATACGTGGTGCAACCCTATGGCCTCAAGTGGCTAAGGTCAGGCTGTCTCCCTGTCTAAAGCTCGTATGGGGTGTTGACTACAGACTTCGTCGGAACACGGTTAATGACGTAGGTTGCAGTCAACAACGCATCCCCCCAATGGGAGATAGGTAAGTTGGCCTGCGCCATCATCGACCTCACCATCTCCAACAGAGTCCTATTCCTTCTCTCGGCTACTCCGTTCTACTGAGGAGTAGCAGGAATAGTCAACTGTTTAGTAATGCCTCTATCGAAACAGAGCTCTTTGAACTACTCAGACAGATACTCGCGCCCTCGATCGGTTCTGAGAGTTTTCACCCTCATGTCTAGCTGATTTTCAACCTCGCTGATAAACCTCCTGAAGCACTCTAGTACCTCAGACTTGTGCGAGATCAAGTAGACGTAACCGAAACTCGTGTAGTCGTCTATGAACGTAATGAAATACGTTGCTCCATTTCGGGCTTTCACATTCATGGGTCCGCAAATGTCGGAATGGACCAATTGCAATGGAGTCCTAGCTCTCATTGCTTTCCCAAATGGTTTTCTAGTGGCTTTGCCCGCAAGGCAAAACTCACACATGGGCAACTGGACTTGGTTAGCAGGCCCAACAAGCCACTCGTAGCTAACCGGGTCATCTTCTCTTGCCCTATATGGCCAAGCCTACTATGCCATGCATTCACATCATCCACTACACTCGGAACATATCAAAGAACTGTAATAGATAATGGAAACTCTAGAGTTTCTCAATAACACATAATATCCTAGCAAATCTAAACATCGGACAGATACAAGATTCCGCCTAATCTTAGGAGTATACAAAACGTCATGAAGATATAAGATTTGGTCACTTCGCAGCAATAGCTTGCAAGTGCCAATCCCTTTCACTTCAATAAATGCTCCGTTCCCCACGTACAGCCTCCTCGCCTGGGGACTCAAACGACAGAACTCTACGTATGCACTCCTGTCATGAGCTACATGGTCCGTGGCTCCTGAGTCTACAATCCACAAAGAAGAAGAGTTAGCGAGCATCACACTAGATGACACGTAACTCAAACCATGTAAAGAAGAAGGACTTACCTTTCGCTAGCCACACTCGCGTGCAAAATGCCCAGTCTTGCCACACACGTAGCATTGGACCTTGCTCTTATCGAGCTCATTCTTCTTGCGTTTTTGTCCTCTGTCATCGGTCTTGGCAGATTGCTTCTTCTTGCCTTGGCCCTTGTCCTTCTTCTCATGCTTGCGCCACTTGCGCTTTACTCCTCGGGAGCCCTTACTCGACTCCGCAATGTTAGCATGAGTAGAAGAAGACCTAGCCACCTCCTAACGCTCCTCCTCGAGCTCACAATGCCTACTCACGTCCATGAAAGTACGAATACTCTCGGTGTGCGTGAGATAGGTCTTAATCACATCCCAGGAGTCAGGCAAAGACTGGATCACACCCAGTACCTGAAACTCATCAGATATCGGCTCCCCTATACTCTTTAAAGAGGCGATCATACTTGACATATGCATTAAATGCTGCTTCATAGTATGATCGTGCCTCTTCTTGTAAGTGATGAATTTATAAGTCAACATCCTCAACTTAGGAGTTGATTGGGCACCATACTGCTCTCTCAGAGCATGCCAGATCGACTGTGCAGTAAGATACGGCTCATAGATAGGAATCAGCTCATCGTGCATACTGCTAAGAAGGATCACCCTCGCTTGGCCATCCTTCTTTTTCCAAGCACAATACACCTCCTGATCCCGTCGCGCTTGTGCCGTGGTACCCTCCCCGGGGTCCACCATCTCGTTCTTAAAAACTTCCCCGAGCTCTTGTTCCTCGAAGACAAACTAAACATTCCGGTGCCAAATATCATAGTTGTCATTGTTCAGCTTGTCTCCCTTTACAAGATCTAGAACGACAGTTTTCGTTGCAGCCATGTCTCTGTCACACAGAAAAAGAGACATTAGTGACATATTGATGCTTAGTTCACAATTTTATGTACCCTACGAATCACCAAAACCAAAATGACTCGAATACAGATCCCAAGACGAACGTATGAGTCAACGGACACCATACACCACAATCCGTGATTGCATCTCACAATTCGGAATAGGATTCAGTACATAAAAACCCACAATTAGTCACTTTTTATCACAAAACCCTCAAAAAAATCAGAAAATTCCAATTTTAGGACGACCTATGCGCCGCCGGGAGGGTTCACGCGCCGCCTTGCTCATGGCGGCGCGTCTCACATGCAGGACGCGCAACGCGTCAGGCACGCGCCTGTACGCGCTCGGTGCGAGTCCGTAGATGCGCCTGACGCGCGGGCACGCGGGCGACGCGCCAGCACGCGCGCGCCCGCGTACCCTAGGCTGGATCCGGACGCAGGTCCGGGTCTGGAGCCGGAACCCGGTCCGAATCCCCGGTTCAGGTCGGGTATGAACCGATTCGGGTCTGACCCACGGTCAGACCCGACATCTCACGCGCCTACGCGCGCATGAGATGCACGCGCATGGGCGCTGTGCATAGACGCGCCTTTCTGGCGCGTGTGTTGCACGCGCCCGCCCTGCTGGGTGACACGCGCCTTCTTTTTCCTCGCCCGAATTCTGCAATTGTGTATTTTCTCCGACCCATTTCCAAAAATCTCAATTTCTGGTATCAAATACATGCAATATATATATGAAAATGTAGATCTAACAGCGACAAACACAGATCTACCATTTTTATGAACCAATTTGATCTAAATCTCGCCAAATCTGGAGTTGAAGGGTTCGATCACTATTCACGGCCGAATGCTTCAACCGGAATTTTCATGGCCTAAACGTGCCCAAAAAATGACGAAAAAATTATTTTCGTATTCTACGTAAGTTGGGTAACACAGTGGTATAATTGGATTCATGAAACTCATTTGTGATCCGAACCAAATTTTATACCCTATATTTTTATACACAAATTTTATTCTGAAAAATTATTTGAAATATTTCTAACATACTCTGATACCAATATTAGATTTAAACGTGACTCATACATGCAGCGGAAGCGATAAATAAAATTTCGGAACATTAAAAGATTAAGTTTGCGATATATCTCAAACGGTGATGCAGAAATCTCCGAAACCGCAAATTCTGAACACGAATCACTCGAAGTCAGGATGATGGTCACGTAATCAAACTATCACTGCAATATCATAACGAACCAACCCTTAATCCGGTGATTTAATGTTGATCAGAAAACCCTCTGAATAATTGTTCTACTCAATAATTATTCAGACTCTAAAATGGAATAAGTCTATTTTCTCTCTCAGACTCAAGTCCCTTGTGCAATTAAGATTGTTGTACTCAATCCCTTTCACCAAATCACAAAAGGTAACTTTCGTAGGAGTCATGTAGAGAGAAAATAGGGAAGAGTGGGTAATGGGTAACTACCCATTGCTTCTTATTTGAATTTAAATTTTTATTATGATAAAAATATAGCCTCACGTGGGCATCAACTAATAGCGTGAGTAGAGTGCTACAGATGCCCTTTATTTCTAATTAAATCAAGTGAGACAGGGGGTGCACCAATGTCTCTCCTCCACTTCCCTAGAGTGGTGCGGTCCTGTCTATAGTCCGCAGTCTATCACATTCACATTCCAGGAGAGTGAGTAAGGGATTGGGACTTGTGGGACTGGGACACTTGTTTCATTTTTAGTAGTCCGAATCTGGCTGGCCAGCAATTGGGTGGACCACTGTGGCCCCACATCCCAAGTCAGATTTTTGGATCCACATAACAAAAAAAAATCTTCATGGGGTTTAGCCTTCAGCATCTGCATTGCAAGTATTGATTAATTGGAATCGTTTTATTAGTCTGGTTATCTAAATTCAATGAGTCTGGATGGAGTCAGTAGAGTTCTGAGTTGGGGGGTTTGTGACTTGGGAACCAAAATCATTAACCATAAGCCTTAGCAAACCAGTTACCAACCCAGCCCGCCACTTGAACTCGTGGTTGGCCTTCCTTTCTGTCTCGTGGTTGGTCTCTCTCTCTCTCTTTTTACAACAATTTTTTTCGTCTAAGATATGAGGAACTAACTATTGATTATATACAAGTAAAACCAACCCCAGACCTTTTTAATTCTACATCTTCTTTTTTTGTTCTATGATGCAGTAGTCGTAGACGAGAAAAAATGATCAAAAGGGGGCAAGAACAGGAAAGAGAGAGAGATAGAGAGGAGGCATTTGAGTGGGCCAGGATCATCTCCCCCACGGCGTAAGTGGAAATGCGGCACGTGCACCCCGTGCAAGCCGGTTCACGTGCCCGTGCCTCCAGGTACTCCCGTCACGGCAGGGTATTACCCTGAAGCCTGGCGCTGCAAATGTGGCAACAAGTTGTACATGCCCTAAAACCCCCACCTCCTATCCTGCTTCCCACGTCATGTCGTGACCCATGCATTTCAACCTACAACCCTTGTCTTGTGGAAATGGGGAAAGAGATTTAGGAGTACAGAATATTCATTTTATGTAAAGATTGATGGATCATCAATATTATAAAATATATGTCTATATGATCATTGAACTTGTAAAAAGAGGGCGCAGAAATGTGGGTTGACTAGCTAGCTAGCTAGAGCTATTTCAGGTGTTGTCGGTCATGTAAACTATAGGTAATTGTTTTCGTAGATTCAATCCGACGTGTACATGATTGGACCATCTGATGAGATGTATGTGTAGCATTGTCTTTTGGCTTTGGGGTGTTTTTTAGCAGCTGCAGAGTCTGCACTATTTTTCCTACTCGACACCACACGGTAATTTGTGTTGCGGCTTTGAGTGCTTCATTCGGTTTATTGTTGTTGTTATTTATTTGTTTATTTTTTTAACCAATTAACTATTAACTAAAACTAAAATGTAAAAATAAGATCGGCCTAAACACAAAGGTTATTGGATTTTGTGGCCTTCCTACTGTCATTTATCTGATTTTCACCCTTGTTTTCTGTCTTTGGAGGGCATGTATTAAGGACATTGCGTCATTTTAATCTATCATGATGGTAATGGCAAAGTAATTCGTACCTACCGGTGGAATCCACTACTCATACTGTGTTTTTATTCTTCCTTTTTTTTTTCCTAAGATGGAAAGGGGGGTCCGTAACCCACAAATTAACTTTGAAAACTATTTTAAGAGTTTCTGTTGTTATTAGAGATGAGTTATGACTTTACAGATATCGGTTCCTTGTTAACTCAAACGATTATTGTCAAAAAGATATGAAACTTGCAAAAACCACCGGAGGATATTCCGGTGGGGGAGATTTCGATACTCAATTCAGAAAAAACAATTTTCAAATGTAAAGAAACAGACTGAGAGTTTAAAGAGAGGGAGATTCCCTGTGATTAGAGTGCCCAATGTGTAGAATTAAGGAAGCATACCTAATTTGGAGAGTTTTAGGATATCTTATACCTGCGAGAGTCGTGCGTCGGGGTACTTCAACTCTTCTTTTCTTATCGAACCGATCTGAAAATGTCGGGAGTTCAATATTTCGAAGTGATCATGATTCTCATTCAATGGAGAGCTTTCGTTTTCTGAAGTGATCTTTTCCTTAACTAAAAGATCCTAAAAATACTACTTTTAAATAGGAAATCAGAGCTATTGGGATGTTTTGACCTTTCTTTAGAATCATTAGAGTTGTTGGCTATCGATCGGTCCTTTAGTCGATGAAAGGGGTTCATTCATTCGATGGACCAATGATTGAATACCTGATCGGGAAGCTTACTTTCGCTTGATGAATCTCGTTTGGTAGGCGAGGCGACTGAGGTCCTATTGTTCGGGAGATTCGGGCTACTAAGACCCTTCAGTAGATAGTCATATTGAATATCGAATGATGGCTATTCTTTGTGGGCCCTGCTGGTATTGACTCATTCGAATTGGATCTAGAGCTATGTCCCATCATTTGCCCCCGACTCATGACGTTTTTTCTCGGAAAAGGCGGCATGAGCTATGATTATTGAAAAATGCACAAAGCTTTTTAGTGTAACTTTTATCGTTTCGGTTTTCAGGAATCGTCTTCTGCGCGCTTCATAAGGATTCACATTTATCAGAGGATTGCATACCCCAGCATTCTTATTCGTTGCTCTTTTAATCCTTCTCCGAAAAACCTTTTTCTGCAGTCAAAATGTCGAAGGATTGTTCTTTGTTGCGAGGTGTAGACAGCATACAGAGTACAATGACTAAAGAGCAACTGATAGAAGTCCGAAGGGACATGTCGCTCGGAAGCGACTTTGAACTGGTCTTTCACGGTAAATGGGATAGAGCAAATCATATCCCCGAGGATTGCATCCCAATGTACAAACAGTGTGTAAAGTACAGTCTGAGGATCCCATATATGGGCCTGCTGGCGGAGGTTTTGAGATATTGGAACATTCATCATTCGCTGCTTATCCTGAGCACTTGGCGTTTTGTGATTGCCTTGATTTTTCTGCTAGGGTTTTTTCATGTTCGCTTCAACTTGGAGATTTTGGGGGTCTTTTTTTCCTTGGTGCGGTGCAATACCAAAGGTTCCACTCATGATTGATATAAACTCCAAACCCGTTGGGAGTCTCACTGGAGGTTCTTCTATAGTGAATCTTAAGACAAACACTGGATGCATAAATTCTTCTACGTGAGATTTCTAAACAAGGGTTTTCTTCCAATGCTTCCAGATGCTAATCAGGTGCCCTTCTTGAACATGAAGATCCCTGATCTCCTTCATCATTCTTGTCTTTTGCGATTTGTCGGTCGTTATTATGAGACTACCCATCAGAGTATTTGGGTAGATTTTTTTATAGAAGATCGGATGCTACTGTTGTCTGGCTTGCAAGTGGATGAAGCGAGACAGATCACCAGGCCTCTCTTATTGGAGCAACAGAGGAAGGAGTTAGTTGATTTTGTGTCATCTGTAAATGCTTCCCTTCTTGAGGAGGTCTCCACCAAGCGGAAAGTGCGGTTGAACATGAAGAGGAAGGTAGTTGATATTTCCCCTAAGATCTAGCCGAAAAGATCAGGGGTTCGGTTGTCTAGCCCACTTGCTGGCGAGGAGGGAGTGGTGAAAACTGGAGAACATAAGCCTCCTCGAGAACGTTCCAAAACGAAGTGGGCCAGTTGATCGGACATTTGATGATTATTGGTGCACCCCTTAGAGATAGGGAGGGGGAAGCTCCGGACGAGGAACTCCTTGAGGTGACTGGGGGCACTCTGGCTCCGGATCCACAACTGTAGGAAGAGACCCCATTGACATATGCTTCTACTCCTTCTTTGGGAGAGGCATCTGAACAGTCTCTCTAGACATCTCAATATCTTCTACAAGACGTACAGGAGGAGGTTGGCGTTCCACCCCCTATTTTGGTTGAGTTGCTCAACAGAGGGGAGGATGATTTTGAAGAAGGATCAATAGTGATCTGTATGGGGGGCCATCATTATAATTTCATTGATTCGCAAGAGGCGCTACAGCTGGCCGAATGGTTCGAATTTCTCTTAAAACTCGCCCTCCGGATGATATCTCCGGATCACGTAGATAAGGCTATTCACTCTCTTTGCCTTACGGTAAGCGTTTTCCTTGCCCAGCCTCTATCCAGATTTGTTATTATATGATTATGACTATCAAGTGTATTTCTTCCTAGACTACGGCCTTGACTGAACTCCAAAGGAAACGGAGGATGGAATGTGATGGACAATTTATCCATTTGAGTAACCAAGTGCTAGCGCTGAAGGACGCTCTGGAGAACAAGGGAAAAGACATCAAAGAGGAAAAAAACAGGTAGATTGAACGTCTTCAGGTGGACTTGACTCTGACCCGAGAGCATTGTGAAAGGTTAGAAGCTGAGGTGCATGTACGGGAAGCTAAATTAGCAGCTGCCGAAATGTTAGCTCATCTTTAGGAGGAGTCCCTTCAAAATGCTGAGCGGGAGATGGCTGACCTCAAGACGTCTGTTGCCAGGGATGCTGCCGACCATCAACTTTGTCAGCGTAGGTTGCTCGAGCGTTAGAGGTACGCTGAGGAGATCTTCCAACAAGTTGGCCGATATGAAGCTTTACCTCTTCTTGAGAGTTCAACCGAGAGAGCAACAATATATCTGGATTCTGCCTCTGTGACCTCTATTGCTCATTCAGCCCTTTTGTAATCTCATGTTGTTTCGATAATGAAAAGGTTTTGTGTCAAGCCATTTGTCCCATGCTCTACTGAAGTGTAGCGATTCTTCCTGAAAGGAAAATTTTAGAATGCTTTATCCCGTTTGCTTGATAAGATTGTGGTGACGTAGACCCGTCGTATAGTAAGAAACTGTGGATATTAAGGCCATATTCACTCGACTGATAGGATCAGGATGTCTAAGACCCGATGTTCGATTGGGAATTTCAGAGGTTAGGGTCGTGTCCACCCGTTCGGGGAGCTCCATCCCATTTTGATGACACATTCGTCATCTCATCTTGATGATACGTTCGATTGGTAGGATCGGGGTGTCTAAGACCCGACGTTCGATGACGTTCGATTAGAAACTTTAGAGGTTAGGGACGTGTCCACTCATTCGGGGAGTTTCATCCCATTTTGATAACACGTTCGACCAGTAGGATCAAGGCGTCTAAGGCCCGGTATTCGATTGAAAACTTTAGAGGTTAGGGTTGTGTCCATCTGTTTGGGGAATTCCATCCTATTTTGATGACACGTTCGACCGGTAGGATCAGTACGTTTAAGGCCCGACGTTCAATTGGAAACTTTAGAGGTTAGGACCGTGCCCACCCGTTCGGAGAGTTCTATCCTATTTTGATGACACATTCGATCGGTAGGATTAGGGCGACTAAGACCCGACATTCGATTGAAAACTTTAGAGGTTAGGGTCGTGTCCACCCGTTCGGGGAGTTCCATCCCATTTTGATGACACGTTCGACCGATAGAATCAGAGCATTTAAGACCCGACGTTTAATTGGAAATTTTAGAGGTTAGCGTCGTGTTCACCTGTTCGGGGAGTTCCATCCCATTTTGATGATACGTTCGATTGGTAGGAACAGGGCATCTAAGGCCGAGCATTCGATTGGAAACTTTAGAGGTTTGGGCCGTATCCATCCGTTCGGGGAGTTCCATCCCATTTTGATGACATGTTCGATCGGTTGGATTAGAGAGTCTAAGACCCGACGTTCGATTGGAAACTTTAGAGGTTAGGGCCATGTCCACTTGTTCGGGGAGTTCCATCCTATTTTGATGACACGTTCGACCGGTAGGATCAGGACGTCTAAGACCCGACATTCGATTGGAAACTTTAGAGGTTAGGACTGTGTCCACCCGTTTGGGGAGTTCCATCTCATTTTGATGACATGTTCGATCGGTAGGATCAGGACGTCTAAAGCTCGGCGTTCGATTGGAAACTTTAGAGGTTAGGGCCGTATCCACCCGTTTTTAGGAGTTCCATCCCATTTTGATGACACGTTCGATCGGTAGGATCAGGGCGTTTAAGACCCGACGTTCGATTGGAAACTTTAGAGGTTAGGGCCGTGTCCACCCGCTCGGGGAGTTCCATCCCATTTTAATGACACGTTTGATCGGTGGAATCAGGGCGTCTAAGCCTCAGCGTTCGATTGAAACTTTAGATAGGAGGTAATTGCTCCGTAAGCCACTAATAATCCCGTGTCACAAACCACCACAAAAATAATCAATAAGTAACAAGAGAACGCCAAAATCTTTCTCAAGGGAAGAATGCAGAAAACTCCAGGACGTATGTCAGACAAGCGCTAGTGGGAACATAGGGCTCGTGCCAGATGTCTTCGCCACGGATTTGGAGGATCACTCCTCCTGATTTGTCATGCGACGGCCTGAGATCCGGTCTATTAGGTAGCTCATTCTCCCATGGTACATTACGTCTGTTAGGAGAAGGAAAATTCCTCCATTCCTTACTGATGAACTTTTGCAGTTTACCATTGCGAACCAAAAACTCCAACTCGTCTCTAAGCCTCTTGCACTCATCGGTCGTGTGACCGTAGTCACGATGGAAGTGATAGTACTTGGACTTATCTTTCTTAAGATCTTCCTTTGTGGGATGAGGGAGCCACCTGACGTATGATTCGTTTTTGGTTTGAGATAAAGCCCGGGTCGGAGTCTCGTTTAGCGGAGTGTAGACGCTGAACCTTTGCGAGGGCAGAGCTTCTGGTTTACTCCTCTTTGGAGAAGGCTGATGAGGCGATCGACTGAGTTCTTTTCTACTAAGACAACTTCTTCGTCAATCGAACACCTCCGCTTCTTCTGTCGCAATGTACTTCTCGACTCGGGAGTAAAATTCTTGAATGGTTGCCAGGGGTCTTTTCGTAATGGAAACTTTCATGTCGGAGGAGCGGAAACCCGTTAGGCGAGTAACCAATGTAATAGAATGGTCCAAAGCGGGGACTTTTAACATCTCTATCTTAAATCTTTCTAGGAAATCTCTCAGAGACTCATTTTCGCACTGCCACAATGATAACAAGGAAGTGGATTGTCGGAGTCGGGTGAAACTCTTGATACTAAATTGGCAGGAGGGAGTTAAACCATATTAGGGCATTATCCTTGAGAGTAGTGGGGAAGTACTTGCACATTGCAGCGTCTGACAAATCTCTGGAGACCATAATTGTTATGAAGTGGGCAGCATGGTCACGGGGGTCGGTTGTTCCATCATATCGCTCCATGGGAGACAGAAGGACGTTTCTTGGTATTAGTTCTGAGGAAATCTTCGGATCGAAGGGCGATTCTCCCAGAAGGTGGAGGGGGTCTTCCCCTTTCTTTACACCTTCCCTTTTAAGCTCAGTGGTTACAAGCTGTTCGACTTGCTTCTTCAGATCCTCAGGATTGTGTTGAGAGGTCACCGATGGTTCATAATTTGCAGGAAGTACTTGTCTCGATAGCCATTTATAATCGGGCTCCGCTATGGATGAGTGGCCGTTTGGCTCAAGGGCTCGACTGAGTCCCTCTAGTTGCTTGTTCATTTTTTGGAGTTTTGACTCCAATCTTTCCATTTAAGGTTGGCTCGTTTGTTCTGGCGTTGGGGCCACGACCGACTGTTCTTGGGCCACGGGTTATAAAACTTGCTCTGGATGGGATGGTCGAGGAGGAAACATATGGTCATGAATCAAGTGATCGGGTGCCGGAGGGAGGAAAAAATCGATGGGTATAGGGGCACACCCTTCCACAGCAAGGGCGGCTCTCGAGGATGCTCTGGTTCTCAGAAGTATGGTTGTTAGAATTACAGAAGTTGCTCTAGTCTGTTTTCCCACAGACGGCCCAATCTATTGGAGGTAGGTTATGGCTCTATAGATACCGGATCCTTGTTGACTCGAACGGTTACCGTCGAAAAGATGTGAGACTTACAAAAACCACCGGAGGGTACTTCGGCGGGGGAAACTCCGACGCTTAAGTCAGAAAGAGTGCTTTTCAAATGTAAAGAAACAGACTGAAAGTTCAAAGAGAGAGAGGTTCCCTGTGATTAGAGTGCCCAATGTGTAGGATTAAGGGAGCGTACCTGTTTGGAGGGTTTGAGGATATCTTATATTTGCGAGAGTCGTGCGCCATCGAGGTGCTTCAACCCTACTTTCCTTATCGAACCAATCCAAAAATCTCGGAAGTTAAATATTCTAAAGTGATTATGATTCTCATCCTATGGGGAGTTTTCGTTTTCTAAAGAAATCATTTTCTTAACTGAAAAATCTTAAAGATGCTGCTCCTAAAAAGAAAATCGGAGCTATTGGGATGTTTTGACCTTCCTTTAGAATCGTTAGAGCTGTTGGCTATCGATCGGTACTTTGGCCGATGAAAGGGGTTCGTTCGTTCGATAGACCAATGATTAAATACCCGATCGGGGAGGTTACTTTCGCTTGATGAATGTTGTTCGGTAAGTGAGGTGACTGAGGCCCTATTGTTTGGGAGATCCGGATGACTAAGGCCCTTTGGTAGATAGTCATATTGAATATCAGGCGATGACTATTCTGTGTGGGCCTTCTATGTAGGCCTTGCTAGTGCTGACCCTTTCGAATTGGGCCTAGGGCTATGTCATATCAACTGCAAAACTAGTTAGCACTTGAATAATATATATTTATGCGCTTTGTGTTTGAATTTGGTTGGATGATGCATTCAAAATTAAACATATCAAGTTCCAATGGGAAGAACGGCTAAATTTGGTTATTGTGAATGACCCACCCATGAGCGACATTTCTTCTTATCGACCTCCTTAACCCTACCCTTAATCAACCAGTCTGCTCATTTCTCCTACTGGGTCTTACTGGATAAGGTCCTAAGAGCCTGACAGCCATGCTACGTGGGGTTCTCTGTTTGCTTTATAGAAGCGAACAAGGCCCAAGAAGAGACACATCTCCGGACCCGCCCCCATCAAGCTGTGCATTGGGAGACAACACTGTTTGGGGGCTTGCTCTGTTTTGATCTATTGCTAAATCTCAGTCACCGCCCAACAAGCTAGCTCTACCCTTTTTTGGGTATTGCAACGATCTATTAACGGATTTTCAAATCTTCCAAAATTAATATTGATTTCTTAATATGAATAGTTTTGTAACAATAGTGGTACTAAGTCGAATTTCAAGGAATTGAATTAAATTAATTTTTTAGTTAAATGACAAAGATAAAAATGAGGGGTTTAACAATTAAATTACTAAATTAAAATTAACAATTTAAAAATAAGAAACAAATTGATAGTGCAAAATAACAAAATTGAAGGAAAATTAATCTATCAAACTCTGATCCAAGAGGTTCATCACATTCAATTGTTTCACTGATCATGGGTCAAAATTAGTTATTGTTGGGACGTAGTCCGAAGGCCCATTAAGGCAGCACTCAAAGGCGACACCCTTCTTGGAGGCTTATGATCTAACAAACATCTCACACTTTGGCGTGACCACAACAAGGGATTTATCCCCCTGAAAAGCGGACGTGGACTGACTCCTTGGTTAATCTCTATTGGTGACAATTCAATCGGTTCGTGGCCCGTAAAGGCATTTGGTAAACTCAAGGCGATACCTTTCTTTTCGGTTGATGACTGATAGCTTTACTAAGGAGTTGATCATTCACCCTCATCGGCTAAAGGTAATATTTATTTAAGATTCGTATCAGCTTTTGTTTCCTATTCAGTAATGAAATATATCTCCTAGATAAGGAAAGAAATCTTTGAAATCTAATCAACAAGGAATGAATCTTCTCGGTACGATGAACTTTCAAAGGATGAGAATTCTAAATCTCTTGAGAATATTTGACTATGGAATCTTGAGATTTTAAGACAACTTCATAAGGAAACTAAGGTTGTAACGTCTCGGTACACACGACTTATAGACGACCGACCTATAAAAGCATTCTGCATGTCAAATCCAAGGTACACTCTCTGGATACTATATACTCGACACACAAACCATAGGACTTTCATTCTCAGCCCTCTCTCTCTTTCTTACTCAGTATGTCTCTTTCCTCTCAAAAATCACCTTTTTAGATTTGAGCGTCAGAATCTCTCCCATCAGAATACTCTTTGATGAACTTTTACAGGTTTTAATTCATCCTCCGAGCACCTATTCGAGTCAAAGGAGCAGGAATTTGTGAAGTCGAAACTCACCTCTAATAGATTGGTACTATCCGTGGGAAACAGACTGACTCTCTAGCCAAACGTATCATCTGTCCTTCGTTGCTTACTCTAAATATGACAATCATCAAAAGAAAGAGGCCAATCATTGGCTTTGACGATGACGACCTAATCAAAGTCAATCTTAGTCGCAGCAACCCTTTAGTTATCACCATCAAAATGGAATCTTATGTCGTTAAGAGAGTTCTCATTGATTAAGAAGCAGATTGTGATCTCCTCGCTTAGAACGCCTTCCAACGAGTGGGTTTCAACTTGTCTCATTTTCAACCTCCCACCGGGTCTCTCAAGGGACTCTTTGATGCATGTATCTATCCAGAAGGTGTCATCCCTCTTACTATAACCTTGGGAACTCCCCTAATCATGCGACCATTAAAGTTGTCTTCCATGTGGTGAAGGTATTTTTGGATTACAATGCTATTCTTGGTCGCTTTAGTCTGGATGAACTGGAGGCGCTACCTAGCACGAAACATATGAAGATCAAGTTTAGAACCTCAGAGATAATCGCTACTCTTCGTAGTGACCCCGACCCTCATGCTCTCCTCCAGTTAAAGGTGAACTAGGAAACTTTCCAATCGACACCCTAGACTTCAGGGACTATATCGAATCAATGACTAAGCTGGAACTTGCAGAAGAAGTAATTGAGATTCTCCTAATAGATTACCCAAGCCAAATCGTTCAAGTTGGGGCTAATTTGCCAGAACATTTGTGAAAAACAATTATCGATTGCCTACATCAACATTCAAAAGTCTTTGCTTAGTCTCCTAAAGACATTCCAGGTATTCACCCTTCAGTTATAGTTCATAAGCTAACAGTCAATGCCGAACACATGCCGATTAAACAAAAGAAGATGGTATTGGCTTTAGAACGCCAATATACCATATAAGAAGAAGTCCAGAAGCTGTTGGCAGTCGGATTCGTTCGTGAAATTAAGTACACTGAGTAGTTGGCCAACGTGGTCCTAATAAAAAAGGTCAACGGTAAATGGAAG
Organism: Dillenia turbinata; assembly: GCA_037126225.1. Classification (NCBI taxonomy): domain Eukaryota; kingdom Viridiplantae; phylum Streptophyta; class Magnoliopsida; order Dilleniales; family Dilleniaceae; genus Dillenia; species Dillenia turbinata. Next base: position 26,155,620 of record JBAMMX010000015.1, on the reverse strand, counting down.
ATGTGTGTAGATTTCACCGATCTCAACAAGGCATATCTAAAGGACAACTACCTGCTTCCTAACACCAACAAGCTGGTGGAACACTTCACGGGCTACTGACTTTTGAGTTTTATGGACGTCTATTCTAGTTATAATCAAATAAACATGGCGTCAGAAGATGAGGAGAAGATAAGTTTTATCACAAAGTTTGGTACGTATTGCTATCGGGTCATGCTATTTGGCTTAAAAAATATTAGAGCAACTTTTAAACGATTGGTCAATAAGGTCTTCGAGAACCAACTTGGCAAAAATGTGGAAGCATATGTTAATGATATGCTCATCAAGAGCACCATTTTAGAAGCCCATGTTGTTGATCTCGAAGAGACTTTTCAAATATTATAGCAATATAACATGCGGCTGAATTCAGCAAACTACAATTTTGGAATTGCGTCTAGAAAGTTCTTCGGTTTTATGATCACCAACCTAGAGATTGAGGCAAATCCTAAAAAGATAAGGCCATACTCGACATGTCACCACCATAAATGTTGAAGGAGGTACAATGTTTTGCAGGTAGAATATCGACGGGGAAAAGTACAAACCCATCTTGACTCCCTGAAGAGATCCCAAAAGTTTGTATGGATACCTAAATGTCAAATGGCTTTCAAGCAACTTAAGGAAAACCTTATGTTTCCCCCACTACTTTCTCGTCCTGTCTCCAGTGAGAAACTATACCTATAGCTCTCTATCTCTAATGGGGTATTTTGCTCTATTCTTGTGAGACAAGTATCAATTGTACAAAGCCAGTCTACTATATCAGCCGAATACTCAAAAAATCTGAAGTCAACTACTGGTCAATTGATGCCCTCAATTGAATGACGAAGAAAATTTCCTACATAAAATTTTCTCAATGCCCTTTATTGTTCTCACACTAGAGAATTTTTCTTTCACAACAACATACGTTCAATTGTCATTCTTCTTCTTAATTCAAAAGATCTCGTTTCTGAATCATGTCACATAAAGAAAAATGAGGGAGAGGTTATGAGGGAGTGGGGATAATGGATAACTATCCCTTATCCCTATATTAAAATTTAAATTTTAAAATTAACCCCTTTAATCTCTGGTAAAAATGCCCCTACGTAGATATATTAACCTACAAATTGTCATTGGGTGTGGGGAGTGTATGTGTAAAAAATTTTGTGGAACAAATATCTTTCTCTAATCTCCACCATCACAAGATGGCATGGTTACGGGTATCTATCAGATTTGCATTCGAGAAAAATCAACAAGACCTTTGGGATTTCAAAAGTTGAGTCAACTGTGAAATTGATATATTGCAAGTTATCAGGTAATAGTGAGAAAAATGGGATAAACGAGAGGTATTTGGTGGGAGGGGTGGCAGGGTGTTACAGACTTGCGCAAGGCCATGTGCAATGCACAAGATCGAGCAAGGAACAACAAAGAGAGGTAGTCAAAGCAATGTAATTGACGCCTTAGTAGTGCTCAAGCCACCCATGTAATCTGGGCCAACCACCAAGTGATAACAATATTTTTATACACTTGAATTATATCTTTTTAGCATTTATTTATGTGTTTTAGGATTGATTTGAACCATATTTTATGATTTTATATTGATTTATTTTCGTGGTCATTGATCTAGGAAAAATGGAGCAAATTTGTTATTTTCTGATTGGACAGACAGTATTCAATATTTTGATCATAACTTTTTTTTTCTGATGTCTGATTGAGACAAATTTTATGCCGTTGGAAAGAAGACTTCGAGCCCTACAACTCTTATGGAGACCTCAGAGGCTAGGTCAGACAAGAAGATATCCAAAAATTTAGTCAAACTTACTACAATGCTGAAAAACAGAAATTAGGAATCAAAATGGAAACTTAGTGCTAAAATTTCAGATTTGCATTGCTGATAATTTCAGAAATTATCCAAATTGAGGAAAAGAAATTTTTAAGTATTTGGAAGGTTAAAGATCATCATCAACCAGTAAAGAAAGTTTCCAAATCAAATTCAAAATCAAAACTTCCAAAATAGTTCAAGTTACTAAATTTTTCCTAGGGTTTTCACTCCTATATATATATGGTAAATAGGGTAGCTCCTTAGGCACGAATTTTTCTTTTATTTTTCTCATTCTTCCACCACTTTACAAACCCTTGTAGTCTCCTCCATCCCAAGAGATTTCGACCTCCATGTTCGTACAAATAAGGGTTGTAATGTTTTCTTTTATTTTTTTATTTTTCTTTTCAATGTCTAGCTAATTTTATTTTTCCTAGGACTCGATGGATTTTATTTTTTGATTAATACATGGCTTGATTTGATTCTTTCCCTTCAGTTTTATTGGTATGATTATTATTTTGATGAGATTTTATTGTTGTTCTTAATGCTTCAAACGTTTTTTGACCCGACGTTTTGATGATTTGAGATTGAGTGCATGCATGACCAATATAATTGTACAAAATTAGTCCAAATAATAAAATCCATATGAAATTATGAGTATGACCATTGGATTAATTTCATATGTGGGGATTAAGGGAAACCTTAATTTATAGATTTTTACAAAACTTAATGCGGTTTGATTTAATCGAAATTGCATGACCATTGGGTTTCGGTTAGACAAATTAGGGATTCATTGCATGACCATTGGGTGAATCTAATTTAAAAAAATCTACTATCATCAATAATAAATTATTAGCTAATGAACTTAGGGATTGAAGAGATTTGACCGTGTAAAAAGATAAAAATAAATGAAATCGATGTTCTAGGGTTTTTATCATATTAGAGTTTCATATTTTAGATTTTATTTTTAATAGTTTATAAAATTTTCACAACTTGATTCGATTTATTCAACTTAGATTAGGGTTATTCATACTTGTAAGTATAAAACATCCTCGTGGGATCGACACTTGTTCTACACTATACACAACACTCGACTAGGGTATACTTGCCCGAAATCGTGATATACCTAAATTGCATAACAAGTTTTTGGCGCCATTGTTGGGGATATCTTTGTATATCAACCAGGATAACCTTATTTGAGATTGAACTTTGTTATTTCTTGTTTATATTAGGGTTTAGGCTGTATAGTTACTATTTTAGATTTTGGTTTTGGAATTGTGACAATTTTTGGGAAATTTTTGTATTCTGGATAAACAGTTTGATTTGGGATGAAACGACCACTTGTTTCAAAGGATTTCGGGCCACTAAACTAAACTCATAGTGTTACTATGAGCACCATGCTATCTTGGCCAAATTCTATTATTTTCATAGGTTTTTCTATTTTTCTTTGATTTTTTAGTGACTTTTTAAATTTTAAATTTACTGTTTTAAATATCTTTTGTGCATTCTTTTGCTGTATTTTGGTGATTTTCATTTGTACATAGAGAAAACTCTCAAAACCATTCATAGATAAGTTAAGAAAGAAAAGGTGTGTAAGGTTGCAATGGATCATAAGAACAGAGTTATGAGGGAGTATTCTATACCCAGACGTCAAAATATTCAATCTAGTATTGCGAAACTTCCTATAGAAGCAAATAATTTTAAGCTTAAATCTAGTCTTATTGGCATGGTACAGGCAGATCAGTTCGGTGGCGAAGAAACCTTTGAAAACAAAATAGCCACCTGAAGAATTTTTTAGAAATCTGCGATACCATCAAAATAAATGGGGTGAGTCCAGACGCCATAAGGTTGCGTTTATTTCCTTTCTCTCTCGGGGGAAAGGCAAAGGTATGACTTTAACTTATTCCCTCCTAATCAATTCACGAATTGGAAAAAACTATCTCAAGCATTTTTAAGCAAATACTTTCTACCGGGTAAAACTGCTAAACTACGTAATGATATTACTAGTTTTAGGCAATTTAATGGTGAATCTTTATATAGTGTTTCGGAACGTTTCAAAGATTTGATTAGAAAATGTCCACATCATGGCATACCTGACTGGTTAGTTTTGCAAACTTTTTATGGTGGTCTTATAAATTCTATGAAAATTACTGTTGATACTGCGGCTGGGGGTGCTTTCATGAACAAGTCATATAATGAAGCATATGCACTATTAGATGATATGACGTCTAATCAATATAATTGGTCTAATGAATATGAAATTCCTAGACAAAGGGTTGTTATGCATGAGGTCGATAATTTTAACATGCTTAATACAAAACTTGATTCATTGATTAATGCTGTGAAAACCAATCAGACCAATCCTATGCTTAATCAGGTATATTTTTGTGAATCATGTGGAGATCCTACTCATGTGGTTTCTGATTGTCCGCAGATACAACAAGCAAGCTATTTTTCTAAGTTTGGCAGGTCTCAGAATAACCTTTACTCTAACATATATAATCCTAGGTGGATGAATCATCCTAATCTTTCATGGAGTCAAGGGGCACCACGACCAAACAACCAATCAGGCTTTATCTCTGGGAATCCACAACCACAACTAAAGGAGAGCAAAGCATCATAGGAGATAGCAATCGAGCGTTTGGCAACAACAACAAATGAAAGGTTTGAAAGACTCGAAAATAAGATTGACCAATTATTTAACATCTTTCATTCTTGTGTGCCAGACAGATTACCAAGTGACGCTGAGAAGAACCCAAGAGAGCAGGTTAATGCAGTCACATTGAAGAGTGGTAAAGAATTGCAGGAGGTATCAGATTCGTCCAAGGAGAAAGAGAACAAACAAGAGATCAGAAAAGAGATTGAGCAACCTGCAATAAAGAAGTCCAAGGAATTAGAGACAAAATAGGAAAATATTTTACCTTTTCTTGCCACTGCACAAGCATTGATTAATGTTCCTTTTAGAAAACTGACTTTAAGAATGGATAATAAAAAGATTGAGTTTAATATTTTCCATCACATGAAAAATTTTGAAAAGCAAGAGGTTTTTAGGACTGATTACACTAAAAATTTTGTTGAACATGATGTTAATATATTTTATTCAAGTGATCTTATTGAAAATTAGATTGTTAGTTCATTGCAAATCAAACATGATTTTCTAGACATTGAATATGTTGATGCATGTGCTGCTTTGAGTGTGAATTTAAGTGAATTTAATTCAAAATGTGGGTCTCATGCAAGTAAGAAAAAGAAGTTGCAATTCAATAAGTTTAAGGAAGAACAAGAGATATCTAAGAATGTGCAAATTGATAAGAAAAGGACAAAAGTATGGCAAGATGCCATGAATGGTCACAATGTGAAAATCTATGATCCGGGTTGAAGCAATGAGATTATGTCTGGCCAAAGACAATAAAGAAAGACGTTTATTGGGAGGCAACCCAATATTTTTATGATTTTCTTTAGTATTTCTTGATTTAATTTAGATTTGAGTTTCGATGGCATTTCATAGGTGAATAAGAAACCCTTGGCGCAAGAAGGAAGAAGTCGAAAAGAAGGCTATTTATTTTATTTATTTTTCACATTAAGGACAATGCTTAACTTAAGTGTGGGAGAATAAGCATGCATAGGCTGCTAATTTTTTTATATATAAAAATTTGAGTGCTAAATTTCTGTTTCGTTTTCAAAAATTTTTGCTGAATTCTTTCATGCCAACGAAAATTTTTCTTGAGTTTTCTAGTCCTTGCATGCTATTTGTGTTGAATTGGATTACATGAAAGATGATTGATATTAGTGGCTATTTGGTATATGATTAGCTATTCATCTTCTTATGGTTAATTTGAAAGACAAATAATGCAAGATTTGACACAAATTTACCTTAGTGATGATTTGAGCCTTAAAGAGCAATTTCTTGCTCTCATTCTTTTTCTTATTGAGCGTATATCACACGTGAGTTGATCATTTTAGAACTTGCTCTGTTATACATTTTGAGACCACATTCTTGATTTTCATACACTAAAATGATTAAGACACCTAGATTTACACAAATTTAGGCTTTGAAAAATACCATCCCTATCATATTATCCATTAGTTAACCCATTTGAGCCTAAACATTTTTTTTCTTTAATGACTTACATAATCTACCCCATGACCCTCATTCTTTCTAACCGCAGAGTTTGAACCTCAATTCACTAAGGTACTTATAGTTAATAGCACGACTTTCTAGTTTTTAGCATTATGATTTTTTTATGTTATCAAGTCGATGTACTAAAAAAAAAAAAAAACCAGCCCAAAAAAAAGAAGAAAAAAATTTGCTGGTTGAAAAAAAAAAGAAAAAAAATGAAAAAAGAAAAAAAAAAGAGAAAAAAAGGAGAAAAAGAAAAAAATTGAGAAAAAATGAGACATTTTTCTTTCTTGGTGCTGTTTACTCTTACAGTGAAAGTTCATTGCATTATTCTTTGCTTTGAATAAGTGATATTTCACATTATATAGTCATAGTTAGAGTCAGTATTCTCTTGCTTAGATGTAAAAGATGTCATGTTATGATACTTAAGTATTTTTAGTGAATCATTTTAACCCTACATTTTATCCATTATCCTACCCTTTACCTTAACCACATTACAACCAAATAAAGACCTTTTGATTAGTGTTTGGATTTCATATTTAAGTAGTGGAGATTTGATATATGAGCAAACTTATGGTAATGTCATCTCATCATGTTGATTTGAGTGATATATATACCCTTACATACATTGAGTGATTTGAATAGTTGAATAGTATCTCTCTTCATTCTATTGAGTGAGCCGATTGTGAGGGTGTTTGAATCTTGCATTATTCTTGATTTCAAGGAGACTATATGAGGTTTAATGACTTTTCTAGTATTAAATGCTATGAAATATTGATTGTCTTGATTGTAATTCTGGTTTGAGCATGTCGTACGCATGGTTAGAACTTGACAACAAATTGAATTGGTTTTGAAAGAAAATTATTTTTGCTTGAGGACAAGCAAACATTCAAGTGTGGGGGTATTTAATAGCAATATTTTTATACACTTGAATTATATCATTTTTAGTATTTATTTATGTGTTTTAGAATTGATTTGAACCATATTTTATGATTTTATATTGATTTATTTTCGTGGTCATTGATTTAGGAAAAATAGAGTGAACTTACTATTTTCAGATTGGACAGACAATATTTAGTATTTTAGCCATAACTTTTTATTCTGATGTCTGATTGAGACGAATTTTATGCCGTTGGAAAGAAGACTTCGAGCCCTACAACTCTTATGAAGACCTCAGAGGTTGGGTCAGACCAGAAGATGTTCAAAAATTTAGTCAAATTTACTACAGTATTGGAAAACGGAAACTGGGAATCAAAATGGAAAATTGGTACTAAAATTTCAGATTTGCATTGCTGATAATTTCAAAAATTATTCAAATTGAGGAAAATAGAATTTTCAAGTATTTGGAAGGTTAAAGATCATTATCAACCAACAAAGCAAGTTTTCAAATCAAATTCAAAGTCCAAACTTCCAAAATAGTTCAAGTTACTAAATTTTTCCTAAAGTTTTCACTCCTATATATATGTGGTAATAGGGCAGCTCCTTAGGCACGAAATTTTCTTTTATTTTTCTCATTCTTCCACCACTTTACAAACCCTTGTAGCCTCCTCCATCCCAAGAGACTTCGACCTCCATGTTCGTGCAAATAAGGGTTGTAATGTTTTCTTTTACTTTTTTATTTTTCTTTTCAATGTCTAGCTAATTTTATTTTTCCTAGGACTCGATAGATTTTATTTTTTGATTAATACATGGTTTGATTTGATTCTTTCCCTTAAGTTTTATTGCCATGATTATTATTTTGATAAGATTTTATTGTTGTTCTTAATGCTTCAAACGTTTTTTGACCCGACGTTTTGATGATTTGAGATTGAGTACATACATGACCAATATAATTGCACAAAATTAGTCCAAATAATAAAATCCATATGAAATTATGAGCATGACCATTGGATTAATTTCATGTGTGGGGATTAAAGGAAATCTTAATTTACAGATTTTCACAAAACTTAATGCGGTTTGATTTAATCGAAATTGCATGACCATTGGGTTTCGGTTAGACAAATTAAGGATTCATTGCATGACCATTGGATAAATCTAATTTAAAAAAATCTATCATCATCAATAATAAATCATTAGCCAATGAATTTAGGGATTGAAGAGATTTGACCGTGTAAAAAGATAAAAATATATGAAATCGATGTCCTAGGATTTTTATCATATTAGAGTTTCATATTTTAGATTTTATTTTTAGTAGTTTATAAAATTTTCACAACTTGATTCGATTTATTCAACTTAGATTAGGGTTATTCATACTTGGTAGTATAAAATATTCTCGTGGGATCGACACTTGTTCTACACTATACATAACACTCGACTAGAGTATACTTGCCTGAAATCGTAATATACCTAAATTGCGTAACACCAAACCTGCAAGACAAGGCACCAAGCATCTGAGCGACCATGGGCCACCAACGAAGCCCACTCATGATTTGGAGATCTTTGGGCCCTCAGATCCTAAAAGAGCTCATGGGCCTCAACCCAGCCTGTACTAGCCACTAAAGAAGGGGCTCGAGTTAGAGCCCATGCCTAGTGTCGAACCGGGGAAAACCCTTTATAAATTTTCACTGGAGTGATCGCAGCCCACTGCCCTGTGTAATGAACTTAGTGACCAGCTCGCTTGGCCCACTCTCCTTGGCACTCCCTCGACAATAATGGAAAGCAAGCAAACACACAAGCAAGCTACAAGAAATCCCTTTCCAACCTTTTTACAATCAAATACACAATGTACAAGGATAAGGGTCTAAAGGGTATTATATGTTTCCCCCAAAACAACTCCCACACCTGAGAGCTCACCCACTCAGCACACCCTATTCTAGCTCTCCCACCCGAGAGCTTTGTGTAACCTAACCTCTTGTTGCTAACACACTCACAATAGCAAACCCTATTGTTATTCTATAGAGAATTTCCACAACTCTCCATTTTCTCTCCTCTCTCTAGCACTCCCCTTTGTGCTTGGTGATTTGAGAGAGATGTCTTGAGCACTCCCATGAGCTCCCTATATATAGTTGAAGTACAACTTGACTTTTTCAAAGTTCGCATGCAAGAATCATGGCAAATTTTCTTAATCCTTCTATCCATGGGTGTTAGATTTTCCTTCCCTAGTGCCTAGGGTTTCCTCCTTTGCAAAACATCTTCTTTCATCAAGGATTTGTCAAGGAGAACCTTCCTTCATTGCTGCAGCTACAATTTCCTTTTCCTAGACTTGCCTTGCTGAAGTTTGGACCAAGGATCCCTTCCTAATGTGCTCGGCCACCTTCCCAAAGTACCAAGTCCACTTTACTTTGTGAGAAAACTCCCCCAATCATTCATTCATGCTTTCCCCACTTAGAATTTGACATTACTCAAATCAAATCCAAGTTTGCACGGAATGATGCCGGTGTGTCGCGTTGTGTACCCCACATACATGCTCCACGAGCTATCTCAAGATCCACACATGCGTTTGCAGCCATTTTTGGTTTCAATGAGCCATTTTGAAATCCATGTAGATTGTTTGAAGCACTTTTCCAAAATTCTCACATCTGCCTAAAACTCTTTCATACACGTCAACCCTTGGTGTGCCCCGTACACATGCCCCATGAGCCATCTCAAGATCGCCATGTGCAATTGAGCCTATTTTTGGTTTTAATAAGCAATTTGGTAAGTGTTGATGATTTATCAAAGCATTTTTCCAAAATTCTCACATCTGCTTGATGCTCCTTCATACACGTCCGCTGTGCCCATGCGCTGCCATGCATGCTAGCCATTATGCCACCTATGGCAAACCTTTAACTAATTGGTAGTACTTTCCTTAGCCACTATAGGCTACTGAATGCACAAAGTAGTTTTCTCAAATTACACCTGGGGACCCAAGTTTTCTATGCACCTTGGTGTGGTGTGCACTAGCCCCCGTGCATCCAGCACGTGCCATAACCCATGGCAAGGCTTGGGGGTATAACACCTAGCATGAGCCATGCTTTGGAGCATGGGCCTCCAAATTAATTAGGACCAATTTTGAATAAAAGACTTAAGCATTTGGGAGACCCTTGAAGGTGCTTTTGATGCAACATCAAAAGAGGATAAAGGCTCGAGCAAAATAAAGGAAAGCTTGGACAAGAGACCAAGATTCCCAGTGCATGTGATTCTTATGAAGCATCGAGCAACCTACATGCAATTCAAAATCTACTTTGAGCATTCTTCTTAGAATGTTAAGAAACTCTAGAATACCAAAAATCAGCTAGAAATTCAAAAGATTTCTCGATGAAAGGAAAGTTGGGACAAAAGGCCTAGAAAAAAGGATATGATTCTTAAGGAGCATCGAGCAGCCTTTGTGTAATTCCAAATTTGTTTTGAGCAATCTTCCTAGAATGGTTAAAAACTTTAGAATACCAAAAATCTAGCTGAAAGGAGAAGGATTGCTCAATGAAGTTCAAATGACCTTGAAAATAGGAATTTACCCCTATTTTTCCGTGATAAGTTTATAGCTGAGATCTTGATTGAATTAATACAAGTACTAGAGTCACAACATGTGCCCAATCAAGGAGAAAGCATAAGGAAAATGTGTGGGAAGTTATTAGTCAAGGATCTCCATCGTTTTATTAAGTTTTCTTAGAGATTTTCTTGATTTGGATTCTTTACTGTTGGAGGTGGGTCTTGATTCCATAGATTCAGCTCCTTATAACTCGAATGAATACTCAATGAAGAGACTTGAAACTTGTAAAAGACCACCAGAGAGTGTTTCGACGGGGGAGGTTTCGACATTCAAGTCAGAAAGAGTAATTTTTGAAAGGAATGAAAATAGACTAAGAGAAGAAGGGATGACAAATCTCCCTATGATTCATGTACCTAGTGTAAAGTCAAGGGAACTTATCTGGCTTCCATAACTCGAAGGCTTTTATATGGAGTCCATAAGAATTATGTACCTTCGGAGCGTTACAACCCTAGTTTCTATACAAGAAGATCCGAAAATTTTGGAGTTCAAACGTTTGAGATTGGAAATCATTATCATTTAGGAAGTTTGATTGTACGAGGAGATCCTTTTGCTTATCGATTAGATTCTCAACGGTTTTCTTCCCTATCCGTAAGATACACTTCGTGCTGAGATAGGAAACAAGAGTCACTGTGAGATTTATTTGAATATTGTCTCTGGTTGACAAGAACCGAGTAATCGGTCCCTTAGTTATCAGTCCCTTAAGAAGCTGTTGGTCATCGGTTGAACGTAGAGTGGGACGAGTAGTCGGGAGTACCGAATACTCCCACGGGTCGATTGAATAGACCTCATAGGGGAGTTAGCCAAACAGCGAATAGAATACCATAAGTGACAGATCCTTTCAGTGTTAGGGCGTCATGACCCATTCAGGAAGATGGATCCCATTGGTAGAGCGGGGTGGCATAGACCCATTTGTATTTAAGCGTATTAAACTTTTTGAATAGCAGACCTTATGCTGGCTATTGGGCATTTTTAGCATAGAGCTTTTTGAATCGGGTTCTATCATTTGTCCCTGACTTGTGGTATTGTTTCGTGAGAAATGCTCCATGAGTAATGACTTTATCGAAAAGGCACCAAACTTTTAATTTGGCGAGTGTCCTTTCGATTTTTGTCAACCGTTTTTAGTACTCCTTTAAAAGTCACGTGGTTAGGCGTATTGTGTATTTTACATCTTCTTCTATGAATTGTTCTCTCGTCTAGTGAAAGTTTTTCCTGAAAATGTTGAAGGGTTCTTATTCTTCCCACCAAATTATTAGTGAGATCCAAAACACGATGACGAAGGATGAACATAATGAAATACGATCAGATATGGCTCTGGGGGTGATCTTGCACTTGTATTACCCACCAATAGAGATAGGGCGAACAGAGCGCCCGACGATTGTGTCTCGATGTATATCCAAGTTGTTAAGTATGGAGTAAAGATCTCGTATACGGGCTCGCTTACTAAGGTGATGCAATACTGGAGGGTTTACCCTACATTACTCATTCCTAGCGCTTGGCATTTTGTGGTTGCGATAATTTTCCTGTTAGGGTTTTGCCACCTTCATTTTGATGTGGAGATTTTAGCAATTCATTTTTCACTGACACAGTGCAAGGATCAGGGTTCTATCCATGGCTGGTATCGACTACAATCTCATCTGGATTCCCACTGGAAGTTCTACTATAGTGAATTAAAGGATAAGTTCTGGATGCAAAAGTATTTCTTTGTGAGGTTCCTGAATAGGGACCTTCTGTCTGCATTGCTAAATGCAGACCAGAACTACTGTTGAAGGGGAAGCCTCTATTTCCCACTCACTATTCTCAATTTTCAGATCTGTCAGATGCTATTGTGAATCCACTTGTCGAAACATTTGAGTAGACTTGCTGGTGGATGATCAGATATTGCTTTTGGCGGGATTGCTAATTGATGAGAGAAAAAAAATTGACAGCCTATCCTACTAGAGTAGAGGGAGAAGGAGTTGGCCAATGATTTGAAGTTAATGGAGCGTTCTATCTTGGATATGATTTCTACTGATAAGGAAGCGAGGTCGAATTCCAAGAGGTCATATGAGTGCATTGAGGGGCCACTAAAGAGGGGGCCACAGAAATCAAGGAAAAGGAAAAGTCCAAGTGCCTGAATCTTTCGAGAGGGAGGAGTCACGTAAAGACGCCGAAAAGCACACATCCCCAGTTTCGTCAAGGTGCTCTGAGGAAGAAGAGGGTCATAGGGGAGCCGAAGAGCATATGTCTCCCGCTATGTCAAAACGCTCCACATCTATGATAATGGGGATGGATGGGGTAAGTAGTCAGTCGCTTGATGCGTCTTCCTCAACATAGGGTGTCGAAGAGGGTGTCCCAGTAGAAGAAGCTCCTGAGGCGGAGGTGCATATGGACGCAGCTATCCTATTAATAAGAGAGGGTCCGTCAGTGGAGTCACACGTTCTTATTGTGCCTATAGGCGAGACATATGTTCAGTCTCCTATAAAGCCACGGAGCCTTTATTATGAAAGAGCAGAGGGAGACGGGTTCCCGTTGTTTATTTTTGTTAGACCTTTTGATATTCAAAAGGATAGACAAGAGGAGAGATCAATTGTTGTCTATATAAAGGCCAGAGATTCGTCTGTGTCGATACCGAAGGGACGTTTTGACTGACTAAATGGTTTGACTTTCGGGATCCCAACTTGGAATTATCGAAGGCATCTCTAGAGTGGATGGATAAAGCCCTTCAGTCTCTTTGCTTGACGGTACTATTTCTAACCGGAACTTATCCTGTTTAGTTCTTTCCTCAGACTACAGCTTTGGCGGAACTCCAGAGGCAACAGAGGAAATAGTCAAAAAACAAGTCAACCGCTTGGGGAACTAAATCTTAGCATTACAGGATGCCTTAGAGGAGAAAGATTCCTAGGCTGAGAGCTTCTCCAATTTCTTGCTCACTGAAAAGGATGAACGGATCAAGTACTTGGAAGAGAAGCTGGCGTTGGCTGAAAAGTGATGCGAGGAGTTGGAAGCCAAGCGATAGCTTCACATGGGCAACCTGATAACTTTGAAGATATTGGTGTGGTTGGAGGAGGATTCTCTTCGGGAAGCTGAGCAGAAGATATCGTATCCTGAGGAGTCCAGTTTTAGGGACACTATAGCCCTCAGGCATTCCCAATACAGGCTTCTAGAGAGACTAAAGTATATTAAGGTAATAGCTCACGAAGTTGGGATGTATAAGGCTTTGCCTCCTTTAGAGGGGGCGGTTGGTTGGATGGCGACGAGTCAAGGTCCCATCCCTGTGGCTCTAGATAATGATCATATCGGGCTGGCTACAATTCAAGTGGTCGTGGAGTCCTCTTCTTAAGAGGTCATGGCGTTTCCTCCTTCCTGACCCAGTATGACTTTGTATTTTTTGTTCAAAAAACCTTTGGCCATATAGTGTGTTTGTCTTTTGTAAAAGTTCCTCCTTTAATTGAATACAGAATGTATCATTTTCTTTGCGTATTCTAGATATGCTTTGTTGATGATTTCCTAAGTCAATTGGTTTGTGGGGTATTGTTAACTTGTCTGGAAGTGCATCGCCTCTGTTAGAAGGGTACCCTGGTCGAACTGTGATCATACTGAAGATCAAGCTTCATCTATCGCTTCGAAAACTTAGATAATGGTGCTTCAAGAAGGGTATTCCGGTCAAACCATGATCATACTAAAGATTAGGCTTCATCTGTCACTTTGAAAATTTAGATAATGGTGCTTCAATAAAGAAGAACATCTTTTATGAGCTGACTGATGTGACATCGGTTTGTTTGGGATGGTGGATCCCATCAACAGACTAGGGCGATACGAGCTCGCTCAAGAAAATGGCTTCGATAGAAGGATCATCATGGGTGATTATTTGTAAAGGGAATTGGAGAATTTTATGTTGGGGATTGTTTTTAAAGATTTATTCATATGATTTGGGAAAATTTATGTATGTACTCTTTGTTCATCCTTGAGATTGTTGTTCGATTGTTTTTCCAAAAAAAAAAAAATTCTTCTTGTGATGTTGGACACATATCATAGAATGTCCGGGAATTGAGCATATGCCACAAATTGTAGCTACCTGTGATTGTCCTACAACCAATTGACGGACCAAAATAGTTAATTCAAAATTTTGATTTTCAAAATCTAAGTGACTTACCCATGAGTTGGATGCTCGATGCACAAAGATTGTTGTTTCTAAATTGGTGCAGTTAACTCCTTCAAAGTTCTTTCATGAATTGCCATCATTTTTTTTCTCTTCAAAAATCAATAAACAAGTAAAAAAAAAAATACAAACTAAGAACTTAGTGTAGTTCCCAGGCAACGGCGCCAAAATTTTGTTCGGATTGTCGAAACCCTCAAAATTAATACAGATTCCCCAAATACAATAGACTATAGCAATAGTGGTACCAGATCGAATTCCAAGGAAACTAAATTAATTTAATTTCTTAGTTAAGTGCTAAAAATAAAAAATTCGGGGTTTATCAAATAAATTCCTAAATTAAAAATAACAACTAAAAAAATAAGAAATAAATTAACAATGAAAATAATAAATATTAAAAGAAAATCAATCTACTAAAACATTGAATTAAATGATTCACCACATTCAATTATTTCACTGATCATTGGTTAAAAATATTTTTCGTGCAATTCAAGCGTTTAATCTTAGATTTATTAGGATAACCATAATAAATCTTGTATTTTTTTAAATTAATTGACCAAATCCAGCATCCAATCAAAACTTATCATTAATCGACTGGGTACGATAACGTTTCATATCAATATAATGATAGTATTAAGATTTGTGAAAACAGTTAAACCAAAATATAAATAATTGGGATAGTCGCAATTATTTAATTTTGTTCCATTGATTCTCTAGATTAAATATGAATATCGGTAAAAAATCTATAAACAAAATTAATATAGTTGCTACTTGTACCATTTATTCATGATAATTACGGATTACTGAAATCCTGGATAGTAATAGAAAAAAATTAATATTAAATTAAATTGTCAGATTAATCAATACTAATTTTTCATATAAATAAATCAAGAACTAACGAATAATTGAATTAAAGGGCAAGAAATTAACTTAAGAACCTAACTTCACAGTGAAGACAATCGAATAAAAATTTCTCTTGAATCAGAAAAATAAACTAACCACTTATGGTGGTGAATCTTCAATAAAAAAATAAAATAAAAATAAAAATAAAACAAAAAGAAAGAAAAAATGTTCTCAAAGAGGAGAAGAGTAAGAATGACCCCAGCACCGTCGTCCTTGCTTCTTTATATATAGTGGTTGTGAATGGTGCTGTCCTTTTTTTGGGAGAATTGAGTATTTCCTTTTTTTTTTTTTCTCCTTATGGAGCAGCCGGCCCTTTTAATTGTGTTGATGTACTGCCAACCTCTTTGGGATAAAAGCAACCATAAGATGTCCTTACCAGAATTCTTGACTGATTTTGTTTCCTTTTTCAAAAAGGAAACTTTTCCCGACAAAACAAAAACTCCTCCAATAAAAAAATAAAAATTAACTTATAAAACAATTTTACCTAAAATAAAATTCCTATTAAAATTAACTAAAACTAAAAAAAATCAAATTTCTTCTTTTTTCATAAACCCAAATAATATTTGCTCCAAATTGTCTTTTTAAGCTAATTTTGCTCCAAACTTTCAAATTTAATATCTTAAAAATAAAAATCAATAAAACCAACCATTAAAGCACTAACCAATGCAAAATCAACCCATAATAATAACAATAAATTTAACATTCTGTACATTATCACAGAAGTCGAGACGGATCGAGGCCCATTCTACAAAAGGCATCCCAAGTGAGGAGATCATAGTCAGCCTCTTGATCGACAATGACCCTCTTCACGATGTGAGATTCTATTTTGAGGGTAATGACTATGGGGTCATTGCGATGGAGATCAACCCCCACCAAATTGTCATCATCAAAGTCTATGACTGGTCTTTTTCTCTTGATAGGCGTTACGCCGGGAGTGATGGTAGTAGATATCGTCATGAGCTTTCGGAAGATCAGTTTGTTCCCACAGACGGCGCCAATCTATTTGAGGTGAGTTACGATTTCACATATACCGACTCATTGTTGACTTGAACGATTGTCGTTGACGGGATGTGAAATCTACAAAAACCGTCGGAGGGTGCTCCGGCGGGAGAGGTTCCGATATTTAAGTTAGAAATAGCGATTTTCGAATATAAGAGAAATAGACTGAGAACTCAGAGATGGAGAGATTCCCTGTGATTAGAATGCTCAATGTGAAAAGCTAAAAGCGTGTACTTGATTTGGAGGGTTTTATTGTATCTTATACATGCGAAAGTCGTATGTTGTTGGGCTGTTTCAACCCTACGTCTCTTATCGAGTTGATTCAGAAATCTCGGGAGTTAATATTCTGAAACGATCGTGATCTTTTTGTATGGGAACTTTCATTTGCTGGGAAGATCATTTCCTTAACTAAAAGATCCCGGGGGTACCGTTCTTAAGCAAAGAATAAAAGTCATTGGGGTGCTCCGGCCTTTTCTAAGGAACAATAAGGCCGTTGGCCTGTCGTTAGTCATTAGGTCAGTATGGAACCTTTGGGGATTGCTCATTCGATGGGCCAGTGGCCAAATATCCGATCGGGGAAATTATTCTCATTTTATAAATCTCTTTCGGTAAGCGGAGTAACTAAGACCCTTCGTTTGAAAGATGAGACGATTAAAACCCTTTGATAGATCAGTCGAATGTTCATTGGGAATAGTCGTTTGTGTTTACTCATCGATCGATAACTGTTCTTTGTAGATTTCCTGTATGGACCTTTCAAGTACTGATCCTTCAAATTGAATTTAGAGTTATATCTCATCAATTTGCACCTCATTTATCAACCCAAACCCTTCATCAAACAATGCCCCAACATGGTGGCATACGCATACCTTGACATATTCCATTGTTTTTAGTTTTAGAGAGTGATACGTCAGCGACAATATCATGACCTGAAGTGAAGTTAGCCGGAGTTTGATAAGCCGAATGGAAAATAGTGGTCATTCGCAGCTTATCCCTTCGCAACACCAACGCGCTTATCCTTATCATTTATCAATGTCACTGGATCAAGTGCAATATTTGACCAAGTGCGTGTGATGTGTAGGGTGTAATATTAATACCACAAACAATTGAAGCTTAAAAAGGGGGTTGGGGATGACCTGATATTTATTATGATAAAAAAGACTTTGGAGAGATTTACGTAATTTGTGGACCGCCGCCGCCAGCCAAGGACAGCACAACCTCACTGCCAGAAATACGACACCACACTACCCGTCTTACCTAACAATATATCCACATCTTTCTTACATGCCCTATCAAATAATATGTTTTTACTCCTTTACTATTGTTATTGTTATTATACGTTTTCTATTACATGTTACATTTTTGAAGTGACAAAATTATTAATTACTTCATTCATTCACCGAAAATTTTCTTCCCCCCCCCCTGGCCAAAATACCATTCGGTGAAGGCATATTAATAAACTAAATATATAAATTATTAATACTAAATTTTAATCAATAAAAGTTAAAAAAAAAACTAAATATTTAAAATACGATAAAACGAACTTTTTTTACGTAATTACATTCATAGTTATTGCTTACACATCTATCACATCACTTCTTGCGTAAATTGAAATCTATATATTTTAAATAGTTTTTTTAAAAAAAAAAAACAATAAAAAATCCATAAATTTAAAATTACACAGCATAAAAATTTTCCAATACATACGCAATCGTAGCCTTCACTTAGTTTGGAAAGCCACAAAAAGAGAGGTATTAATTGTCAACATTTGTTGCCTATGTTGACAACAAAATTAAAGAGTACAATTGCTTTCATTTGGGCATCGTACCTCGAGTCCTGACTGGTGGGTTCCGAACTCGATGAGCCCACCACCAAGGTCGTCAATCGTCTCTGCGAATATTTCGAATTTTCTAGATCTTTTTCTTTTTTTTTCTTTTGTGAGTGCCCATGTAAAAATTAGACGAAACCATCACACAAGTTCGGTGTATATAGCCTGAATTAAAGGCCAGCAAAAGACTTTTGTCCTTCCAACAAATGAAGGGAAAATCAAAAAGTCATTTTTAACCCAATTTCGATTAAGTTAAAAGAATGTTCACGACACGTATAACTGGGGAACATCCGTTCGCTTTTTTACTCTGAAACAATGAAACTGAAAGGAAATATAAACTGTAAAGAGAGTCTAATGCCCTATATCTGTAAATAAGGTGGAAGGGGTTCCGCTAAGCATTGCTTGTAAAGGGAAAGGAATTATTAAAACATACTCGGTATTTATTGTCAAGATTTTTATGAATTATCATAGAATATTTTAAATTTCATTTAAAGAGTAACACAGAAAAGAAAAGAAATAGAACAGAAAAAAAAGGAAGTAGGAATGTTTTAAAAGTCGTAGTAAAATTGGGCACCACGGGAGACCGCAGGCTGCTACAGACTATGGCTCAAATATTAATAGTGATGTTAAGCGGACTTGTTTTTCACGTCTCTTCAATTAAAATAAAACTTCTCCATCCGTCAATTCATTTGACTCCTTTGCTCTGTTCCCAAACAATCACACACGTCATCAGGCTGATCAAATGGAAGCCGAGCGATCAAAGGATGAAAAGAACGAATGGACAAGGTCACGATCGTTAAAATCCTGTAAACTGAAAATAGGAAAAGAGAGGAAAGTGTCTCTCCCATCCCCGCCCAGCATAACAAAATCAAAAGGCACAGTTGGCTCTCTCTCTCTCAACATTAAAAATATAAAAAAAAAAAAAAAAAAAAAGGAAAAAGTGTGAGGAAACAAATCAGAACGAGAAATCGAAGAAGTTGCGGGGGCCGCGGCAACATCGCATGCTTCTTCAACGCTAGAACATCTTCTCCGAGTATCCCGCGCAAGTCCCAAACTCAAAACAAACACCAACAAAGTCTTAATACGATTTCCCTTTCCTCTTTAGTTCCTGGGAGGATCCAAGCTTGCGCTTCATTGCACAAATAATATCCCAAGAGATCCCAGGCGGGGACCGATCCCCGGAACAGGGTTAATGCCAGAGATCGAGTATGGGTTGAAGATCCCGTTGCTACTCGGGGGCGGCAGCAATAACAGGGACAAGGCCCTGTTCGGCAAATATGAAATGGGGAAGCTGCTGGGGTGCGGGGCCTTCGCCAAGGTGTACCACGCGAGGGAGGTGGGTTCGGGGCAGAGCGTGGCCATCAAGGTCATCAGCAAGAAGAGGCTTGTCAGCAGCGCCTCCGCCTCCCTGATGTCCAACATCAAGCGCGAGATCTCCATCATGCGCCGCCTCCACCACCCCCACATCGTCAAGCTTCACGAGGTTCTCGCTTCGAAGACCAAGATCTACTTCGTCATGGAATTCCTCAAAGGCGGCGAGCTCTTCGCCAAGGTCGCCAAGGGCCGCTTCTCCGAGGACCTCAGCCGCCGCTACTTCCAGCAGCTTATCTCCGCCGTCGCTTACTGCCACTCCCGTGGCATCTTCCACCGTGACCTCAAGCCCGAGAACCTCCTCCTCGACGAGAATGGCGACCTCAAGATCTCCGACTTTGGGCTCAGCGCCGTCGGCGATCAGATCCGCCTCGACGGCCTCCTCCACACGCTCTGCGGCACCCCCGCCTACGTGGCCCCGGAGATCTTGACGAAGAAAGGGTACGACGGGGCCAAGGTGGACGTCTGGTCGTGCGGGGTGATCCTGTATGTACTGGTGGCGGGGTACCTGCCATTCAACGATCCCAACCTGATGGTGATGTACAAGAAGATATACAAGGGCGAGTTTAGGTGTCCCAGGTGGATGTCCTCCGACTTGAAACGGTTTTTGACTCGCCTTCTCGACACCAATCCCAAGACTCGCATCACTTTCGACGACATTATGCAGGACCCCTGGCTCACCATGGGCGGTCTGCAACACGTCAGGAAGTTCCCCCGCGACCCCGATGAGGAAGATATCTCCTCCTCCCCGATGGAACTGGAATCCCCTTCTGATACTCCCTCGGCCCTCAACGCCTTCGACCTAATCTCCTTCTCCTCCGGCTTGGATTTGTCCGGGCTGTTCGATGACTCCTATAATCCTGTTGAAGACGGCGAGCGTTTCATATCCGCGGACTCTCCGGAGAAGATAATCGGGAAAATCCAAGACTTTGCCAACAAAGAGGAAATGAGGTTGGTAAGGAAGAAGAAGGAGCGGGGATGGGGGATGGAACTGCAGGCTGGGCGTAATGGTAATTTAGTGATGGGTATACAGGTGAACCGTCTTACGGATGAACTGGTAGTAACGGAGGTTAGGAGGAGGGGAGGGGACTCTGCTTCCTACGACAAGCTCTGGAACAGCAAGCTCAGGCCGCAGCTGCTCCTAATTCATAATGACTCTGCTGCTTCAGCCTGAAGGAAAATTGATCAAATTATTAACCAGAGAGGGGGTATCTTCTTCATCTGATAATTTCTGCTTTCGGCGGCTTTTGATCGTACGCAAACCAACCCTGTCAGTCCCGTTGTTGTTTCTTCAGGAAAATAGCATTCAACCAAGATTTTCACTCTCTCTCTGTGGGGGGGGGGGGTTTATGAATAGCATTGCAGGAAAATTTAAAATATAGTTAAAAAAATAAAGAAAATTACTCGCTCCGGGTATTGAACCCGGCCTGTAAATTATACCACCCAGGTTGTTTTTTTCTTTTCCCTTTTTTTTTTCAATACAGACTCTGGGTGAACCTTGTATCTGCATTTGTAATGGTAAATGTTTTTTGATCATTTGGTTAAGACGTGTGATTGATGTAAATTAGAAGACTAGCATGCCTCAGAGGGTCATTATCAATAAATTTGAGGTCCGTATAGTCCACCAACACACCGAAACATGTCATCGATACATGATATATCTCTCGATCGGATAAACATGACCCATCCTCTCAGTGCCTATCGATTCTTCTCGATTAGTTGTCTAATTGACTAGACTCCTAAAAAAGCATCCTCTCAATACTTAGTATTATTATTTGATCAACTAAAGTAAAATTTATCTTTCCCTAAATCATAAAAACAACTTCTCGTAATTAGGAATGAAATTTTTAACTATTATCGACAAGGAAAGGAATCGGTTGACAATATGGATTTTTCCTAACTAGTAGGATTCTAATTTTTTTTTGAAAATTTTCCTTCATGAATCTTGTAATCTTGGGACAATTTCATAAGGAAATTAATATTTCTACACCCGGGAGTGTTCGAAACTTATTGTGCATGTAGACTATATATACATCATGAAGGAAATTGGCCAGGAATATTCTCTTGACTAGATACTTAGCACACAAAAGGCATTTTGTAGGTCTTATTAGTTAGAAGGCCTAATAGCCACTCATCTTGTTTGAGTCAGCAGAGCTACTACCTGTGAAGCAGAAGCCGTCACCAATAAATTACCGTCATTCATGAGAACAGACTGATTTTTCAATCAGACGAGCTTCTCATCTTCACTTCCTTCTTCTACAATCACGACACTGAACAAAAGGAAAAGATCGACAATCGGTTTTGATGATGATGATTTGGTGGGAGTTGACACCAACCAAAAAAACCCATTACTGTTGATCAAGGAGGAAATCGAGATCTTCTCTTTTGGGATGCCTTTTAACAAATGGATTTAACTCAGACTCACATTTAACCCTCTAACATACCCTTAAAGGGACTTTCTGATGAGTGCATACTTCTAGAAGGTACTATTTCGCTTGCTGTAACTTTAGGAAGACCTCCCTATCAAGCCATTACCAGAACCACTTTTAATGTGGTTAACCTATTTTCTCCTTACAACACCATCCTATGCCATTCAAGATAGATGGTCTAGAAGCATTACCAAGTACTAAACACATAAAAATAAAGTTTAGAACACTTCTCGAAGTCGCGACGCTCCATGGTGACCCCAACCCACTAACTATCCCCGTGGTGGAAAAGGAAAGAGAAATTCTTTCAATAGAAGCCTTCAAACTTAGAAATGACGCTAAACAACTGTCCAAATACAAATTCGAGAAGAAGTAATCAAAATTCCCATCACAAGTATACCCGGACAGACAGTCCAAGTTGGAGCCCACTTACCGCCTTCTCTCCAGAAAGTAATTGTGGATTGTCTTTGCAGGCATTTTAAAATCTTTACATGGTATCTATAAGACATGTCAGATATTTACCCCTTGGTTATAGTCCACAAATTGACTGTAAATGTGAGCCATAATCGTGTGAAGTAGAAAAAGAGGGTGTTCGTGATGCGACGCTGACGTGCGATACAAGAGGAGGTTCAGAAGCTTTTAATAATAAGATTTATTCAAGAAGTAAAATGTCTCGAATGGTTAGCCAATGTGATCATGGTGAAAAAGACAAACGGGAAGTGAAGAATATGTGTGAACTTCACCAATCTCAACAAGACATGCCCGAAGGACGGTTATCCACTTCCTAATATCGACAAATTGATAAACAATTTGTCAGGCCGCTAACTTTTGAGTTTTATGGATGCTACTCTAGCTACGTATGGTTCCAGAGACAAGAAGAAGACCAATTTCATCACAAAATTTAACACTTATTGTTACAGGATCATACCATTTGACTTAAAAAGGTAGGGGCGACTTCTCAGCAATTAGTTAACAAGGTTTTTATTTGACAACTCGGTAAAAACATAGAAGTCTCGTCAATGACATGCTCGTCAAGAGTACTAGTAACAAAGATCACGTTGCAGATTTGGAAGAAACATTCCAAATGCTAAAGCGCTGTAATATGAGGCTGAATCCGGTAAAGTACACCTTTAATATTACATTAGGAAAATTCTTAGGTTTTCTAATTATCAACTGGGGGATCGAGACAAATTCAAAGAAGATACATAGGACACTAAAGGAATTGCAATGCCTCATAGGAAGGATCATAGCCTTAAATCGATTTATGTCAAAATTAAGAGAGAAATACAAACCCTTCTATGACGTTTTAAAGAAGTCCTAAAGATTTGTATGGATGTCGGAATGCTAAACGGTATTCGAACAACTTAAAGAATACCTTGCATCACCCACACTACTCTCTCAGCCCATTCTTGATAAGAAACTCTACCTTTATCTCTCCATTTTTGACTGAGCATTCTGCTCTGCTCTTGGAATCTGCCACACAAAAGCTAGCGTACTATATCAACCATATACTTCCAAAGTCGGAAGTTAACTATAGACCCATCAAGAAAATGGTGTTTGCCTTAGTTATTACTGTTTGGCATCTCCGGCTTTACTTTCAAGCCCACATTATTGTAGTATTGATCAACCAGCCTCTGAAATAGGTCTTGTAAAAGAGGGCACCTTAGGTAGACTCATTAAATAGAGTATCGAGATAGGCAAATTTGACATCAAGTATTAACCGAGGCAAGCAATCAAAGGCCAAATCCTTGCTAATTTTATCCTCAAATGTATGTTCCCAACCTCCTTCAAGCGACGTCTTATTGATGACAGAGAACAATATTCATTACCGAAATGGACACTCCACATGGACGAGTCATTAAACTCCTCAGGGAGTGGAGCTGGGCTCATACTCATGGGTCCAGACAATTTTAAGATCAAGTACGCATTCCATTTTGACTTTCGATGACTAACAACCAAGCTAAACATGAGGCCCTCCTGACCGGATTATGAATCGTAACATCACTGGGAGCTCAAAATTTCAAGTTCTTTACCGATAGCCAACTGTTCATCAAACAAATCAAGGGAGCCTATGAAACTAAGGAGCCAATGATGGTGAAATACTTATGCAAGTTACAAGAAGTGATGAACAAATTTGACAAGGTGGCCTTATAGTAAATTCCTCGATTGAAGAATGTGTGAGCCGACACGGTCTCTAAGTTGGTCAGCTTTGACTCAGTTGTAACCATCCAAATGGTTTATATCAAGAGCTTACCATACCCAAGCATTGACAGAGCTGAACAGATCTTATTGGCAAATCTAAGTTGGTCAGCAATCTACCAAATCCACCTATATAGGCAACTAAGTTAAGACATAAAGCCACCCACTATACTATTATTAGTGTGGAGCTTTACAAGAAATCCTTCACACATCTATACCTAAAATGCTTAACACTTGAGGAAGGATCCATGAAGAGATAAGTGGTAATCACTTAGGCGCTCAAAATTTAGCCAATAAAGCTCTACAACAAGGATATTTTTGCCGACCATGAAGGCTGATGTGGATGATTATGTCAGAAAGTTCAACAAATATCAGTGCTTCTCATCGGTATCACGACAGCCCTCCACCAAGCTTTACCCAATAGCAAGTGTATGGTCGTTCGCATAGTGGGGAATAGATATTCTTAGGCCATTCCCACTAGCTAATGAATAGCAAAAATTTCTAGTCGTAGCAATTGACTACTTTATTAAGTGGGTAGAAATTGAATCGTTGGCCCAGATCACTATTGACAAGATACAAACTTTTGTATGGACATCCATCATCACCAGATTCAACACGCCATACGTTCTAATTATTGACAATGGAAAATAGTTTAACAATAAGAGCTTTCAAGACTTTTGCAATAAATTAGAAATCCAGTATCACTTCACTTCCATTACGTACCTGCAAACTAACGGTCTCCCTGAAATAACAAACTGAACAATACTGCAAGGACTCAAGGCCGCACTAGACAAAGTCAAAGGTTGCTGGATAGACGAGCTCTACGGTATCCTTTGGGCTTATCAAACAATGCCCCAAAGGGCAATAGGAGAACACCTTTAGTCTGACCTACGGTTGCGAAGCGATAATACTGGTGGAGATTGGAATTCACTCACTTCGGGTATGTCAATGTGATCATGAACAGAATGAGGCTGCATCACATAAACGGCTAGGCCTACTCTCAGAAATACAAGAGACTGTGACTGCTTATCAGCAACAGATGGCACGGTACTATAATAGGCGGGTCAAAACTAAAGCATTTAAATTAGGGGATTTGGGTCTCTAGAGAGTAGAAGCCACCAGTTAATCTCAACTGGGGGGCCAACTAGCGCTTAATTAGGAAGCTCCCTATCAAATATGCTTGGTAGTTCACCCAGGGACATACTGACTCAACCACCTAGACGGTTTAGCCATACCAAGAATGTGGAACTCAGAGAACTTGCACATCTACCATTAGTAATTTTATCCTTATTAGCTTTAACATTTGTTTATCAATGAAAACACTATTTCTTTTCCATCTACCGGAAAATCATTAAGTTAACGAATAGATCAGGCATATATGCTCAAGAAATACCAGCTTATTCTTCTTTCTCCTACAGAATGAAACATATCATCAATAAGGGAATTAATTCCTTGTTCGGGTAGACATGACCTAATCACTCAAAACATGTCGTCAAGAAAGAAATTAACCCTTGTTCGGGAAGACATTGTCCAATCACTTAGTTGAATACATCGAAATGTATCATCAACAAGGGAAGTAACCGTCAAAGAGAGCAAAGCGCAACCCTAATCCGACTACTGGGTAAGTCATCAAAATTTTTACTTTGACTTTGACAACTCAACTGACATACTACTTCACCATTCAAGTGACTATATCGATGGCACACCTTCCTTGGCATTTTCAAAGACTATGTATGGATAAGGTGATGACAAAACTAGCAAGTAATAATAAAAATTTTATTTAATACTATGAATGTACTTCAGAATATGCACGTGAATACAAGGTCTACATTTATACATTTACATGTCAATATACATCTTGACTAGGTTACATTAGAGAAAGATTACATAGTAAAAGGGCCAAATCAAAAATACAACTCAAGGAGTTTACGCTTTGGCCTCCCCTAAACAAATTAAACCATTGAATTCTCATTTCTTCCGTTTGACAAGCCATCCAATGTTTTCTAAACAGTCTCTCACACCCAGTAAGATATTTAAATTAAAAAAATAGTTAGATGCTAAACAGGAGTTAGGAGGAAAAAAAATAAAAATGGCCCCTGCATGCCATTGAACTAAACCCTAATAATAAAAGAGTGTAAGAGCAATGATGAGTTACAAAAAGCCAAACGGAACACAGCAGAAGCCCATCACAATAGTAGACTATGACTTTCCTAATGTCATGACAGAACCTTGTACTCATGGTTCCTTCAGTAACGGAACCCTATATCGTGA
The DNA here is from genome assembly GCA_037126225.1 of Dillenia turbinata. Lineage (NCBI taxonomy): Eukaryota > Viridiplantae > Streptophyta > Magnoliopsida > Dilleniales > Dilleniaceae > Dillenia > Dillenia turbinata. The sequence continues at coordinate 26,129,075 of JBAMMX010000015.1, read as the reverse complement.
CTTTCGCTGCCATCACTCTTTTAGAAGCCAAATCTACAGAGAAGAGAAAAAATCCTTTCAAACCTTGCTTAGAAAGCATAATTTTCTCACTCTTTCCTTGCAAACGACTGTATTATACCCAACCTCTCATTGTGATCTATATATATAGACCAAAGATGGAAACCGTATCCTCAAATCCCCCTGAAACCAGAGAAATGTTCAGCATTTAATAACCACATTATATCAATAACACTTCCTCTTATGCCTTTTCCGCTCACCCATAATACTTTGTATCCTTTCGATTTTTCCAATTATTACAACATTTACTCTACCATTAATGCCAAACGATAATACCGGCAATGCCATTTAATGTACCGCTTTAGCACCTTTTTCAAATTCCTTATGATTTCACTCTATTCTTGAATCCTTTCTTTTAGAACGGGAGTAGGGGCAAGTGATGGAGCATAGCCCAAAGGCTCACTATCATAAGATTTGAGGTCCACCAAACCTATAGTCCAACAAAAGGAATGCACCAAAACGTGTCGTTGATATAGGATATATCTCTTGGTTGGGTAGACACGATCCATCCTCTCAGTAACTATCGACACAATCCTTCTCGATTAGTCATCTGATCGGCTAGACTCCCAAGAAAGCACTCTCTCGGTACTCGGTATTGTTATTTGATCAAATAAGGTAATATTTACCTTTCTCTAAATCACGGAAGGAAGGAGATCTTTAATTGTTATCAATAATGAAAGGAATCTCTTGACAACTTGGACTTTCCCTAACTAGTAGGATTCTAAATCTCTTAAAAATCTTCCACCACAAATCTTGCAATCTTGGGACATTTTCATAAGAAAAGTAAAGTTTCTACACCCCGGGTATGTACGGAACTTATCGTCATGTAGACTATATACATTTCATGAAAGCCATCAGTTAGGTATGTTCTCTCAACTGGACACTTAGTACACAAAAGGAAACTCAGAGCTCTTTCTCTTTTTTAGTATTTTTCTCTTCGTAAAACCGTTATTTGATTTCAGTGTTAGAGTCTTCCCTGCTAGAACACTCTCTGGCAGTGGTTTGTAGATTCCGTCAGTCAGAAGGCCCAATGACCACTTATCCCGCTCAAGTTAGCAAAGCTACTATCTATGAAGCAAGACCCATCTCTAATAGTGTAATAAACCATAATGGCTATAGTAATATGATATTAAACTTTTTTAATCAAGATTTAAGTTTGAGTCATGAGAATAAAAAAAAAAATATTGAAGAGTCAATTCCTAAATTCAGTTTTACAATGAATTTTTGATAATGGTGTTCAAGTTAAGGGGAAAAAAAAAGGTTTGCAATGAAAGTTGAGGTAGAGGGCGCATTTAAAAAATGTTTCATTGATTCGTTTAAATCCTTCCAAATGCTTTATTTGACTCTTGTATATCTCTTCTCTTCAATCTTCACATGTTAGTGAGTTTGAATGGAAGTGAAAGGAATTAACTACATGTGCTTTTTTCTTTATGTATCAAGGATTCTCTGAGATCATGTTTAATTTTGTTATTAATAAATCCAATTTTTATTAGTAAATATATATTTTTTGGTAAAAAATAATTTTATGTAAAATGACAAATTAAGGAAAATCAAGACAAATTGCATAGCCTTTTATTGCTTTTTGATGGTACTTGGCTTAATAGTAGAAATTTTCCTTATTCCTATGAGATCCCAACTCTCTTATAATCATTCAATAGGAAAGGAAATCCCTAACAAATTCAAACTTTTTATAATTCTCTAGAAATCTAATTCTCTTGGACTTTTGATAAGGAAAAAAATTCTGAACCTTCTTCAATCTCAATGGATTCTGTATATTTTAAAAGTTTTTATTTCAATACCTACCATTTTGGAAGATCTCATATAGAAAGAAACTAGGGTTTTCTATATCTCTTGGAGTGCTATGTATACACAACTATACATATAGCAGAAGGAGGATGCTTAATCCTCCACATTAGAGGTACAACTTCATACCTAGTTATACACCATCAGAGGTATGACTTCTACATCGATCCTATACCATCGGAGGTACAGTTTCATGCCTAATTCTATTCATTCGGGTACGACTTTATACTCACTTGATTATACATATGTAATGCGCTTATTATATCTCTCTACATGCGTATTGCACCGAGACCACCTAGGGCCATATCCAGAGTTCTCTGTACACAATACACATGGGGGTAAATCTACACACATGACATAGGGCCATATCGAGATTCCTTGGTTTTTTATTATTACACTTATTGACTTGAGCATCAGAGTCCCCCCCAGGCTAGCCCAAGCAGGGTTTTTACTGGTTTCTCTATTGATCGCAACCCAACCGACTGTCGGTACTAGTCAACTCTACATACGGCACACAGAGGTAGCATAGGGGTTTAGTTCGGGCTCTCTCTAGATTTCCCATCCAAAAAAATCCAGTGAACTCCTCGACAATGGATCCTTGCTTTAGTCAAAAGAGCAATTAATTGTGAAGTCCAAAAGTCATCTCCAATAGATTGACATCATCCGTGGAAAATGAATGACTGACAAGCCACAAAAATTTTACGTCCTATTTCGTTCCACCAAAGAAAAGAAATGGAGATGACATTCTAAGGCCAACTACAAAGTGGGAGACAAATGTCTAACTTCTTGCCCTCTCGGCACCAACAACATAGTCCAGAACGTCTCTCAATATTGGAGTGCTCAACCACGATTTGAGTCTATCGAATACCTTACAATCAAAAATGACTTTCAGCTGGTGATAATACAGTTAAGGGTCTCGCTTCGTTAAGCACTCTCTCGGCTCCATGCCTCAAAACGTGTCATTAATATCAGTCCCAGCACCTGACCAGATTGACACTGACAATTTGGGTTCACTCAACACACCTCAGCACCATAGTGTTCAACTACGATCCGGATCCATCGAGTCAGTCGAACAACAATCAAAAGCAATTTTGAATCGATGATAACATAGTTAGGAGTACCCCTTTACTGGATAACTACGAAAATTAATCCTGTTAAACTTCTCCAGAATCTAATTTTGTTGAGCAATCATGAGACTTGGCCCTTATGCTTGGTAGTTAGCAACTTCGAAAGATAACATTCTCTCGGCATCAGAATGATCAATTATGATTCAAATCCATTGAAGGCCTCAATAAGGCTCAGTCTACCATGTTTTCTTTTGTAGTCTCAAATTCTGTTGGCCCACTCTCCTAACCAAACGAATGTGTCGTCAATAAAAGATGTACCTCCCATGCAGGTAGACACGGCCCACTCTTTTGACCAAACGAACATGTCATCAATAAGGGTACTCCTAAGCAAATAGATATGGCCCATTTCCTTGATCAAATGAATGTATCATCAATAAATGATATATCTCCCAGACAGATAGACACGATCCACTCTCACAATCAAACGAATATGTCATCGATAAGGGATGTATCTCCTAGACGAATAGGCACGAGCCACTATCTCAACCGAACAAACACGTCATCAATATGAGATGTAACTCTTGGCTGGGTAGATGTAACCCACTCCTATGGCTCTATGCTTGATTTGACATGGGATCTTACTCCTATTGTTGACTTTACACCTCAGATGGTATTCTCTCAGTTTTATGCCTCATATGGTATTTCCTTGTCCTTACGTCCCAGATGGTATTCTCTTAGCTATATGTCTCATATGGCATTCTATTGACTTTACGTCTGGGATGGTATTCTCTTAGCTATACGCCTCATATAGTATTTCCTTGGCCTTAAGTTCTAGATGGTATTCTCTTAGCTGTATGTCTCATATGGTATTTCCTTGGCTTTATGCCTCGGTTGGTATTCTCTCGGCTATACGTCTCATATGGTATTCTCTTGACTTTACGCCTCAAATAGTATTCTCTTAACTTTATCTTTCAGATGGTGTTCTCTCGACTGTATGCCTCATATGGTATTTTCTTGGCCTTACATCCCAAATGGTATTCTCTCGGCTGTATATCTGATATGGTATTTTCTTGGCTTTACGCCCCAGTTGGTATTCTCTCAGCTATACGTCTTACATGGTATTCTCTTTGCTATACACCTTATATGATGGTATTCTCTTAGCTATATGCCTCATATGATGGTGTTCTCTCGGTTGTACGTCTCATTTGGTATGCTCTTGACTTTATGCGGTCTTTTGTTTATATATGGGCCCCGATTCTCGGACAGAATTCGACTTCTTTTCTCTTAGTTTTCTATGGTTACTAGTGCACCGGATAGGATTTAACTCTCTTTTTCTTGGTATCGCTTTATAGTAGTAACAACATTGCTCCAGTATACTCTCTCAGCTTTGACACTTGGTACTCTCTTGATTACAAAACCTTTGATAACAACCCGACACTCAAGTCGCTCTAATACATAATCAACACGGGAACAAGAATGCAATGGTAATAAGCAAATCTCTTTCATTCAAGCTCTTATACACTGAACAGTATAACAGAGGAAGCAAATTCTCTATGATGAGATGACACTATTATCGGTCTTCCATCAGTTTCTTAACAACTTGTAGTCTGGTCTTATTCTCTCTTGCTACGATCTCTAACCTCTCGCACTCACCGAGAGCCTCAACGCTAGGTCAGTCTTCAGATCTTTTACCGCTATCTTTCATAACACAAGCACTATGCACTCTTGGCCACTACTCAGTTGAACAGTCTTATTCAAGTCCCTTGACCCATTGGCTCCTCAATTACTTGATGTCCCTCTCAAGTCTCCCGACTTCTCGGTATCCCGATTACCCAATCACTTGATCTCTTACTCAAGTCTCCCGACTTCTCGGTATCCCGATCACCCAATCACTTGATCTCTTACTTAAGTCTCCCGACTTCTCGATATCCCGATCACCTGGTCATTTGACTTTTCAAACACCCGATCTCCTGATTGCTCGATTTCCCATTCACTTAATCACCCGATCACTTGATCTCTTGATCATTTAGTTATTTGACCTCCTGGTCATTCGATCACTCGATCACTTGATCACCTGGTCATTCGATCTCCCGATCACTAGACCTCTTGGTCTCCCGACTCCTCGGACGCTCGACCTCTAGATCTCTCAATTTCTTAGTCATCTCATTTAATGCTCCACTTTTGTGCCTCTTCTAGTTTACTAATTAACTCTACTCCTAATACTATTTTTTCAAAATGTCATTAGGAGTGAGAGGCAAATGATGGTATCTAGCTTAATAGCAAAAACTTTCCTTATTCCCATGAGATTCTGAATGTTCCTCAATCTCAAAGGATTCTATATATTTTAAAAGTCTTTTCTATACTAAATTTTACCTCACTCTCTCTTGCTCCACCACCCGGTTACCTCACTTCCAAATCTACATATCGATAGCTCGATTAGCTTTCGACCAGCTCGTTAGCTTGATCAAGTAAGTAGCTTCTTTCGCTCACTCTCTCACACACACACACTCTCTCTGTCCCCCCCGATGGCTGCATTTTCTCTCTCCCTTTGTCTCTTACCTTGTTGCTCCCTGTCTCTCTCTATATATACCTTCCCTTCATCTCTAACAGTCGCTTCCCTTTTGAAATCCTAGATCTGTCCCTCGCTGACTTAGATTATGTAGCTTCTTTCCCTCTCCTTCTCTCTCCCTCTCTCTCTCTCCCCTGCATATCTCTCTCCTTTCATCTCTTGCCCTGTTGCTACTCTCTATCTCTGTCCATACCTTCCCACCAGAATCCCAGATCTATCCCTTGCCAACCCAGATCTATACCTTGCAAGCCTCAATCCCGTCGAACTATCCTTCAATCTTGCCAAAGAAGCCCAAGTCTAACTACATTTCTCTCTGGCTCCTCCTCTCTTTCTCTGCTTTCTCCTTGCTGATCTATCCCTCCCAGATCTACTCTCCCCTCATTCTTTCTCTCTCTTTCTCCTGTCCCCTCTATCTCATTATCTCCAACACCTCTATCTCACTATCTCGCTATCCCTTTCCCCCCTCTCTCTCTATCTCCAACACCTCTATCTCGCTACCTTGTTGTCCCTTTCCCCCCTCTCTCTCTCTTTCTCTCTGCTAATTCCAATTGGTCTCCCCATGTGCCCATCAACCCCCGATTTTCAGTCTCCCCTCATCTGAGGGGACTATTATTATTATTATTATTTACTACTACTACTATTACTACTACTCTTTATTAATATAAAATATGTTATTATGAATTTAAAGTTATTAGAATTTAAGAGATTCTAATTATTATTATCATATTTTATTACTAAAATATATTACTTTTTTATTATTATTTCGTTTGATATATTATTATTTGAAAAATTCCATTATCGCTGGTCTCAAATATGGATAAAAGAGTGGAGTTATGGTACGTTGACAGCCAGCGTAAAATCTCTTGTAAAAAAAAGTGAGAGATAAATATAGGAAAAAGGACTCTAGCGTATTGCCCAAAAGCGACGCCGCCCGACTATGGTGTCAATAGGCAAGGTTCCCGTATTTATATGGATGGGTGTGGGTAAAGAAGTTAGTCCATGAAAATAGAATTCTTCTCGCCACTTGGAACATACGATGATTAATCGGTAAGTTAGGAGAGACAAGAGAAGTAATGAATAGACAAAAGATTCGTATCATATGCCTCTAACAAACTAAGTGGGTAGGGGAGAACGTTAAAGCAGTAGAAATTTATGGTCATAATTTTTGATATACGGGTAGGGATAGAACTAAAAATAGGGTATGAATAATTATACATGAGGACTTACTAGAGAATGTAGTGGAGATAAGAAAGAAATGAGATAGGATTTTGCTTACCAAGCTACTTAATGGAAAAGATGTAATCAATATAGTTAGTGTGTATGTGTCCCAATAGGTGTAGATATAATTAGTAAAAATCAATTTTGGGAGGTTTCAGATGAATTTATACAAACTATACTTAGTGGAGAAAAGTTATTTATTGAAAATGATTTAAATGAACATATAGGAGAGAATAATAAGGGATTTGAAACAGTACATGAAAACTTTAGTTTTGAAAGTAGGAATGAGGCAGAACGTATCATTTGAGAGATGTCTAACAATGTAGAAAGAGATGTCCAACAACATTGAGAGTATAGGTAGGGAGGTTTTGGGTGTATCAAAGGGTCGAGCTTTAATAGGCAAGGAGTCATGGTGGTAAAATGAGGAAATCTAAACAGTTATATAAACTAAATAATGAATAGAATTAGCGATGCATTTGAAAAATACAAAAGTACAAAAAAGAAGGTGAAAAAACTTATTCACGAGTCAAAAAGTAAGGTGTATAACGAATTATATAAGAGATCAAAAACTAAAAATGGAGAAAAAAAGATTTACAGAATTGTCAAACTAAGGGAGAAGAAGAGAAAAAATCTAAATAATGTTAAATGTATTAAAAGTAAAATCAATAGTATACTTGTAAGGAATGGGAACATAAGAAAATGATGTAATGATTATTTTGATAATCTCTTTAATATTGAAGGTATAAGAGATAATGACAATATCACAATACCTATAGAAGCGATAAATAGAGACTTTAAATATAAAATTCGTTCCCATGAAATAAAGAAAGCCTTAAAGAGAATAAAGAATAATAAAACCTTAAGACCGGATGATATTTTTACTGAGATGTGAAAATATTTGACGAATTTGGAATAGTAATGTTAATAAATATTTTTTAACAAAATCTAGTAAATCAAGAAAATTCCTCAAATATGAAGGGAGAGCACACTTGTACCACTATATAAGAATAATGGAGACATATGAGATTGTTTAAATTATAATAGAATTAAACTATGAGTAACACTATGAAGTTATGAGAGAGAGTGATGGAATATAAATTGAAATCGGATATAAATGTCACAAAATCAATTTAGATTTATGCCAATATAATCCACCATATAAATAATTCACTTGCTAAGATATTTAATAGAGACATTTAGAGTATAAAAGAGAGATTTTTATATGGTATTCATTCGTCTAGAAAAAACATATGATATGATTTTTAGAGACATATTGTAGTGAGTATTGATAAAAAAGGGGATCTCCCTATGATACATTAATCTCATTTGAGATATATATGAGGAAACTGTTACCAATGTAAAAACTTGTAGGGGTTTAAGTGATAGTTTTCTAATAAATATTGGGCTTTATTAAGATTTGACATTAAATTCTATCAGTTTTATAATAGTAATAGATGAAATCACAAAGAGTATTCAAGAGAAAATACCATGATGTTTGTTTTTTGCAAATGATATATTACTAGTCGATGAAACAAAAGAGTGTATTAGCGCAAAATCAGAGTTATGGAGGGTCTCACTAGACTTTAAAAAATTTAGATTGAACTGATCAAAAACTGAGTATATGAAATGTATGTTTAGTGACAATCATCAGAAAGATGAAAAAGCGATTAAGTTAGAAACAATGATATACCAAAAAGTGAACGTTTTTTTATATCTTGAATCCATCATTCAAAACGATTGCAATATAAATGGGAATGTGAGTTATATGATTCAAATGAGTTGGATGAAACGAAAAAAGGCATTTGGAGTTCTTTGTGATTGCAAGATGCCATTGCACATAAAGAGAAAGTTTTATAAATCATAGTAAGACCTATACTATTATATAACATCAAGTGTTAGACCATTAAACAACAACAAATGTATAAAATATGTATAGCTGAATAAGGATATTTATGTGAATATGTGGTAAAATTAGAAAATATAGGATTAGAAATAAAGAGATACGTACTAAATTAGGAGTGAAATCAATTGTGGATAAGATGTAAGAGTATCGGCTAAAATGATTTAAACATATGCAACGAAAACAAAAAAATGCACTAGTTAGGAAAACTGAAAAATTAAGTGTAGGAGAATTAATGAAACATAGATGTAGGCCGTTAAAAACTTAAATTCAAATTATTCGAAAAGATATGATAGATATGAATTTAGTTGAGAAGATGATACTAGACAGTAATGAGTGGTGTAAAAGAATTCGAAAAAATTAAAGCCCTGCTCTTGTCATTTTAAGTTTCTATAGAATTCTTTTTTTAACTATATATATTTTCATTTCTGTTGTATTCATCTCTCTACTGACTGATCCCAAAATTTGGAATTAAGGTACAAATGGTTATTGTTATTGTTGTTGTTGTTTGATCACAATCCTTGCCATTTCGAAAGATCTCATACAGAAGGAAACTATGGTGTTCTACACCTCTTAGAATGTTATATATACAGAGCAAAAGCAACCTATTCTAAAAAACATGCAACTCTATACACAACTGCACATACAACAGAAGGAAGATACCTAATTCCCTACATCAGAGGTATGGCTTCATGTCAAGCTATACACCATCGGAGGTACGATTTCTATATCGATCCTATAACATCAGAGGTACGACTTCATGACTAATTCTATATATTTGGGTATGACTTTCTACTCACTCGATTATACATGCGTAATGTGTTTATTATCTTTGTCTATGTACGTATCGCATCGAGGCCACCTAGAGCAATATCCAGAGTTCTCTGTACATAATACACATGGGATAAATTCTACACACATGAAATAGGGCCACATCTGAGGTTCCTCAATTTTCTATTATTACACTTATTGACTTGAATATCGGAATTTCTCGTCAGGTCAACACCGGGAGGGCTTTTACAGGTTTCTCTATTGATGGCAACCCAACCGGTTACCGACACCGATCAACTTTGCATACAGCACACAGATGTAGCACAAAACTATAGTTTGGGTTCTCTTTAGATTTTCCATCCAAGAAAATCCGACAAACTCCTCGACATCAGATCCCCGCTTGAGTTGAAAAAGCAATTAACTATGGGGTCCAAAAATCATCTCCAACAATTTTAATCTTGATTATTAAGGGAACTCAAGATTGTGAATGATTGAGAAAGAACCTGTGCAATTAAAATAAAACAAAAAACCAAGCAAGATGATGCGTCGTAATCATTGAGACATAAAACTATGATTCCCCCACATTGTTTACCTTGTTTTTATGTAAATATGAACTTGATCCATGGGTAAAATAATTTATAAATTATTCGGAGACACAAATGATTCAATTTTTATTCTCCCCAGATTGGAATGCACAGCTAAATTTGACTATGATGAAATTAATGTGTGTGGGCGCGTCCAGATTTTATTAATTACTACACATTTTTTTTTTTTTTTTTGCCTTTTGAATAATCAATACGACGTTACAAGATATCCCCAATAAAATAACAGTCCTTCAGTGAATACAAGACAATAGGAAAAGGAATGGCGAGGCCTCCATCATGCTTGGGCCTGGGTATTTAACCGAAACCTAACTGGATGCCTTTTTGTTGTACGAGGAAATGTGGGTGGGGGGGCATGAGAAGAAAGCCCAGTCAAAGCGGGCATGCACACGGTGGGAGGGGGGGACTTTCTCAAGTTAAATCTCAGCATGGGGTCCAAAAGTCCCACGGTAGGCACTAACCAAGAGGGGGGGGCGAGGCGGGGGGAGGACCAAAAACAAGTAGGCTTATTGGGATTTTTACCTTTTTTTTTTGTTTTTTTTGGGGGGGGGGGTAGTGAGATCATTTAATCCTTCATTATCCAAGGTGTAAAATTTTGTAGATTATATTGTAATCCCGTCATACTTAGCCAAAGTTTGTATGTCGTAATGCAATCCCTTCATTGAAGGTGGACTTGGGCTTTACTATTTGAATAAAAATAAAAAAGTATGAACTCTAAGTGGCCTTCTTCCAAACCAGCTCACCCAGACAATAATTTAAGGACGTAGTTGTGATTGCATGGGAGTGGACAATATGGACAATGAAATGGCACACTTTTTTCTTATGCGCGTTGGCATGGATAAGTATGCTTCCTTTTTCATTTTAAAACATAATCATCTCTAAGTGGCTATATTTGAAACTCTTTTTCATTTTTTGATATTTTTTATTTTATCTCAGTAATATAGAGTCCGCATTTTAAATAAATTATTAAATTTCATCTCCGAATCTTACAGGGCGCATTATTAACGAAGGAACTAAAATAAAATAGCCCTAATTTCAGGATGTTAAATTTCGGGGATAAATTTCTGTATTCTGCCTAATAAAAAGGTGGGGTGGCATTGCGGGTGTTAAATTATAGGATGAATGAATGGAGTGTTTTGTTTCGTTAAAGCGGGGATAAGCCATGAAACAGTTGAAAAATATTGTTGTTTGTTATAAATTAAAGAGAATATTAAAGAAGAAGAAAAGAGAGAGAGAAACAGAGAGATTTTTTATTTTCTTGTATGTGTGTATAGAATGAGCTTACAAAGTGACTATTTATATAATTTGGAATGTGTACATAATTAGAAGATTTTAAAGTCAAATATTCTCTCAAATATTAAAGAGAATATTAAAGAAGAAGAAAAGAGAGAGAGAAACAGAGAGATTTTTTATTTTCTTGTATACGTGCATAGAATGAGCTTACAAAGTGAGTATTTATATAATTTGGAATGTGTACATAATTAGAAGATTTTAAAGTCAAATATTCTCTCAAATATGTGATGTTTTCATATTGTAGTATTGACATATAAAAGATATTATTAATAACAATGTGTATTCTTTTAAAATATTTATCTTCCATTCCTAGGATTTATTCCATTACATAGAGAATAAGTCTCGTTAAAACGTTACTAGGAAAAAACCCAGTGGAAAAAAATCATAATGAAGGAAAAGAGTATACTATTCAAAGTGTTTGACGATATACTTACTCCTCCTATTGAGATTATCTCTTGAGATCTTTGAGTTGATATACTTCGATTCTTTTCACCAATCTTGTAAATGTAGTAGTCGGCAGAGATTTCATAAATAAATTTACTAAATTTTTACTTGATTGAATTTGTTGAATATCTATATCACCATTCTTCTGAAATTCATGAGTGAAAAAAATTTTAGCGAAATTTGTTTTGTACTATTGCTTTTGATATATCTGTCTTTGAGTTGGACAATACATATTGCATTATTCTCATATAAGACCATCGGAGCCTCTTTTCCTAAAAATAAACGACAAACTCCTCATATATGCTGAATAACAGATTTTAACCATACGCATTAGCTACTAACTTTATAGATTATCAAAATTTTAGCATGATTAGAGATTTTAGCTACTATTGTTTGTTTCACAGAGCGCCATGAAATAGTAGTGTCATCATATATAAACACATATCCAGTTTGTGATCGAGCAATATGAGGATTAGATAAGTACGTTGCATTTATAAAACCAATCAAATTTGTTTCGGATAGTTTAGAAAATATAGACCTATATCTTTTGTACCTTATAGGTAACAAAATACATATTTTACCCCATTCCAATTGTCTTCAGATTGGACAAAAGTTATATCTTACTAATAAATTGACGGAGAATAATATATCAGGTCGTGTATATTAGCGAGATATGTGAGTGCTTTGATTGCACTAAGATGTGGTATTTTAGGAAAAAAAATCTCATCACTATTTTCTCAAGATCGGAAAGAGTCTTTATTTATATCAAGTGATCTCACAACCATTGCGGTATTTAATAGATATGCTTTGTTCATATAAAATCATTTTAGCACTTATTCTATATAAATTGTCTGATATACAAAGATTTTGTTTTCTAACTTTTTTGTTTATAATCCAATATAAAATTTTGTCTTTTCGAGATCTTTCATTTCAAATTTTTTATTCAAGTACTCTACTGCTTTTGAAAGCTCTTTAGGAGTCCCAATGATATTCAAATTATCAAAATATACTACAATAATAGTAAAATCACATCCAGATCTCTTTATAAAAATGCATGGACAAATGAGATCATTCTTATATCTCTTATTTAACAACTACTCACTAATGTGGTTATACTATATGTGATCAGATTATTTTAATCCATATAAAGATTGTTTAATTTGATCAAGTAATGTTTTCGAGAACCGGAATTACATGCTTCTAACAGTTTAAATCCTTCTTAAAGTTTTATATAAATGTCATTACCTAGTGGGTCATACAATTAAACTGTAATGATATCTATTAAGCGTAAATCAAGTCCCTTTTGTATTGTCAGACTGATTAGAAATTGAAAAGTGGTTAATCCACTATAGGAGAATATGTCGCATTATAATCAATACCGGGTCTTTGTGAAAATCCTTGTACAACTAAACGTGCTTTTTTATCTTATAATTTCATATTTCTCATTTCGTTTTCATATAAAAATCCATTTGTATTCTACTGGTTTTACACCAATAGGTATACAGACTACTGGTCTGAAAACATTTCTTTTGTTAAGGAATTTTAATTCTGCCTCAATTACATCTTTCCATTTTAGCCAAACATGTATATGTTTGCATTTTTCAATAGACATTGGTTCAAAATCCTCATTTTCATTCTCAATACTCAATGATTTGTAGTTAGCAAAAATGTCATTAACATTGACATTTCAATTCCATATTTCACCAGCCATAACATAACTTATTGAGATATCATAATTATCAATATTTTTAAGTACCTGATGTTCTTTTGGAACATTATCTATGGCTGATTCATCTTTGGGATATGTAATATTTTTATTTAAACCATCTAATTTCTTTACTTCTTTTCTATTTTGAGGATTTTTATCTTTGAAATTAATTGGTCTACCATGTTTTACATGCACTTTGGACTCATTAGCAATGTTGCATCGTCTTTCAAGGACATCAATTCTAATAGAAGCATTAATAACCAGAACATGTGACTTAGTCACTCTTTTATGGTCTTTAAATGCGTCTGACAACTGATTTGCTAAATTTTATAAATGAATTATATTTTGAACTTCCAGTTCACATTGTTTTGTACGAGAATCAAGATAAAATAATGATGATTCATTCCATCTAATTTTATTTTCAAGCCGTTTATTCTTTTCTCCACTTAATTTGGGAAAACGGATTCATCAAAATGACAATCAGCAAAACAAGTCGTAAACAAATGTCCTGTTATGAGTTTAATAAATTTAATAATTGATGGAGATTTAGACCCAATGTATATCCCCAATCTCCTTTGAGGTCCCATCTTAGTTCATTGTAGTGGAGTAATAGGAACATATACTGCACATCCAAAAATTCTTAGATAAGAGATATTTGGTTCCTGATTATGAACCAAATGTAATAGGGGGAAATAGTTACTACTTGTTGGCCAGATGCGAATAAGCATTGTTACATGTAAAACAGTATGTCTCCAAGCAGAAACTAGTAATTTTACTCTCATAAGCAATGGTCTTCCAATTAACTGGATACACTTAATGAGCGATTTTGCTAAATCATTTTGAGTGTGAATATGTGTTACAGAATGTTCTATACTTATCCCAATCGACATACAATATTTATCAAATCTTTGGGATATAAATTCATCAACATTATCAAGATGAATTTTCTTGATCGGATAATCTAGAAAATGTACACGTAATCTAATTAACTGAACAAATAATCTCAGAAACATAAGGTTGTAAGTTGATAATAATGATACATGTAACCACCTAGTTGATGCATCAATTAAAACCATAAAATTTTTGAAATGGTCCACATAAGGAGTGTATAAGTCTACAAATATCTTCATGTATTCATTCCAAAAATTTCAAGAGACTCATAATTTATTTTAATTGGGATACTCTCATAATTAATTTGCCTTGCGAGCAAACAATACAAGTAAATTCATTGGACTAAAGAATTTTCTGGTTCTTCAAAAAATATCGACATGAATCATTTATAATCTTTCACATTATTATTGACTCGGGATGGTCTAACCGGTCATACCAAACAATAAAATCATTTAACTAAATAAACTTCTGATTTACTATTGCATATGTTTCTTTTGCATTAATGTATGTGTAATACAAACCGAATGAATATGTTGGTAATTTTTCTAATATGCTTTTGTCATCCAAAATTATACTCGTAATATGAAGGTAGTCAACGTTTCCTTCATTTGTTGTCACAATATGATATCCATTTTTGCGGATATATTTAAAACTCAATAATTTTCTTTGAAATCTGGAAGTGTATAATGTTTCATCAATTTCAAATTTAGTTCCCCCTGGCAAGAGTATATTAGCTCTTCTGGAACCTTCTATCAATTTTGTACTTCCAAATATTGTATTAACATTGACCTTTTGCATTATCAGATAAGAAAAATATTTCTTTTCTTTTAATATAGTATGCATAGTGGCACTACTTGTGAGACAAATATCTCCACCATTCATTACCAATCAAGTGGTTAATTTTTCCTTTAGGGAGACATTTATGTTCTATTGGAGTTTTCAATTAATTTTATACTGTCACTTATGATATTAATAGTTGTTTCTCCTAATTTCAAGCAGGAAAAGTAATTCTTATTTTTGAGTAATAGTTGTTTTTTCCAACTTCAGGCATGAGAAGTAACACTTATTATAATACTATCAATGAGACATTTATCTTTCTCATCTTTTATTGATCTCAAAATATTTTCAAAACTTTTTAAGAACTTATATTGTCTTTTTCCATCATTATTGTCCCACTTCTAGTGGTGACGAATTTGCATGACCACTTCTGAATTCAAAATATTTTGAGTCCTTTTTTCAATATTGTTACTGCATGAGCAAATTTGAAACATGAAATGTGAAGAATTTTCTAACATATCTTTCCTAATAATATTTTCTCCACATAACCTTTCCATGATATGAACAACCATCTTCAAGTGGTTGTACTTTTTCACCATTATTATTCCTTCAAATTATTTTAGTGGTGTTTTCAAGACCCATTACATGTAGATGTATTTTTGTATCTAATACATATGATAAATAATTTTTTCTCATAATATTAACAGCCACAAATTCAAGTTTTGCAAGGTTTGACATTATCAACTATAATAAGTAAAGAGAAAATAAATAACACATTTATAAAATATATATATTAATGAAAACTTATTAATTAAATACGTGGTATTGTTATACCAAATCTATATTTTATAAAAGACCTTTAGACTAGAAACCTGCAAAATCTGGTTTTCAATCTATATACTTAATCAATAATAAAGTTATTAAATTAAGTAAATAATAAACATAACAAAACTATAGTAGTTCTTTTTCTAATATGGAAGATCAAAATAAGCTGTAACTTCAAAGTATATTTTGAAAGAACCATAATATTCAATAAAATCTTTATATAAAATGATAAATGAAAATTATAGAAAATTCATACCAAATAATGCTTATTTTTTGTTGGTGAGAACTTCGTACTCAGTTGGGCAAAATTTTGACTGATAACGTATTATAAATTAAAGAGAATATTAAAAAAGAAGAAAATAGAGAGAGAGAGAGAGAGAGAACAAATAGATTTCTCATTCTCTTGTATGTATATATAAAATGAGCTTACAAAGGAGGTATTATACAACTTGGGATATGTACATAATTAGAAGGTTCCAAAGTCAAATATTCTCCTAAATATGTAATTTTTCCATATTGTGGTATTGATATATAAAAGATACTACTAATAATAATGTGTATCCTTCTAAAATATTTACTTTCTATATATTGAATATCCACCCAAATTTTCTAGTGTTTATAACATTTTTTTTATTTTTAAAAGTTATAACTCTTTTTCTTTTTTTAAAAAGATATAAATTTGGTAGAAAAAGTTGACCTTTTTAGAATAGAGAAAAAAAAAGGGAAAAACTACAAAATTGCATATGAACTTCTACATTTTTGCAAATAATCCCTCAACTTTTAATTTTTGCAATGTCTTGTGTTGAGCTGCCAAAATTTGATAATATTGGTCATATGTCCAACCATCCGTTAAATTTGACTGTATATCCTTTGGTAGAATTACAAATCTCTCTCTCTCTCTCTCTCTCTCTCTCTCTCTCTCCCTCTCCTCTTCCTCTTTCTCCATCTTTTAATTGAAAAATTATTAAAAATTTAATAATAATAACAGTAATTTCATAAATATTTATAACGACTCGTATAAAACTTATCTCTTTGTTTCCCTTTTCCTAGAAAATGTGAAACTTAAAGAGATGTGATTGAAGAGAGATGATCATAATATTGGCATCAAATGGCAATCTTAATGCTACTGATAGTGATTGAAGATTTGTATGTGGATGACAAAGATTTTAAAGAGGGAGAGATGGAGTCCATAGTGAAGTAGAGATTCAAAAGGAGAAGAGAGATGGTGTTCACTTTGATTAGGGATTTATTTTTTTTTTCATATCATTATTATTGTTGTTGTTGTCGTCATCGTCATTAATGCCAAAAAATGATCTTAGCAGATTGTCATTTTGAGCTCCCGCAGAACCGTAGTCGAAGGACCAGATCTACACCTCATAAACCTAAACCGCCCTCTCAAAAACTTAAATCTATCCCTTGACCACTTAGATCTACCCTCGTATCCCTCTCTCCTTGCTGACCCTCGATCTTCATCTTTGTCTGTGAAACTTTCGCTCTTAGGCTTCGTCGTCTCCACCTTTGTCTATTCCTTGGTCTGTGAAACCCTCCGATCCACCCTCAACCTATCCTCTCGATCATTCGTCATCTTCATTTTTTGGATCTGTCATCTTCTATCATATTCTCCTACCTTCAACAGTGAAACTCTCACCTCTAGTTTGGCTCAGACCTCATCGTCTACCTCAAAATCTTCGTCTTGCTCCTCGGCTTCACATTCATCTGCGAAGCTCAGATCTGCTTCGATTGTCTTAGTCTTCATTTGTCATTCTCGATATAGCTCTCTGTATAGCTCAGACTCCGTCTTCGTCTTCGTTCGTCTTTGATCGTCATCTTCGTCTGTATCCGTCTCCATCGATTCCTCTGTTGCTTCGCCACCTGTTGGTTCATTTGCTCCTCTGATTATTCCTCAGCTTTGGATTGTATTATTATATTACTAAAAGTAACAATAGCTTTGAATTTTATTACTATATTACTAATAATAATAAGTAATAATAATAGCTTTGGATGTTATTAATTGTGTTTTTAACTGTGTTTGTATTAATAATTGCATTCCCTTCCGGCCCACCATTCCCTCCCTTCTCAAACATTGTTCTTCTGTGTTTGAAGGTGCACTGTTCTCCTGTGTTAACATCCCCACTAATTGCTTAGTTTAGTAATTTTGTAGCATTATTCCGATTAAGATTGTTACTATTACTATTAAAAATAGTGTTATTATTACTATTAAAATAGTATTATTATTATTAGTAGCAATAATAATAATAATATATTATTAACATTATTGTTAGTGGTGTTGTTGCTGTTGTTAGCATTATTGTTATTGTTGTTTGCTTATTATTAGTATTGATGTGTGTTGTTGTTTTATTATCATCATTGTTGTTAGCATTATAGTTATTATTATTGTTGTTTGTTTATTACTATTTCTTTGGTTTGGTATCAGCATTGGTATTGAGTTTATTATTGTTGTTGTTGCTTCATGTTTGGTACATTATCTGGTTGTTTGTTCATTATTGTCATTGTTAGTTAGTTATTCAGTTACTCATATTTATTATTTGTTTACATTATTTATTTAGTAATTGTATTTTTAATAGTACTATTACTATATTAGTATCAATATTATTATTATTACTATAAATATATTGCTATGAATTTAAAATTATTAAAATATAGAATTTTTCAAACTCACAGTGGTATAATTGTAATATAAAGTTTAGTACTTTATTATTACCATAGATATATATATAGTTTTTTTTAATATTTATTTATTATTATTATTATTATTATTATTTACATATTATTATTTGAAAAACTACGTCACGGCCAGTCCCAAGCTCGGATAAAGGAGTAGGGTTGCGGTAGGCTGACAACCAGTGTAAAAATCTTTTGTCAAATTACAAATGGGAGACAAATATAGGAAAACGTATGGGGCGGTTTCTCCTCAGTGATGCGCTACATCGGATCCCGGGTGTAGTGACAAGTTACTAAGGGATATTAGGGTGTGGACAAATAAAATAGTCCATGAGGATAGGATTCGCTTAACCAGTTGGAACATAGGATCTCTAATCGGAAAGTTAGGATGTGAAATAATAAATAGAAGAAAAATTAAGATCATGTGTCTTCAAGAAACCAAATGGGTGGGAGAGAAGGTTAGAGTAATAGAGTCTTATGGTCATAAGTTTTGGTACATAGGTAGAGATATAACTAAAAAAGGGGTATGAATAATTATATATAGAGATCTATGATGAGAGGTAGTTGAGAGAAGAAGATATAGAGATAGAATGATGCTTGTCAAGTTAGTAAATAAAAAAAACGTAATTAATATAGTTAGCGTGTACGCGTCCCAAATAGGTGTAAATGCAATTAGTAAGAAACAATTTTGGGATGATCTAGATGAATTTATACAAACTATACCAAGTAACGAGAAGTTATTTATTGGAGGAGATCTAAATGGACATGTAGGAGAGAAAAACGAGGAATTCGAAACCGTACACGGAAACTTTGGATTCGGCCATAGGAATGAGGCGGGAAGTACAATTCTAGAGTTTGCAGTTACGTTTGATTTGGTACTAGTAAATACGTTCTTTAAGAAAAAAGAGTCACACATAGTTACCTATAGAAGTGGATCAAATACTAGTCAAATAGATTTTTTTCTCACTAGAAGAGGTGATATAACGATTTATAAGGATTGTAAGGTCATACTGGGGGAGAGTGTAATGACTCAGCACAGACTCTTCGTTTTAGACGGACGAGTGCCTAAACAACAAAAACAATATCAACCATATATGGAGCTAAGAATTAAGTGGTGGAAACTGAAAGAGGAAAATGTGACGAGTTTTAGGGATTAAGTAATTGGAGTAACAAATTAGTCTGTCAATGATAACACAGAAATAATGTGGAATGATATGTCTAATAATATTAAAAGTATAGGTAGAGAGGTCTTGGAGTATCCAAGGGCGGGGCTCCAAGAGGCAAAGAGTCATGGTGGTGGAACGAAGAAATAGAAACTGCGATCCGAATCAAAATAGAGTGCTATAGGAATCTTAAAAATGATAGTAGTAGCGAGACCTATGAAAAATACAAAAAGACAAAAAAGACATAAAAAAAATTATCCATGAATCAAAAAGTAAAGTGTATAACAAATTGTACAAGAGACTAGAGACTCAAGACGGGGAGAGAGAGATCTATAGAATTGCCAAACTCAGGGAGAGGAAGGGACAAGATATAAATAAGATTAGATATATTAAGAGTGCAGCAAATAGTACAGTTGTAAGAAACGAGGATATAAGAAAGAGGTGGGGGCCATATTTTAATAATTTATTTAATATTGAGAGTACAATAAATAAAGAAAATTTAGAGATATCTATAGAAGAGATTAATAGAGATTTTAAATGTAAGATCCGGCCCCATGAAGTAAATGAGGCTATAAAGAGAATAGGAAATAACAAAGCCATAGGACCTGATGGCATTCCTATCGAGGTGTGGAAATGTTTGAGAGAATTCAGAATAACAATGTTAATGGCTCTTTTTAACAAAATTTGATAAACAAAGAAAATGTCACACCCATGGAGAGAGGGCACAATTGTCACGCTTTATAAGAATAAAGGGGACGTTCAAGATTGCTCCAATTATAGAGGAATTAAAATCACGAGTCATATGATGAAGTTATGGGAGAGAGTGATAGAGTATAGATTGAGACGGGAGATAAGTGTGTCTCAGAATCAATTCAGATTTATACCCGGGCGATCCACCACTGAAACAATTCACTTACTAAGACAGTTGATAGAGACATTTAGAGCGCAAAAAAGAGATCTACATATGGTATTCATTGACCTTGAGAAAGCATATGATAGAGTTCCCAGAGACATGTTGTGGTGGGCGCTCATGAGGAAATGGATCTCTTTGAAATATATTAATCTTGTTAGGAATATGTATGAAGGAGTTGTAACCAATGTAAGGATTTGCGGGGGGCTGAGTGGTAGCTTTTCTATTAACATTGGGCTACATCAAGGTTCGGCATTGAGTCCTTTATTATTTGTAATTGTGATATATGAAATCATAAAAAATATTCAAGATGAAATACCATGATATATGCTATTCGTAAATGATATAATTTTGGTTGATGAAACTAGAGAGGGTATCAGTACTAAATTAGAGTTATGGAGGAATACGTTAGAATCTAAAGGATTTAGATTGAGTAGATCTAAAACTGAGTATATGATGTGTAATTTTAGTGACAACCATCAGAACAATGAAAAAACGATTAGTTTGGAAGGAAGAGAAGTCCCAAAGAGCAAAAGATTTAGATATCTTGGTTCCATCATCCAAAATGATGGCAATATAGATGGAGATGTCAATAATAGAATTCAAGCGGGTTGGATGAAATGGAGAAAGGCATTTGGAGTGCTCTATGATCGCACGATGTCATTACATTTAAAGGAAAAAATCTATAGGACCATAGTAAGACCTGCTTTATTATATGGCACTGAATATTGGGCCATTAAACAGCAACAAGAGCAAAAAATAGTTGTAACTGAAATGAGAATGTTTTGGTGGATGTGTGGTAGAACTAGAAATGATAGAATTAGAAATGACGAAATACATAATAACCTAGGAGTTAGTTCAATTGTAGACAAGATGCGAGATTACCTCTAAAATGGTTTAGACATATGCAGCGAAGGCCTATGGGCGCACCTGTTAGGAAGGCAGATAACTTAAATATATGAAAATTAATAAAACGTAGAGGTAGACCATTGAAAGCGTGGATACAATGCATTCGTAAGGAAATGATAGTGATGGATTTAGTTGAGAAGATGGTCTTAGATAGGAATGAGTGGCGTAGGAGAATCCGCACAAACTAAATCTTCTTCTTCCTCTTCTTCTCCTTCTTTCTTTCTTCTTTTTCTTTTATTTTTATTTTTATTTTTATTTTTATTTTTATTTTTTTTTACGATTTCATTATTTGTTTCTGATATAATAGACTCCAAATTTTGAGACAGAAGGTTTATGTTGTTATTGTTGTTGTTGTATGTATGTATGTATGACAGTGCCGTTTGTGCTTGGAGGTGTAAAAAACCAACTTCCCTTATAGAGAGATTGTGTAACATTTTTGAAGATTACCAAAACTATGATTATAGACTTTCTGTATATTTTGGATCTTTCGAAATAGGAAAATTCATATTACAGTTGGGGAGACCTGCAAAGGTTTATATCATTAACAGGTTTACCTCTGGAGAAGATGACAATGAAGCCACATCAAATCAAAAAAGATTTAAATTCATTAAAAATTTCCTTCCTTATCAAGTAGTTACGACTACGATTCATATGTGACAAGGATTGATTCGATAGAGACCAAGAGGTTGAGGGGTCAAGATCATCTGACCTCTTCTCCTAATAGGCCCATTAGAGTCTGGGCTTTAATGGTAACAGACTGTTTTGGTCATAAGCTATCAAACCTGGTAGCACATTTGCCCCCACTCCTAATGTCAATTTTGAGAAATTGGCATTAGGTGTGAATTAAATGCTATAGTAATTGGGTGATTTGAAAAGGCATGAAGTGTTATGGTTAAGTGGGAAAACATATTGAGAAGTATTATAGACGTAATGCGGTTATTAAATGTCTAATGCTTCTTCGATTTTCAAGGGATTATGATGTTACAGCTTCCACCCTCCAAACATGTGAGCGTGTGTGTGTGTATCACGGGCTACGTTGGGATTTAATAGGGTTATTTATGGGGGGTGAGTTAGGGAAGAGATTGCGTTGCCGAAGGGGGGTCAAAAGTTTAAGAAAGTTTTTATTCTTTAGTGGGTTTGGCATTCAAGGAAGGTATGGTGACTAAGGCTGCGGGTACAAAGTTTTGTCAATGAAAGAACTATGGGTACAAGGTCCCGTCACGATGGTTGGAAAGTCATAGCCTAACGTAATGATGGCCTTGTACCGAAGTATTCTGACTAGACTCCTACAACTCATCATTGCTCTTATGCTCTTTGTTATTAGGGTTTGAGAGTAGTTTGATGGGTTGCAATATCCTTTCTAGCTTTAGTTTAGCATATATCTTTTTTTTCTAGTTTTAGTATCACATTGGTGCTAGACAGGAGTTATGAGATTCATAGAGTTCATCTACGAATTTATCAACTAAAGCATTGGACACTTTATCAAAAGAAAGGTGTTTGGGCAAGAAGAGCTTATTTGTTTGAGAAGATGAAGATGTTTTTTGGCACACTCTTTTGAGTTATACTCTTTGGTTTTGTAGTCTTTCTTTGGTGTAATAGGCCAATATTAGAATATATAAACACATACTTTCTATTGTATTCAAACACGTATTATAATACTGTATTGAAATAAAAATTTTTTACTTACTTGTCAATCCTACTATTGCCAAACGAGGAGAGTTTGGTCCATTTATAATTTAAGATAGTCGTATTCGAGTGGCATAATCAAGAGAGTGATCCAAATGGTGAGGGGTGTAACCAAGAGAGTAACACAAATGGTGAGGCTAGAACAGGTCTATTAAGGCATTAGAGCCAGAGCGATAACTTTGTTCGCTTGCTTGGTTATCGAATTCGATAACTGTTGTGAGCTTTGAAAGATTTTACTAGATCGTAAGTCTGACAGGATGCTAAAGCGCACACTGAGATAATACTATAGAGGGCGTCTATTGAGAGCCATCTGCTCAGGACTATGATCTTGTATAGAGGCTAATGATGGGTACCAAACTCATGTGCGGCATTCGAGTTGAGATTCTGTTGGGAGCCACCTGCTTCATATAGAGGCTAAGGATGGGTACAAAACTCATTTATGGCATTCAAGTCAAGAGTCTGTTGGGAGACACCTGCTCAGTAGTATAATCCTGTATAGAGGCCAAGGGTGGGTACGAAACCCATGTGCAATGTTTGGGCCAAGAGACAGGGCCTGTGCTGCGTAGAATAGGAGAGTAGGAACCTAATTTGTCAATATCATGTAAAAAGACAGTTTTATTACTAATGATTCGTAACATATATCAAGACTGGAGAAATAAGAAAATTTATAGATAGTGGATATGTAAATTGTCCGAGTTCCATGCCCTGGGTATGGTAGAACCATTTAGATGAGAGAGCTTATAGGTTCCTGGTTGGACCACCGAGCACACTAGGTAGCGACAATCTCCATGTCATCTCGAAAGATGTGCAACCTCAGACACGCACTTCGAGACTCCACAAGGCTAACCTGTTATCAATTTGAATTTAATCCACATTTTAATCAATGTAATCATAAAATATTATCCATATGATCTCTCCCAAAATGAAATAGTGAAGTCTCAATCTCTTTAATACAAAGTGGCAAATCAAAACATAAACATATATTTACAAAAGTATTAAACGTTATACAAATAACTCATAATACAACATAACTCCGCTTTTATTGACCTTTTCCATGAATCCATCTATGACCACATAAATCCAAAATGAGGCTATCTTACATGAAGTGCAAAATTCCAGACAAAACGGATCTCACAGATCTCCAAAAGAAGGCCCTTTATCTGCACTTACTATCTACAAACCTGAAAACAGAAGGAAAAGAGTGAGATGAGTACACATGTATCCAGTGAGTGAAAAATCTATGTATATGCCAATGAGTGGGAGTGTGATCATGTTCTAAAACTATTATCAATAAATTCCATATTACTATTGTAAAAGCATTCACAAGTTCACAAGCATTCACAAAGCATTAATAATCAATGCATTCAAAGTGAAACATTTCTATTTGCATCAAATGGGTTGCATTTCATTCAAAACTTTGAAACTGCTGAAAACATACTTTCCAATCCAAAACCTTAGCCAGGATCAAGGACTGGAACCACTAAGGGTTTTATTTCATCATTTGTTTAAAAAATATCACATCCTTGGTGTTGACTTGGACATCACCATTGGTGACTCATGGCTGTCTAACCGTAACTTTGGATAAGTTAATACCCTGCATCATACTATCCCAATCCAATATCCGACTTCACTCATACCGCTCTTCCTCCCACCAGTCATGAGTGAGCAATAAACCACAGCAACTACGTGAACAATCGGTCACCAAAAATAGAGTTTTCATTTACAATCAAATACCAAAACCAATTTGCAACCCATACTTCTTTTTGTCCCAATGAACTTCAATCATCAAACAATGTAAAATTATGTGGCAATAATATCTCAAAGTTCACATTTACAACATCATAGTTCATGAAAACATATCACACTCAAATAAAGTTATAAAATCACATTTCAAAATAAAATATTCAAAACACATAAAAAAATTTCTCATTAAATAAGACATAAAAGTCACTCTCACAGTTTGGAAAGAGTATGCACTCCCACTAATCCAAAGTCTCAACTTCATCCCGGTTCAATGGACCTTAACCTAATGGTTATATAAATTACAATATAGAACTTAGATTAGATATTATCTAATGCTACTAAGATGTCAAATGCATAATATGAAAAGTGGAAAATGTCTCTATACTTAAAGTGTTCATTACCCATTTCCAATATTCATCCTCATATTTTTATGTCTTAGAAAAATAACTGCACTTAAAACTATCATTCTTGGATTGTAAAACTTCTAGTTTCCACTTAAAAACTAGCCATAAAATAATAATTTTTATGTTTATAGCTTAAATCTACTCCAATAGCACAAAGACATGGAGATTTATCCTATGTGATTTGGACTGCATAATTTCTAATCTGCACTGTCATGGAAACATAGTTGTAACTTTCACTATACATATCCAAATCATATGATTTTTATTTTAAATTAAATATAAGACATAGATCTACAAAGTTTATGTTCAGAGCTTAGCCTAATTCAACTTAGAAGGCATCTCAAAATCGAGCCAAATCTCAACCGAAATAGGGAAAAATCAGGGGATTATTCTGCAGAATGTCTTAATTTGAAAATTCACTAAAAATCCAATTCTCATCAGAATCTAACCAATCATATCTCATTTTTAAGGTTTCAATGTTCAATCCAATCTTTCATCACTCTTCTAAGTTCAGTTCATGAAACATGGTGTTTATCCCTATTTCAATGATAAATAGAAATTTAAAACTATGGAGTTAAAGCTTACCTTGTACTTGATTCAGGGATTCACATCAGTCCCCCAATAAGATCACCCTTAAATAGCAAACTTCTTGCATCAATTTGTACTAATCCTCGCTTTTTCTTATGATCAACCCAAAGACTTTGCTAGAATGTGTTAAGAGCAAGCTAGAAAGGATTAGGAATTATAATTCATGCTGGAGAATTGCTTTGTAGAACTATGTAGATGGAAAAGAAAGAAGGAAAAGGTAAAATAATGAAGAATTATTGAAGATTCAAGTATAAGGCTTCTCTTTCTCTCTCTCTCTCTCTCTCTCTCTCTCTCCACATCCAAGGCAAGTTTACTTCTCTTTCACTTCCTTGCCTTTTCTTTTTCTCCAATCACTCAAGTCCACATAACACACATCTCTCTCACCAAACACTTCACACTTGTCCTTTATTCAATAGAACACTTTAAAGACACTTTGACTTCTTTGTATTTTATTAACAAACAGAAAAAAAAAGTGAGCAAAACACAATGAAAGAAGAGCAAAACATTGGGCTTGTTTTGTGAACCATAATTCTAATGTTGGTCATGCAAATATGCTTCAATTCAAGTGTTAGGCTTCTAGGTAATTTCTAATATTTGGACTCTAAAAATTTGGGCTTGTAATGACTTCCTCTCAAGTTTTGGACTCCCAAATTAAACTCAAGTGTGGGACAAAATTGGGGCTGCATGGGTTGGATAGCTAATTGAATTTGAGCTCCAAAATTGGACTTTAAGAATTGGACTTCACCACCATTTCTTGATTCACCAAATTTCATGGTTCATATTTACTACATAAAAATTGATTTTATAGATTGCAAAGCATTCATGAAATTAAACCGTAGTTTCAGGTTTTACAGGTATAGGTCTTCCTAGTTTGATGTGAGCATTCCTCTTGGCTATAGCTGCCCAATAGCTTCCACCTTCTAAAAGACTAGATCTCCTGCTTGAATGTTCTAACTCACACCCTTCTATTATAATATCGGACAATTCGTTATTGGTAGGAGGCCATACAGGCTAATGCAATGTCTCGAAGCTTTGACAGTAGGTTTAGTTTCTCATGTACTACAGATTGGTTGGTTTCTTGTTGATGTTGCTCTACATAGAGCGAGTGAATGTCTATCTCTATAGACAGTACTCCTTCGCAACCATAAGTTAAGCTGAAAGGTATTTCTCCCATGGCCGTTCTGGGGGTGGTTCAATAGGTCCAGAGAATTTCATAGAGTTCATCTAACCGTTGGTCCTTCACTTCAATCAAGGTCATCTTAAGTTCTTGAGGATTGTTTGGTTTGTGATCTCGACCAGGCCATTAGCTTGTGGGTAAGCAACAGAAGTAAAATGATGTTGAATCTCGAGTTTGTTATATAACTTCTTAAGGTTCTTATTGTTGAACTTCTTTCCGTTATCAGTGACGAGGACATGGGGTAGACTAAACTTGATGATAATGGATGTCCATATAAATGCTTGAAGTTTGCTAGTTGTTATCTAAGCCAAGGGTTTGGCTTCCACCCACTTAGTGAAATAATCAATGGTGGCAATAAAACAATAAGGAATTTTCCTTGTTCGGTTGCTTATGGGAATGGTCCAGTATGTCTATCCCCAATTGTGTGAATGGTCACGGGCTGGCAAGGGGACAAAGTTTGGAAAAAGATTAGTGAGGAACCAAAGAGAAGCATTGGCATTTATGTAACACTGAAAATTCGGTGTTAGAAGAATTTCTATTTAGTTTATTGAAAATATAGAAAAAAAAATTGGACTGTAAATGATTTTAGACTTGAATGTAACACCGAGAAAATTTGCTAGTTAAATTTTCATTTATTGTTATTTCATGAGATGAGAAAAGAATTTGTAATTTATTTGATATATATATATATATATTGTGTAAGCATTCAATGGTTTAGTGGCTAAAATCTTTTTGGACAAAGTTTAGGTCTTGAGATCAATTCTCATGGGAGGCACACGTGAAGGTAAGTTTGAATCTGTTGTGAATTGATTTTTGTGTGCGTGTGTGTGTGTGAAGCCGAATGGGAGAGAGAGAGTGCATAATTCGATTCATGAAGGGTAAGTTGATTTAAGAGAGAGAAAGAATTGATTTGTTAAAAAGAGAGAGAGAGAGAGAGGAAATCAATTTGCCAAGGGGCAAACCGAATTCAAATGGCTGCAGAAGACACTTATGTGGCTTGGAAGGAGGAAATCGATTTCTCCAAAAGGGGAAATCGATTTATTAAGCGTGCAGAGCACACTTCTGTGACTTGAGGTGCATAAATCAATTCATCAAGTGATGAATCGATTTATGTGGACTTATGGAAATCGAATGGGATAATTGATGAATCGACTTGAGGGATGAGCAAATCAATTTGTGCATTAGTGGGAATGGAAAATGACCAAATTGCTCCCTAAATGCAATAAAATCCAAGAAATTCCTAAGGGCAAAACAGTAATTTCACCCCTAAATTAATGAAAAAGGGATGAAATTCATTCATTTATTCCATTTTCTTTCTCTTCTTCGAACAGCATGTTCTCCTCCTTCTCCCTACATTAATTTTTCTCCTACCCACCTCATTTGATTTTTCTTCCCACCAAATTAATTTCTCCCCACCTAAATTCATTTTATGGACTTCCAAAACTTCGGTTAAACTCAAGGATCGAAAGATTTAGTGGAATGGGAATGTTGTTCTATGAAGGGGAAAATTAAGGTTTTTGAAACCCAACCCCCAAAACTTAATCAAATTCCAAAATCAAGGTAATTTCTCCTCTCTAAACTTAGGTTTAGTCTTCTCATTACTAGATTGTGATTTATTATTGAAATGTTGAAAATTTTGTTGGAATTTATAAACCCTAAAAATGATAGTAAATTGACATTGTCATTGTGATTATTGGTTTAGAAAGGCAAATTGGGAATTGAAAAAAGAATTGCATTGGACTTGAGTTGGAAATTGGGAGTGAATACCCTCCCAAGAGGTGAGTGGATGGTTATGTGCATATGAATGGGTAAATTGTTTTCAATTATGATTTATAAATTGAATTTTGAAATGAATTTGCAAAATGGATTCGAAATTACTTTGTGATTATGGTATGTTTGAAACGAAATTGTGAAATATCCATGACTCTTGAATTTCATTATTGAATTATTTGCACCATGTTACTTTAGGATACTCATGTTGTCACGCCCCGAACCGGGAATCGTGAACAGCCGCCCGTTGCCCTGGATGCCGGCTATATTTCTACAGAAAATCAGGCAGAACCTCCCCATAAATCGGAGGTCTCCCATGTACAATTTAAACCTGTATAAACCTGTATAAATCAAGATCATCCTGAAAATAAAACAATGGCCATCCCGGCCTCTCCAAAACCCATCAACCACAGCAGACATCCAGAACAACGCTAGGCTAAGTAAATCACTAACAGTCCTAACCACAGACCTCTACTGTCATGCCCAACTAGAGCATGAGCAGCCGCCACACTGAGCGGACCTAAAATTTTATATATCATATAATAGTTTCCCAAGTAAAGAGTTTACAAGTTTACAAATGCCTCAATACAAGCATAATATGAGAGTTTCACAACAATGTCCATAAATATTACAGTCATCCCATAAAAATATACAAGGCCAACTACGGGCCTCAATAAGACCTCGCAGGGTCAAAATAAATTTCGTAATTCATATTTCAATTTAAACTTTAGGTCTCACCTTCCTGGACGTCAAGTACACCCAAACTCTATACTCTGAGATGTCGCTCCAGCACAAATATCCTGTCTGGGGGAGGAAAGAAGAGGGGTGAGTATCTATGGGAGGATACTCAATGAGTGAGGGGAAGGACATCGTGCTATCAATATCAAGTGTGAACTTGGAGTGTCAAAGCATGTAATATAATATCGGGCATAGGAAAACAGCGTGCAGTTTTAAACATATCTCAAGGCACACAGCACAAAATAATATATGCATCCATCAATGTATCAAATCACATGAGAAGAGCGGCCGAATAAACAACCCCGGCAATGGTCTACCTCGACCAAGAACGGGCGCATTGGGGGTTTTCACAATGCAATTATCAAAAATGGCTCTCTACCCCAATGTTGGCCACAGACTACTCCAACTAGCCTGTAAATAATAATAATAATAATCATATACGTATAAATAGTCGGCCGTGTATGATGCCCCCGCCCAGTGCTAGACAAAGATAACGTCCTCCCCCGATGAGGGTTCAACCTGGGACAACCATACACACGACAATCTGGCGGATACCTTCGGCCGAAGCGTATCCGGACACAAGGGGTGCCGCTACCAGACGTCCTTCGTAGCTACGGAACAATATCAAATCAGCCGGGCACGTGGCCCCATGCATCCCAACACCATTTCGGCCGGGCATATAGCCCCATGCATCGTATAATAATATCAGCCGGGCATACAGCCCAATGTACGTATAAATCTATTCAAAACCATGTGCCAATGCAAGTGGAAGCATTTAAAACGCATCAATATATCAAAAGGGTGGCACGATATTCAGTTATCAAACTCATGGATGCATATCAATAAAATCAGCAGTTGGGACACTCCAATGGTCACAAAAATATGTACATATATACTTATCAAAATCCAAAAGTTCAATTTTCACACGTATAGAAATCATGTCATTTGAAAATCGATAAAACATGGTTTATCAATCAATAGTAGATGTCGTAGTCCCACTCACAATATACGGGAGGGTGGTCACTCCCTATTTCCACAATCAAACCGAACTCGACTCCTCGAGTCTCCAACAAGATCAACCTAGGGTTTCTCGGTTTGCAGACCTAGCTTCCGGTCGCCAGGAGACTCAAGCTCGAACCTATGCCAGGCTGTGACTTAGGGTTCTCAGAGGCCTAGTGGTGACTGTTGATTTGGGGCTTCCGCAAGTGGCAGAAGGCGCGCGAGCAGGGAGGCAGCACAGCAGCGCGCGTAGGAGGGGCGGGCAAAGGCCGCGTGCGGGAGCCGTCAGGGGCCATGGGACAGGGCTGTCGCAGGCGCAGAGGTGCGCCCTCCCGGGAGCAGGGCAGGGCAGTCGCGCGAGCAGCCGCGCGAGAGATAGGTGGCGACCCGTGGTGGGTCGCGGTGGCGGTTGGGGGTGGATGCGCCGGCGGACAACGACTGAGTCGCGGCGGAGGGAGAGAGGATTCGGGTGAGAGCGAAGGAGATCGCGAGGGAGTGAGAGACAGAGAGAGAGAGAGAAACAGAGGAAGAGAGAAGCCGAGAGAGAGAGAAAGAGAGGGGAGGAAGAAAGAGCGAGATGCGGTGGTGACCCGCGGTGGTGTACCATGGCCGGCTGTGTATGGTGAGGGAGAGGAGAAGACCGAAAGGCGGAGAGAGAAAGAGGAGGAGAGAGAGAGAGAAATTAGGGCTTTAAGCCCTAATTTCGAAATTTTTTTATTTTTTATTTATTTTACTGTTTTTATTATTATTATTATTATTATTATTATTATTATTATTATTATTATTATTATTATTATTATTATATATTTCTTTTTATAAATAAATTATAAATAATTAAATGAGTAATGTATAATTTAATAAATGAATAAAAATTCATCTATATATTTTTATACTCACTTTATTTTACAAATCGGAAATACGGATACATTAAATATCCCAAAAAT
Organism: Dillenia turbinata; assembly: GCA_037126225.1. NCBI lineage: Eukaryota > Viridiplantae > Streptophyta > Magnoliopsida > Dilleniales > Dilleniaceae > Dillenia > Dillenia turbinata. Next base: position 26,097,437 of record JBAMMX010000015.1, on the reverse strand, counting down.
TTCAAATTACATACCTCAAAATCGAAAATCAATAAAAATAAAAATCTCTCTCTATATATAAACTGAGAAATATTTTATTTAATTTCATGAACAGAAATACCTGTACGGACACCGCAGTGTCGGTGTTACATTTTCTAACCCCCTAAAAACAAGTTTCGTCCTCGAAACTTAAAGAAGGCCTTACCGAAACAAATAGGAAAAGGCTGCGAAGCGCCTATGGGTCACTGATGCTTGGCCATCATCTGCTGACAACTAGGCATCAAACAACGAACTCTCTCTGTATTACTTTACTCAATAATCCACATAATAATTCATGTATAAATAATGAGAATACTAACCTCCAAACAGAATAATCCAATAATAGAGCACAAGCCACCTTTTGTTCAAATTCCCTATCAAACCCATGAATTCCGTGTCGATAAATGTACGAGCATCAATATTTTAAAAATTTGCTCTTGCAGCTAATGCACAATAAAATCTTTTATATCGCAATACCTTTCCATTTTATTTATGCTCAACACCAATTCAAGCTTTGTACACATGAATTTCCTTGAGATGTTTTAAATTCTGAAATTATTTATAGCTTGCTTCCTTCAAAAGTAAAATAGACCTAACTACCAAACTTGAAAGCTTTTCCTACTATCCCCAGAATTTTCTTCATCAATTTATAAAGTTAAAGCCTCTTTAGCAAGAAAATGTCACTAGCAATCTAGAAAACCATTTGGTATTCCTTATTTAATTCCAAGGGGATCCATCGATCCATGAGTATACCATATACAAGAATCCTAGGACCGAAATATGTTAACTGAACAAAAGTCCTACTAAAACTTCATAAAATATCGGTGGTCGAATTTCCTCAAGAAATCTTCCTATCGCAATAAATCTGAAATCTCATCACCCATAACCTCCCACGAATTGAGGGCATCACCATGTAACAATCTCTCTTTTACTCGTAGCCTCTATAGACTGTATCTTGAATGATATGCTTGCCAAAATGAGTGACTATCATAATCTCCCAATCAAGTGACGAGAGAGGCCTATCAGAATGGCGAGCGAATGTGTCGCTCACATATAAAAGCTTCGACCCGATATCTATGAGAATACAGGCATCAATACCAAATATTCGTATGATACTTAAAAATAAGAAGAGGTTAAAACATTTAAAATACTAAGAAAAGTAAACATATATATATATATATCAAACTAGTTAAGCTTTAAAAGCTTTAACTAGTCAAAATTGTACATCAATATCATGATATACTAAATCCCATAAAGAGCGTACAACAAAAGCGCTACACTGAGGGGTCCGCGGGAGGATCCCCCCCTAATAACACTAGGGTTTGCCGATGTGTCCTCCTGGGTCGTCACAAACACACGAGCCTGGGCCCTAGGCTGCTGTCGTGACGGTCCTGACACTGTACTACTCCCGGCTGCAGTCCGAGGAGCGGTAAGAGCTGAGTATGCAGGTACCCCCTGCTGGCCTGTGCCAGAAGTACCAGTACGACTCTGTAAAGTCGATCCTCGACCTAAATCCAGGCAGACACTCAAAATATGACCTTGCTTCCCACACTGGAAGCAAGTAACCCGTATTCTTCATGCCCCGTATGCATGGTGGTTGCCGCATTTGCGGCAGAAAGGCTATCTCTATGTCGTAAACTGTGTAGTGACACTAGAGGCTGGTGCCCCAAAACTCTGTGGTCGAGGTGGTGACATCTGCACCCAACGGGTGGTGTACGACTCATACACCTGCCTAAATACATCTATTGATGGTGATGGAACCGTGGCTATAATAGCCGGCTGAGAAAGTGCTAGAAGGATACACATGATGAGGAAACATCCTCAGGTATTCTAGATATCTCAGGTACAAATCTAGTACCTCGTCTAGTAATCATAATCTCACAAAGGAAGACCTTAAATTTGAAATGATTCAAAGATTAGGATTAGTTACGAAGTAACTAACCCCCCTAAATGAATAAACTTATCAGTTTAAGAACTGATAGAACCAATATGCTAGGTTAGATACGCACCGTATCTAACCCCCTAAAAGAATAACTCATATGCCTAAAACCGTTGTACTGGGATCTCATGACTGTAATGAAACTCTCATATGCATTGAGGACTTTTAAATGTACTTGGGAAAAATTTCAAAACTATTCTCTAAAATACAGCTCTCAACCTAGAGCTCTGATACCAACCGAACTGTCACGCCCCGAACCGGGAATCGTGAACAGCCGCCCGTTGCCCTGGATGCCGGCTATATTTCTACAGAAAATCAGGCAGAACCTCCCCATAAATCGGAGGTCTCCCATGTACAATTTAAACCTGTATAAACCTGTATAAATCAAGATCATCCTGAAAATAAAACAATGGCCATCCCGGCCTCTCCAAAACCCATCAACCACAGCAGACATCCAGAACAACGCTAGGCTAAGTAAATCACTAACAGTCCTAACCACAGACCTCTACTGTCATGCCCAACTAGAGCATGAGCAGCCGCCACACTGAGCGGACCTAAAATTTTATATATCATATAATAGTTTCCCAAGTAAAGAGTTTACAAGTTTACAAATGCCTCAATACAAGCATAATATGAGAGTTTCACAACAATGTCCATAAATATTACAGTCATCCCATAAAAATATACAAGGCCAACTACGGGCCTCAATAAGACCTCGCAGGGTCAAAATAAATTTCGTAATTCATATTTCAATTTAAACTTTAGGTCTCACCTTCCTGGACGTCAAGTACACCCAAACTCTATACTCTGAGATGTCGCTCCAGCACAAATATCCTGTCTGGGGGAGGAAAGAAGAGGGGTGAGTATCTATGGGAGGATACTCAATGAGTGAGGGGAAGGACATCGTGCTATCAATATCAAGTGTGAACTTGGAGTGTCAAAGCATGTAATATAATATCGGGCATAGGAAAACAGCGTGCAGTTTTAAACATATCTCAAGGCACACAGCACAAAATAATATATGCATCCATCAATGTATCAAATCACATGAGAAGAGCGGCCGAATAAACAACCCCGGCAATGGTCTACCTCGACCAAGAACGGGCGCATTGGGGGTTTTCACAATGCAATTATCAAAAATGGCTCTCTACCCCAATGTTGGCCACAGACTACTCCAACTAGCCTGTAAATAATAATAATAATAATAATCATATACGTATAAATAGTCGGCCGTGTATGATGCCCCCGCCCAGTGCTAGACAAAGATAACGTCCTCCCCCGATGAGGGTTCAACCTGGGACAACCATACACACGACAATCTGGCGGATACCTTCGGCCGAAGCGTATCCGGACACAAGGGGTGCCGCTACCAGACGTCCTTCGTAGCTACGGAACAATATCAAATCAGCCGGGCACGTGGCCCCATGCATCCCAACACCATTTCGGCCGGGCATATAGCCCCATGCATCGTATAATAATATCAGCCGGGCATACAGCCCAATGTACGTATAAATCTATTCAAAACCATGTGCCAATGCAAGTGGAAGCATTTAAAACGCATCAATATATCAAAAGGGTGGCACGATATTCAGTTATCAAACTCATGGATGCATATCAATAAAATCAGCAGTTGGGACACTCCAATGGTCACAAAAATATGTACATATATACTTATCAAAATCCAAAAGTTCAATTTTCACACGTATAGAAATCATGTCATTTGAAAATCGATAAAACATGGTTTATCAATCAATAGTAGATGTCGTAGTCCCACTCACAATATACGGGAGGGTGGTCACTCCCTATTTCCACAATCAAACCGAACTCGACTCCTCGAGTCTCCAACAAGATCAACCTAGGGTTTCTCGGTTTGCAGACCTAGCTTCCAGTCGCCAGGAGACTCAAGCTCGAACCTATGCCAGGCTGTGACTTAGGGTTCTCAGAGGCCTATTGGTGACTGTTGATTTGGGGCTTCCGCAAGTGGCAGAAGGCGCGCGAGCAGGGAGGCAGCACAGCAGCGCGCGCAGGAGGCAGGCAAGGGGCGCGTGCGGGAGCGGGGCCGAGCAGTCCAGGCTGGGACAGGTCCGCAAGAGAGGTGCGCGCTGGGAGCAGGGCAGCCGCGCGAGAGATAGGTGGCGACCCGTGGTGGGTCGCGGTGGCGGTTGGGGGTGGATGCGCCGGCGGACAACGACTGAGTCGCGGCGGAGGGAGAGAGGATTCGGGTGAGAGCGAAGGAGATCGCGAGGGAGTGAGAGACAGAGAGAGAGAGAAACAGAGGAAGAGAGAAGCCGAGAGAGAGAGAGAAAGAGAGGGGAGGAAGAAAGAGCGAGATGCGGTGGTGACCCGCGGTGGTGAACCGCGGCGGCGCGGCGGGGCTGTGCGGGTGAGGGAGAGGAGAAGACCGAAAGGCGGAGAGAGAAAGAGGAGAGAGAGAGAGAAATTAGGGCTTTAAGCCCTAATTTCGAAATTTTTTTTTTTTTTTTTTAATTTTACTATTTTTATTTTTATTATTATTATTATTATTATTATTATTATTATTATTATTATTATTATTATATATTTCTTTTTATAAATAAATTATAAATAATTAAATGAGTAATGTATAATTTAATAAATGAATAAAAATTCATCTATATATTTTTATACTCACTTTATTTTACAAATCAGAAATACGGATACATTAAATATCCCAAAAATTTCAAATTACATACCTCAAAATCGAAAATCAATAAAAATAAAAATCTCTCTCTATATATAAACAGAGAAATATTTTATTTAATTTCATGAACAGAAATACCTGTACGGACACCGCAGTGTCGGTGTTACACATGTGAACTGTGAAATGTTGTTCTACCTTGTATTTGAGTATGAATTGATTGATAAATTGAGTTTGGGAACATGGTGCTAGGAAAAATGACTATACTTTAAGTCTTGCCACGGACCCGGCCATCGGGGCGGCGTGGTTAAGGCTGATTGAATTTTGGTTTGATGGTAGGTGGGTTGGAGAGCCTCCTCAAGTCGCCGTAAGAACGTGGTAGCACCCCACGGAGCTCTAGGCCAATGCCAAGGTGAAGAAGAATTTATGAAAATCGTGAAAAATCCATTGGTGGATCCTACCAACAGCCATTGGTAGGAAATTGTTTTCGGCAAATCCCAAAATTGTGGAAATGAAAATTTAAGCCATTGAATTGCATAATTGAGTCATGGTGATTTGATATGAATGTTTATATGCAAAAGATTTTATTTATTGCATTGAATTACATTTAATATATGTGCTTGGTATTACCACCCTTACCTCTCATTTCACTACAAAATTAACGCAATATACAGACGGTGACTTTTATTATCGGTGAATTTTAGTGACGATTTTTTATGATTTTTAGAGACACTTTCGACGAAATCGTTAGGAAATGTATACATTTTCTGATGATATAAAATTGTCAGTCAGAATAAGTTTATCAACCGTTAGTAAAGTAGCAAAACCGTCTATAAAAACTGATATTCAATTTTGACGACTAGTAGTTGTGGTCCTTAAATATAGTAGTGTATAAAGATAATTTAAAAACAATCACTATATAATTCTTCTTTTCTGTCACTTAACAATACCGTTTGTATAAATTTTTTATCTATACTGACTAATATATTTTACCGTTTGTAAATGTCATCTATCATTCAGACGGTTATCATTTGTCATCGACAAATGTGACAATTTTTAGTGATGGTTTGGAAAAAGTTACTATATGAGTTTTTTTAGTAACGGTTAAATCATATCATTGATATAAATTTATACTTATACTAACCTAATTATTACACCGTTTGTAAAAGGAATCTTTAATTAAAATAATTATTAATTGTCGTCAACACTATCGGTAGAGGTAATATTGTAATTTTATAATAAATTATATTCATAACTAGTAATAATATAGTGATAACTAAAATTGTGATAAGTTTAAGATAACTAATAGTAATATAGTAGTAATTTAAATTGTGTTAAGTTTATATTAAATAGTAGTAATATAGTGATAATTAATAGTAATATAGTAATAATTTTAATTGTGTTAAGTTTTTTATAATTAGTAGTAATATAGTTATAACTAATAGTAATCAGTGGTAAGCTTAAATTGTGGTATAATATAATCAACAGTAATATAATGATAATTAATAGTAATATAATGGTAACTAATAGAAATATAGTAGTAATTAGTAGTAAAATGTAGTAAGTTTATAATAACTAGTGTATAGTTGTAACTAGTAGTAGTAGTAATTAGTAGTAATATATAGTGATAATTTAAATTGTTCTTACCCGCCTTCGATTTTCGCTTCCCGCCTTCGATTCCCGCTTCCCGCTTCTCGCTTTCCGCTTCCCGCTTCCCGCCTTCGATTCCCTCTTAAATTGTCACACATTTTTTTTTTAAAACACAACTTCCGTTTTCGATTCTCTCTTCTATTTCAAAACCTAACTTTTTTACATAATTTTTCGCTCTTCATAACTTCCCACCTTTAATCCCCACTAATTCTAATTCATCCTATTGTTTATCCTAAATATCAATTTAAGAGTTCGTTCTAATTACCTCCCAATCATTGGATCGAAAATAGAGAGTTTGTCCACCATCGGTTGAAATGAGATTTATATAATTTAGAATTAATACTTGAATAGGAGAAAGGAACTAATTTGGGTTGTTTTTGTGGTATACAAAAACACCATTAACGTAATATGATTTTACATTACTACATTATTATATGTAATGCTATTTAAGATAAACTCAATAATGTCGTGTCATTGTGGAGTACTATTATAATATGAAATCATGTAACTAATTAATACATAACATATAGTATTACTTTGACAATTCTTATACAATTCATTAATAAATTAGATATTATTAATTTAAATAATAGTACATGATATTCAATATTAGTAATTAGATAAAATTAGTAATGAAAATTAATATTAGTAGTATTAGTAATTTAAATAATACTATATAATTATATAAATTAGTAATTATCAATATTATATAATCTAATAATCAATATCCAATATCCATCCATTTTAAAGTTTGGTTAAGACAATAAAATATGATTTATCCGATTGAATTTTATCAAACTAGTTAGCATAGTTAGCCGGTATAAAATAGTTTACTTCTTCCTCGAGGTACATTATAATATCTCTTCACTTAGATTAATTTTTTATATGATTAGTTATTGTTACGTTATATTATAAATTTTCTGATTTTATTTAATCAATTATATTATTATTAATATTATGAATAATATTATATATGTTAAGAAATAAAGAAAAAAATTATTTGTGGTAATGCGGGTGTCTGTGCACCCTCACGAGCACCGCGTGCTAATGGTAAGTAGTGATAATTTATGATAAGTAGTAGTGCGGTAGTGGTAAGTAGTGATAATTTGTGGTAAGTAGTGGTAATGCAGATATCTAGGTAGTAAGTAGTGGTAACTAGCAATATGTAGTGGTAATTCAGTGACCATGTGGTAATTAATTATATCAAATTCTAAAAATTAATTATATGATATAATTTTATATAAATTTCAACAAAAATAACAAATAAAAAAATGAAAATATTATATAATTTTATATAAAATCCAAAACTAATCTATCAATATAATTAATTAAACTAATATAATTAAATAATATTAAATATCATGTATTTAATTATACTCACATAATCACATAATTAATTACACTATTACATTCTAAATTATAAATAAAATTGTAAAATAATTACTATTATATTATTTAGTTGAGACATTTAGACTAACTTGTAAAATAATTACTATTATATTAATATATATTTCTATATAATACTAATATATTAGTATAACTTATTGTTAAATTATATATTAATATATTATATTATAACAAATATTATTATTATATTAATATTATATACATAGTATTATATTTTATATTATTGTATTACATATTATTATATTATATTTTAACACATTAACATTAAATTATATACTAATGTATTATATTATGATAAATTATAATATATTTTATAAATTACTTATTAAATTATAATATAATTTTAATTATATTATATATTTTACAGCGATTTAATATTTTATTTTTTCTAACAAAACAATTAAAAAAATGAAAAAAAAAAAAAAAAAAAAAAAAACAGAGTGGGGGGCGCAGCTGGTGCCCTTGCCCCTTTTTTTTGCAAAGGGCTACCCTCTTTGTTTTTTTTTTTTTTTTTTTTTTAATATAATCTAAACCACTAAATAATTATATTTAATTACATAAATTAATTATTTTTAATTATTTTAGCTTTAAATCATTTGTTAATAATTATTATATTTAAACAATTATTATTTGACATAGTATTATATTTAAACAATTATTATTACATAATTAATTAATAATTATTTATCTTTAATTATATATTATTTTATATATTATTTTTTAAAATCCTTCACTATATACATAATTATATGAAAAAGATCTAATTCTAAAATTAATTATCATTATTATTTTATTTTATATAAATTCTAAAAAATAATTAACAATAATAATTTTAATTAATAATTTTTTGACAAAAAAATTGGAGCCAAAAACATATTTTACTTTTTTAATTTTTATTTATATCCTATTAATTTTTTGGGATAATATTTTAAACAAATATTATAAATTTAGCAAATATGGTAATATATAGTAACGAATAGTAACCAATAGCTTGTAGCTTGTGAGCCTAGTAACATATAGTAACCAATGATATATAACATAATGAAAGCACCTGGCGCCCGGCATAGGGGGCTCCTGGCGCCCGGCATAGGGGGCTCCTGGCGCCCGCCTCCATACGCGGGCGCCCGCCCTTCTCATTTGCAAAACACAAAGGGCAGGCGCCAGGCAGCCCTTGCCTGGCGCCCACCCTATTTGTTTTTTTTTTTTTTTGTTTTTTTTTTTTACATCTAATAAAATCACAGTATAAATAATTATATTATAATTGTTACCCTATAATATATATTAATTCAATATATTTTTAAAGGTAAAATAGTTAAGTAAATAATTATATTTAATTATATAAATTAATTATTTTTAATTGTTTTACCTTTAAAAGATAATTATTATATTTAAATAATTATTATATTATAACATAGTATTATATTTAAACAATTATTATACAATATAGTATTACATAATTAACTAATAATTATTTATCAAAATAATCCATTTGCTATGGTAGATGAAAATAATCTAATTATAAATCTTAAATTTTAATATAGTAAAAATTGAAAAAATTATATAAAATTACATGTTATAAACTTAAAGGAAAAATACGTGAAGGACTAAAAATATATAAAAAATATGAAATGATTGGCAATTGTATGGATTGTAATATAAAAAAAGACTACATAGATGAAAAAAAGCACTCGAAAAAAGAGCAAACAAAAAATGTGAAAAAAATTAAAAAAAAATGATGAGTTTTGAAATTGGTAATTTCAAAATTTTTCTTCTTCGTAGAAACTTTTCTCTCAATGCTCTCCTCAAAATCCTCAATGTTAATACAAATTTTTCAAAACTCTTAAATAGAAATTTTAACTCAATCAAAAATTCTTCAACCCTCATTTTTAACTTAACATAACGGATAAACTAAATATCGGATGAGCATTGTTATGAGTAAATATCGGATGAGTATTGTTATGAGTATGATAAAGTATTGTAATAAATGATAGATGCCAAATATTAAAATTGCATTACAAGGGGTAGATGACTCTCAAATGGATCATTTATCGTAAATAGAGATAATAAAAGAATTTGTGGTCATGTCCAATGGCTGCTTACCCTTAGAGATAATATAAAAAGTCCATTCTTTTATGCACGCATTGGAACTTTATTTTATTCTCATTGCAACATTTATTATTGATGAACAACAAATCTGAAGTCAAAGGGAATGTTTCCTTTCTCAATGAGACAAAGGAATAAAGGAAAGAATACCAACTAGAATGGGTTCTCATATTTTTTTTCTGGCATATGAAAGGAGCGGGCGCCCGCTTGGGGAAGCTCAGGCGCCCGCCCGGGGCAATTTGTAAAAAATAGGGCGGGCGCCGGCCCTGCTCGCCCTTTTTTTTTTTTTTTTTTTTAATCTATTCTAAAACCACAATAGATTAATTTAATCTCATCATCTTCATTCATTCGTATGTATTAATTCATCTCCTCCATCTCCATTTTCAAGATTAATATTTATAATTTTATGTAATATTCAATGTGGCAACCAGTAGTAAGAGTGGTAATCTGTGATAACGCCCATGTAACAGTGGTAAGTAGTGATATCTAGTGGGCGACCGCAAGGATGTGCGCCCATTATATAGATGTTTTTAATAAGAAAAATTTTAAAAATTAATTATATGATATAATTTTAAATAATTTCCAACAAAACAACAAGTAATAAAAAATATGAATATTATATAATTTTATATAAAATCCAAAACTAATTTATCAACATAATTAATTATACTAATATAATTAATTATACCATTACATTCTCATTATTTACAATATTAAAAATTTACAATATTATTTTCTTTTGGGAAAAAAATTATTTATAATAATATAATTTACATTCTTTTCTTTTATTTAAAAAATATCAAAAATTTATTTTAATATTTTGACTTTACCTTTTTAATAATAATTGATTATTAATAATATTAAATTAAAATTAAAATAATTGGTGATATAATTTTTAAATGTGACATGTGTGAATTTTTAAATAATCTAAAAGAAAACTAAACATGTGTAGGTGGGTAAAAGTGTCCAAAAAATGGAGGGAAATAAAATTTTAAAAAAAGAGCGAGTTTTTAAATTTTTGTGAAAATAAGACGATGAGTATCTTTAAAACCATGAAAACTCTCTGATTTCCTTTCATTCCTTTTAAAACTCTCATCTGCTCTCCAAACTTTCAAAATCCATCGAAAAAACTATCACTCAACCAAACTCTGTTCAACCAAAATTTTCACTCAATTGAACTCTATACTATATTTTCATTGAAACTTTGTAAAGTTTTGTCACCTGTTCAAAACATCCAGTTGAGTCTAAAGAAGTCACTCTGTTGAGATGAGCAACCATTTTGGGATTAAAAAGTCCAACCATCAACCATCCGAGAAGCAGATAGTTTGTTACCAGGTTTAAAAATAAAAATAAGGTAAAGAGGTACTTCCCGGAAGAACAATTATATTTGATCATTATGATTTTTTTTAAAAAAAAAATTGTTATTTTGTTGCTAATGTATTTATATTTGTATGTATTCTTTTATCATTAATATAATTAATATTTTAGATTGTAACAATATTTATCTTCGGGTTGTTATCTTGATTGTAATATAATATTTATAATATTTATAATGATTGAAAACAAATGACCATGAAACAAACCCAGAATAAAAAAAATAGAACAGTCTGGCACCCATCCCCAATAGGCGGGCGCCCGCTCAAGAGGGGGACTGGCGCCCGCCAAGGTGGAGGCCTGGCGCCCGCCCCCATACGCGGGCGCCCGGCCAAGCAGAGGCCTGGCGCCCGCCCCCATACGCGGGCGCCCGGCCAAGAGGCTCAGCGCCCACCCCCCACAAGCGGGCGCCCGCTAAGGTGGGGCTCGCCCGCCCCCATACGCGGGTGCCCGGCCAGCGAGGCCCGGTGCCCACCCCCCATACACAAAGCGTCCGGCCACACAGATCACTTGCGCAATCAATAATAATAATAAAAGTAGTAACATCTCGTAACACTTAGTAATCCATAATAAAATCAAAATTTCCTAATTCAATGGTAACGAATACGGATGATCGTAACATATTAACTGATAATAAAATATGTAACCGAGTAACTTTCCCTAACTCAATAGTAACCGACGATAAAATAACTGACAATAAATTAGTAACATTTCCTAATTGAATAGTAACCGATGATAAAATAAGTGATATTTCTTAACAATGGTAATTGACAATAAAAATAGTAACATTTCATAATATATGGTAATCGATGATAAAATCAATTAGTTTTTCTAACTCAATATAACCGTCGATGAAAGTAATGATTTTCTTAACATGATGGTAGCGGACGATGTAAATAGTAACACATTGTAACATATAATAACTGATGATAAAATTGTAACCTCTCATAACTCTCCTAACTCAATGTATCCGACAGAAAAATAGTAACATCTAATAACATATAATAACCGATGATAAAATTAGTGATTTTTCTTCACATTATGGTAATTATGGTAACAGACAGTAAGAGTAGTAACATTTTGTAACATATGGTAATCGATAATAAAAATTTTACTATTTTCTAACAACTTATTACCTGACGATAAAAAAACTAATTTTACTGATACTTTTTAAAATGTCAGTAAGAGTAGTAACATTTTGTAACATATGGTAATCGATAATAAAAATTTTACTATTTTCTAACAACTTATTACCTGACGATAAAAAAACTAATTTTACCGACACTTTTTAAAATGTCACGATACATCCATGACATGCTACAACGGTTGCACAAACTATCAGGATACCCCTATCCCGACTGGTGTATACTCCACTGATATTTCATCCGTCGGAGAAAATGTTACTGACACTTTTTTGATCTTTTGTTGACGATTTTTGACTGTCAGCATAACGCTCTTATTTTGTAGTGTTTATATGTTACATACCTTGCACTCCACTCACTGAGTATTTGAAATATTCACTCATCTCTTCTAAATTTTTCAAAGGAAGTGTAGACTTAGACTGGTGTTGTGATTCGGAGATCTTTTGGCTATCTATGATAGGTATTGATGGTGAATCTTATTTTGGGATTTGATGTAGCATTCATCCTAGTTGTACTATTCTTTTGGTTTGAATTTGATTGATACTTGTCCTATCTCTTGGGGCAAGTATTGGTAGAATCCATATTTTGTTATTATGAAACTTGTTTAATTTTGTTTAAAACTTATCTTTGCAAAACTTGTTTTCATTTGGGACATTTGGACTTTTATCGAGATTTTAGAGATATTTTGAGTTGTAAATTAATGTAAATGTTTGGAAACCATGTGGAAGGCCGGGTTGGCCAAATTGCATATGTGCATGAACAGGGACGGATCAAGTTGATCCTTGAGTTGTGTGACATACATGCATGTGTGGAACAGGGATAGACCGGATGGGTCCTTTGATTGTGAAATGGGTTGCAAACTTGATTATTTTGATGAATTTCATTATTTTGGAAAATTGTTGTATAAGTTGAATGCCTTGTGCTATCTCGCTATATGAGGAGGTCATGCTCGTATGCCGAGATAACGCGACAATTTTTACGTGCTTGATGTGAGAGTCGGGGCATGACAATTTAACACAACGTCTAACATATGTTTTCACATTGATCCTCATAGTGGGCTAGTAATACCCTTATCATAATGTCTTGTTCGCTACACTCCGAGCATCTAGATGGTTGGTTGCCACATATCCCTTCATGGATTTCTCGGTGGATACAATCTCCTTTTTCTGGTGTTAAGCACTTGAGGCATGGGTGAGTAAAAGATTTTTTGTAGAGTTCTCCGTCGATAATAGGATAATGCACAGCTGTGCATTTGATCTTCATTGCTTCCTATTGGAAGTCTAGTAATTGGCCATTTTGAAGATAGGCAAGGATCGGATCTTCCAACTTGCTGGGTTGTCAATGACCATGATCTGCTCCGATGCATCTATGCTCAATTATGGTAGGCTCTTGACATAAATGATCCGACAAGTTTCAATGGACTCTGAATTCGCAAGCTTTGAGAGTGTGTCTGCCATTGCATTCTCAGATATGAGGATTTGTTGTATATTGACCGTATTAAAATTGGACATTACCTCCTGGAGCTTGGAGAGGTATTTCATCATCATTGGCTCCTTTACATCATATGTTCTCTTGATCTATTTGACCAAAAGTTGACTATCAGTGAAGGCTCGGATGTCCCGAGCCCCTAATAACATGACGATCCGTAAGCTTGTCAGGAGTGCCTCGTACTCGACCTGATTATTGTTGGCTTGAAAGTTGAAACGAAGCACATATTTTGCTAAGTCCTCGAGCCCCACCGAGATGAGTCCTACTCTACTTCCTAAGGAATTGGAGAGCTGTCTACATGTAGTATACACAGTGGGGTTGACCACGCCCTTGGTAGGTTGTAGGTAGTCAACTCGACGAAGTCCAGGAAAGTGCATTCAAGAATGAAGTCTACTAAGGCCTGAAATTTGATGGCAGGTCTTAGTTGATATTCAATATCAAACTCTCCAAGTTTGATGCACCATTTGATGAGACAACTAGAGGTATCTCTTTTTTACAAAATTAGCTTTAAGGGTTGGTTGGTCAACACCACAATCATATGTGCCTGAAAGTATGGCCGGAGGCATCGAGCAGTTACGACAAAAGTGAACGCCACTTTTTCGATGGGCTTGTAATTGATTTTTGACTCTTAGAGCACCCGACTAACATAGTATATAGGTTTTTACATAGTGGTCTCATGTCTTACAAGTATAGAACAAAGAGGTTGGTTAGATACAAATAAATAGAGATAAAGTTTCTCACGAGGGATGGGCCGAAAGAGCAAGGGTGGTGACAAGAGATACTCCTTGAGTTTGTCAAAAGCCGCCTAGCATTCAGGTGTCCATATGAATTTCTATGACTTTTCTAGGAAATCGAAAATGGATTTGTATTGTTTTCTCACCTTCAACATGAATCGTTTCAAGGCAGCAATCCTTCTAATGAGACGTTGCATCTCATTTAAAGTTTTTGGTGGAGCCATGTCTCAAATAATTTGGATTTTCTCTGGCTTGGTCTCAATTCCTCGACTTGTAATCAAAAAGCCTAAAAATTTGCCGGAAGTAATTCCAAAAGTGTACTTAGTAGGGTTAAACTTCATGTTGAAGTGCCATAGCATTTGGAATGTTTCTTTCAGATCTTCTACATGGTCTTCTTGATTGGCGCTTTTGACGAGTATGTCATCCACATAGATTTCAACAATCCTATCAAGTTGTTCGCTAAAAACTTTATTGATCAACCATTGAAAGATTGCTTCTGTGTTCTTAAGATCGAATGGCATAACCTTACAGTAATATGTGTCGACTCTATAATAAGCATGTTTTTTCTTCGTCTTTTGGGGCCATGATAATCTGGTTGTAGCCAAAGTACATGTCCATAAAACTCAGAAGTTGGTGTCCAGATGAGTTTTCTATGAGTTTGTCAACATTTGAATGGGATTAGATGTCTTTTGGACATGCTTTATTGAGGTCAGTAAAGTCGACACACATCCTCTACTTACCGTTTGCTTTTTTTACCATGACTATGTTAGTTAGCCATTCAGAATATTTTACCTCTTAAACGAAGTTTGTCGCTAATAATTTTTATACCTCTTCTTGTATTGCTCGTTGCCGTTCAAGCATGAATATTCTCTTTTTCTGCTTCATGGGTTTACAGTGGGGATCTACTGTTTTCTTGTGCATGATCACTTAAGGGTGTATTCCCAACATATCTTCAAGCTTCCATGCGAAGACTTCTGAATGCCGACATAAGCACTTGATCAAAGCGTTTTGAAGGGGGATTGGTAGACGGGCCCCGATTGAAACAGTCTGGTCTGGGGTATCGATAATCTGGATCTCCATTACTTCTTTATTAGGCTCTAGATTGGTGGACTGGTCGATGTTGTCTCTGAATTCCACAGTATCTATATTAAAATTCTTTTTCTCTTCTTCCAATATGGAAACGTCGTGGAGGTCAAGATCGCAAGCTAGTGTTGCAACACCTAAAAGGTTCTGAACTTGACTTTCATATGCTTTGTACTTTGCAGTGCTTCTAGATTGTTTAGCTCAGGACAACCTAAAAGGGCATTATATAGAGACAGTAGGTTAACCACATTAAATGAGGTCATGGTGGAAGCGTTGTTAGGCAGTATCCTCAACGTTATGGGAAGAGAGATAGTACGCTCAGGATATAGTCATTCGTTCGAAAATCCTTCTAAGGAGCTAACGGGGGGTTGAAGGTGCATTTGTTGCTAACCCATTTGAGAAAAAGGCATCCCAGTAAATGAGATTGCATTCTGTTCCCCAGATCAACCAAAATTCTCTTCACAACATAATGGCCTATTTTGGCTGTAATGATAAAGGGGTCATGTTGAGTCCGTTCGACTCCTTGTAAGTCGTCATCATCGAAACCGATTGTTAGCCTTTTTCTTTTTAGTAACATGTTATTGGAGAAAATAAGGTGTGTACCACTTTTACGGCTAGTCAGTTAGTCAATTCTCATGGACGACACCAATCTATTGATGCCAAAAAATAATCTTAGCAGATCGTCCTTCTTTCTTGAGCAAGGAATGGACGATGATGAGCCCGTTGTATGAATTTTGATGTGTGCACCTACAAAAAACCTGTTGAAGGAAGCTTCGGCGGGGGGATCCAACACTCAAATTAAAAAAAACGAGTTTGAAAAAAAGATTGAAAGAGTTTATACCTTGTATAGTCTTTCTGTGTAATGAGTAAAGAGACAGATACATTCCTGGTATGTTACTTTTGTTTGATACATATGGCATGTATGGTACTGTCATATGTATTTGGGAATTTAGAAATCCTACCTATCTTGTAAATAAATCATGTGAGATTTTCGGAGATTACCAAAACTGTGATGATAAACTTTCTGTAGATCTCGGACCTTTCGAAATATGAAGGTTCTTATTATAGTTGGGGAGACCCGTAAAGGTTTATATCATTAAGAGGTTTACTTCCTTATTGGAGAAGATTACAATGAACTCGTATCGAATCGGAAAAAGTTTAAATTTATCAAATATTTCTTTTCTTATCAAATAGTTATGACTACGACTCATATGTGTTAAGGATTGATTCGGTACAGACAAGAGGTTGAGAGATTGTCTAACCTCTTCTGGGCTTGATCATGACTTAATAGGTCCATTGGAGTCTGGGCTTTAGCGTTAATAGCTTATTTTGGTTATGGACTGTTAGATCATGTGTCATCAATTATCATTACTACTACTATTATAATTATGATTGGAAAAATACAAAATTGCCCCGTTATGTGTAAGGAATGCAACATTTTAGACAACAAATCGATAGACTTTGATGAAGAAGCTATTTTATCAAATTTGACAGTTTAGTGGAGGACATTGTAAAAATCAAAAGTTTATAAGGCAATTTGTAAAAACATTAAAATTTAGGGGTTTGATTTTGCCGTTATTCCAAGAGAAGAAGGGCTTGTTAGTATTTTGAGCACTTGTGTCAGTAAGTCCACTGACTCATTCGGGTGGACCGGGGATGAATGTCTATAGGAAAATTTATTTTTATTTATTTATTTACAAAATCCCATTAAATCAGATCAATTAACCAAATCCCCCCTTTTTCTCAATCTCCTTCAATTGACCGTAGATCAGGGTACGAAAGGGGGGATAGGAGAGAGGAGAAGTAAGGAATTAGGGTAATAGG
Organism: Dillenia turbinata; assembly: GCA_037126225.1. Lineage (NCBI taxonomy): Eukaryota > Viridiplantae > Streptophyta > Magnoliopsida > Dilleniales > Dilleniaceae > Dillenia > Dillenia turbinata. Next base: position 26,080,019 of record JBAMMX010000015.1, on the reverse strand, counting down.
AAAGAGAAATGTGTCCGCTGAGATTGATCCTCATATTCCTCTCCGCCACGATTGCCGGATTCTTCGTCTTAAAGAATCTCAAGTCCCAACCCCAATTCCCTCCTCCCCAAGACCTAGACCCAGTCCAAGACCAAAAGAAGGAGCCCCACCCCGATTCCTCCTCCTCCGCCAAGGTGTCCTTCTTCTCACTACCTTTTCTTCTTTTTGTGTGAAATCTCGAACCTTATATCTCTCCATGTTACTTTTCAAATCTCTTTTGGTTTTAAATATCCATTTACAATCAATGGCTTTCGCGCTTTCAGGCAATAGGATGTGATCACATACATAATTGTCCTTTGTAGACTTTATCTCCTTATTCATGGCATCTATCTATCCACTTTTGAGAGTTAGAATTTTTCATGGTCTGATGAAAGTTGATTGAATTATCTTCCATCATTCCAATATCTATCTCATGTTTTTGAAGAAATACAATATAATTATCTAGAATTGCATTTCCTCTTTCTCTAGTGGATCTCCTTAATGACATAGGTTCTGAAGGTGGTTAAATTTGTTCATTAGATTATTTTGGTAGAACAATATCTTGATTGAGGGATTCTCTAATATTGTTCTGACCTGTTGTGTCTTGGACACTATCAGGAAAATCTTGAATAGGAACCAAGACACCTGTGGAATATCTATACATTCCTCTTTAAAGATAATATTTCTAACTGAATCCCTCCCACAAACTCAACATTCTCAAAGAATTGTGTATTTTCCAACTCGAATATAACCTTATTTGTGGGATCATAGAATTTGTACCCCTTAAATTTTTCAGAGTACGTTATAAAAATTATAACTTACTGTCTTGGAGTCCAATTTTTTTTCATTAGGCCAATAAGGTGTAGTCTCAACTGGACAATCCCAAATATGTAGATGCTTTAGACTAGGACATCTACATGTCCAAAGTTCATAAGGAGTTTTGACGATTGTCTTAGTGGGAGCCTTGTTTAGGATATATGTTATAGTCTTAAGTATTTCTCCCCAAAAATGACTCAGGTAAGATTGAATGAGCAATCATACTCCTTATCATATTTTGAAGAGTCCTATTTCGTTTTTCAGTAACACCATTCATGACTGGAGAGCCAGGCATAGTGTATTGTAGGAAAAGAGCTAATGGTCTTGGACGTTATTCACCTGATCTGTCATTTCTCTGTAGTATTCTTTACCATGGTCAGGTCTGACACTCTTAATTCTTTTGATGAGTTGGTTTTCAACTTCAGTCTTATAAATTTTGAACACATCCAGAGATTGAGATTTATCCATAAGGAGATATATATAGCCACATCATGAATAATCATCTATAAACGTAATAAAATATCGTTGACCATTCTAAGAAATCAAAGGGAATGATCCACAGATATCTGTATGAATCAATTTTAAGACGTCTAAAGACTTATTTGCTTCAAATCTTCTTTTGTTGGTTTGTTTATCCTTTATACAATTTACACAAATATCAAAATCTATTAAATCAAAGGTATCAAAAATCTCTTCTAACACAATCCTCTCTATTCTCCATTTACAGATATGACATAATCGTTTGTGTCATAATAAAGATGAATTATCATTTGTTAATTTGCATTTTAAACTTCTAGTACCGGTTTGCAGGGATTCATTAAATGAAGCAAAAGTATCGATTAAATATAGATTATTAGATTCTGATAAAGAGCCGAAATCAATCAATTTGAAATCAAGAAACAGACCAACTTGTACATTTCTGAAAAAACAAGTATAACCAGACTTATCCAACATAGAAATACAAATCAAATTCTGTCTAAAAGACAGTACAATAAAGGTTTAATCAAAATCCATATAAAACCTGGTCTTCAATAATAATCTAAATCTTCTTATAGCTTCAACTGAAACTATATTGCCATTGCCTACATTAATGTATCTTTCAGCATCATTCGACGGTCAATAATTTAGGCAATCCTACATAAATACAATGATGTGAGTAGTAGTAGCAGAATCCAGCCACCACTTTGCCTAGGTACTGAAGTCAAATTAATTTTAAAGTAAACCAAACTAAGGAACATATCTTTCTTATCACACAAAGTATGATAGTTGGTGTATTTCTTTTTCTTATATCCTTTAGCGTCATAGAAAAAATAACCCTTCTTTCCCAGTTCTCTTGGTCCCTTATGTTTCTTCTTTTGTGATATTGTACCTACAACACCCTTTTTCTGCTTTCTTTTCTTTTCTTTCCTCTTGTCCTTAGTTGTTAGGTGTGCACTTTCTGCGCTATCTTGTTTATATCTTTCCTCTTCTTGAACATAGTGTAAAATGAGCTTATTCAAAAGCCAAATCTCTTTCAGACAGTTGTAGCTCACTTTGAACTGATTATACTATGTAGGAAGAGATATGAGAACCAAATACACGAGTAAGTTCTCAGAAAGTTTGAGTTTGAGTGCTTCAATTTCGAAATAAGATGAGATATCTCAAAAATATAATCCCTGATATTGTCTTGACCTTTATACCGCATTGAAATAAGTTTTGTCAAAAGTGTACTAATTTCAGATTTTTTATTTTTGACAAAATGCTTCTCAATATCCATAAGGAAAGCTTTAGCTGATGTGACAGAATCAGATATAGTGCCTTTGAATATCTCTAAGATGGCTCATTTCATGATCATTAGAACATGGGATCTGACCTCGCCTACCTTTCCATCTCCCTCTTTTTTCTTGAGATACTCTTATATGTAAGTGGTGGAAGAGAGTCTGTCCTTAATATAAGATCTAAATCCATGACTCCAAGAACTATAAGTAGATCTCTTGTTGATTTGAAATTAGAGCCATTCAGCATAGGAATTGAACTAAGTTGGGCATTAATATTCACAAAAGTAGTATATAAAATTGAATAGAGAATAATAAATAATCAAAACGAACATGCTCACAATAATCTAAAACAATTAATTAATAATTCAAATAAATGTAAATCTCATCATAAGATATTGGTAACTCTATTAATACTTTATTTTTTGACAAAATAATTAACTTATAAATAGTACCCTGATACAGTAATCAAATACTGATAATAAATTAATATGTTAAATTGTGAATCTTCTTTTAGATCGATTCACAATTTATATGTAAAACCAAACAATTATCACATGTTTAATATCGTAGATACACACACAATTCTAATAAATATTGATATTCTTTTGGATCGACCAGTATTCACATAAATTATATATGCATATTCTTTTATATTTTGAAATAAAATAATGTTCACAGGATAACTCACTTTGATGAGATATTGTTTCAATTCTGATATATCAAAATAAATGTATAACAAATATTTAAATTAAAAATTATATTTTTAACTGGACATATGTCCAATTTTAACTTTATGAGCTTAAATTTGAAAATTTGACCTATACTTAGGTCCAAATTCATAATTTATTTGGACTCTTTAATGGCCTATACTATATTTTATCTAGAGTTTCCTAAATTGGGCCTTAAACAATTTTTAAGGTTGGGGTCTGATGGCCCAATTATTTTTTCTTGGAATTGGCCCAAAAATTAGAATTGTTCCATAATCATTAATGTCTCGACAAAACACTTCGGATCTCAAAATTGGGCTCAACAGCCCAATTTAGATTTCATACTTAATCATTCAGAATTTGGTCCAATGAACTAGGCCCATATGCTAATACCATAAAATTGGACCGATTTTAACTTAATCAAATAATACATAATGGGTTTAGGGCCCAGTAACACTTAAGGCTTGAAAATTCAGACTCCAAATCTTATAAGGAAATTAGATCCGCACTGCAAAACCCAACTAGTGCAGTGGCTAACACCACTTCAACCATTTTCTTTTTAAATGGTTACACTTAAACTTCCCCTGTCCGCCTTCGTGAAGACTCTTCATCTTCATCTCCTACTTCGCCGAAACCCTTGCGACCGGCACGGTCCAATGGCCACTAAAATAAAACCCTGTTCTCCCTGGGATCTGAAGGAGATATGAAGGCGCGGAAGAGACAAAAGTCTCTTTCCCTTTCAATATTTTTATTATTGTGTGAGCAAAACGAGAGAGAGAGAAAATATGCTTGTGTGTGTGGGTGGTGGGGGTCTCATGCATTTAATGCTTTCCATCTTTGTTTGTGGTTCGGAAAAGAACTTAAACCGGAGACAAAAAAAAAAGAAAAAAAAAATCGCCAAGGCCTTGGAGATTGTGTAATGCTTACTCTCAAATTCTTTGTTTATATGATAATATACTTTTTATTTCTCTCTTTATCTTTGGATTCTTATCTAATATATACATTTTATTTCAAAAAGCAACAAATTTCACTCAAATAAAATTTCCAAAAAATTGAAAAACCCTATTTTCATCATAATTTCTCAATGATCTAAGCATGATGACATTAATATCAAATATTAAAAAACCCTAATTTTGATAAAATCATCGTCAATATGTTCACATACCCTACATCACATGTTAAATCACTAAAAAATATGTGACAAAAGTAAACATACCCTAATTCATTTGAACCAAATGTATCTTTAGATTTTGGATTTTGATTTTCCAAATTATATATATCTTTGGGTTTCTCTCTCTCTGAACGATGGGGAATCAAAAAGTTGAATATGAGACACATTAATCTAGGAATTATAACCTATCTAGATGACTGTCTTTAAAATCATCATTCTCTTTTGGTATTTCTATTTTGACCCATTATAGAATAGAAAATTACCAAATGGTTTTTATATTTTTAAAAGTTCAACATTCTTTTATATATTTTAAAACTTTATAACAAATATATCATAACATATTACTTTCATTGGGTTATATTTAAATGACAGTTTAAATATATTATTATTTTTACATATTAGCCCAACTTTAGATTAAAAAAGTCTAACATGAAATTTTTAAACTTGGAGATCAGCCCAACTTTAGATTAAAAAAGTCTAACATGAAATTTTTAAACTTGGAGATCAAAGATTGAAAGAAGGAATATTTAGAGGGAGAAAATGAAGAAAGGAGGGATAGAAACAATGGAGATGAGAAATGAATTTTTAGAAAATTCACACATTTTTTCTTATTTTTGGATTCGGTTTTCGTAATTTCAGTTCAGTTTCGAGAGTTTTTGGGCCTTGAACTTATTTAGACCCGTAAATTATCGGGTTGGGCCTCCAAAATATGAGCCAGGCAGGTTCGTGGTGCGGGTACAAATCCAAATTCAATGGATCCAGTCACATTCGATTTGTCCAAACGGTCGAATCCTATTCTGTCATATAAACCATCATCAATATGTTCATATATCCTACATCACATGTTCAATTACTAAAAAATATGAGACAAAAGTAAAGGAAACATACCCTAATTCATTTGAACCAAATGTATCTTCAAATTCTGGATTTTGATCTTCCAAATTATATATATCTTTGGGTTTCTCTCTCTCTGAATGATGAGAATTAGAAAATACGTTAATCTGTGAATTATAACCTATCTAGATAACTGTCTTTAAAATCATTCTTCTTTTTTGGTATTTCTATTCTGACCCATTATAGATTAGAAAATTACCAAATGGTCTTTATATTTTTAAAAGTTCAACATTCTTTTATATATTTTAAAACTCTGTAACAAATATATCATAATAGATCATTTTTATTGGGCTACATTTAAATGACAGTTTAAATATATTATTATTTTTACATATCAGCACAACTTTAGATTAAAAAAATCCAACATGAAATTTTTAAACTTGGAGATCAAAGATTGAAAGAAGGAATATTCAAAGGGAGAAAATGAAGAAAGGAGGGACAGAGACAATGAAGATGAGAAATGAATTTTCAGAAAATTCACACATTTTTTCTTATTTTTGGATTCGGTTTTTGTAGTTTCAGTTCAGTTTTGAGAGTTTTTGGGCCTTGAACTTATTCAGACCCGTAAATTATCGGGTTGGGCCTCCAAAATATGAACCGGGCAGGTTCGTGGTGCGGGTACAAATCCAAATTCAATAGATCCAGTCACATTCGATTTGTCCAAACGGTCGAATCCTATCCCGTCGTATAAACAAGCGGCATTTGAGAAAGGGGGCGGGGGGAGAGAGAGAGAGAGAGAGAGAGAATGAGGAAAAGAAGAGAAACCCTAGTAGCAGGGAACACAGGAGAAGAGGGGGAACTCCTCAGGCTCAGGCAAGAAGAAGAAGACGACGTTGAACAAGGAGGAGGATTTTACGCGTGCTATCTGCTGACTTCTCTCTGCCCTCGCTTCAAGGGTCACGCCTACATCGGGTTCGTACTTTTCTCTCTCTCTCTCTCTCTCCCTCCCTCCCTCCCTCCCCATATATTTATCGATCTTTCTGGCGGCGACCTGGATCCGTCAATCAAGATTGTATTGGAAATTTTAGGAGTTTCCTACGCCCTAACTTTTCCTAAATTGCCTGCCACATCGGATGCTCCTCCCTTCCCCTCTGAATCTTTTCCTTTTTTTGTTGTATTTGGGTTTTTTTTTTTTTTTTTTTTTTTTTTTTTTTTGGGAGAGGGGAGGGGGAAACCCTAACCCCAAGTCCTCTTTTCTTCACGGGGCTGATGAGGGAGCCTCATCATCAATCATTCAATTTTCTTTCGTAAAGAACTTTTAGCAATATTAAAATAATTTGAAGTTTATCAAAGTATGATATTGGAATAGTGATAGATCGTACTGTGTTGCTTTTTTCTAGTATTATTGGTTTAGCCTTTTCGAATCCTCATCTATTTTGAGATTGAATACCTTTTTTTTTTTGGGGGGGGGCAGATTTACGGTGAATCCTCAGCGACGAATAAGGCAACATAATGGGGAATTGAGGAACGGTGCGTGGAGGACCAAGTCCAAACGCCCCTGGGAGATGGTCTTGTGCATTTATGGTTTCCCCACTCATGTTTCTGCTCTTCAGGTACCACTACACTTGCCTCCCTCCTTTTTATGGGGAAAAAAAATTTATGTGCGAAAATACAAGAGAGAAAGAAGGAAAAAAAAAAAGAATCATTTTTTTTCCTTCTTTCTCTCTTGTATTTTCGCACATAATCATCGCCTTTGAGAATTCTGAGCAGCTTTCCATAGTTTGGGTATTTAAACTATTGGGCTTTCATAATCAATTGATGCACCAGTAGTCCCCTTTTACACCCTTTCACTTTGCATTTTTCAGATTAGTCATTAGTGGTGTCTCAATAAATGCAGATGGACCACTTAATTGAAAAGAATCGAACAATATTCATGTGGGATTTAGATTAATCCTTTTGGAATGTTAGTCATAATAGGTGGTAATTGCCCCCGTTGGGGGCGGGGGCTTGGAATTAACAATTAACAACTTTCTTTTAAATATATTAAGACTAAAATTTCATATCTTATCAAGCGAAAGTCAGCAGTTTTTTTTTTGGGGGGGGGGGGTTTGGAATTTTGAGCCTTTAGACGTGTTGTTTTATACATGTATTAAATAAACATAGATTAATTAGCAACAAACTAATCTACCTTTGTCTTCTTCCAAGTACATCAATTTTGGAGTCCCTCATTTTAGGTTCTTTCAAGTGATGGTTCATCATACAAAATAAATGAATAAACAAATAAAAAACCCTCAATTATCTTGTTTTGAACGAGGAGCCATATGAGGTGAAAATCTGCTCACGTGGAATTCAAAATAAAAATTGCAGTTTGAATGGGCCTGGCAGCACCCCATGGAGTCATTGGCAGTGAGAAAGGCAGCTGCAAGTTTCAAATCTGTTTCTGGTATTCCCAACAAGATCAAACTTGCCTATACAATGCTCACTCTCCCAGCCTGGCGGAGGTATGATTCATTCTCCACACCTTTTCATTTTCATTCGCCGCAAGAATGCGAAATTTTATTCTTTGTCAAACTATTGAAACTTGTTATGCATCTTCAGCTTCAATCTAACGGTGAACTTCTTCTCAACCAAATATCAAAAGTACACTGCTGGTTGCCCAAGTTTGCCTGGGCACATGAAGGTCAAAGTGTGCCCCATGGATGAGCTTCCTCGCAGCCAAGAACACAATCATTTTCTCGGTGAAGGTGAAGACAGTAACTGTGATGGAGATGAAAATTTTGATTGCATCAGATTAGTCTTGGATAAATCTGTGAGTGAAGATTTAACAGACTTTGATCATATGTCTGCACATTATCGCAACTGCACCAGTAGTTCTATTCAGAGTGAGAGACTTTGCAGGATGCAGGCAATCGAGGAGAACTCTGACCCATCGTGTCTCAGTTATTCTCCACCAAATAGAAGATCCTCTGTAAGTGCAACCGCATATTCTGATGAAGAAGAAACTATAATTGATAAAAATAAATTCCAACCAACAGCAGAAATATGTGCTGAAGTTGGTTGGCAGAACAGGAAACAAAAGACAACCAGAGGAGAAGCTGTAAGTAAACAAACTAATCCATATTGTCTCATGGAAGAAACTTTGGTGGCCTTTGGGGGGTCAACTAGCTGCCAGTTACCGACCACTCCCGTTTCTGATAAAGGCCAAGCAGTGTCCAACGGTCTGCCTATCTCTCACGATGTTGAAGTAATAGATATCTTAACGCCACTGAGCTGCAGAATTAATTCATACACCAAGAAAAGAAGAGTTGCTTCTGTTTGTCCCCAGATTATTGACTTGACAAAGTCCCCGGATGTATACATTGATTGATTAATAATATATGATTAAAATCTATAAGAACATCTCTTTAGATTAAAGTGATCCCAGCCATTTGGAGATCATACAAACCTTCACATAGAGCAGGTCCGCCCCGCCCCTCCCCACCCATATATGTAGTATAAAAGTCGAGAACAATAAGAATCAATAGGACCCGTGGCAATCAATGTCTCCTCCACTCTGTGGACAAAAGCATGATACGATCTGTGCGGACCCCCAAAGAGCTTGTTCTCCCTCAACCGAAACCTCATAATGTCCGCAATCATCAAGCAAAACGGTGAAACTTGGCCCTACCGGATGGACAATGCGTGACCAAAAAGGGGGAGAAAGGGGTAATACCTGGCGAACCCAAAAGAAAAAAGGGTGTGACCATGCCTACTAGTTATCCAAATTTTTATGTGGAAGAAAATGACAATGGTATTTGGGACATTCAACTTATCTTCCTCGTATGGTTCCGAAGGGATTATTTTTCCTTAAATAAGGCATCCACTTTCCTTAGGCATAAATCTTGTACATTATTAACCAATGCAAGTTTGGGTTACTCAAAATCACCTAAGCAGTAACCACAAAACCATATGCCAAAATAGACCCGAAATCAGGTTGAAAAAAATTTGCAGATTATTCTGATCAACTATACTTGCAAGACATTCATAAACATTTTTACCCTCCTTTTCCTTTGTGGCTTTCTTCTACACTAGCTGTTTTATGAATTTATATATCACATAATACTGAAGTCTGAAATCTAAAAATGGTACCATAAAGAGATGAATCCAGAGATGTATTTTTAATTAGATCTGTGAACATATCAGAGAACACTCCAAATACATGTAGCTGACACCAAATTCCTTATGCATATCCATATAGCCTAAGCATATAGAATAATTTAGTAGATTTAAAAAGAAGATCAATTTCTTTTTGTATGTTTTTCAGGATGATTACACTGTTTCCTGCCAAAACTGTTAATATGCAGCATGATATCAATCCAGGACGCTAGGCAGGAAACCATGTTTGAGGAGAATGTGATTTGCAACCAAAACAACCACGAGGGAACATGATAAGGGTATTGAGGAAATAACTCACATAGCATGTTAGAGTACTTGAGCTCATTTGGAAATTAAATATACCGAGTTTTATTAATCCTGGAAAGTTCAACAATATCTCTAAAGTAAAGCAGAACAAATTGTGCAAAGGCAAAGTGTACCATTAGACATCTGGAGGATTATAGATCATCAAGAAACTAGTTATGCTGCCAGCAGCTTCGGATTTTGTTGTTTTTCCTCCTGCTGCAGCTGAGGCAGGGTTTGTTGTTGCTCACCCTGCCAAGCCCAAACAATATCTTGGAGGGCAGGTCTTATATCATCTTTCAATATCTTCTGATATTCCAATGTATCTCCATTGGATTTCTTAACTTCAACCAAGCAGAAGGATTGAGCGACTTCAAATATCTCCAAGTCAATTGACAATGTACCCTTTTTACCTTCCTTTAGTGCCTCCATTTTTAGCAAGCCTCCATCTTTCTTTTTGACTTTCATCCTCAGAATTCTGGCAAGGTCCTCTAGCTTAGAGATGATGACTGAGGCAGGTTTCCTGGAAGTAAATCTGGGTTCTTTTTTTCTAAAATCTTCCTCAAACAAGCCTGACAGATCAAAACCTGAAGAAAGGGATATGATATCAAAGGCATTCAGGTTTGCAGGTTTTGCTGTCTCTTTCTTTGTCTCAGCTGATGTACCGCCTCTCTCATCACGTCCAGATGTTGCATCTCCATCCAAAGGAGGAATATCTTTCCTTTCAGTTACAGTTTTTTCCAGCATTCCCTTTTTGAACCAAGAATTTTGCCTGATTTTGGCAATGGAAATTCTTGTGTTTGGGTCTGGGTCCAGTAGCCTCCTGAGAAGCTTGCGCACTTCAGTTGAAAACCAGTTAGGACATTTAAATTCTGCTTTGCCAATCTTCCTGTACATTTCCATCAAGTTTGAATCATGAAACGGAAGATAACCTGCCAATAGTACATACAATATTACCCCACAAGACCAAATATCGGCTTTGGCCCCATCATAGCCTCTCCTGTTAATTACCTCAGGGGCAACATAAGCAGGCGTTCCGCAAGTGGTGTGGAGCAGCCCATCTTGGTGCTTTGATTCAGCAGGAGCACTTAACCCAAAATCAGAAACCTTCAAGTTTTCATTCTCATCCAAGAGTAAGTTTTCCGGCTTCAAATCCCGGTGATAAACACCCCTGCTGTGGCAGAAGTCAACTGCACTGATCAGCTGTTGAAAATATTTTCGTGCAACTTCCTCCCTTAACCTTCCTTTGGTGACCTTGTTGAAGAGCTCACCTCCCTTTGCATATTCCAAAACAAAGTAAATCTTCATTTTGGTAGCCATAACCTCATACAGCTGCACTATGTTAGGATGTTTGACCAGTCTCATAACAGATATTTCTCGCTTGATCTGTTCAGTGAGGCCAACTTTCAAGACCTTCTCCTTGTCTATTACTTTAATTGCTACCGTTTGGTCAGTTTTGATACTTCTTGCATAGTAAACCTTAGCGAAGGTTCCCTGGCCAAGTAACCTCCCTACTTCATATCTTTGCATCAAAATACCCCCTTTGTTCTCCATTTGCAGCAGCAAATTCTATGGCAAAAAAATACTACTATCCTTACTTCTACTAATAACTAGTAATTTACACTGGAGGGGCTATAAACTATGGAAGCTACTTAACCATCTTCACAAAGGTCATGAATCACCACAACCGGCATTCTGTGTCTTCTTGCCCCATTCCACTTTCGAAAGCAGGCACCAGAGGAGCTGTCATTAACATGTGGGATCCCATCCAGGGTGACAATGGCAACTCTAGTAGTGTAAAAATCTCATGAACCTTGCAGCGGCAGCCATCAGGTTCAAGCACATCTTTCAGCATTCCCTAGATTTTCACTAATGAAAATAAACTAGAGAATACTGAAGAAAGGTTACTTGAGGATGCAGAAAGTCGACACAAAAATTATACTCAATGACACCGCAGAATAAGCCTGAGAACAAGAACAAATAAAATGACTCTCGTACCAAAGATGGTACAGACAATCTTAACTTGTCAAGCATGGTAATTTTTAAATACATAGATGAATCTAAGTTAGAAGCGGTATTGTAAGTTGTTTTCCTAAAAAATCGTTTGAATATGCTGTCATAAGCATGCCGCATGCTAGGGATCATATGCTATTACATAGTTGGAAGAGTTTGTTCTCTTCCAAATTCCTATACAATGTACAGGTCTGATGATGACGATGCAATCCAACTTGAGGAAGATCAATCGAATTGTTATTTGAAGACACACAAGTGATATTAGAGTGGTGGCGGATGAAGAGGGAGAAAGTAAATCGTTTGAAAATGTGACGAGGGAGAAAGTAACCAAACCTTGCGTAGATCCGATTCAGATTAGAGAGTTATCAAACGATGGGCTAAACTTAAGCAAAGGTAAACCCATTTGAGTTACCGCCCCAAAACCCCCTTCCCCCAAAAGAAGTAAGATTGTAAATTACGACCGAATAATACTAACATTATGTATTATGTATACCCAAAATCAGAACTAAAAATTAATCGCCTCTATATCTACAACGAAGATACGACTGAAAAGAATACACAATTCGAATTAATCCCCCCCCCCAAGAAAAATGGAAATTACCTTTGGAGCCGACCGGCAGTGGCCAGGTGGATGTGGAGAGGATCGATCGAGAGGAGGAAGCTGGGATGCAATTTTACCAGACGGAGAGAGAGCGAGAGAGATGGTGATTTATAAATTTCGAAGCAGTTTTATAGTTATTTTGGAGGAGGGAGACTCGGTTTCCCTGGCGTCTTTCCGGAGACAGAGAACACGTGCACAAAGAGGAAGGGTAAATCATGGTCATCAAACCCGACCCATTAAACCATTAGATGACCGATTCAACCATTAATTTTTCTTTTATTATTTTAAAATATAATATATATATAATTATATTAGTTAAATATAAAATATAAAACACAATATGATGGAGGTGAGTGATAACTCCTCAGATACCGACTCCTTGACTCGAACAGTAATCATCAATGGTGGATACACCTGCAAAAACCGTCGGAGGGTGTTACGACAAAGAGATTTCGAAACTCAAATCAGTAAAGAGCGGTTTTTATCTGAAAGAAATAAACTGAGAGTTGAGAGAAAGTGGTTCCCTGTGATCAATGTGTCCTCTGTGTTAGGCTTAGAGCGTACCTGATATCGAAAGTTTTGAGATCTCTTATACCTATGAGAGTTGTGCGTCGCTGAGAGACTTTCACCCTACTTTCTTTATCAAACTGATTCGGGAATCTCGAAAGTCAATATTACGAATTGATCACAATCCTCTTATATCGGGAAACCTTCCTCTTCGTGAGGGATGCTTTCTTTATATGAAAGATCTCGAAATTACTGTTACGAAATAAGAAGCTGGAATCGAGGAAGTTTTGACATTCCTCTTTAATCAACAGGAGTGCTACCTATCATTTGGTTGCTCGATTGATAAAAGGTCTTCGAGACTTATCCAGTCATAAGTTTGACATTGATTTGACTGATCGAGGTGACTGTCTCTGCTTGATGAGTCACGATCGGTTAATCGGGGCGGCTGAGACCCTATCGTTCGGTAGACTCGGACAGCTAAGACCCTTCGGTAGATCGATCGAGGTGACTATGACCCTTCTGTAGATTATTATTGCGATCGTTAGATATTGATCGACAGGCCCCTTTTTCGTGGGCCCTTTGGGAATTGACTCTTTTGGACTGAGTCTTGGAATACGTTCTATTATTTGCCCCTGACTCATGGTTTTCTTGGAAAGAGGCGCCATGAGTAATGATTTTAAATTGGAGGTTCGATAATCCTTTAATACGACCGCTGTCGTTTCGGTAACCATTTATCACACATTCCATAAGGACTTTTCTTGTCACTGCTTTCTCCATCTCTTCTACCTTTTTCTCTCACTCTCTCTGCCAAAGAGTCTTTATCGGTGACAAAGATGTCTGCTCCTCAGGCTTTTCCGAGCATTGGTGATATTATGAGCACCATGTCAGTGCAAGAGCTCCAAGAAGTACAAATCGAGATGCTGTTGGGGGACGATTACTCTCTGTTGTCTGCGACAGAGGTTGATAGAGCTAATAGGGCATCAGAGAACTGTGTGCTGATGTATCTCCAATCGGTCAAGTATGGTTTGAAGGTTCCATATACGGGTCCTTTTTCTGAGGTTCTACTTCAGTGGAACATATTCCCGACTCTCCTGATTCCCAGTGCCTGGCGGTTAGTGGTCGCGGTAACTTCCTTATTAGGGTTTTGTCGTCTTCATTTCGATTTTGACGTTTTGTCCTCAATTTTTATTCTGATGAAGTGTGGGAGTAACGGGCCAACTAAGGGGTGGTACAAACTATAGACTTGGCCAGAGTCCTGTTGGAGGTTTTTCTATAATGAGTCCATCGATAAGAACTGGATGCAAAAGTTCTTTTTTGTCGAGTTCTTGAACAGGGATCGCATGCCCTGGCTTCCCAAGGCTAATGGGGTGCCCAATGTAGGGCTGAAACCTTCGACTGCTTCAGAGCATGGTCGTTTTATTCGGTCAGTTAGGCTATTGCAAGTCCACCGGTCGGAGCATATGGGTCGAGTCCTTGCTGGACGACCAGATGTTATCCCTGGCTGGTTTACTGCTCGAGGAAAGGAGAAAAGTTGATTGGCCCCTTCTGTTGGGGAGAGCGAAGATCAAGCTAGTCGATTTTTTGAGTCATCTTGACGACGTCTTATTAGAAAGTGTCACTGTTGACAAATTGACTCGTCATAGCGCTAAAAGACCTCTGCAGGAGGATCCTGGCGCATCTGAGGCCCTACCTAAGTCTTCTTCAGGAGTGACTAGGATTCTTCGTGGGTCGCCATCTTCTTCGGGGAAACGGAGGGGGACTTCCTTGCTTCCGTTTGCACTGGGGGCTTTATCTAAGTACCCGGAGCCAACTGTCGCTACACCGATAGAGGGAGGCAGAGATCTTCCTTTACTTGATGTTGGAGCGAGAAAAAAGGCTTCTCGGGTTGCAAGGGACAGAATGGTGGGACCTTCTTTCGTTGTTCTGGTTTGGCCTTTGTACAAGGGGAAACGTAAAGTTCCTGAGGGAGCGTCCTCTTCATCCTCTATCCCTGTTCGGTCCTTCGATGGAAAGAAAGGCTCAAAAGAGCGTGGAACCGTCGCCGTTTGTACTGGAGACATGCAGTATAGCTATATAGATCTGGCAGAAGCGGAGCGTATTGTTGGGCAATTTGACTTCTATTGCTGTGAGCTTGACCTTCATAAAATGTCTTACGAATAGGTCGGCGGAGCCCTTAAGTCCTTACTCTTGATGGTAATATTCTCATCGTGTCTCTCAAATTCTTCTCCCTCTTTTATCGTTTGTTAATTTGGTTTTCCTTGCAAACCATGGCCCTCGCTTGATTTCAAGGGCAGCAGGGGAGGCAGGTAATAAGTCACTTAGAGGGACGGCTCTCTGAGTTGACCCGTCCGCGGGAATCAGTCTCCCTTTGGGGAGGAGAGTCTTTGGCCACTGAAAACATACTCGGTGCTCTACTCAGTCTAAAGGAAGAGGAGTTAAGATCCCTTCGATTGGAATTGGTCCAGTGCCAAAGGCAGTGCAAGAGGCTGAAGTCGGAAGCTCTGGTGCACAAGAAGTTGGCTCAGCTTCGTGAGGAGTCCCTTCGAGCGGCAGAACGTAAGATAGTGGAGCTTGAGTAGTCCCGCGCAAGGGAAGCTATCATTCAGAAGGATTCCCACCGTAGATTAGCTGAGAGATTAGAGTGCGCTAAAGAGATAATCCGTAGTATGGGTCTAAGTGAGGCTCTGCCTTTAGTCAAAAAAGAGATCGATATTCCAAATCAGACTGTATAACTTCTGTTCGGGATTTTGTACTAAATGGCCTCTATTCATTTAATGAGAAATTCTTGTATTTTTTCCAATAGGAGTCATCTTCTTTGCTTCTCACTATATTGTCTCAGTAGAATTAAGGGGACTTAGATATTTCACCTAACTTGGAACTCTCAGACGGGATGATTATGCTTGCTGGTGCGAAAGGTAGCATCATTCGTCAGTGAGGTACATGATCAACAGGGGTCGAACGGTTGAGACCTTTTGTATGATAGGGAATCTTCAAATAGTTGGGTTGCGTCCGCCCATCTATCGAGTGATAGATCCTGGGCGACTGAGACCTTCCAAATGAAGGGAACAGGGCTACTAAGGCCCTCTGAACGATAAAAGTTGGGCGAATGAGGCCCTCCAAATGATAGGAACTGGACGACCGAGGCCTTTCGAACGATAGGAACTGGGCTCGAACGATCGAGCAGATATCAGACTATTAAGTTGAACGATTGAGAGGATACCAGACTAACAGGTCAAATAATCGATAGAGAATACCAGACTAATAGGTTGAACGATCGAAAAATTGGGAGACCGACAGGTTAAACCATAGATCAGTGTGTCATAGACCCATTCGGGGAACTCCGTCTCTTATTAATGACTCGCACGAATGATAGGAGTTGGGCGACTGAGACTCTCCGAATGATATGAAATACTTAAGTTGTGGGGCCGCGTCCATCCATCCGGGGAGTTACATCCCCTATTGACGATGCGTACGAACGATAGAAACTGGGCGATTGAGACCCTCCAAATGATATGAAATACTTAAGTTGTGAGCCGCGTCCACCCGTTTGGGGAGTTACATCCCCTATTGACGATGCATACGAACGATAGGAACTGGGCGACTGAAGCCCTCCAAACGATATGAAATACTTAAGTTGCGGGCCGCATCCATCCGTCTGGGGAGTTACATCCCCTATTGATGACGCATACGAATGATAGAAATTGGGCGACTGAGACCCTCCGCACTTATGAAATACGTAAGTTGTGGGCCGCGTCCATCCGTTCGGGGAGTTACATCCCCTATTGACGATGCGTACGAATGATAGGAATTGGGCGACTGAGGCCCTTCGAACGATATGAAATATTTAAGTTGTGGGCCGCGTCCACCCGTCAGGAGAGTTACATCCCCTATTGACGACGCGTACGAACGATAGGAATTGGGAGACTGAGGCCCTTCGAACGATATGAAATACTTAAGTTGTGGGCCGCATCCACCCGTTCGGGGAGTTACATTCCCTATTGACGACGCGTACGAATGATAGGAACTGGGCGACTGAGGCCCTCCGCACGATAGGAAATACTTAAGTTGTGGGCCGCGTCCACCAGTCTAGAGAGTTACATCCCCTATTGACGACGCGTACGAATGATAGAAACTGGGCGACTGAGGCCCTCCGAACGATATGAAATACTTAAGTTGTGGGTTGTGTCCATCCGTCCGGAGAGTTACATCCCCTATTGACGACGCGTACGAACGATAGGAGTTAGGCGACTGAGACCCTCCGAATGATATGAAATACATAAGTTGTGGGTCGCGTCCACCCGTTCAGAGAGTTACATCCCCTATTGAAGACGCGTACGAATGATAAGAACTGGGTGACTGAGGCTTTCCAAATGATATGAATTACTTAAGTTGTGGCCGCGTCACCCGCCCGAAGAGTTACATCCCCTATTGACGATGCGTACGAACGATAGGAACTGAGCGACTGAGGCCCTTCGAACGATAGGATCGGGACATGGAGATGTAAAAGATTTGTTGATGAGTGATTTCAATAACGTGAGGAAATACCCTTGCAGTTTAGAAAAATACTAGCAATAAAATCCGATGACTATTTAGGAGCGGAAATAGAAGGCTCCGACTCACATGTTAGAGTCCTAATCCCTGATGATGTTCTAAACTTGATCTTCAAATGCTTGGTGCTAGGTAAAGCCTCCAAGGTGTTCAGATTTGGTCTGCCCAAGATGGCATTGTAGAGTGAAGGGAGGTTTACCACATTAAACATGACGGGAGCCGTCGCATGATTAGGAGGTGTTCTAAGAGTGATCGGGAGCCCTCGGGATATATCCATTCACCCGAGAGCCCTTTAATCGGGCCTGCGTGGGGCTGAAGATCGGTATGAGTGAATCTCATTCGTCTGAAAGCATCCCCATATGGGAGATTACAGCCGGCTCCTTGATTAAAAAGATTTTTCGAACTTTAAATTGTCCAATTTTGGCAGTTATCGTAAGCGGATCGTGCTGGTTCGGGTCGATCCCAATGAGATCTTTGTCGGTGAAACCAATAACCAGCCTTTTTTCACCTTGTCGTTTGTTGGTGCTCGCTGCTAGGATCTCTTGTGGTACAGGAGGAATTGCCTTCGGATAATAGAAAATTGGTGTGATTAAGTACCTGACCTCATTTTCTGTTGGTCCATCGTGGACCTGAAGAATCACCCGATCCCTTCCATTGGTCGGAGGCCGAGCAGCTTGGCGTTCTTCCTCTTGGTTACGTTGTGGCGGTTCACGCCGATGATCGGCAGGAGGACCTCTTTCCCTTCCTGCGATGAACTCCCATAGTCTTCCTTCACGTATTAGGAATTCCAATTCGTCTTTCAGTTTCTTACAATCATCGGTTGTGTGACCGTAGTCACGATGAAAGTGACAGTATTTCATTCTGTCCTTGTTGGAATCATCCTCGGTTGATTGCGGGGGCCATCGAACATATGGTTTATCTCTGATAAGGGCTAAGACCCGGCCAGGGGTCTCGTTTAGTGGGGTGTAGTTGTTGTATCTCCTTGGAGGAGGGGGTTTTGCCCGGTTTTTCCTAGGCGGAGATCTCCGGGGTGACTGGTTCCGTTCTTTTCGGGCAGTCCGATCTCTTCTATGATCGGATGCTTCGGCGTCCTCGACAGCAATGTACTTTTCAGCTCGAGCATAAAATTCTTGGATGGTAGCAGGGGGTTTCTTTGTTATGGACGCCTTCATATTGGAGGGCCGCACACTTGTTAATAGCGTGACCAATGCAATTGAATGATTAAAAAAATGGACCCTCATCATTTCCACTTTGAACCTTTCCAGAAAGTTCTTTAGGGATTCCTCTTTACCTTGATGTAGCGATACCAAGGCGGTGGACTTCCTCTTGACTCCCTTACTTATCACAAAGTGTGATTCGAATTGTTCGCGTAACTGAGAGAAGGTCTTTATACTTATCAGTGGGAGAGAGTTGAACCAAGTAAGCGCATTTTCCGAGAGAGTAGTGGGAAAATACTTGCACATGGCTACATCGGGTATGTCCCTGAAGATCATTACGGTTATAAAATGGGCCACCTGATCCCGGGGGTCCGTTGTCCCATTGTATCTCTCTATGGGAGGCAGGAGTACGTTGCGAGGCATGGGCCCTGAAGAGATCTTAGAGTCAAACGGCGAAGCGTAAGAATAAGAGGGGATTTAGTCTCTCTGAGGGTTGGCCCACTTTAGTTCCTCGGTTACCAGTTGTTCGACCTGCTTTCGAATATCATCCGGGACTAGTTTAGAGTTTTCGGATGCTTCCCATGTGGGGGCGACTGTCGTTGTTAGGGACGTCTAGATCCCCCAACAGATATTGGACTTCAGATCTGAGGGCGCGACTAAGGTCTTCTAGTTGTCTACTCACATCCTGAAGTTTGGATTCTAGTCTTTCCATCTAGGGGCGATTGACTCGCTTTGGAATGGGGTCGGCCATGGGTTGGACAGGAAGTGCGGGTTGTAAAACTCATTCTTGATGAGGTGATCTCATGGGAGCTGTCGGATCGCGGGTGGCTGGATCAGGCGCCGCAAGGGGAGCGGCTTCAGAAAGTGTGGCAGTTCATCCTTCCACAGAAGGGACGACTCTTGGATCGCGGGTGGCTGGATCAGGCGCCGCAAGGGGAGCGGCTTCAGAAAGTGTGGCAGTTCGTCCTTCCACAAGAGGGACGACTCTTGGATCGCGGGTGGCTGGATAAGGCGCCGCAAGAGGAGCGGCTTCAGAAAGTGTGGCAGTTCACC
Organism: Dillenia turbinata; assembly: GCA_037126225.1. Classification (NCBI taxonomy): domain Eukaryota; kingdom Viridiplantae; phylum Streptophyta; class Magnoliopsida; order Dilleniales; family Dilleniaceae; genus Dillenia; species Dillenia turbinata. The sequence goes on along the minus strand of JBAMMX010000015.1, from coordinate 26,060,400 downwards.
CTTGCACAGGAGGGATGGCTCTTGAGGACGCTCTGGTTCTCGGAGGCATGATTGTTGCTAGGAACAGGAACTACTCTAATCTGTTTCTCACAGACGGCGCCAATCTGATGGAGGTGGGTGATAGCTCCTCAGATACCGGCTCCTTCTTGACTCGAACAGTAATCACCGATGGTGGATATACCTGCAAAAATCGCCAGAGGGTGCTCCAACGGGGAGACTCTGACACTCAAGTCAGTAAAGAGCGGTTTTCGTTTGAAAGAAATAGACTGAGAGTTGAGGGAAAGTGGTTCCCTGTGATCAATGTGCCTCCTATGTTAGGCTTAGAGCGTACATGATGTTGAGGGTTTTAAGATCTCTTATACCTACGAGAGTTGTGCGTCGCTGAGGGATTTTCACCATACTTTCCTTATCGAACTGATCCAGGAATCTCGAAAGTCAATATTACGAATTGATCACGATCCTCTTATATCGGGAAACCTTCCTCTTCGGGAGAGATACTTTCTTTATATGAAAGATCTCGAAATTACTGATACGAAATAAGAAATTAGAATCGAAGAAGTTCTGACCTTCCTCTTTAATCAATAGGGGTGCTACCCATCGTTTGATTGCTCGACCGATAAAAGGTTTTCGAGACTTATCCGGCCATAAGACTGACATTTGTTTGACTGATCAAGGTGACTGTTTCTGCTTGATAAGTCACGATCGGTTAATTGGGGCGGCTGAGGCCTTATCGTTCGGTAAACCCAGGCGACTAAGACCCTTCGGTAGATCGATCGGGGTGATTACGACCCTTCTGTAGATTGTTGTTACGGTCATTAGATATTGATCGACAGGCCCCCTTTTGTGGGCCCTTTGAGAATTGACACTTTTGGACTAGACTTTGAAATACATCCCATCACAATATTTATAAAAAAAATAATATAATCTTATAGTAAAAGTGAAGAAATCATAAATTCAAATTTTTATCCTATGAAAATAGCAAATAAGAAAAAAAAGTAAATAAACCAAGAAACGGAGATTTTTGTATTTCCTATTTTATCCTTAAATTAATAATATGTTAAAATTTAAGGTGGAGTTGAAATAGTATTTTATCTTAAAAAAAAATCCATAAAGTTTTGTAAAAATCCATGGTGATACTAGGGCTGTTAAACAAATCGAGCCGAGTTATCATGCGCTCGACCTATAAGTTTGAGTACATGACAATCATCGCGTGATCTAAAAGTACATACAATTATCAGCACGTACTCCAAAATCCCGTAAGTTTATAATAATAACACTTTCAAATTAAAAAAATCTGGAATACAAAATATTTGAATTCAAAATATATAAAAAGTAAGTCAACATTTAACTTTTGAAAATATAACTTTCAAAATATAAATTTAAATTTTAGATAAATATGTATATAAAATATTATATAAAAAAGTTTCGAAAATGACCTCTAATGGATCTGTTTACATGTCTCCAAAAATCCACAATTAGGATGAACCAACACGGACGGTTGATCCCAAATATCTATTTCTCTTCGGCTGGATCTAACTAACGGTGAGATGGCTTTTATGTCACGCCTTGACCAGTAAGTCCGAACACGTGACAACCGTCGAGTGATCTAGAAATATACGCGATCATCGGCACGTACTCCAAGATCCCGCAAGGCTATCAAAATACCCTTTTTCAAACCAAATGAAGCCAACACATTAAACAATTAGCTTACCAAACATAAGTTCAACTTTAAAAAAATTAAGTATATAATACATTACAAAAGAGTTTCACTTCAAAATATGTCATCCGACGGGTCCATCTACAAGGCTCAAGAATTCACATCTAGAAAGAGCCAATACTGACAAATGGTTCTAGTAGCTTTTTTTCGACTGGATCAATCTAACTGGAGGGAAGTCGCCACTATGTTTACATCTGAAAAGAATAAAAATGAGGGATGAGTATACAATACTCAGTGAGTGAAGTGCAATAGCATATTGTGACAGTAAATGAGTAGTTCATGTGGAAATGTCAAAACCACAATTTCCAACAAATCATCATTTCATAAATAGTATCATACAATTCAGCTCATTATAAAAACAGATGCATCCATAAATTTCATGTTTTAAAAAAAAAAATCATGTGGTCTCCCTTAAGAAAACATTTCTGCCCAACGTTTAGCCGAACGTAAGTGGAAACCCGCCAAGAGGTTTTCAATTCATTCATTTCATAACATTAATTTTCCATTCATTGGTGTTGACTCATATTTCACCGGGATACTATTCGGATAGTATGATGGGGATGCAAGAGGTCACGTCTAACTCTCTTGCCAAACAAAGCTCTCATACACGTCACCCTGTCGGATTTCTCCGTCGAGGGAATAACTATTGTCATTTACCATCATCAGCATCATCATTTCACAATATCCAAACATTTTTCAATGTGCCATAAATCCAACAAATGGTTAACAAACCATATCACAATATTCATAAATACAATTTTTAGTATCAATGGCACATATTTATTCACAAATGCAGTGGATGCATGCGTATTCAAACTCACATTTTGGGATATCCCACAATCACAAATAGTTGCAGCAAATCATTTAAAAATCATTTATAAAAAAATTTATAAAAATCATTTTCTCATTTAAAACACAACAGTCTGTCCACTCACAGTGATAGGAAGGGCAGTCACTCCCAGATTCATCAACAACAATATTCTTACCACGATCAGCCCATTTAACTCCTAAAAGTATTATCGAGTAGCCAAAATTATCAATATTTATTTTCAACTTAACCCCAGAAACCCTGACATTCAAACCCCAGTTTTCTCTTATTTTCGGTGATGGAATATTCTTCAAAGCCAAGTGAACAAATAGATAAGTAAACTAAAGGATGAAATAAGAAAATGATAATACCTTAATTCTTGTTTCCAAGAAACCTTTTTCGTTCGGATTACACCAAACCTTAGAATTTTATTTTTCCTTGTGATAGTTTGGATTTTTAAGGTTTTCCAATATCAAAACTAGAATCTAACTTTGGAAGGCTGTATGAGTAGTTTGAAACTTTAAATTTATCAACTCGCTAGTAAATCGAATGAATTTGGAAGAAGAGATGAAGAAGGATCTAGAGAAAGAGAGAGAAAAGTGGAGTTCTCTGACTTCGTAAATTTCTGATGTCTTCACCCCTTTTATCATTAAAACCATTTTCAATATTTACCTAGTGGTCTTTATCCATTTCAAATTTGCACCTATGCCCAATATGTTTACTTGAGTTGTTGGGAAAGTCAACCATATATATTTAAGTATTTGTGGTTCTACCCGTGGAAAAAGTGTGATTGGTGACGGGCTGGAGAATCGGAAGTGATGAGTGTAAGTCTGTAGAAATCAAACTAAAATCGTTTAAATTGAGAATATTCTAAAAATATGGGTTATAATAAAAATTATACAATATAAGATTAAATGGATCAAATGACATGGTGGTAGTTATCTTTTTGGATGGCCCAAGTCTTGGGATCAAATCTCCATGGAGACATGCATGGCCAAGGAAATTGAATTTGAAAACAAATTATACACTTCTTGTAGAATGATCGAAGGCAGCAAATTAGAATTGAAGGACTTCTTGGAAGAAAGTGAGGAAGAGCAGGCAAGCTATTCGGTCACCATAGTTCATCACAATTGCCAACACCAAGGTGCAAGTGCCGAACAGAAATAACATGCTGTTCGGTCAATGAATTGAGATACTGTTCGGTCAATGTGCTTAAAAAAAATCACCAAGAAATAGTGATCATCAATTGACCGAAAAGAAAATGAGATGGTTTACCAATAAGCAATGCCCGATCAGTAGTGAGGAAATGATTTACCAATTAGCAAAATAAAATGTTAAATGTGATTACCGATTAGCATTGCCGATAAGCAAAATGGGAGTTAAATGCAATTTACCGAAGGACATATTTGGAGGGTGTCATAGTGATATTGGAAGGGGTGTTGGATAGTAAATAGAGAGACACAAGTCTCCCATCACAATTGTCGAAGGATACAAAGAACCGATAAGCAAAGGAAGCAAATAGATTTGTTCAACACATGGTTGACCGAACAGGAGAAGAACAAATTACATCGGTTAGAAAATTACAAGTGTTGTCTAAGGTAACCAACCGGAATTGGAAAAATGTGAAAATTGATCTATTGTTCGATACCGATAAAACATGTGGAAATTTAGTAAAATAATTACCGATAATCTACAAACAAACGGTGATATATTGAAAAGTAAGGTTAAATGCCTGCCGATAGATTAACAAAGTACCGATGAGATTTATAGTGTCAGCACCGAGCAGTTATTTTAAAATGACTATCGATAAGATTTCTAAAATTTGACATTCATCGATTGGTGAAAATATTTACCATCAAAGATGTAAGTGAAATATAATATATCGAACGATATAGGAAAATTAAGTATATCAATATATATATTAAATTATAAAAATTATGAAAAATGATCTGTCAACTCAACTCCACAATATAAAAACAAATTTGTAACTGCACTTTACACCAAGGAGACAGTAAATTACTAAGAAATGGTCACTATCGGCTACTGATAAGAAAAATTAAAATTTTAAAGAGAATATTTACTACACACTAAAACCTCACCGGACAGGTAAATTCTCTTAAAAAAGTCAAATTCCACTAGACATTGATCACTGAATACTTAATTAACCGATAGATTTACTGATTAGAAACTTAAAAATTTAGAAGTTATCAGTCAAATATCTAAAGGGGTTTTCTGGACAACTCAAGGAGTAGAAATTCACACTTATATTTAAATTAACTATATTTCCTCCATTTTACAAAAATATAAAAATTTTAAATATGCAATTTAGAGTACATATCACAATCTGGATTTGTCCGGTGTTATATTTTATCTCTATACTTCCTCTAAAATAGAATAAGAGGATGGAGGGGTGAGTATAGAAATACCTAGTAAGTAGATTGTAATAATTTAGCTATGTAAGTGAATGCATGATGAATGTAGAAGTGTTAAACAACAATCTCAAAACATATTTATGTTCCAATAAAATATTAAGTAGTCATCCAAACAACTTACAATAATAGTCATGATTTTCCAGAACACAAAAGCATTCAATATACAATTTTCCAAAACTAAGAGATTTGTCTTAAAAATCTTTCCATTAAATGTTTAGGCCGAACTGATGGTGGAACTGTCAATATCATCGGTCATAAAACATGAACCCCAATGTTGACGTTAGCTCATGGTCTCTTCGGAAGTACAACTGAATAGCCCAAAAGGGATAGAAGGGGTGTCTCCCGGTCCAACAACCTCTCTGTCTACAAACAATAACAATGCCCTCACCACATTGTCCCATCGAGTCACACCATATAAGGAATGACAATAGCTATTAATGGAGATTCAAGCTCATATCCCAAACCAATACATGCACCATGAGGGTTCAGACTCTCCCCTCAAGCTAATACATAAACCATTTTGTAAATATCATATTATATGTCATATAAATCAACAAAGTTTTCAATTCAAAAATCCAGCAAAACATTATTCATAGGGAAAAAATTCAGCATGTTTTAAAATATATTAACAAGAGTATAAATCTCATGTCTCAAATCAAAATATTTTTATAAACACTCCACAATTACAAAACATTTTATAAAATCAAATTAAGAAAATCATTTTATAAAAGATATGAAAAATATTTCTCATTCACAACACAACAAATCATCTACTCACTGTTTATAGAGGGTAGTCACTTCCATATCCGTTCACGGCAAGGTAAGATCTTATCCTGATCAGTTTGCGCAAACCCTAAAGGATATCATTAATTAACCAAAATTATCGATATCTATTAATCTAAGTCAACTCATAAATCTCTACACTCAAAATCTAAATTTTCTATCACTCCCGGTGGCTTAAAAACCTCTAAATCCAAGTGGACAAACAGTTAAATAAAGTAAAATTTGGGTTAGAAAAACTATATTATCTTGATTTTGTCTCCAAAGATTTTTTTGATTTGGGTCATATCAAAATCCTTGATTTTTTCTCCTTTGTGACAGCATTAAATTTTAAACTTTTCTTCAAAATCAAGATTAAAAATCTAATTTTAAAGAGTTAGAAATGTAGTTTGGAGCCTTTGATCTAGAGTTGTGGTAATGGATTGATTGGATTTTTGCAAAAGAGAGAAATGGTTTAAAGAGAGAGAAGTGAGATTTTGGGTTCACAGGTTCTAGAACCTCAATACTCATTTTTATTCTTAAACCAACTTTCAATTATTACTCAGTGGTTCTCTTATACTCCTAAATTACACAAAAGTCTTGGGTCATTGGGAAGGTCACCCAATAGTTTTAATCACTTAATCTTGTGTTCTGCTAAGAAGATGTATTCGGAGTCGAATAGGAAGAGTTAAAATAAGCATTATAAATTTACAAGAAGCAAACTGGACTAATAGGAATTTTGGAATATTTTAAAATTTGAAATATAATATAAATTTAACATATAATGATTGAAGAGTTTGGGTGATTTGGTGGCATAAGTGTTTTTGGATAACTTAGAGCTTATGACTTCAATTCCACATGGATTCAAGTGAGATGAGAAATGGGGTTATTTGCAAGCCGATGAGAAATGGGAAAATTTGTAAGTGTGCGTGTGAGATGTTACAAGTGACTACCGATGAGGTTCACCATGAAAATGCTCCTAGTCGACAGGGTTGTGGAAATAGTGAAGAACCAATAGATATATGAAGATAATGGAGGAACAGATTGTGCTTGTGGGTAATATAGCAATCGGTATATTATGAAAATTGTAAAACAATGAAATACCGATGAGGTTTCAAAGTGGATATACTGGCAGATTATAAATCTCACAATATCACTGAGGAGCAATAATGATTGAGTGAATATAAATAAGGTACCAATAAGTCTTGGAAAAGTCTTAGAAAATTTGAAACAAGTAATTGAGAGATAGTAATCGGTAACAGTACCATCAGCTATCACCAACAAGCTTAGATGGAATTAGGGGTGTAATCGAACCGAGTCGAATCGATACACTACCCCACTTGAACTCGACTCGATTGAAAGTTATCCTACTCAATACTCGACTCAAATCCGATCGAGCTTGAAATTTCAAACTCGAACTCGACTCGAAAGGAATTTTGCAATTTTCGGGCTCGACTCAGCTCGACTCGAATATTTGTAGAGATCGAGTTCAAACTAGAATTTGAATGTAAACTAAAATTTAAGTTTAAAATTTATAAAAATTTAACTTTAAATCTAAAACATCTCATAAACATAAATTCAATTCAATTATACATTTAATAACATTATTAAGCTACAAGAGAACATGTAAACCCGTCAAGTTACTAAGTCCACACAAAACATCAGCAAAATAACATGATTCTGAGTCCACACAAAATATCAACAAAATAACATGATTTTGCTTGTAGCTCTGCTGCATCTCCTACCTTTCCTACTTTTTTCGGTATTTGTTATTTTAACTGCCCTGCAATGCCATTAAATTATTAGTGATTTCACATAAAATAATTAAAAACCAGTAAACTATCAATTCACTTCAATAATTTGTATCAATAATCTAAAACTCAATACATTAATTAGACATATATTTTATTATACCATACTAGTTGCTGATTGAGTCCTCAACAATAACAAAGAAACCTACATGCCAAACTTTATCATTCAGTTGATAAAGTTATATGATATATATGCAAACCTATTCTCAAACCTTGGATTGGAAGTAGAATCATAGTTGAGCTCTTTTCCTTCTACAAAAATACAAAAATAAAGTAATAATAAGTTATATGATATAACATTAAAAGTGAAATATAAAATACACAAAATTGAAATTGATATATAAATTTCTTACCTTACTCTTCTTCTTTACTCCATGAAGATTACGACACCAATCTCCCCCACAAAGCAATACTTGGACTGTTTCTGGTGCCAAAGAAGCTCTATAGGTATCAATAACTCTACCACTAGCACTAAAAGTGACATCTAAAGCTACTATAGTGATAGAAATGGCTAGTATATCTCGAGCCATCTTGGACAGAATGCGATACTTCAAAGTGTTCACTTTCCACCACCCTAGTGCATTAAACATGTCTCCATCTCCATCACAAATGTAAACTCCCTCTTCAAGATAGTTATCAAGTTCAAATTTTTGAGGTTGAATGGACTCGATAGCTTTTACAAATTCTGAAAAATTCTGACCAACCTGAAGAAGACACTATAGTTCCACTCGCATTCCCACTCCCACCACAAAACAATTGAGTTTTGCCACTTCCATCACCACTATTAGCAAGGTGGTCAGCCACATATTCATCATAAAGTAGTTGAAGAGCATCCTTAACTTCTTTATTATTTTCACTTGCTTCATGATCTGGATACATCCGAGGGTAACAAAATTCAATCACCCTCATTTTGCACCTTGGATCCAACACAACAGCAATTGCCATCAACAAATTGCATTTCCCCCAATATTTATCAAATTTAGCCTTCATCTTTTGAACCATCCTTTGAATAAAAGCATCCTGATCTGGACACTTTTTATCCAACAAGACCTTCACCGGTAGACTTCATTAAGAAAGAGATTTGCAGTTGGATAATCACTACCAGATATAATATTTGTAGTAGAATTAAATATTTCCAAAATCTCACAAACTTTCTTCACTTTCTCCCAGCTTTCAGCAGTTAGACATGCCCGGTAATGTGGCTCTCGCTCTTTTAGTCTTGTAAACACCTCTTTGAACTTGATTGCAGTGGACAACATTTCATAAGTAGAATTCCAACGTGTTTTGCAATAAAGAATAAGTTTCCAGTGAGGTAATTGTAGCTGCTGCACAATCTCTACAAATACTTTAAGCCTTGCTTCAGTTTGATTAACAAAACTTACACTCTTATGAATAGCTTCTATGATGTCTTCAATTTTAGAAATGCCATCTTGAACCATAAGGTTCAAAATATGTGTGCAGCATCTAACATGAAACAACTGCCCTCCACAAAGAAGCTTCCTATTTCTAGAGAAATCATCTTTCAATATCCTTATTACCAAATCATTATTGGAGGCATTATCAACTGAAAGTATATATACCTTACTCTCAATGCCCCATTCCTTTGAGCACTTATAAATTGCATCAGCAATCTCAATCCCACGTCGAGGAGGAGGTACATGGACAAAACTCAACAATCTTTTTTGCAATGTCCAACTTGAGTCTATGAAGTGTCATGTGAGAACCATGTACTCAATCTTCTGATTATTTGACTTCCATAAATCTGTCGTCAAACTAACCTTACTAATACTTTTCAACAAAGTCTTCAGCTTATTTTTCTCAGCCTCATATACCTTCACACAATCATTTTTTATAGTGACTCATGATATCTTTTCCCAATTTGGATTTCCTCTTCTTTGCATCATATTAAAACCATCTTCCTGCACAATGGAAAATGGATGCTCATGCATAAGAATCCATTGTGCAATTCCCTCCCTCATCTTCAGCATATCAAACTTTCCATCTATAACTGCAGGTGCGACATGTTGTGTTATTTCTACTGGCTGGAAATTAATTTTTGGTTGTTGCCTCTGAGCAATCTTTCGCTTCAAGCAAGTATTCAAATGCCTTGCAAAATGAGTTGTACTCCTACTTGGAAGGATACAAAGTCTTGTTTTACAATGTAAGCATTCCCCTTTTTTAGTACCATCAGGCATTAATTTTTGGTTGTTGCCTCTGAGCAATCTTTCACTTCAAGCAAGTATTCAAATGCTTTGCAAAATGAGTTGTACTCCTACTTGCAAGGATACAAAGTCTTGTCTTACAATGTAAGCATTCCCCTTTTTTACTACCATCAGGCAAATCAATTTCTCTAAACTCCTTCTAAATAGTTGATGTCTTCAATCTTTTTCTCTTTTGGAAATGGCTATTGTCATTTGCCTCTTCTCCTATTTCATCTACCAATAAATGACTGGCCAAAAAACTCTTTTTGTGAGCAGTTGGTGTTGATGCAAATTTAGGATCACTAGAAGACATCTGTTAAAATAAAAATTATCAGATTCTGCATTAACCAAATCTTAAGAGGGATGAAAGTTTTTCAAAAGCCGTGTGAATAGAAAGTTTTTCAAAATTATCCTAATGAATAGTACTATTTACTTATTAGCTGAACCCAAACAGAAAGTTGAAAGAGGAACAAGTAAAAAAGAAGACTAGAAAAGATGCTTGTGTTAAACTAAACGAATCACTGGATTAAACAAAATAGTATGTTATTTTTACCTCTTATATAGTGAAAACCAATTGAAGTAAGGAAGCCACTGAAGAACACTATTGACAGATCTGTAAAAATAAAACTAAAAGTTTGTAGTCAATCCATAAACAATGGTGCTTTGAGATCAGGGGAAAATTACTTCCTATACCTTTGAGGTTAAGGACTCAAGGAGACAACGCTTCTTGCTTTTCTCTTGGTAGTTGGTACCATGAGCAACAATCCCTAGTAAATAACTTGAATCGGTGAAAGCTAAAGCAAGGTGAAAGTGAAAAAAGAAGTAGCATGAGTAAAAGGAGAAGCCGCAAGCGGCAAGGGTGAAAAGAGAAGCCACAAGTGGCTAGAGTTAAAGCATTTTGGTAACTAGGTATAGATAAAATTACTTATATACCCCTTTACATTTGTTATATTTTAAAAAAGAGTCAGGATATATATGTAATTTTATAAAATATAATATAATATATGAAAACTCGATTAGGCTCACGAACAATTCGAGTCGAGTATTTTAATATTTAAACTTGACTTGATAGTTAAATTAATATGCTCAAACTCAACTTAAACTCAGCTAAAACTCAATTAAATCATGCCAAGTTCGAGTATGTATCGAGTCGAGCTCGAGCTACTCGCGAGTAGCTTGACTCACGTATACCCCTAAATGGAATAATACTCACACCGATAGGTGTTGAAAATTGTAGAATAATGTTGTCAGATATATAGAAAAATATACCTAGAGATCGGTATATTGGAAAATGTACCGAGAGTTTTAGAATGAATATCCGGAAAGGTGGTAGGGAAAGGACACTAATAGAGTTTCCATTTACAAAATAGTGGATGGTTATTGATAGGTACATGATAGTCACTGATCAGGAAACTAAAATTGGAGAAGAAATCAACCAATTTAAATCTCTACTAAGTCAAATTTTCACAGGAAAATTAAGTTCCACCAAGTACTCTGATAACTGATGACTTTGGTGATCAGGACTCTAACGATCGGTAACTTACAAATTAAAAATCTATCGATTCAGTGCCTACAAAAATTTTTCTGTGTAGTCCAACAAAAAAAATTTCATATTTATTTAAAATAATCTCACATTTTCATAAATATAAAATTTTTTTAATAATCCATTTAGAGTAAACATCACAATCAGAACTTGTCTGGTATTACATGAGTTCACTCTGCTCATGAGTCGTTCGATCAACGACTCGAGTCGACTCGATTTTGACCAAATTCGAGTCAAGTTCGGGTCGAATTCGTTATACAATTGAGTCGAATTCGTGTAATAGAATTTTAAACTCGTAAACTCATCAAGTAACTCGACAACATATATTAATATATATTATATATATTTATATATTATTATAATAAAAAAATTAAATTAAATATAATATATTATATATATACAAATTACTCGTCGATTTCGAGTTCGAGTTCGAGTATTATTAAAAAATTCGAGTTCAAATTTGAGTTTAGGGATATTCGGGTTCGACTTGGCTTGAATATAATCCTAATTCTACGGGTTGAACATTGATCTGCTATTGATCAATGAGTTTATAGTGACCCGTAAAATGTATGGATTGAAAGTTGACCCGGATCAACCGATGGGTCAGTTCAAATTTAATAATTATGTCACAACCCAGTCCTCCAATCTAGGAGTAGGGCTAAGTTAGCTCGCTATCACAGAATTGGAAGGAAAACAAAGCATAAGAAATGCAGGGGAGGTAATTGCACAGTAGAGGATGATGAGTGATGGAGGTGGGTTTTGGCTCCTCAGATACCAGCTCTTTGTTGACTCGAACGGTTGCCGTCGATGGTGAATACTCCTGCAAAAACCGCTGAAGAGTATTCCGGCAGGGAGACTCCGATGCTCAAATCAGTAAAGAGCGATTTTCGTTTGAAAGAAAACAGACTGAGAGTAGAGGGAAAGCCGTTCCATGTGTTTTGTGTACCCCTAGTGTTAGGCTTAGAGAGCGTACCTGATGTCGAGGGTTTTAAGATCCTTTATACCTGTGAGAGTTGTGCGCCGTTGAGGAACTTCCACCCTACTTTTCTTATTAAACTGATATCGGGAATCTTGGAAGTCAATATTACTAATTGGTCATGATCTTCATATATCAGAAAACCTTCCTCTTCGGGAGGGATGTTTTCTTTATCTGAAAGATCTTGGAATTACTGTTATGAAATAAGAAGTTGAAACCAAAGAAATTTTGACATTCCTTTTTTAATTGATAGGGGTGTTGCCCTTCGTTCGGTTGCTTGACTGATTGAGGTGACTATCTCCGCTTGATGAGTTACGATTGGTTAATCGTGGTGGCTAAAGACTTATCGTTCAGTAGACCCGGGCGACTAAACCCCTTCGGTAGGTTGATCGGATTGGTTACGACTCTTTGATAGATCATTGTTGCGGACGTTAGCTACTGATCGGCAAGCCTCCTTTTCGTGGGCCTTTTGGGAATTGACTATTTTGGACTGAGTCTTGAAATACGTCCCATCAATGAGTGTCCTGGAAAGTGATGATAATAGAGAGAGTGAAGGTAGGAGAGAAGAAAGAGAAGGAGATTAAGAGAGAAAGAGAAAGAGCCAGAGGGGTTACAAAGAGAAAGAGAGAAGCAGCAAAGGGAGGAAGTGAAAAACAGTCACCAATTTCTTATCATTTCATCTCCGATTCACCATTCATACAATTGTTTTAACTAGTTGCCTAATAGTCTAACAGCCCTAATTAATATCGGTTACAACTCAACTACCTACAGTATATGTCTTAACAGTTTGGGTTGTTAGCCAACTAGCTATTATATTTGAATTTTGGCTATGGACCGTCACAAATTATGGGTAAACCAAACAGGACGAAGAAGAGAAGTAGGAGTTCTTTGTATATGTTAATCTTTCTTTTTTTGGGGTATAATTGCTAAAATTCCATTAGGTAATGCTAATCTTTTTATTTGAGTCGTGAACGAACCCCCAACTTTGGATCTGTACCATTGGCGATCAATTTTCTTCAATCATACGAGTTCGTTGATTCAAGAGCGACTGGGGGGTCTGTGTGTCTTATTACTATTTAATTTTACTTTACTGCACCTTTGCACACCGCACATAGCCTCGACTCGTTCGTAGTAGACATGAGAATTAAATCTGCCACCAGACACCACCATCATGCCGAATTTCATTTTGTTTAATGTCATTGTTTACTTGACCTTATGTTATGATAATACCTGATGTGATTTCGATTACATGAGAACGTGCAAAATAGTGAGGTGCGAGGCTCCTTCCACCACCCCTCCTCAATAATAATAATAATAATAATAAAACTTCATTTATAGTTACATTTTTTTAACCTGCCAATTTGTCAATATATTTTTTTTTTGGGTGACATAGTAACTTATCAAAATAGACATGAAGGGAATGGACAAATATGGAAGAAAATGAGAAAAATGAGAGATAAAATTATATGTCTAATCTCTTTTTAGTCGTAAAATCTCTTTTGTTTAAAACTCCACAAACTCAAATAAAATTTTGGAATAAAATCCCCCATGCAGCTAAATAAAGCCAACTCAAACTTAGATTCACATAATGAGAGATAAAATTATATGTTTATATTAAATGAATCAAGGAATAATTTTTAATATAAAAATATTTATATAATAATTTTAATTATTTTTATAGAAAATTAACTAATTTTTTATTTTAGATTTTAATTTAATAAAATATTATAAATAAAATAAAATAAATTAAGTCAAGTTGAAGTATGGCACGAAAGTATTTCTTAAACACATTTTTAAATTCAATCCCAAAAAAAAAAATACTTTCTTACAAAATGAGTTTTTTTGATGTGGGCCAAGCAGCCTCAATTTTAAGCCCAACCGACCTCAACCTAAAGAAGGTCATGGATCGGCTTAACGTGGCCTGTTTTTGTCATTTGTTCATCATTCACATCCCCGTTCTTCTTTATCACCCAAAAAAAAAGTTCTTGTGGTGAAACGGGCATCGGGAGCTTTGCCCCCCTTGAAAGCCCGACCCAATTCGAACCGATCGAGCCATCGTAGTTTATATATATACATATATACATATATATATATGTATATTTATATTTATGTATAAATTGTCACATCCCAGTTCTTCGAGTTCAAACCATGATTCTGCCAACTGGGTTGCTTGACTTTTACGTCAAACTCGGCGATCTGATGTCCGCCAAAAAAGTTGTTTGCTGAAATGCCTGAAAGAGATGTTGTGGCAAATAATGCCATGATTTCAGCATTGAGTAAGTACCACCTCGTTGAACAGGCACCTTGTTTGTTTGATAGTTTGCTGCACAGGAACTCTGCCACCTGGAATTCTATGATTAGTTGCTATTGCAATTCGGGGGATGTTAAATCTGCTCGATTGGTCTTTGGCCAAAATCCCATCAAGGATGTTGTCTCGTGGAATGCCATGATTGATGGGTATTGCAAGTCTGACCAGTTGAGAAGTGCTCAGGAGCTGTTTCATCAGATGGGGTCGGCTAAAAAATCTGTCACTTGGAAGGGCAATTTTCACATTCCGAGCAATGCAAGCTGAGAGTGTGAAAACTATGGAGGTAACCATGATTGGCTTACTATCTGCATATGCTCATCTTGGGGCCCTGGAAATGGGTAAATGGGTGCACGCTTTTATTAAAAGGAAAAGCCTCAAAATTGATGTTGTTGTAGATAATGCTTTGATTGATATGTACTGCAAGTGTGGCAGCATTGATATAGCGCTTGATGTTTTTCATGGCTTCCCTGAGAAGAACATCTTTTGCTGGAATTCCATGATGGTAGGTTTGGGCATGAATGGTTAAAAGAAGCTTTAGATGTTTTTTCTTTAATGGAGGAGGGAATAAATCCAGATGGGGTAACCTTTGTTGAAATCCTGTCAGGTTGTAGTCATTCTGGATTGGTGCCTGCTGATAGAAAATACTTTTCTCAAATGGTTAGAAATAATAGGGTGGAACCTGGAATTGAACATTACGGCTGCATGACTGACCTTCTGGGAAGGGCAGGCCTTTTGAAGGAAGCACTGGAGCTCGTAAGGTCCATGCCCATGAAGCCTAATTCTGTGGTATGGGGAAGCTTGCTCCGAGCATGTTAGATTCATAAGGATCCTAATACCTGTGAGCACGTGACTCTGGCGTCTGCTGGAGTTGGACCCAGCGGATGGAGAAAATTATGTTTTCTTGTCCAATCTGTATGCGACAATGAGCCACTGGACAGATGTCGAGAAATGTAGGAAACTGATGACAGAAAGGGGAGTGCTTAAAACACCTGGATGCAGTTCAATTGAAGTGGACTTTGTGGTACACGAATTTGTGGTGAAGGACATTTCTCATCCGCAATATCCGTGGATGGCGGCATTTTTAGATGAAATGGAGAGGAATTCAAAAGGCATGGGCATGAGGCGGACACATCCATGATCCTTCTTGACATAGAAAATGAGGTGAAAGAAAGTACAGCTAGATATCACACTGAGAGAATTGCAGTGGCTTTTGGAATTATGAACACACAACCAGGACGGACTGTCGGTTGTGAAGAATCACCGAACGTGCGCCAACCGTCGCACTGCTTTGAAGCTGATCTCTGACATATTCAAGAGAGAAACAACTTGAGAGCCCGGAAGAGGTTCCATCATTTTTGAGTACTGTTCCTGTAAGGATTATTGGTAATTGATTGTAAGCACTATATCAAGGATAGAGAATGCCGTTGGTTCAATGATTTGCCAATTGAGCGACTGATATGTGATCTGAGCATGGTCTTATAGTGAATTTAAGAGAACAGCTGGGCCTTCATCAATGGAACTCGGTAGCCTTGTGTCTGGACCCGGAACGCATTGAATCAGGCAGCATCAAATAGGGTAAGTGAAATTGTTTCTTGTTTCTACTAAAGGAAAACCTATATTGTTGTTATATGGTTGATCACAAAGTTATTCCTACTTCAGTCATAAATAATGTGAAGTAGCAAAACTATTTTTTCTCTAAGCAGACGTGTGATGAAATACTCACCTAGTATTAATTTATTTTAATAGATGAGAGATTTATATATGGTATTCATTAACCAAGAGAAAACATATAATAGGTTTCTTAGAGATGTATTGTGGTGGACACTAATAAAGAAAGAGATCTCTTTGAAATACATTAATCTCATTAGAGATATGTATGAGAGAGTTATAACTAATATAAGAATTTACGGGAGTTTGAGCGATAACTTTTCTATTAATATTGAGTTTTATCAAGATTTGATATTAAATCTCATCCTCTTTGTAATAGTGATAGATAAAATCATAAAAAGTATCCAATATGAAATACCATGATGTGCTTTTTACAGATGATATAATATTGGTTGATGAAATTAGAGAGGGTATTAGTGATAAATTAGAGTCATGGAGAGTGACACCGGAATGTAGAGGGTTTAGACTAAGAAGATCAAAAACTGATCATATGAAATATAGATTTAGCGACAATTATTAGGATGACGAAAGAACGATTAGATTAGATGGATAACATATACCAAAAAGTGAATGCTTTAGATATTTTGATTCAATCATTCAAAATGATAGTAACATAGATGGAGATATGAATTATAGGATTCAAATGAATTGGATGAAATAAAAAAAATATTTTTAATTCTTTGCGATCTTACGAAGTCACTGTATTTAAAGGAAAATTTTTATAGAATTGTGGTAAGATCTGTATTATTGTATGACACTAAATGATCGGCTATTAAATAATAACAAGAATAAAAAATAATTATAGTAAAAATGAGAATGTTTAGGTGAATGTGTGACAAAACTAGAAGAGATAGAATTAGAAATGAAGAGATTCGTAATAAATTAAAAATTAATTCGATTGTGGATAAGTGACATAGTTTGGACATGTGTAAAAAAAATTAAAAAAACATACCGATTAGAACGATCAAAAATTTAAATATATGTCAGTAAAATGTAGAGTTAAACAGTTAAAAATTTAGATACGATTTATTGTAAAAACATAATAATTAAGAGTTTAAATGAGAAAATAATTTTAGATAAGAATGAATGGCGTAGAAAAAATCACATAAACTAAATTAATTTTTTTTTATTACACATCTCTATATTTATTTTTTAAATGATCAATTTTAATTATTAAAATTAAAACTCATATGATTCTTGTCGTAGACATTCTTGGATTGGCATGGTTGTTGTTGGATGCTTAGATGTTCTCCCTGTAAAAGTCAAACCATGGTTGCTTTTGCTTCAGGCCTCCTTTAATCATATTCAACTTGCTGGTAATTGACAATTGTGAGTGTTTCGCTGGAGCGGAAAATGATGCTGATTAACTGGTACTGGTCGGCCACTTTCTACTCCCAGTTGGAGGGTTTTCCCATAAGATCTGATGGTTACCTGTTAGGGAGAGAACTGCACTTTATGACTTCTCTAGTCAACGATATCTCAAACAAAGGCGGATGCCCTCAATTTATTGCCGTGGATAGTGGCAAAATCCATTAATTGTAAAATATTATTCTTGTACATGACCAATAATTTAGTCTTTTTAAGGACACTGGATGGCACGCCCCCCGCCCTCTCACCCATTCCGTTGTATTGTTACCATCATTTCGCAGTTTATTCTTATGGTGTCGTGATATCGTTAGTTCTTAAATTTCTTTTTTTTTTTGCCGGGGGGGGGGGGTTAATTTAATCATAGCATGTTTATAAGGTATTTTTGTTCAGAATTGTGGAAATAGATTATAATAGCAACAGGTCATAAACTGCCAATCTATTGCATGGGAGTTTCTTAACCTACTTGGAATGCTTATGCCACATCACATGATCAAGATTATTAACTAATAGTATAATATGTTAAAGTGTTCTTTTTGTAACCTCTTCAAAACCTGATTTCTTGCATACCCATAATTGAACTTTATGGGCACGGTTGAACTCCCAAAACACCCAAAGTGAAGTGGGCCCAAGCTCGCTTATTCAGCTGAGATATCTATCACTTTATTTTCGTTCTTGCACTCATGTGTCCATCTAAATCATGTTGGCAGTTGAGTCTCCCAAATTGTTAATCCAAAATTGAGGGGTTATTAGTCTCTTACTCCTCTCATCGCACCTTCTTTAAAATGAGGCAATGTGTTGTCATGTATTCTTCCCACTTTTTTCACCAGATCTTTTAATTGACTCTTCGCCCTCATCGACTCTTATCCACGGTACAGATTGCCTTCCCTTTTCTCCTGCTGCAAGTAGTTGATTAAACTTGGAGAGGCGCATTGATCTGTCTTAAACTATCATAAGCTTGTTCCTAGTTTTCTTTTATCTTTTTCTGTCTCTCCAAATTACTAGTACCATCTCCTAAAAGAGGCATGTCATTTAATTAAGATGATGATAACAAGTCATGAAAAATTTGATGCACGGAATGTCTGGGGACGCATGAAGCCTTAGAATAGAAGTTCTCACTCACATGTCCGCGGCTATAAATATCAAATTTCGAGCTTTGTTTGGAACGATTGGACACAGTTAGAACCCTCAATTTACGATCTGTGGATTTGCATAAAAGGGCATTAGAACAGGCCCCTGTATCCGACCCAAAAGCCCGAGAAAAACTCACTGGTTGTGAACCTGTTGAGTGGGAGGGATGCACTACTCATCCTTGTCGGACAAAATCATGCAACACAATCGTTATCTTTTTCCATGTTCAACTCTATCCACTTACTTGATGTCATTTCATTTGGCACCATGAGGCTTGTGCATCACTTCGTTCTTGATAGAATTTGACGGGTAGCAAAAGATAAAGCTTGTTTTGCATTACTTCGCTTCCGGAAATTCTAGATATACCATGTATGATTACAGACACAGCACATGAGACATGATATAATAATAAATATTGAAGTTATATTATGTTACACTATTATAAAAATTGCAAATTAAAGTATCATATATTATCTAAAAACTTTACTTTGAAGTCTAACGCTATTGAAGTATCCTAATTACTAATTTAGGGGTCCGAATGTTTTGTGATGTAATATGATCAATTTACGATTATAAGATTTTGTATGGATTTAGCGAAACCGGGAGAGAAGGAACCCCAACCGGTGCTTGGTGAAATGACCTTGGTCTCCCTTTGACCATTAGCTGTTGGACATGAATGTTGGTTGGCGGAAGGAAAACACTTGGAAATTTCAAAACGTGAGTTTGCTAGTACTAAATATTTAATTAAGATGCAGAAGAAGACTCAGTTGAGGTCTGTGTGAATTTTATATGCAAGATGGTGCAATTTTTAATGACGCGTGGAGATTCCTTTTTCTTTTTTCCTTCCGAGGAGAATAATTTTTTTATTACTCTTATATTGAGATTTGAATCAAGAATTATCAAATTAGGAGAAAGAGATTATGATCGTTAGGTATGACAAATATCAAATTTGAATATTTTCATAATGATTGATATATATATAATATATATATATAATATAAATTATTAATATTTAATAATAATATTAGATCGATTAAATTGGATTCGGATATACTTTTATAAAGATGAAAAAAGCCCTTGGTTGACCCTATGGTATTTTAGTTTTTGCATAAATTGTTAATTACATTAATGTAGGTGTTGGACATGCTTTGTAAATGTATAGAGGAGACGAGGCGTTGGAGAATTGGGTCTTGGAAGGATGGATGGAGAAAACAAGAGTGCGACTTCTAAGCCTTAAAAAAACGGGTCAAACAAGATCTGATTGCTTAATTTCGCTTAAATTTTATGTAACTTTATTTATTTTTATCACTTAAAATATTTCCTTCCAAATATGCTCTTTAGGTTTCCCTTGGTTTTCCTTGTTGATTGAGATATTTAGAGTGTAGAAAAAAGATCTTTATATGGTATTCATTAATCCAAAAAAAACATATGATAAGGTCCCTAAGGACATATTGTGGTGGGCGTTAATGAAAAAAGAGATCTTACAAAAATACATTAATTTGATTAGAGATATATATGAAGGAGTTGTGACCAATATAAGAATTTGCAGGGGTTTGAGTGATAACTTCCCTATTAACATTGAACTCCATCAAGATTCGGTAGTGAGTCCTATACTATTTACAATAGTGATAGATAAAATCATAAAAAATATCAAAAATGAAATACCATGGGGTATGTTTTTCGTAGATGACATAGTTTTAGTTGATAAAACAATGGAGGGTATCAATACTAAATTTGAGTTATGGAGGTTCACGTTGGAATCTAGAGGATTTAGATTGAGTAGATCCAAAATTGAGTACATGAAATGTAAGTTTAGCAGCAACATTCAAAATAATGAAGAAATGATTAGATTAGAAAAAAAAAAGTTTCAAAAAGTGAACGATTTAAATACTTGATTCCATCATTCAAAACGATGATAATATCGATAGAGACGTGAACAATAGAATTCAAGCGGATTGGATGAAATAGCGAAAGACATCCAAAATCCTTGTGATCGCACAATACCATTACATCTAAAGAAAAAATTTTATAAAACCGCTGTAAAACCTGCATTATTATATGTCAGTGAGTGTTGAGCCATTAAACAACAACAAGAGTAAAAAATGGTTGTTACTGAAATGAGAATGTTTAGATGGATGTGTGACAAAACTAAAATAGATAGAGTCAGAAACGATGAGATACGTAAGAAGTTGAGAGTTAGTCCAATTGTAGATAAGATGAGAGAGTATCGCTTAAGGTGGTTTGCGCATATGCAACGAAAATCTAAGGACGCACCTGTTAGAAGGACCGAAAACTTAAAAATATGAGATTTAATAAAACGTAGAGATAGACTATTGAAAATTTAGTTGTAATGTATTCGTAAAAATATAATAGATATGAATTTAGTTGAGGAGATAGTTTTAGATAAGAAAGAGTGATGTAGAATAATCTGCACAAACTAAATCCTCATCTTTTTTTTTTTTTCCTTTTTTTTTTTATTCTTAGTATTTATCTCTCATATGATCGATTCAAAATTTTAAAATAAAAAATTTAGATTATAGTTGTTATTGTTACCTTGTTATTAACTTTTCTGCCTTTGTGAGCTTCAATCCTTTTTCATATCTTAGTTCTCATTCTCAGCCCCTCCGGACATCGATGGGCTCTTTCCTTCTGGGATTAATCTTACGAAATCGAGGAAAATATTTAATTATTTTATTATACTTTTTTTACATAGGATTTACCAAATGTATATGTATACATGAAAAAAAAAATTTTAAAAATTATCCGTCAGAGAAAATAAAATAAAAATATATATATATAATAACAATAATAAAAAAATAAATTTTAATTTTAAATTTTGAGATTGATTGTTTGAACAATATAAGAGAGAATTTCCGATTTTGGCTTGTCATGATGTTGGCAAATTTTTTTACATTGCTATCATTTTATCATAACTCTACTCTTTTATCTAAATTTATTTATATTTTAAGTTCAAACGCGGTTGGAGTTCAGAAAAAATAAGTACAATAAAGATTATATATCCAAATGGTTAGATAAAATGCATTATACTTATTATGTTTCATTCAATATTTTGAATTCTCTGCCTTTTTATTGAAGTTTATCAAATCTATTCTCTTCATTCTCGCATTTACTCATTAGGAAGCTTAATTCCCACACAAAAAAATCAAAATTAAATTTGAAATAAAAAATCTTGAAAATAAATTTCATGTGTTCAATTGAATTTTTTATTCCCAAACTTAAATCCAAACAAATCATATGAATTTTTGATTCAATGAGTCAAAATCAAATTACTAGAGCAATTGGATAACTCTTACATTCCGGGGAAAAGGGGGCCTTTGGAGCTGTAGAGAAGCTCGGTGACCGGACGAGGATGATTTTTGTTCCCTCCCTTCCTCCCTTATGCTATATTTTTACAACACTTGGATAATTATTTGGGTGCGGCATAATTAATGCAGGGGAAAAGACAAAAAGCGAAACCGTCATTTTGTTTTTCTTCGTGAAAAAAACTTGTATAAGAAATGCAAAACCACCAAAAGCTTGAATAAAGCAAAATAAGAAGAACCACTTGGCAACGTGAGGAGCTGGGGCAACGTGAGGAGCTGGGGTGTTAATGAGAAGTGTGAGACGAAGAGAAGTGAATAGAAAATAGGGTGGGGGGAAGCAGCAGCTAAGACTTGCTTGTTCTTGTTGCCTTCAAAAATCAAAACTGTGGGAAAGATCCACACTTAAACACACGTGAGCAAGCAATGCAAAAGCATTGACATAGCTGGCATTCCTTTTTTCCCCCAGTCCAGATTCATAACAATTGCATTATTGTGATTCTTTAACACCGAAAACTCAGTATCAGACATTTTAATAAACATTTCTAAAATAAAATAAAAAATTTTAAATTTATATTGATTTTCAATTTTAGGGTATTAATTTTAAATTTTTAATATATTTTAAGTTGTAGTATTCGCGAATCATAATAAACTCAATTTCTATGAATTTTACATTATATATATATAATTTATTTGTGTAATTATTAAAAAAAAAAACAAGAGAGATGCTGCGTTTTGGAGTGAAACGCGGCACCCCCCTTAATGAAATTAGGGTCAGAAATCCTAATTTCATTCCCTCTCCCCTTCGTCTCTCTCGCTCTCTTCGACTCTCTCTCACTCTCCGCTGCTCTCTTCCGCCTCTCTCC
The DNA here is from genome assembly GCA_037126225.1 of Dillenia turbinata. Taxonomy (NCBI): domain Eukaryota; kingdom Viridiplantae; phylum Streptophyta; class Magnoliopsida; order Dilleniales; family Dilleniaceae; genus Dillenia; species Dillenia turbinata. Next base: position 26,037,495 of record JBAMMX010000015.1, on the reverse strand, counting down.
GCTGTTCATCGGTGGTTTTTCTACCGTCACCGCCGCTTAGCCACTGCCTTCATCTCCCCTGCCTCTCCGTCTTTCTCTATCTCACTCTCTGTTTCTCTCTCTCTTTCCCCTTTTATATCGCGATCTTTTTCTCTCGCGCGCTATCTCTCTCACTCTCTACCTTCCACCGCCATTGTTACCACCGCCTTCGTCCGACCGCCACCCATCCTAGTAGTTGTTTATCCCTTTCTCCCTATCTCTCTCTTTCCCGCACGTGATAACCCCTCTGCCTCTCTCCTTCGTTCATGCGCTCTGCTCTTTACTGAGAGCTCTTCTGCAAGCCGTGCTGAAGTCCTTAACCTAGCGACCTACAGAGCTTTGAAAACCCTCTGCTACGGTTACCTGCGATCCTTCCACTATGCAGGTAAGGCCTGGCTCGGCTCTGACCATAGTTTTAGGGTTTTGGCTCTCTTAGTAATTTAAGTCTAATTACTAAACTTTGTGTCGGTTTGGAATGTACTGTAGGTCTCGGATTGAATTGAGAATGTATTCGGACGAGGGTTGTGAACCGAGAAACCTTAGGTGAGGGGATTTCTGATCCATTCGATTAATTGACTGAATTTAGGGTAAGAAGTCTTGTATATATTAGAATGTATGTTAGATTCGAATAGAATGTGTTTATGAAATTTTATATGTGATTATTAAGGTTAAGTATAGGATTTTATACGAATTAGGCTGTTTGATATGAAAGAAGCATGCGAAGGGATGATAGAATCGAGTTGAATTGATTAGAATAGTTTCCTCAGAGTTTAAATTGACATGAAAAGTACTATAATTATGTAAATTTGAAAGAAAATTGGGAAAAATTAGAAAAATTGGGAATTAAAGTTCGTTGGCGAAGTAAATGATCTTTGGTTGATGAAATAAGAGTCTAGAATTTGTAGATGTGCAAATTATGACTATATGAGATCTCATTTGATGATAAATTGTGATGATTGGTCTAGGTTGACCTTTTGGAGATTCGAAAGGAGTCATTTTGGATTAATTGTGAAAATAGGGAGTGAATACCTTCCCTAGAGGTGAGTGGATGGATTGTGTATCATATGAATGAGTAAATGCTTTCAAATATGATTTATAAATTGAGTTTTGAAATGAATTTGCAAATGGATTGAAATTGTTTTGTAATTGTGGTATGCTTAAAATGAAATTGTGAAATGTCCATGACTCTTTTACATGATTATTGAATTATTGCACCATGTTACTTTGGGATACTCACGTGAATTGTGAAATATTGCTCCATCTTATATTTGAGTATGTATTGATTTATAAAATGAGTTTGGTAACATGGTGCTGGGAAAAAGGACTGCAATCTGAGTCTTGCCATGGACCGGTCCGTTGGGACAGCGTGGTTAAGGCTGTTTATATATTTAGTTTGGTGGTAGGCGAGATGGAGAGCATTTTCAAGTTGCCGAATAACGTGGTAGCACCCCACGGAATTTCGGGTCAACGCCAAGGTGGAGGGGATTTTATGAAAATTATGAAAAACCCCTTGGCGGGTCCTCCCATCGGCCATTGATAGGATAATGTTTTTGGTAAACCCCAAAATTATGGAAAAAATGATATTTGACTGATTGCATTGATTTTATGAGTCATGGTAGATTGATATGAATAATATTATGAAAATGAATTTCATTATGGCATTCAATGATGGTTGATACTTATATTTGGCATTATCACTCTCACCCCTTATTTATATAATACATGCCACTGTACTTCACTCATTAGGTATTTTAAAATACTCATCCCTTTCTTTTAAATTCTTTTCAGAGGAAGGATAGATTGTGGCTGGTATCGATTGATTCAGAGATATTTTGGTGATCCACGATAGGTATCGGTAGTGGATTTTACTCTTTTGAGACTCGAGAAGGTTCATCCGTGGAAGTAAAGCTATTGTATTACTCTTTTGAAATTTGAATTTGATTGATACTTGTCTTATATTTTTTTGGGACAAGTATCGGTAGAATCCAAACTTGGTTTATGTGGAAAGTGTCCAATTTGGTTTAAACTTATTTTTGTAAAATTTATTGCTCTTAATTAGGACATTTGGGCTTTTATTGAGATTTGTTGAATTATTTTTGAGATTTTGACTTTGTGAAACTATGAAATGGCCGGGAAGGTTACATTGTATGCATGTATGTACATGATCCCCTCCCTAAATGCGTATTGATGTATGTTTGTGTGTACAGGAATGGACCGGATAAATCCTTTGCATGCAAGTTATTATATGATTTATTGGTTTGATGAGTTTATTGTTTTGGAAAATTTATTGAAATATTTGAATGTCTTTCGTTATCCCGATGTATTGGAAGGTCATGTCCGTATGTTGAGATAACGCGACAGTTGTCACGTGTTCGATGGGAGAGTCTCTTTCTCTCTCTCTCTCCCCCCCCCCCCCCCCCCGCGCTATACTTCAAAAGGGTATTTAAAGAAAAAATGACATCAAATTTATAGCCGAGTTCCTTTAATAACATTATTTGAATGTTGCCAAATTGTGATTAACATAGTTTTTTCTTTTCTAGAAACAGTACCTTAGAAACGATATCCAAATTCTTTTTTTTCCCCAACCATTTTCTGCTCTCCTACCTCTTTTGTTTGTTTCTGTTAAGTTAAAACAACGTTGACCGTCCTATTCTATTTTGAAGAACAAGAAATTTCCCTAATTTCTTGCCTCTTAAGCACTCCTTTTCCCCGTTAATCATTTTTCTTTCCTTCCCTTCCCCCCCTCTCTTCGTGTGGGTGTGAACTTCCATTGCCAAAGTTGCATGCTTGAATGTCCGAAGAAAGGTAAATCGACCAACAATGACCTTTCTCTCTCCTTTACAAAACGTCTAGGCTAGAAATGATTAAGTCATACCGATATTTTTGCTTTGTGGTCAATTGTGCATTTTGTTGTTTATGTATTATTAGTTAGATATGCCTAAGAGAGGCATTATGGTAATTGTGAAGCATTAGTGGAAGTTATTCCACTAACCCATAACTACCAAAGACTCACTCTCCCTCAATTTCCTCTAACGTAGAATTTCATTGATAGGAGACTAACATCTCCAATCTAGTTGAGAAAATTCTATGAAAATGAAATAGCCATGAGAGAATAGTTTGAAGAGAAAATTATTCTCTAGAGAGAGAATGAAATGAGGGTTTGAGAAATTTTCGTGTAGAAAAATTTCTCCCATCACAACGATCGTCAGATTGAGGGTTGCAGCGTCGTGGTATTGCGGTGGTGGTTCGATTAACATCGTGATCACTATCCCGACTGTAAGATCCGATCGAAGGATGTACAGTCGATTTTGAGAGACTCTACATGCTGAGATATTTATTATTATACCCGATCTATTTTATTTTTCTGAAAATTATTCGAATGTTTCCGTTGCACGTGAATCGAGTAAAATAATCCAACGTATATTTTTCTCATTTTGTTGTGTCTGCGCGTAAACAAAGGGAGAGGCTTGATGAGATAGGGAAGAAGATCAAGAGAGACACAGATGCAACGACTCCTCCCCCTCAACAAATGGGAATGGGAATTAGGAGACACATGTTGGGTCCGGCTCCGAGTCCCGGCCCACCTGGTTTTTCCTCGACCTTGAACACTGTCACACCTTGCGCTGCCTGTAAGCTCTTAAGGAGAAGATGCGCCGAAGAATGTCCTTTTTCTCCTTATTTCTCCCCCCATGAGCCTCAAAAGTTCGCCGCCGTTCACAAAGTATTCGGTGCAAGCAATGTCTCCAAGATGCTTATGGTAACATCATGAACCCTAATTTCCCGTTTCTACCTAATTTGGACATATTCGATATTTTTCTCTGTTGAAGACCCAAAAAGACAAACACCCACGCAGTATGCATAATGGAGATTTATGGTTAAATTCGATTTTATTAGGAGGTGTCAGAGAGCCAAAGGGCAGATACGGCAAACAGTTTGGTGTATGAAGCGAACGTGAGACTAAGAGATCCGGTGTACAGTTGCATGGGTGCAATATCAGCGCTGCAACAAGAAGTTCAAACTTTGCAAGCGGAGCTCAATGCGGTAAGAGCTGAGATACTCAAATACAAACACAGAGAAGCCACCGCTGGTGCTACTAATATTATTATTCCCTCTACGAACCAAAATTCCGCCACTGCTTTAATTTCTGCGGCTGGTGGTGTAGAGTCAGTAGCTGCAATGCCACTTGCTCCTCCACCACCAGCTCCGCCTCCCCTTCCTCCACTGCCACGACCTCCTTCACCTTCTGTTGTGGTTGTTGTTTCTTCTTCTACCCCTAATTTGTATAACTCGCCCACAACCACGGCTGACTATAGCTTCTTGTCAGATGATCATAATGACCCGCAAACTTAAATTGATGGCAATTCTATTTTTATTGTTTGTCTAAGCTATCATAAATTACGTTGCCTAATTTTGCTTGAACCCTTTATTGTTTGATTGCTCGTGGGATCCAACAAAAGGAAGATAAAAAGTAGACCCGATTTATTCCGAAAGAAAGTTTTGATTTCTTTTTTTTTTCCCTACAAACTCGAACCATTAAACCAAAGCTTTCTAGCAATTCTCTTCTTTGTTCTTTCCTCAAAGTATAATCGGGCATTGGCAGAAAATGAAGGAAGGGAAGAGAAGAGAGAGAGAGAGAGAGAGAGAGAGAGAGAGAGAAGAGGGCTACCGCTTACTTCTGTTGATTTTTCATGAATTATCTTACTTTCTAAAATTAAAATGTTGAAGGCCATCGGCCGTGGGTGGACTTATTTTTGGGGATTGGCTCTTTAGGATAATAACATCACCCCTTGTGCATGTTCCTCTAGTAAATTGAAAATTTCTCAAGATCAATCTCGCTGCATTGATTTTGTGCACCCCCTTCCAATCTTTGATGGAAACCCGAACTTTCTAAGGGGTGGGATGCCCTCTATGATTAGTATAAGGACGAGTATTTGTTTTGGAAGTAGGTAAAAATGGGAAATTTAGTTGGCTGGGAGTGTGGGTGGGGATTCACACGTGCGCACGGAGAGGCAGACGCAAGTTTGGCGGGGTTGCACGTGTGTGGTGTATGCTTGACTGAAACTTTAAAAGAGCTGCGATATGCAGGTTGTGCATGTTAGTCCGTGTCTCTGGTTGAACTCCGGAAAGCCATAAATTAAGAAAATGGAAGTAATTATTGAAGAACGTGAAGGAAAGCCAGAAAGGCAACATAGTTGTCGTGATGAGATTATCCCCCGCCAGCACCAACCCATTTATCTCTTTTGCTAATTTTGAGTGCCTTCTTCACCCTTTCACTGATTCGAGTAGAATTGCTTTCTCTTTATGTATCTTTTTATTTTACAAAATCAGGTTACGTTCGATCATTTCATGACCTGTATTGTAAACGTACCTTGTAGTTCATCATCATCTTTGTAATTTTTGTTGGGCGAGTTTAGTTTTTTTTTTTTTTTTTTTTATTTTATGCCTTCTACTCCTAGATAATAAATTGGGGTACTTGTATTTTCATCGTCATCATGTTAAAACGTTAAGACACACACTCCCCCCCCCCGGGGGGACTGTTTGAAAGAGGAAGAGAGATTTGACTAAAGATGGCTGGTTTGGAAAAAAAATATGGTTTCGTGTCGATCGAGCCTAAAACAAATATCATATCGAGATCCCATCGTGATGGACTCTATCCCCACGAAAGAAGAAATAGTCATAAATAATATTAAAAAGATATATATATATATATATATATATATATGTATGTATATATACATATTATATAAAAAGCTAGAGACTTCTTCGATATCTAGTCAAGTGTCTTCTTTCAATACGGACACGTGACAAACAAAGTTGAGAAAAAAAGGGAGGAAAGTTAAAAGGTATTGAGAGCAGCATTTTTTTTTTCTTGGTTAAAAGTAGAAAAGTTAAAGGAGGATTCCCTCCCATATTGCCACACCGACAAAGACACCACCTGTGTTGTCTCTCACAAAGACACCACCTGTGTTGTCTCTCTCTCTCTCTCTAATTCAATTCATACAGGAATTGAGATTTGTGCTTTTTCATTTCTTGCTCTTTTCCCCTTTTCAAATCTCCTCTTCACACTATCTAAAACATAAGTTTTTAGGTTTCTTCTCATCTCTCTTTTTAAATATTTTTCTTCAAAATCTTCATTAAAAATTAGCAAATCGGTTTTAAATTCCGGATCTTATCTCTTCCTCTTGGGATTTCGAAATAAAGGGTTTTGTTGTCAAAATCAAGAGAAAAGAAAAGATAGATTTTGTGGGATTTTTAAAATCAGTCATGAATTCTTTCTAGTTGAATAGTGATGGGACATGATCTAAAAACCCATTATTGAGGGCATTCAATCTCATAAGTCCATGATCCAAGAAGCCATTTTTTGCCTAGACGTATTAACGATTAAGGATCAATCTTCTTCAAAGGTGGACACGGATCAACACACCAAGTGATTGCTATCAACAACAAATTAATCGATCTGTGACCTTTAGAGGTACTTAGTATATTTGTGATGACACTAACCTTATTGCATCGGGAAGAGGCCGATCATCACTCCTATTGGTAAAAGGCAATGTGTACACTCCCTAGATAAGAAAAGAGACTTTTGAAATCTAATCGATAAAAGAAGAAATCTCTCTGAGTTACTAAATTTCTTAAATAGTGAAGATCATAAATCTCCCGAGAATATTTGATCATGGAATCCTGAAATTTTCAGACATTATCTTAAGTAAACTAGGGTTATGACGCTCTGGATACATACGACTCCTAAGAGACCTGCATATAAAAGTGATCGACATACCAAAACCCATGTATGCTCTCCGATACTAGACATTAAACACACAAACCACAGGGCTCTCAGCTCTCTCTATCTCATTCGTGCACAGTCTATTTCATTCCTATAAAAAACCGCTCATTCTGACTTGAGTGCCTAAGTCTCCGTCACCGGAGCCCCATTTGGCGGTCTTTTACAAGTTTCGAATCACCTCTGGAAGTAATCGTTCGAGTTGAAGGAGTCAGAATCTATGGATCCGAAACCCACCTTTAACAGATTAGCTATATTTGTGGGAAACAAACTAGAGCAATCTTGATGAAGTCTTAGAGTCGCCAAATCTCCATGCTTTCAAAGAAAAGAACCAGAACTGCCTCGAGGGTTATCTTTATCACAGATGGACATTCTGCGACCTTGACAGACACCACACTACCGGCGGAACCCGCTCATCCGGCAGATAATCCAGCTACCCGTCCTTAACCCTCACATCTAGAGCAGGTCTCATAACCTGCACTTCAAGAACATCCGATTGCGCCTCCCATGTCAATATCTTCGGAATGAGCCAACCACTCTTAGATAGAAAGATTAGAGTCCAGAATATAGAATATAAGCAAACAATTAGAAGAATTCAATCGTGCCAGTAAATCATAGGACAATCTTCTTTAGGAGAATCTGGGCATGCATGCCCCTGACGACTTGCGCCTCACCTGAACTACGAGCCTTCAGTGATCTCCCACCACGATGCTAACGACCTGAGGAGACAAGTCAAATAACTTGTCATTGACGAGCTCAAACGGCCCAACATACAAGAGGACAAAGCCCCCTTTATCCCTTCTGCGTGTCGCCTTTCGATCCGGAGCTCTATTCAGAATTGATGTCTTGAGATATACTTTTGCCTTCCATGGAAAGGTATGGCAGTACATCTGACACCATGACCATGCAGCTCACTTTATAACAGTGATGATTTCAAGAGATATGACGGACATCGCTATATGTGAGCACTTTCCCACTACCCTCAAGGGCAATGTATTGACGTAACTCGCTCTCGTAGCTTAGAATCAAAAGCTTTTCTTAGCTTCGACGAGGGGCCAAAAAGAAGTCCATTTCTTTACTGTTATTACGACAAAGAGATGATGAGCTCTTGAAAGACTTTTTGGACAAATTCCAAGTGAAGATAATGAAAGTTCCAGCCTTGGATCATTTTATTGCATTAGCCGCCCTGCTTATAGGATTACGCCCCTCAGGCATGAAATCGTCCATCACAAAAAACCCCATTCTACCATCTAGGAGTTCTACGCTTGCCCTGAAAAGTACATCACAGTCGAAGACGCTGAAACATTTGACAGATATAGGAACCGATCGTCCCGGCAACCTTTGCCAAGGAAAAACCGACAAGGACCTCCACTTTTGTGAAGGTTCAACATCTACACTGAATGAGACTCCTAGTCAAGTTCTGCTCCAAAATAGAGACAACCCGTACGTCAGATGGCCTCTCCGATCTACAGAAACTGAACGTAAAAATGACAGAATCAAGTATTGTCACTTTCATCTCGATTATGGTCATATGACCGATGACTGCATGAAACTCAAGGACAAACTAGAATTTCTAGTATATATATATTAATAGCCTATTGAAAAATCATTATCCGCTTTATCCACACTCACCAATTTAACTCGTACAGAGCTAACAAACTGAAATGAGTCAATGAACTGCGATGATACTGTGTCCCAAAAGGTCTAATACGAAAAGAGTTTAACATTGATAATATCCATGATTCATAAAAATTAGTGCATTCGGAGTCATCGATGGGATATATCTCCCCAAACGGGTTATGTCGCCCCGAACTGCGGATGGGATCTATATCACTGAACGAGCCATGTCACCCCGAATTGTCAATGACATCTATTTCTCCAAACGGGCCATATTGTCCCGAACTACCGATGGAATTTATCTCCCCGAATGGAAAATATCACCAGTTATATTAGGGAACTGTCCTCATATTATCCTATCAACCGTTCAACTAATTTCTGATAATGTCTATCCGATCGCTCCATTGAAGTGTTCGGTATTCTCGAATACTCTCTCTCCCTCGACCGATGACCAACAGTCGACCCTTTCGGATCTTACCAAAGCAAATGTAATATTCCACTAAATCTAATGACATTTGTTTTCTATCTTGGTACGAAACATATCTTTCGGATACGTGAAGAAATCTCCCATATATTCAACTTCCCAAACGATAAGGATGATAAAATTTTCAAATAATTTGATTATTGAAATCCCAAAATCTCTAGACCTCATTATAAGGAAATTAGGATTGTAACACTCGGAGTTCACATGACTCTAGTGAGACATCATATAAAAGCCTTTGATACACAGCAGCCCAGGTAAAGTTATAGGGAGATTCGCTCTCTCTGTCTATTTCATTCCTTCCAAAAACCATTCTCTCTAACTCGAATGTCGAAGTCTCCCTTATCGGAGTACCTCCGACGGTCTTTTACAGGTTTCAAACCTTTTTACCAAGTATCTGTTCGAGTCATAAGGATCTGTGGAGTCAGGTCTCACCTCCAACAAATTGGTACCATCTATGGGAAATAGACTAGAGCAACTTTATCGAACTTCTTGGATCCTCAAGCAGTTATGCCTCCCAAGAGGAGAACTAGAACCGCATCAAAGGTGGCATCCACTGTGGATGACCATACCATTACCCCAACCGATACAGCTTTCCCTATGGAACTTGCTTATTCCATCGATAATCGTGCCATTCATTCTTAGTCTCCCTGTTTGGAATAGGTTCCGTAACTTGCACCCCAAGAACGCTCAGTCGTGCCTCCCGTGCCAACATCCCCAAAGTGGATCAACCAACCCCAAATGGACAGACTAGAATCCAAAATCCAAAACATAAGCAAAAAATTAGAATGGTTAGCCGTGCCGCTAAGCTAGAGGGCCAGTCTTCTTCAGAAGGGTCTAGACATGTACGCTCTCGATGACAAATGCCACCGCTCAACTACAAGCCCTTAGCGACCTCTTACCATGATCCCGAAGACTTGAGGAGGCAAGTCTAACAACTTGTCATTGATGAACTCAAACAAGCTAATACTTAGGAAAACCAGGCCCCCCTTTATCCTACTAGTGTTTTACCATTTGACTCGAAAGTCTCTTCAAAATTGATGTCTCAGGATGTATTTTTACCTTCCATAGAGAGGTACGATGGCACAGCCGACCCTCATGATCATACGGTATATTTCGTGATGGTGATGATCTCAAAAGACATGAAGGATGTCACCATGTGTAAACATTTTCCTACCACTCTCAAAGGGAATACACTGATGTAGTTCAATTCATTTCCGTCACTTAGCATCAAGACCTTTTCTCAACTCCGATAGTAATTCAAGACTCACTTCGTAATCAGTCGAGGGCCAAGAGAAAGTCTACCTCTCTGCTATCATTACGCCAAAGGGAAGACGAGCCCTTGAGGGACTTCGTAGAGAAGTTTAAGACCGAGATAATGAGGGTCTCAATTTTGGACCACTCTATCGCGCTGGCCACACTGCTCACTGGATTGCGATCTTTTGGCATGAAGCTTCAATCATGAAGAACCCTCCTTCTACCATTCAAGAATTTTACTCTCGTGTCAAGAAATACATCGCAGTCGAAGATGTCGAGGCATTCGACTGACGAAGGAACCGACCACCCCGACAAGAGCATAGCCAATCACCCTGGTCGCTTTCGCCAAAGAAGAACAGATCAGGTCCTTCTCCTGTACAAAGATTTAATACTTATACTCCCCTGAATAAGACTCCCAGTCAGAGACCAACCTTACGTCTGAGACCTCCCTAACCCATAGAGGATGATCTAAAAAAGGACAGAATTAAGTATTATCATTTCCATCGCGATTACGGACACATGATCGATGATTGAAGACGAGCTAGACTTCTAGGTCTGAAGCAGGAGGTTACAAAGATTCGTCAATAGAGAGAGAAAAAATATACCGAACCCTGAACGACAGGCCCCATTGCTACAAAACGGGCCGGACGATCGACTGGTCACTTGACCACCAATTAATCAGCAGGATGGAGTGATCCTCCAAATTCATGAAAAGCGGGCCTCTTGGATTCCTTGTCTCCTGTCAAATGTTTTAGATCATTAAGATAGTTCGCAAGGAAGCAAGACCAAGTACCTAATCACACCAATCTTCTACTTATCTAACGTGCCTCTCTCCACTCCGTCAGAGGTATTAATAACTCAAGCCAGAGAATAACCCAAAGGCAAATGACCGATCATCAGTTTCACCAATGAAGACTTAGTTGGGGTGGATCTAAATTGTCATGACCCTCTTGTTGTTACTAGCAAAATCGGTCCGTATGAAGTCCAAAGGATCTTTGTCGATCAGGGAGCGAGATGCAATCTTTTGTACTAGGATGCTTTTAAACGGATGGGTTTTGATCCTCCATATCTCCAACCTCATGCAGATCCAGTCAAAAGACTCTCAGGTGAATGGATATACCCCAAGAGAATTATTTCACTCCCGATCACACTTGGTTCACCGTCAAACCATATGACAGCCACAATGAACTTCAATGTAGTCAACCTTCCTTCGCTCTACAATGCTATTTTGGGATGGCTGGGCTTGAACGCCCTAGAAGCCCTACTCAATATGAAACACATGAGGTTAAATTTGGAACTACACTAGGGATCGAAACATTGTCTTGTGACCTAGAGCTTTCGGTATCTACTTCGAAGTGATTATCGTGGTACGTTTTAATTGTCTCATACAGCTCTTATGTTATTGCAATAGCATTCTTTCGTTTGGCATTTAACATGCATGATTGCCTTACCAATTGTACCCTATCGAACCATTCCTATCGGTTATCTCCTATCGAAAAAAATATGCCAACAACACGGAATCTAACTCCCTGAATGGACCTGCTTCACTCCGATCTATTAAAGGGATTTAACTCCCCAAATGGGTCTACATCACCCCGATCTATCGAAGGGATCTAACTCTCCGAATGGGATTGCGTTGCCCCGATCAATCGAAGGGATCTAACTCCCCAAATAGGCCTCCGTCGCCCTGATCTATCGAAAGGATCTAACTCCCCAAATGGGCTTGCATCGCCTCAATTAATCGAAGGAATCTAACACCCCGAATGGGCCTACATCGCCCTGATCTATCAAAGGGATCTAACTCCCTAAATAGATGTGCGTCACCCGTTCTATCGAAGAGATTTAACTCCTTGAATTGGCCTGCATTGCCCCGATCTATTGAAGGGATTGAACTCACTGAATGGGCTTGCGTTGCCCCGACCTACTGAAGGGATCTAACTCTTCGAACGGGTCTGCATCGCCCAAACCTACCGAAGGGATCTAACTTTCCGAACGGGTCTGCATCACTCTGACTCCTCTGAAGGACATCCTCATCCCTCTCTGAGATACAATGGCGTAAGACCTATACAAACTTGGGGGGAATGGGGGGAAGTGCAAAGATCTCCTAAGATGAAGTCCTTACTGCGACTGCAATCGGTTCGGTACGAATACTGATCATCCTGGAGAGGATCATACTTCGGTCCATTGTTTCCTGACTGGTAGTTCCCGTACTCAGGGTTAGAACTTCATTCAATCCAAATTGACAGATTATCTTTTTAGCACACTTCAATCTTTCAGTCAATTATGTTGGGAATCTCTAAAGGCAACAACTGTAACACCGAAAATCCGGTATTAGAAATTTTGTAAACATCTTTATTATATAACGGAAAATTTTAAATTTTTATTGATTTTTGATTTTGAGGTATTAAATTAAAATTTTTGATATAATTAGAATATCCGTGTTCGCGAATACGGCATTCCATTGTTGATAAATTTGGGATTTTAATATGATCGGGGTATAATATAAATGAATATATATATTTGTTTATATAATAAAAAAAGAAAAGAAAAGAAAAGAAAAGAAAGGAAGGCACTACGTTTTGGCCCAAAACGCTGCACCTTCCCCCCCCACAATTATGAATTAGGGCAAGAAGCCCTAATTCTCTCTTCTTCACCCTTCATCTTGCTCTTCGTCTCTCCCGTACCCTCTCGTCTCTCTCGCAGTCACCGTCACTCTCTCGGTCTCTCCTCCGCCGTGCATAGCTGCGCTCCGACCACCCCTAGCCAACCCACTCTCTGCTCCTCTATCTCTCTCTACCTCACTCTCTGCTTCCCTCTCTCGTTTCTCTCTCGATCGCCCTCTCTCAATTATCTCTCTCTCTTTCTCCTTCGATTGATCTCTCTTTCACCCGTCTTTTTCTCTCTCTTTCTCTCTCTCTATTTCTCTCTGCTCTGTCTCTTTCCTTGCGCAAACAGAGAGCTTCTTCTCCCCTTTTGCGTGTGACAACTCCTCTTCCTCCCCTTGTTCGCTCGCGCGCTTTGCTCTCCCTCAGCCGCGAGCATTTCTGTGATCTTTGCAGAAGCCCAAGCCGGCAGAACAGTAGAGTTTTGGAAACCCTAGGCCGTGGGTCTGCATAGGTAAGAATAGATTTCCAATTTTAGTTCTAGGGTTTGAATGTTCTTGGTAGCTAGGTTTAATTGCTAACGTTTGTTTCAAATTGGAAACATTACAGGTTTGAGACTGAATCCAATGGCAAATAGAAGCTAGGTCTGCAAACTGAGAATCCCTAGGTGAGAGATTTCTGATCCTCTCAATAAATTGAGTAAATCTAGGGTAAAGAAATCTATATATGTTAGATTCGTTTAGGATACATATTCTGATATTTTATATGTAATTAGTAAAGTTCAGTGTTGGATAATTCATAAATTCGACTCTTTGATATGGAAGAAGCATGCTAAGGGATGCTAGGAGCATGTTGGGTTGAATAGAGTAGTTTTCTTAAAGTTTAAATCGAAATATACATGAAAAATGTTAATAGTTATGTGAAATTGGAAGAAAATTAGGAAATATTGGGACTTAAAGTTCGTTAGAGATATAAATGATCTTCGGATGATGAAATGAGAATTTAAAAATTGTGAATGTGCAAATAAAGGATAAATTAAATTAGGAAAGTGTGAAAACCCGTGTTATAGGGATTTTGTTTGATGATAATTGTAATGTTTGATTAGGTTAATCATTTGGGGAAGTTAAAATGACACAAATCGAATTAGATTGATAATTAGAGAGTGAACACCCTCTCTAGAGGTAAGTAGATGGTTCATTGTGTTCATGAATGAGTAACATGTTTAAAATCGCTTTATAAATGATTTTAAAGGGTTTTATATGTTTTATATAAATTGTTTTGTGATTGTTGGCTGTCTGAACTGGATTGTGAAGTGTGAATGCATCCATTATGTTTAAGAATGATTCTGTACCATATGTTATTTGATATTGCTCTATGAATTGCTTTGGTATGAGACTATTGATTATTTGTTGGAAATTATGGCACATTGTTTGTGAAATGGATTGATTGAGAAATGAAGGGTGCTGAATTGTAAATGGCTATAGTCATTCCCACCATGGAGCGACCCGACAGGGTGGCATGGTTTGGGGTTGGATGTGCGGGGGAGTTAAACGTCCCTTCCTCTGCCGAAGTCGTGCTATATCTGGATTGTACCCCGGTGAGATACAAGCCAACGTCAAAGAAGGGGGTATGTTTTGAAACATTGGATAAAAAAACCCATGGCGGGCTTTTGTCTGGATTCGACCACCCTAAGACGGAAGCGATTTCGATGGGACCTCAGAATTTTCTAGAAAGATGGTTGATATGGATGCATATTTTGTAAATTGTGATTTATTGAAATGTTTTATGCATATGAACTGCTATTTATGATATATGTTTTGACTGCCCCACATTCATCCCTTGTTTATGAACACAATCACACCATTGCAGTCCACTCACTAAGTATTCCCCAATACTCACCCCTCTCTCCATATTTTTCAGAGGATTCTTAGTTCGAGGATTGGATGTCGGAGCTTGCGAAGTATTTTTGTAGATTGTATAGGTATTTGGCAAATACAGGATTTTTGGAGATTCATAGTTCTCAAAACCATGGAAAGGGAAGTCTGTACATCCAATGCCATGCGGATTTTATTAATACTGGCTGAGTTTTTGACTAGTATTGGTAAAATCCAACGATTTTTTTGATTTGTGTTTTATTATTTTGATTGATCTATTTTTTTTTGAGAAACTGTTTTATCTTTATTAGGACATTTGGATTGTAATTCTAAATTTCGATACTTTCTTTTAAATTTGTGAAGATCTGTACACTTCATATTGTTTGGACTTTACTGATGTTAGCTTGATTGTTTCAGGCAAATATTAGTAAAATCCTATGACTATGATTTGTGACTTTTTGTATTTTAAACGCTTTATTTATACTGGTTGGCTGGGATAGCCACATCGCATGCGTGCATGTACAGGAGCCACTTCCCGGATTGTGTGCCGATGCATGCTTGTGTGTACAGGGAATGGACCAGAGGAGTCCTTTGCATGTGTATTGTTACATGCTTTCCATATTTGTGATGAATTGTGTACTGGAGATCTGGATATTCAGAAATGTAGCCTTGCAGAGTCCCGGTATGTGGGAAGGTTCTGCCCGTGTATCGAGACCACGTGACGGTTGTTACGTGTTCGATCCGAGGATCGGGGCGTGACAACAACACTTCTAACTAAAGAATCTTCTGACTTAATTGCTCTTAGTTCCACTACTGGGAGAGATTCCTCATGTAACTGGGCTAGTGTCTCAGTAGTTTACAGGCGTACCTCAAGGGCTTCCTTCCTTCTCGGCCTCCAATTTCTTGTAATGACTCTGGTATTGACCCAAGTCCAATTGAAGGCTTCTCATTTCCTCCCCCTTCTCAGTAAGCAAGACCTTAAGCATCTTCTCTGCCCCCATATCTTCTTTCCTCTAATTAGGAGCATCTTATAATGACAAGTCCTGAGCACTTAGCCAGTTGACATGCTCTTCCAAATGTCCTATTGTTTGTTTCCTCTATCGTTCTTGGAACTTTGCTAGAGCTATCGTCTACAAAAAAAGGGGCAGAACTAGATCAAACAAAGGTAGAGAAAAGACATAGCGGGATGAATCCAAAGGATAATACCATTAAGTCAAGAGACTTAAGAGCCCTGTTGGTCTGTTCCATGGACATCTTATACAACTTTAATTCGTAATGATGAAAGTTGAGGCGATCAACTATCATCTCTGCCTCAATTAAGTCAATGTAGTTGTATTGCTCGTCTCCTATGCTAATAGCAACTATTCCCTTCTCCTTAGATCCCTTGCTGCCATAAAAGGATCGAATGAGAATTGAATGAGGGATGATGGTCCCAATAGACACCTTGCGTTTTCCTTTACAAGAAAGGCACAATGGAACAACGTATGACAGATCAGACAATTCTTCAATCGATGCGGTTTGAGTCCTTGTCCTCCTCGGTGCCTTCACTTCTGTAACAAGTGACGGGGGCCCTTCGAATCTCTCCATTGCGGGTACCCTTGGCGCTAAAATACCTTTATCATCGGTAGATGGCAAATGACCAATCTTACTCGACTCTACTAGCTCAGCTTTGGGTAGCCTCAATGTGGCCAAGGGCGTGTGTCCCTTGGCTTCTTTGCCTGCTTCATGAGCTCCTTCCACTGGAGACTTGGGTTGTGTAATCTTTCTTTTTTTTGCCGAAGGAAGTACAAGCATGGGTTGGGCATTAGGCACCTCATGGGTCTCCTTTGAAGGATTCTTCACGTTTGAATCTTTGTCAATTATAATTTCCCTTAGTAGAGCATCATCCACAAAGTCCAAAATATCAACCAACCCATCCTCTCCCTGCTGACTAAGAGGGGCCTATCAATTTTCTTCTTCTCTCCTATCAGCAAGCCTACTAACAACAATATTTGATCATTCGTCAAGAAATCAATAAAGATGGACCTTCAAGTAGACTTAGAGTAATTATCGACAAAGTGCATGAAACAAAAATGACGAGAAGGGTTTGAAGGTTGTAACCTAAGCGAAGGCGTCCCATCAACCTTGGGGAGCGCCAACTTGAGTTTCTTGTCATTGAATTGCATGAAAAAATATTTGTGCATCCAATTACTACTGGTGGACTCCTTGTAACGAAACCCCCAATCAATCTCATGTCGGGTCTGCAACTTGTATCAATCTTGGGTCGAACCCTTATTCATGCACTTCACCAGAGAAAATAAGGTCGTCATGATATCGAAATCAAAAAGAAGGTGACAAAACCCTAATAAAGAGATCACAACAAATCAGGCGCCAAACACTGGGGGTTAATAAGGTTGGAAATATGTTTCAATGATGTAGCACCTCAGCAAAAGGGCTAGTATATAGCACCTTCAAACCAAATTTCACCATCTGCTTATATATTGGAACATATCTCTCGAGCACTTTATTCGCCCTATCCTCATCTATGGCTGACATCAGGGTATAATCATCACCCATTAGCATGCTAGTCTGAACTTCCTGGAGTTCCCTCGGTGATATAACACTTCTAACATCGCTAATGCTTTGAAGAGCAAAGCCTCTTGCCATTCCTCTTGAAGAAGATCTCCTATGTATTGAGACAGTTCAATAAACGGAAAAACAAACATGAGAAAGAGGAAATGTTGAATCCTCTCCCAAGAGAAAGCTTATAAGGAACACTAGAGATGGTTCGTAAATCATGAAATGACACGTGTTGCAACAAAGGCTTTGTATCTCCTAATGACTGCTACTTATGACATCTTTCTTATAAAATGACGTCATGAGTCAAGGGCAAATGATGAGACCATGTCCCAAAGGGTCCAATGTGAAAAGAGTCTTATATCGGTAACACCAATGATTCATAAAAACTAGTGCGTTCGAAGCCGCTGATGGGATATATCTCTCCGAACGGGCCACGTCACCCCAAACTGCCGATGGAATCTATCTCCCCAAATGGGCCATGTCGGCTCAAACTACCATTAGGATCTATCTCTCTGAACGGACTATGTTGCCCCCGAACTACCGATGGGATCTATCTCCCCGAACGGAAGATGTCGCCTATCATGTTAAGGAACTGTCCTTATATTATCTTATCAACCGTTCAGCTAATTTCCAATGACGTCTATCCGATCACTCCATGGAAGTGCTCGATGTTCCCGAATACTAGTCTCTCCCTTGACCGATGACCAGTAGTCGACTCTTTTGAATCTTACCAAATCAAAGGTGGTATTCCATTGAGTTTAATGATATTTGTTTCCTATCTTGGCACGAAACATATCTTTCGGATAAGGGAAGAAATCTCCCACATATATTTAACTTCCCAAATGATAAGGATGACAAATCTTTTGAATAATTTGATTATCGAAATCCTGGAATCTCCAAATCTTATGATAAGGAAACTAGGATTATAACATCCCAAGTTTACACAACTCTAGCGGAATATCATATAAAAGCCTTCAATACACAACAGTCTAGGTAAGTTCCCTTGACTTAACATTCGACACATAAGTCATAGAGAGATCCGCTCTCTCTTGCTCTCTTATCTATTTCATTCCTTTCAAAAATCATTCTTCTGATTTGAGCATCGGAGCTTTTTCTGTCGAAATACTCTCCAGTGATCTTTTGCAAATTTTAAGCCTTTTTATCGAGTATCCATTCGAGTTATAAGGAGCTGGATCTGTAGAGTTAGAACCCACATCCAACAAACTATAACTCAACTAATATCATTCCGCTTCTCCTTGTAATATTGTTGCCACTCTTTATATGTTAATGTAGGGTAGGGTAGGGGTAGTATGGACAAGCACCCACCCAGCCCCATTACCATCCCCCATGTAGTTAATAGTCTGTGGCCTGACCTTGACAGGGGCATTTGGGGGATGGGGGAGGGTTATATTCTTTTAAAGCTTTCAACTTGCAAACTGCTCTTCTTACCATGACCAAATTGTGTATTAAAAGCATCATAATTAAACCTATCTCTTTCATGCCACAACGTGTAAAACTTAGTCAGTCTAAGTTGTCAAACATATTATGAATAAGAAGATTGTTGTATACACTTCCAACAAAACCTAAAGCCGGCCAGTTGTTATTTTCATCACTTGTCGGTTTTATCATTTAATCAAATGCCTAGTTAGCAAACTGCCATTGATTCTGCCCCTTCTATTTTCAAATTTTTAATTAAAATTAACAATATGATTTCCTTTAAAGAGTACATCTTTGGCATAACAAACCCATAAATAAAGGGCAGGTCTATGCCGAAGGAAGCGAATGAGAATGTTTAGGTGTTGCTCATCCCATGATAAGATCAGTCCCCCCTAGGAGTCCGATAGAGAAGCCCATTGCATAAGGGAGGGTGTGTATACGATAATCGATAAGATTACACAAGGACAATTGTATAATCCGTCGGGGATATGTTCATGAAAATGTTTAATATAATCACTCAATAGTCATGTTGTTAGATTTATTTTCTCACATTCACATAAGCAGAAGCATGGTATAATTTTTTTGGAAATTAAATAGGAATGGACTATCAGGTATACCTCAATGAATAAATGCTGAAAATCTGAGAATCACAAAACCTTTCTCGAACGATCACATAGTTGGGATGATAACCACGTCAAATGAACCATCACCACAATATCACAAAGTTGTGATCCAAAGTCTGATAATTAAAATGACAATTCTCTATTTGGAATTTTTCTAAGCCTTTAATTATTCTCTCTCTAGAGAATATGTGTTTCACCCAAAAAACACTTCCTTTTTTTTTTTTTTTTTTAAGACCAAAACTCTCTCAATGTTCAATTAAATTGGTTAATGCAACTCACGTAGAGATTAGTGGGAGAGAGATTAGGTAAGGTGGGGATAATGGGTAACCACCCATTATCCCTAATTCAAAAATTTTAATCCAAGGTAAAATGTCCTTACGTAGGTATATTTACCAACATCTCCCACTTGCACATAAGAGTATTTTACATTCATTATATGATCACAACTCATGTGATCTTCATCACCTTACTGGACTTTCATACATGATTGGGTATCGTGCAACTGGTGAGTACAACTATAAACAAAGACTTCTCGATATACTTATTAGGATGATCGAGCAACCACTGTTAGTACCAAAAAGAACTCGTTATACCCCAGACCCAATGCAATTATGTAACACCGACTCTCGGTGTATTCTATAATGAATTCCATTTTTTTTTTATATATATATATATATATATATATGATGTTTTTACTACTATATTCATAAATTTTCACTAAGAAAATTTTTCCGATAAATCAACCTTAGATATTTGACGATAAAATACAAATCGGATCAATTTTGACTCAAAGAGATTCAAAACCTTAATTTCACAATAAATAAATTTAATTAGGTCTAATATAAGATTTTGGGCCTAGTGTGTAATTATGAAAATTTTAGGGGTCAAATTAGAATTTTTATAAGTCAAAGGACTTGTTAGCAATTAACAAAACTTAAATGAAATGTGACAAGTGTATTCTTGTATTGAACAAGTGTTATAGTGAGGAGGACAAGTGTTGGCCAAATGGAGATGAGAAAGGCAAGGTGGGCCAATGAGAACACATGCACATGAAAACCAATGAGAACACATGCAATAGTCAAAATGATCCTATGGTTTAGATTAATTGGAGATTTGATCCTAGGGTGGTGAGTTATTAACACAATAATAAAAGAAGAAGACCTTATAATGCTTGTTCATTCTTCCAAATTCGTGAGAACAAGGAGAGAAGCAAGAGAGGAAGACCAAGAAAGTGAGGTAAGAAATTTTATCCTGTCTCACTTTAAATTTTATTTCTGTCCGTGATTTCATCTCTGTTTTAAGACATCTTAGAGCCAGAATTTGAAAATGTGTTAGTTATATGAATTGTAGATCAAAGTCTTATCTTTCCAACGAGATAAGAATCACCAAAATCAGATGCCTGTGTCAAAAGTTATGGTACTTTTCCTGAAACTCGACATAGAAGTGTCCTGTTTCGAACCTTGACAGTAGTGAGTAAAAACGACCCCTCTTCAGTCTTATTTTGAAGAAACACAAAAAATGAAAGTTATAGATATACTTCTTTCCTATAACATATTAACATTTCAGCCATTTAGCACGAGGAAATTGAAAGTTATACAATTTTCCTTAAAACTGTGTTGACAGAAACTTTATGTTTCACTAAAACGTATCAGTCCTGTTCATGAATTTTGTTGAACCCCTTCCAGGCATATTTGGATAAAACTCAAAACGCGAAAGTTGTAGATCTACATCTTAGCTATAACATGTTAAAATTTCATTAGACTTTTGTGAGTAAAACGAAAGTTATGGCTTCTGCACAAAAACTGGACAGAATCCAAAACTTAAATATGACAGTAACAAAATGAGGCTTACCGGGAATTCTGTGATTTGAATCTGAGGAAGTGTGCAAAATGAAAGTTATAGTGCTATCTCTTAGCTTTAAAATGAGATAAGAATCATCTGATTTGGACTGGTATAGCCAAAGTTATAGTCTATTTTCTATGACTGCGCAGGTTAAAAAAAAAATCTGCAGACTGTCTCCCTAAGAGTTATTTGAGTTGAATGGAGGGAGCACTTGATTTACGCTTTGTGGAGATATTGGGGAGTGCATTATCCTCCCCTAACCGTGAGTGGGACTTGACATCTACTTTTAATTGATACCGTGTTTTAAAAAGCTTTCAAAGGCATGATTTAAAATGGTATGATTGACCTATTTTCCTGGATTTATGAAAATGTTTTGTGATATATGGAGTGTCCCAACTTGTTTATATCGATATGCATCCATGATTTTGACACTTGATAATTGTGCCACACTTTGATATATCCAAATGATTTTATGCTTCCATTGCATATTGGCACATGATTTTGACATGTTATGGCTTGAGATATGTGATTTGGGCTGGATGCCCCTGTGGATACTGTGATGATGATGATATGCTTCCTATGGCATTCCGTAGCTACGAAGGACATTTGGTAGAGGCACCTGTTGTGCCCGGATACGCCTCTGCAGGGGGTATCCGCCAGATTGTCATACATATTGTACGGACAGTCGTCGGTTGAACCACTTCGGGGAGGACCTTGGTAGGTCTAGCACCGGCGGGTTTCCATACACGCTTGATCTTTGATACGTGTGCGATATATATATACAGGCTAGTTGGAGTAGTCTGTGGCCAACGTTGGGGGTGGAGAGCCTTATTTTATTACTTGCACCGTGAAAACCCCCAACGTTGCCCGTCCTTGGCCATGGTTGGCCTTTGCCGGGATATTTTCGGCCGGCTCTACATGATATGATGGACATGCATAATGGATGCATATTTGATTTGATACGTATGCCGTGAATGATTTATTGAGATGTCATAATATTTTTGCATACCATGGATTTATTGGGACATAATTTTGACACTCCTAATTCACCCAAAAATTAATTGTAGCATGTCATCCCCCCGACTTGCTGAGTACCAACCCCCCTCTCTACGGTACTCACCCCTCACATTCCCCTCCTACAGGTGTAGACTCAGACTGAGAGATTTGTGCGCATTATTGTATTGGACATTCTTTGGAGACTACTGGGCCAGGGTATGACTACCCGCTATTCCGCTTTGTATTGAGGTTATTTTATCATTTTGAGGAAGTTTAGATGACCATTGTATTTGTTTAAATTGGGATGACTGTATTTATAATTCTTCTTGTCTGTATAAGGTTAACTCTCATTTGTTTTAATTTGCATTGAGGCATACATGTATTATTTTTATTTCTTGGGGATCTCTGTGATTTGGAAACCTGGATTTTGTGAATGCTGTCAGCCTTACGGTGCTTTGATGTGCGGGACGTGGTGCCCGTTCATCGAGGTGCCGCGGCGGGCTGGTCGCGTGCCCGGCTCGGGTATGGGTCGGGGCGTGACAAATTACATCCATCCATCCACTTTCCTCATCAAAAGTGATCCCCAATAATTGTTCGACTGTGTATTTGCTATTATGTTCGAATCCCAACATGGATAAACGTAATAAACCGGTCGATGAATACTATACAATAATGTAATATCAATTGGTCTTCCTTTTTCCAAACTTGAATCTATCAGTCTCAATTCAGCTGCTTTCCTAGACCTACCCTTTAAATCTCTATTTATCTTCTGGGCCATAGGTAAACAGAATAAAGTAGTAAACACTAAACCAGAATCTCGAGAAACTGCCGAAAGTAATAAGGGTACAAGAGATCACACCTAATGGATCTTGGGTCTTACACATTGGGGCTCAGAGATAAAATCAAATCATTATTTTAAGTAGTATGGTTCCCACTATCCATAATCATCTTATCACACGCGGTATGAAATACGTGCTACAGTGTTACTCCCCCATCTCTAAAAAAGGCATATGTCAGATTTTTCTAACACTGTGCAGGTATAGAATTTAGTCTACTCATAAAACTTTACCCAGAGATCTAAGAGGGAGTACCCCAAAGATGTTGTCACTAGCCACAGGTGATACCTAAGATCTCAAAGCTGGCTACTTATAGGCAACATAGATGTGGGTATATCCATGTCGGTCATATTATATATAATCT
This sequence comes from Dillenia turbinata, assembly GCA_037126225.1. NCBI lineage: Eukaryota > Viridiplantae > Streptophyta > Magnoliopsida > Dilleniales > Dilleniaceae > Dillenia > Dillenia turbinata. The sequence goes on along the minus strand of JBAMMX010000015.1, from coordinate 26,014,207 downwards.
CATCCAGAACACATATCAGGGTAACTTATGTTCTAGCAGTACTACTTTCAAAGTCTCTTACAACTATAAACCAACTCATCTCTGCTCTCTCAGAACTGGAAGTTGTCACTCGTGTGAAAGAGTCGACATTTCCTGTCTAACATATCTTTTTATCTCATTATAGAATATATATGATAAGAAAAGAGTGCGTTTAAATAAAATATAACTCATGTGTGACTGAATAATACACAATAATTATATATATAAAGATAATAAGTATCAATGTCGTCAATACAGCACATAATGAGAAATGTCATAACATACGCAAACCCAATGATTCTCTATGTCCAAAAAATGAGTCTCTAGTAATGTGTTTGATGAAAGAGTCAGCCACCATACTGTATATAGAAATGTACTTGATGGTCACTTCACCCTTCTTGATGATGTCTCTCACAAAGTTATACCTGGTGTCAATGTGTTTGGTCCTACTATGATATTTAGGGTCTCGAGTGTAAATGATAGCGATCTGATTATCACAGTAGATTATTACTGGTCTTCCACTATTTGTCATAATCCTTAAGTCATCCAATAGTTTCCGAAACCAGACACTCTCCTGAACTGCAATTGAGCAAGCCACCCACTCAGCCTCCATCATAGATAGAGTTACACTGATTTGCTTCTTATTATTCCATGAAATGGCACCACCATTGAGCAAGAAGGCAAAACCTGATATTGATTTGCGCTTATCCAGGTCACGCCCCTATCGGCATCTGAATATCTCACAAGGCACAAATTATCTCCTCTATAACACAAAGAGAAGCTCGTAAGTCCCTTAAAATATCAAAAAATCCTTTTTCGCTGCTCTCCAGTGACCCATTCTAGGATTTGATTGATATCTACTCACCAAATCGATTGTATAACAAATATTGGTCGTTTATACAATATCGTGTACATTAGACTTTCCACTGTACTGGAGTAAGATACTTTACTCATTTCTCTCATTTCTTCCTGAGTTTTAGGGCACACATCAAGACTTAGGCCGTCACACTTGGCAATAGGAGTATTTATGGGATTGCAATTGCTTATCCTAAAACACTCGACAATTTTCTTAATGTAGGTCTCTTGTGAATGAATCAACATTCGTCTTGAGCGATATCTCTGGATCTTAACTCTAAGGATGAACTCAACTTCATCCATGTCTTTTATGTCAAAACTCAATGATAACCATGTTTTAATGATTATCAGATACTCAATATTGTACCCACCCAACATTATGTCATCTACATATAGCGACAGGATGACAAAAGAGTTATCAGAATGCATAAGATAGACATAATGATCCTCCTCGATCATTGTAAAACCATAAGATATCACTTTCTCGTAAAATTTTAGGTACCACTGCCTGGATGATTGCTTTAAGTCGTATATCGACTTTCGAAGTCAATAGACCTTATCCTTTGGACCTACTAGAACAAACCTAGCGATTTGTTACATATAGATCTCCTCACCTAAGCTTCGATTAAGGAATGTGATTTTTACGTCCATCTGGTGTAACTCCAGATCCATACTCACAGTTCCTGCAGTTCTTCCCAATCTACTTTACAAACAAAATTTCAAAATTTAACTGGCTTTCTAATAGTTCTTCCTAATCTCACCCCGGGATCCAGTGAGGAGGGTTTTAATATCACCCAATTTGATCATCCAACAGCGAAGTCAGAATTTAAGGTTTTGGGGTTCCGGGCATATGTCTTCACCGAAGAATCGGTTGCTCCCCCATTAAAGAGCTGTGTTGATCCGAGTTGGGGAGAGCCTTCTTGGCCAAGATGTTCTTGCGGTAGTTATTGTTGAAGGCAGTGGGAGTCTGAAGATCCAGAGGGGCTGGAATGTTGTCTCCAGAGCCAGAAGTGCTGGGGCAGCTTCCTTGCCTTCGCTTGGCAAATGAAGCATCAATGTGGGATTCATTATATATGCGAGCTCCGAAGGAGGTGCGTCATGCTTGCCCAATTGCACGTGACCCTGCTATGATCAATTCGTACAATATAAGCATCTCTAAGTTACACATTTATATGTGTGTGTGTGTGTGTGTGTGTGTGTGTGTGAGAGAGAGAGAGAGAGAGAGAGAGAGTGAGTTAAACCTGATAAAGCGACCATGTCCATTGTTAAGGGTCGAAGTAAGAGGGGGAATGACTCCACTGTTGGCTTTAGAGAAGCTGGCCGTCTTTGAATCTCTTCTTCCTAGTTTAACATTCCAGCTTGGCCCTCCAAGCTGCACGTGCCAAGATGGTAGTTGGTGTGTTGACGGTAATTATTGAATCCGCGCAAGAGCCATTAATTCCAATTTGATACTAATGACGAGATAGAGAAGCCGAATGAGTAGCTTGAGAATATATATATATTGGTTAGGCACCAGCAGGTTACCTCATCGTGACGACCTGTTGCATTGCATGGGCTTTTCTACGTCCCCCCCCCCCCCAAAAAAAAAAAAGTTGCATTGCCAATGGTTGAGTTGATTTTTCTTTCTCTGTCTTCGCTCTTCCTTTAATTAGTTGATTGATTGATTAATGAGCACAAAAAAGAAAAATGCGAAAAATGAACAAAACCATGACTAGGCATCCACTTTGTCAAATGTGGTGGGGTCTATTAAACAGAACGGAACCCGCTTTCTCAATTATTAGGGGGGTGGGGTTGCTGCAGACCACAAAATCGGACAAATTAAAAAATTTACAACCTAGCACTTGGATTGCAACTTCAAAAGCATTTCCCTCCTCACCACCACAGCATTATCGAGCGAAGTGGGCAAGGCTTTTCCTCCTTACATGACAGCTCTTTCCATCCTTCTCAAGAGAAATTTAGAAATAGTAGGTTACCTATTTTTATTTCAAGATATCCTACTCTACTCTGCTGTCAAAATGAGAGTGCATGTGATTGTGCCAATCTACTTGGGACTTTGTAGACATACATTATATATGTATATATATATATATATATATATATATATATATATATATATATATAATTTGAGTTCAACATATATTAATGTAGAAACAAAAAAATGTATACTTAATTCCCTGGCCCTTTTCCGACCTTTCTACAAAACTTCATACTCATAGCAAGTTTGGATGAGCCATTACCTTTCAACATTAGTAGGTTTGCTAACCTAATCTTGGTGGAATGGAAAGCGAAGAATGTGAAAATTCAGGGTCCGGGTCCGGCCTTACCCTGCTCCCCTGTGTCACATCGGTCTTCTTCACTTACAATGTAAGGAAGGAAATTGTTGATGGTGGGTTGCTCTCCACAAATAATGATTCTGTTGACTCGAACGGATTAAATAGCTGTCTATCAATCTTGATCAATGGGTTCTACAAAAAACTGCCAGAAGATAGTCTGGCGGAGGAGATTCCGACACTGAAGTTAGAGAATGGTTTTCGAAGAGAGAAATAGATTGAGAGAGAACCCTATATGCCTATGGGTGCTATGTGTAAGTTTAGAGGGAAAGAGGACACACCTGGTAGCCTGATATAAGGATGTATATATAGTCTGCCTGCATGAGTTCCGTATGCTTTCAGAATGTTAAAACCCTAGTTTTCTTATGAAAAAGTCCCAAGATTACGAGAATCCTTGTGAGAGATTCCCAAAGATTTGAAATACTATTACCTAAGGAAATTCAATCTTAAAAGATCCCATTCCTTATCAACAGTAGTTAAAGGTTTCCTTTCCTATTACGAAAGGTTAACTTCGTATTTTAAGGGAAAGTGAGTGTTGCTTCTAGCTAAGCCATGGTACTAGGTGCCGAGGAGGATAAAGAGCCGAGCAGGTGGCTATCGAGAAGGGTTAGTCGGTGTGCGTTGGAAGGAGGAGGTGTGTCCCGCGCTTTAGCATGTTTTAGTATATTTGGTGCACGGGCCTTGGGCAGATGCCCTATGTTTATGGGCTCTGAGGCTATGCTTCATCATTTGCCCCTGCTCCTTGTGTTGTTTTAGAGAAAATGACATAAGGAGTAAGTTTAAAAGTTGTTACCCGAAAGGTCGCAGGGAATAATCGCCAAATAAATTACCCCTCAATAAATGTTATGTGGGAAGCTGGAGAGATTGAATTCCTCATTTATTGCGTATGTTCTTTCTTGGGACATTTTAATTGCTTGCACCCGTAAAGGTCACATCTTGGTGATTATAAATAGGGGAGAAGATTTTAGTACTTTTACGGAGTGATTTCGATTATTCTGAAAGGGACTTGGAGAATTCCTCAGGCTGAGGGTAGTTGTCTCCTAGGAATAGATCGAATATGGGTTTCAGACCACAAAACCCGATGACCTAAGTGATTTCTGTTGATACGAGGCTCCATAAAAATGTAATTGTCAATACGAGATCCCATCATGATGTTGGAGATTCTAACATTATGGCAGAATCTATTGGGGTTCCTTGAGAATGCTAGCTTTGAGTATAGAGACATTTCAACTTGGACAGGAGAGTTTTTGTTCGTAGTGGAAGCTCTTTTCTCAAGGTCAGAGTTATCATCTAGATCCTGTGTACAACAGGTGGTCGGAGATTCTTCCTCGGCTCTTTTCGGGTCTGGCAACAAGAGGAGTTGAGAGATCAGAGGATGCCGAATGATGGACGAGGTACGAAGCTTGATACATCTTTTTTGTCTCTTTTTGGCCAACTTCTACCTTCTATAAAGTCATTTCTAGCTTTTCTTGTAAATTTTTTATAATTTTTCTTCTAATTACAAAGGCCTTTACACTTTTCATTTTGTTTACATTCGCTCTGTCTTGTTATAATTTCGATAAGTGAATTTCTTGTATTTCCTTCTCGAAAATTATAGTACGTATTCATCTTGTACTTGTGACATAATAATAATTCTTGGTGCTTTTGAATCATTCAACTAACCATTCCGTTCGTGTGTTCAATGTTTGCCAACTTGTTAGAAATTTTAATCAAAAGCATGGGCCACATCTACCTGTCAGAGATTTCTATCCCTTATTAACAATATGCTATGCTTAGTAGGACGTTCGATTGGGAGAGACGAATTTCAAACGAGGGGATGAGTCGTATCTATCGATCTAAGTAATACATCATTTATTGATGATGCGCCACGTTCGGTATGATGCTTGATCGAGAGAGTTCGAACGAAGAGGATAGCCCAGTTTTACCTATCTAGAATATATATCCTTTATTGATAACACATTGCATTCGGTCTGATGCTCGAGTGAGAGAGTTCAAATGAGAGGAAGGGCTATGTCTACCCAACTAGAAGATGCATCCCTTATTGACAATACATTACATTTGGTATAACACTCAAGTGAAAGAGTTCAAACGAGAGAATATGTCTTGTCTACCCAACTATGAGATATATCTCTTATTGATGACACGTTATGTTTGGTATGACATTTGAGAGGATGGATTGTGTCTATCCGACTGGGAGATATATCCTTTATGGATGACATATTACATTCGGTATAGAAACAGACTAGTCGGTGGAGAAGCTAATGTTAGGGGTGAGCAAAAAAATCCAAATATCCGAATATTCGTGGTATCTAATCTGAAAATATCCTACAGATCGGACATTCGAAAAAAATGGATTAGATCAATTCAGATAGTACTCTTCTCGTATAAGTATACGGATCAATATATTCAATATTCGTGGATATCCGATCCGAAAAGTAAAGGTAAATAAGTCATTATAAAAAGTCCATATCAAAATGCTAGATTAGTGATACTATTTTTAATAAATCATTACATAGTCAGCATTTTCAATTGTCCATTTGGAAAGCCAGTTAACTATTGATATGGACTTTTTAATAAGTCATTACATAGTCGGCCAATCGAGCAACGAATCAACTGGCTGCCCTCCTAGTCAGTTGGCTGTTCATTTGTCAGTTGGCTACCCACTTCTCCAATTCGACTGAATGACCAATCAATTGACTGTTCTTTGACATGTTATTATATCATTTGGACGAGATGTATTATATTTTGTATTTTAATATTATTTTAGTTCACTTGGATGATTAAATTTTACTTATTAGATTAAGTTTAATTTTAGTAAAAATGGAATTCTTTAATCTGTATTTTCGGATATCTGTTCTATCAGATGTTACTCTATTTAGATACGGATTCGGATCATAAAATTTAGTATCTAAAATATTCGAATTGGATCAAATAATGGGCATTCAGATCGGATATCCGATCAGTACTCACGCCTAGCTAGTGTAGCAAGATGGATGCCTAGAGAGGTCTTACCTCATTGCTCGGTTAGGATCGGAACAAAGCGTTGTTCCTTGAGAGAGTAATAATCGTCATTGATGGTAGACTTGTAGATTTTCAGAGTTCCAAGTTCTCAGCACGACTAAACTATCTAGGCAGTTGAGGCAATATTTTCCTGGTCGAACCTCCGACCATACTCGGTAAAGACCTTCTCAATTGGGTGCTAGTTTCCCTCTTAGTTAAGGCTGCCTAGTCGCCTCCACTTTCCTTAGCACTAGATCCCCTGGCTGGAATTTTTTAACCCTAACTCACCTATTATAGTACCATGTCATCTGTTGTTGATAAGCTGTCATTCGAAAGGACACAGTCTCTCGTAACTCAGGGAGCAAGTCCAATTATTTGCGTAATACATGTTCATTCTTTCCCTTCTTGTATTGATCTATTCGGAGAGTATGGATGTCGATTCCCATTGTTATCACTGCCTCATGGCCATAAGTCAAGCTAAACGAGATTTCTCCAGTCGCCTTTCGAGGTGTTGATTGGTAGGCCCAAAAAATACTTTAGAGTTCGTTTACCTAACGGCCCTTAACTTCATCCAGTGTAGCTTTCGGTCCTTGCAAGATCATTCGATTTGTTACCTTGGTTAGGCCATTTATATGAGGATATGTGACGGATGTAAAACGAGGTTAGATTTCTAACCTGCTACAGAAGTCTTGGAAACTCTTATTATTGAACTATTTGCCGTTGTCGGTGATGAGGACGTGAGGCATGCCGAATCTTGTGATGATAAACGTCCATATGAAGTTTTGTATCTTTCTAATAGTAATTTGGGCTAATAACTCGGCTTCTACACATTTGGTGAAGTAGTCGATAGCCATGGTTAGAAACTTACATTGTCCAACAACTGGCAGGAAAGGTCTGAGAATGTCCATTCTTTATTGTGTGAATGGGCACAATCTCCTTCTCGGTTTTAGCTTGGTGGAACACTGGTGAGGTATTGATGAGAAGCCCTGACACTTGTCGCATCTCTTGATATAGTCGTCCATGTCGGCACTCATGGTGGACCAATAGTACCCTTGTTGAAGAGCCTTGCTCACTAAATTTTGAGTGACCAAGTGACTACCACACATCCCCTCATGGATTTCCCTGAGTACATAGCTTTCTTCTTCGGTCGTCAGGCATCTCAAGTATGGATGAGTAAAAAATTTCTTATAGAGGACCCCATCGACAATGGCATAGTAAGTAGCTTTATGCCTCAACTTAGTGGCTTCGGTAGGCAAGCTCAGTAGTTGCTCGTGTTTCAAATAGGCCTCTATGGGGTCTTTTCAACTCCACAAGTTGTCCGCCAATAAGATCTGTTCAAGTTCGTTAATGCTTGGATGCGGCAGGCTCTCTATGTAAACTGTTTAGCTGGTGGCTATCGAATTAGAGCAAGCCAATTTTGAAAGGGTGTCAGCTCGTGCATTTTCAGATCGGGGGATCTGTTGTATGTCCACCTTGGTGAATTACTTTATCGTCTCCCATAATTTGACTAGGTACTTTGCCATCATCGAATCCTTATCTCATAGGTCCCTTTAATTTGCTTGACGAACAACTATCTGTTAGTAAAACTCATACGTTTTAGGCTCCCAATGATGCCACGATTTGCAATACAATCAGGAGGGCCTTGTACTCGGCCTGGTTGTTTGTCACTTTGAAATCAAAATAGAGGGCGTTCTCAGCTTTGAAATCGTTCGGTCCTACAAGAATGAGTCCGGTCCCACTTCCTGAGGAATTCAACGACTCATCAATATGGAGGGTCCATTCAGGCAGTGAGCATTCTTCCCGGCTATCAACGAACACCTATTCAGTGAGCGGTGGAAATATACACTCGAGAATAAAGTCGGCAAGGGTTTAACCTTTGATTGCTGGTCTCAATTTGTATTCAATATCGAATTCGTCTAGTTTGATACTCCACTTAACGAGTGAACCTGAGGTGTCCCTTCTATGTAGGATCTGCTTCAGAGGTTGTTTGGTTAGTACCACTATGGTGTGGGCTTGGAAGTAAGGCCGGAGAAACCTAGCTGTTATGACTAAGGCGAAAGCCACATTCTCGATGGGTCTGTAGTTAGCTTCTGAGTCTTGAAGTATACGGCTGATATAATATATTGGTTTTTGTATGGTGAATTCCTACCTCACAAGAATAGAACATAATGCTCGGTCAAAGATAGAGAGGTAAAGATAGAGTTTTTCATCGGGGACAGATCGAGAGAGGAGTGGAGGTGATATAAGATATTCCTTGAGCCTATCGAACGCTGTTTGACACTCCGATATCCATGTGAATTTTTGAGACTTTTTCTAATTATCATAGAAGGGCTTACACTTCTCTTTCACTTTCAACATGAATTGGTTCAAAGCCGCAATCCTCCCCGTGAGACGTTGCATCTCTTTTATTGTCCTTGGTGGTGTCATGTCCAATATGACCTGTATTTTTTCTAGATTCACTTCAATCCCCTAGTTAGTGATGAGGAAGCCGAGAAACTTCCCAAAAGTAATTCCAAAGGTACATTTTGCTGAATTTAGTCTAATGTTGTAATGTTCCAACATTCAGAATGTTTCTTCCAAATCTGCAACGTGGCTTTTGGTTTCAATACTCTTGACGAGCATGTCATTAACATAAACTCTTACATTTCTATCGACCTGCTTGTTAAAACCTTGTTGACCAATTGTTGAAAAGTTGTTCCAATATTTTTTAGGAAAAATGACATCGTCTTATAATAGTAAGTGCCAAACTTCATGATGAAGTTAGTTTTTTCTTTGTCCTCGGGGGCTATGCATATCTGGTTATAACCAGAGTATACATCCATAAAACTTAAGAACTGGTGACCTAATGAGTTATCTACTGATTTATCGATGTTAAGGAGTCGATAGTTATCTTTTGGACATGTCTTATTGAAGTCGGTGAAGTTTACACATATTCTCTACTTGTCATTGACCTTTTTTACTATGACCACATTGGCTAGTCATTCGGGGTAGTCCACTTCCTAGATGAAATTTACAGTTAGGAGTTTCTGGACTTCTCATATTATGTGCTGTTGCTCCAGTGTGAACGCCCTTTTCTTTTGCTTAACAGGCTTTCGATTGGCCTCTACGGTTAATTTGTGAACTATGACCGATGGGTGGATATATGACATGTCCTGGAATGTTGGCGGAGACAGTTCATGATCGCGTTTCGAAGAGGTGTCGGCAAGTAAGCACCAACTTGGACTGTCTGACCCGGTACATTAGTGATCAGAACTTTGATTACTTCTTCCTTGAGCTGAGGCTTGGAATTGTGCTCACCATTATCTCTGATCTCTAGTGTGTCTACCGAAAAAAACTCCTTTTTCATTCCTAACAACGGGGATGGTCACTGGATTGTTGTCGCCATAGAGCATCGTAACCCCTAAGGGCGTTTTGAATTTGATCTTCATATATTTTGTGCTCGGTAGTACTTCAAATCCATCCAAACTAGGATGACCGAGTACGACAATATAAGGGGACAAGAGTTTCACCATGTGGAAAGTGGTTTTGGTAGTAGTATGGTGGGGAGGTGTTTCTAAAGTCATGACAAGCGAGATGGTACCTTCAAGATATATACATTCAGTAGCGAACCCCTTATGGATCCATCCGAGGGTTGAAACCCATTTGTTAGAAGACTTCTCAAAAGAGGATGTCTCAATTTGCTCCTTGGTCAATGAAAGTTCTTTTGATAAGATGAGATCCTATTCCTACTATGATGATTAAGGGGTCATTTCAGTTTGTATCAACTCCCATCAAATCATCATCATGGAAATTGAGGATTGGCCTATTTCTCTTGGTTAATGCCATAGTGAATAAAAGGAAAGACTAAGTGGCAATAGGAACATAAAAAGTCAGTCTGTTCCTATGGATGACGCCAATTTTTTGAAGGTGGGTTGGTCTACACAAATAATGACTCTACTGACTCAGACAGATTGAATAGCCATTTGTCAATCTTGATCAATAGGACCTGCAAAGAACTGTTGAAGTGTGTTTCAGTATGGGAGACTCTGAAATTCAAATTAAAGAATTGTTTTCGAAAAGAGAAATAGAATGAAAGAGAACTATATATGCCTATAGGTGCTATGTGTAAGTTTAGATGGAAAGAGGACTTATCTATATGACTGAATTAAGGATGTATATGTAGTTTGCTTGAATGAGTTTCTTATGCTGTCGAGTGTTAAAACTCTAATTTCCTTACAAAGATGACTCGAGATTATGTGAATCATCACGAGAGACTCCTAAAGATTTGAAATACTATTTTTTGAGAAAACTCAAATCTCAAAAGATCTTTCTTTATCAGTAACAGTCAAAGGTTTTCCTTTCTATTACGGAAGGTTGACTATGTATTTTAAGAGAAAGTGAGTATTACTTCTGGTTATGTTGTCGGGTGTAAAACTCTAATTTCCTTACGAAGATGACCCGAGATTATGAGAATCATCACGAGAGACTCCTAAAAATTTGAAATACTATTTTTTGAGAAAATTCAAATCTTAAAAGATCTTTCTTTATCAGTAACAGTCAAAGATTTTCCTTTCTATTACGGAAGGTTGACCATGTATTTTAAGAGAAAGTGAGTATTACTTTCGGTTAAGCCATGGTATCGGGTGCCGAGGGGAATAGAGAGCCGAGCAAATGGCTATAGATAAGGGTTAGTCTGTATGCGTCGGAAGGAGGAGATGTGCTCCGCGCTTCGGCATGTTTTAGCATATTTGGTGCATTGGGCCTTGGGCAGATATTCTATATCCATGTGCTGTCAGGCCATGTTTGATCAGAAATGAACATTAACTTTTTTTTTTTGGGGGGGTGGGTGTTTTACTTTAGACCACAGTGCTCATACTAGATTACCACCCGCACTTTAGCAGCCACTAAAATGTCAAGTCAAGCTGCTATTAATTCTATATTGCTGCAGATCACAGTCATCATCCCGCCAAATTTCGTCCTACCATCCGTCTACAAAAAGAACTCAAAATGGGATGGCTCTACCCTCCCCCATCACAATTTTATTCTCTATTATAATAATAATAATAATAATAATAATAAATTTATAGATTTCTTTATAATATAACATATCATTTAATATTTTATTACTTTACTTCCCATTATTATTATTCTCATATATCCTTTTTATAAAAATCATTTTAGACGTAATAATTTTCTTTTTAGAATCAAATTTTTTAATTTATTTAGTTTACTGATTATTAATTTCCAATTATTTTTTTTTATAAATGTTCTTGCAGCGCTCTCTTTTTAATGAGAATTTATTTCAAGAATGAATATTTTATACCATGCCATAAAAAAATAAATTATTTGGAGGAAAAAAACACGTCAAATGACGTATTATTGAATTTTGAATCGGTGGATGCAGAAACCGGCTCTACAGGTGCCGCGAGAGCACCTATTATCGTCGTTGGAGATCGAAAGGCGGAACAGCCCCGCGGAGGCAGGAGGAGTGGAGGCTGCGCTCCTTCAATTGCTCCATCTTCACAACCAATCATCCCTCCTCCTCTGTGAACAAACCGGTTTGTGTCTCTTTGTCTCACTCATCTTTGCAGACAAACCCTAAAATCCAAGATTTATGAGAAATTTGAATACGTTAATGTAATTGGGAGTTTTGAGTTGGGAACAGAAAAGGCAAAGAAAGATGCGATTAAAAGCGGAAGGCAGGTGTCGGGTCTGGTGGTAGATGCGGGGAACGGAAGGGTTCAAGAATGTTTCATTAATCAGAAGAGGATTGAGGGGGAGATCCGATCGTTGGCTTCCACCATTATACGATTCTCAAAACAGACGGATCAGTGGCTCGTTGCTTCTCACTCCATGAATACCGTTATTAAGGTTCCCTTCACTAACCTCTTATTCTATTCTATCTAACGATGCTTTGTCTAATTAATCTCAACTGTACACATCATTCTATTCTTGTTACGGAGAGTTAAGATTAAGATTAAGATTATCCATTGGGGTCTTAACACGAGTCCCTGTTATGCTCAAACCCCACAATTACTACCTCTAACCTCATCTTCAATTCAAAGAAATCAGCAACCGGCCCCTTGTTAGAAATGGAAGGCACCAATATACCCCTTTCACCTCTGAATTAGAAGTAGAGCAGTGGGTTCATGGGCTTTACTTGGTAGAATGCACCGATATTACCTTTTCTAGAATAAAGTGTAAGGTTCTGCCCATAAGGGGAGCTCGTGGGATTTTTACTTGGTAGCTAATCTTGCTGGTTGGAATGGAAATGCTAGGTTTGATTCATTACCCAATTTTACGAATTTAATGAAAAACCTATACTGTGGCATGAGGTTGGGGGATGGGATTCCCCCCCCCCCCCCATCTTTTCTTCTAAAACAGAGACATTTTATTCATCAAACCATGAGAAGAAACAAATATTGTAGTACAAAGCCATGTTACTTAAATAGTTCATCTCTAACAATGACTAATGTTACTTGATGATGAATTGGTAATTGGTTATTGTTGTTTGTGATAGGTGGTAAGTTCAAAAGGCTTTATTTTAAACCATTTCTTTCTTTTTATTATAAAAAATATTTCTATTTACTCTCAACTTTGTTAGTGTTTCACCAAAGCATGTATAACTGCAGTTTATCTGACTTTCATATGGCCTTTTGGCACAGGAAATTGGAGATTTCGAGAACCAGATGAAGACCATGGAATTTGATTGCAGTAGCATCAGTGCTGCAATTCACAACATACGTGAAGCATGATCAACAGTACAAATGCCAAAAAAAGGGGTGCAAGAGCAAGCTCCTTAATTTATTTCTAGTGACGTGGGATTTGCTCATGAATCTCTTTTGTATGGTACTTATGCATAATCATTTATGTGGATTCATCTAACAAGACATTGTCAATTTAATAGAAATGGAAGGCCAAATTTTCTGCTACAAATTAGCGTGCTGTTATTTCAGGCCTCAACTTCATCACTATCAATTAGGTTCAGTAAAAGGCATATTATTGATATCTTTGTAACATTTGTGTCCTTGTTGCAGCCGAACCGTGTAGAGATCTCCTACTTGATCTCTATATATTGGGTCCAATAAAAAGTTATGACAATATAAATTCAAGGCATGTAAACCATTAATCAAGATTGAATCAATGAAATTTCTTGGTTCATTTAACAGCTTGTTTTGCCGATCTGAGTTTTGTAGTTGTTTCAGTTGATTGGAGTCCAAGAGAGTGATAACATGAGTTCCTCATGAAAATTGAAAGAAAACAATTGACCTTGTACGTGTTCGTTTCTTATAATAATTTTCAATTTGATTTCACTTTCATGCCTGATGCAGTATGACAGCCAGAGGTGTGTGATATTTGGTGATAATCGAATATCCGACTGATTTGAATTAAATTTGAATTTAATTTTTGAATTCGAATCGGTTTTCGGTTAGAACCGAATTCCAAATTTGGTTTTCGATTCGAGTTTCGAATTGAGATTTTTAATACGAATTCGAACCGAAAACCGAATTAGAGTTTTTAATTATTTCATTTTTTATTTATTTTGATTATTTATTATTTATTTTCTTTTCTTTTTATGCAAACTTTGATTGATAATTTTTCTTTTTTAAGCAAGCAATAAAATAGTAGTTAAAAAATTCATTGTTTTATCGATTCGAAATTGGTTAAATTGGATTTATATAAAAATTTAGATCTCAAAAATTAAAATCGAATTATTTGGTTTATTCGATTCAATTTGAATTCAAACCGAAAATCGAATTTCAAATTTAAACGAATTCGATTCGGTTTTCAGTTTGTGATTAAAAAATATTAAACCGAATTAATGGAATCGAATTAATCGAAAAATTCGAAAACCGAATCGATTAACACCTGACAGCAACTTAAATTAGCAAAAGCAACTACTGCAGTGTCAACATATTAAGCCACTTTATTCTGCAGTACCATTTCTGAAACAGTATTTGAGTAATGTATGACTCAATGGCACCGGTACTTATTTGGGAGAACTGATCTGAGGACTAGTTAGTTTTCCTGCAATTGGTGCGGATCTGGCCGCTTGTGCCAGTGAGAGGACTGATGTTGCCCATTTTGACAATGGCAGCAGCGAAGTCAGAAAAGAAATATGCGGAGTTGCTGCTGTAATTGGAAACTTGAGAGTCGGCAGAGCCATTATTGAAGAGCTGTTGATCAGAGTGAAGAAGGCCCTTTTTGCCAATTAGATTCTTATAATAAGCATTATCAAAGGTTACGGGGCTTGAGGTGTCCAGCGGTGAAAGGTTGTCATCACCCCCTGAGCTTGGACAGTTTGATTGCAACGAAGTTGCATAGGTTGAGTCGATGTTGGCCTCATTGTATATTCGATTACGGAAGGTTATGCATCTTGCTTGGCCTATTGTATGTGATCCTACAATAGTATAGAGTGAGAGTAGCGTACAAAAGCTGTGTCCATCATCCGTGAATGAGAAATTATTAACGAGGGGTCATCACATCAACACATCATACCTGAGAGAGCAATCATGTCTTTAGCGCTTAGACCTTTATTAGAGAAGGCAGATATAAGCTCATCAAGTCTCATAGCAGGAGATGGGATATCACTGTTGGCAAGACTCAGACTTGCTGTGGTTGAATCTTTTCTGCCTAACTGCACGGTCCACGAAGGTCCTCCCAGCTGAAAACACACACACAAGTTCCACTCAGTCGTTTGTGTAATGGCTCTTTTGAATTCTCAATAATGCTCCATCTTCTTTGGTTTAACTCATGATCAAATTTAGGCAGCATACCCAGTGTGTGGCACGTGTAATATATTGAAGAAAAATGAGATTAAATCATGTTGGGCTTACTGCAACAACAGAGTCGCGAGCAGCAACAGCTAAAATGTCAGCACAAGAAACAACTCCGGGGCAGATACTCTCCAGTTGAGATTTGATGGTATCAACAACATCAAAACCTCTCAATGAAGCATTGTTTGGGCCCGCAGTCTTCTCCCCCGTAAATGTTGATGTGTCGTCCAACAGAACAGAGGCATCACATCCCTGTTTTCCTACAAAAAAGATTAGTTCTCATACATCCTCCAAAGTAAGATATTTAAAAATCATGTTTTTTCTCCTGAGCCCAATATTAACTAATTTATTTGCTAGGGTGCTAGGATGTCATGACGAAGTAATCTGCAAGTATGTGTGTGTGAGAGAGAGAGTGAGAGAGAGAGAGAGAGGACATGCATTAACAAAGCAATCGTGAAAATGAAGTCGAAGCAGGGATGCCCCCATACGATGCTCCTTGATGACTGCATTAATGACAGCATTTTTTATGGTGGAAAGTGCTATGGGGCATGTAAAGGAATAGTAATTTGAAGATAATTGTCCCCTTGCAACTCCAAACAGACACAGGGACAGCAACAACCACCACCTAATTTTGTAGTAGTAAAATTTAAATGACGGCTCCATCTTACTTCAGCTTAAACTGGTGTTTCTCGGTGAGATTCGGCATCCAAGGTGGGGTGTATATATATATGGTATAGAGTTCAAGCCGGCAGAAGGCACTCCATCGTGGACTGTTGGACACTTGACCTATAAACCCAACATATGTTTTCGAAGTCAAAGTTGTTTAAAAGTAAAAGAAAATTCAGGATCAATAATTGATAAAGCTGGTTTAGGTTGAGTTTTGCTTTACGGGGTAATTCATAATAGCTTTGGATATTCGAGGCAGCAAAGCAGTAGTTAAATATTGTGGGGGTTTGACAAAAGAAGTTGAAAGTCAGTGGTGCATGGTGTGAACCACCATCTGGTAAGGAATCTATTTACCCTAAAACCAACCAAAGGGAATGATGGTTGCTTTTACCTCTGCCACTTTCCTTCCTTTCTGCAAATCCCCCAAACTTTCGAACCTTCTGCATCTAAGACACACACAAAGGTCTAAAATTATGTCTTACAGGGTATCCATTATGATCCAAAAGTTCGCGGAATAAGCAATCTCCAAGGCCAATGGGAAAGAGTCAAAAAGCTGCTGCACCAAGTCTAAAAGTGCCCACACTGAGGACTGAGGACTGGCATAGGAATCGCAAGAGAACTGAGACTGAGAGCCAACATTGCCCTTAAGATAAATTTCCCTGTTCCTTCTGTGGAATTTGTTTAAACTTATTGTTAGTTATATGTTGACATTTTCTATCTGTCTAAAGTTGTCTATTAATTAATTACTTTGTGCTTACCAAGCAATTACTGCTAAATAATCAATCGTTTTCCAACAAACCAACCAGTTAATGCTCTACCAATGGACCATATGAAATACATATGCTTTGGTAAAAATTCACACAAACCTCGAAACTGAAAATTCCTTTTAAAATAAACATTGATATTCCCTTACTTTACTATTTTTATTATTTAATTTTCCACATAAATTTATATTTTTATGAAATTATTTCCATCTCCTTGTCCATGCAAATAAAACTAGACCATGTGGCACATAAAACAAACGGGTTAGCAGCTCATATTTCTTAAAAAAGGGTTCAAAATTGGAATTGCATCCCAATAATCGAGTTAATTGTTTTCAATTCTCTTTTGACGAGAAAAAGAAAAGGAAAAAAAAAATGCATGCAAATTCACTCACAGAGTTGTTAAGCAATTGTACACTTAGCACAGTGCCGAAACCAAGACTTTTTTTTGGGGGGGGGGGATTATGGCATTGCTAACTCCTAGAGTTTTGTAATGAATTATCATAAAAAAAATTCTAAAATAACACTGAAAGGAAAAAAATTCCTTACTTAGCACACATGTCGCGTCTTAAAAAAATGACATACGCATTTTGCGTCATGACAAAGTATGTCATGTGATGATATCCAAGCACTGCAACCCCTAACAAAAAGTGACAAATATGTAAATACAGAAGTGATTAATCATGATTAAAATGTGATGTCTGAACTCGCGACAGTTGCACTCTCCGTATGTGATAACACGAAAGGAGATTTAAATTAAAGAAAACCAATTACTTACCCTTTTCAAAAGAAAAATTGGCAGAATCCCCCTTATTTAATGAACTTTTAGCCACCTAAGGTAAGTATGAAACATGAAAAAAACAAATATAGCACTTCTATTATTAAATTAGCTGGCATAATGACCCTTCTAGCCATCCAGCACAACACACTATGGTATATAGTTATTCTATTCTCAAAACCATACATAAATTATTCATATGACATAACCATACATTTATACGTGCAATATAACTCAAACATTTCAAAAAGTACAAATATTTACATGCCTTAGACAAAATCGAAAGGGGCTCATAGATAGGTAGGGTTCTAGATCCCTAGGCTCAAGTGTCTCTACCCGATGGCTCCCTTTCGTCTCTTTGATCACCTAAGAACAAGGATATCAAGATCAGTATAAATTAAATAAGTATACGGGGGACTAAAGCATGCCAAGTAAGCAAGCATGTATAAAATTATCAACTTCACTATGTAAGCATTGAAAACATAGCAAAGTGTACCACAAATACACATTAATTCAAGAAAACAATCACCATTGCCACATTTAGAATCATTGTCATTTTCCCATTTTTGTTGTTCCAATTTACAAAGGAATAAAGTGTCGAACCAAACTAGTATATGAGGGTAGGATTGGTAATTGGGCCGGGCCAGCCTGAGCTCGGCCTGTTTTGAAGGGCCGAGCTCGGCTCATTTTAGAGTCAGGCAGAGCTCGGGCCCAATATTTAAACTCGTTTAAATTACAGGCCGAGTCTGAACATAAGTGGGCTCGGCCCTTTATAGGTCCGGCCCGTTTTAAAGTTAAATATCATGTTTCTTTTTTTTAAATTTTTTGATGGGGACAAAGTGGTCAGCAAAATCTATTAAAATATATATATTCTTTTATTTTACATAGGGGAGAGAGAGGGGTCTTGTCCCTTGCACGCATGTCAACATTCTCTTCCCTCTCTCTCACTTTTCCTCTCTCTCACGCTCACTCACTCATTCTCTCTCACTCTCACTCAATCACTCTCTTGTCTCTTCCCTCCCTCTCTCACGCTCACTCACTCTCACTCTCTCACTCATGCTCTCTCTCTTTCCTCTCTCTCTCTCTCACTCTTTCCTCACAGTCTCTCACTCTTCCCTCGCTCCTGCTCCTCGCTCATGGCTCTTCTGCTTCTCCGGCCATCGCTCACTCTCCCCATTTTCTCACTCTTTTTCCTTTTTCTTTTTTTTTTCCTGGCTCACTCTCTGCGTTTCGCTCACTCACGCTTCCCTTTCTCACTCTTTCACTATTTTTTTTTTCTTTTTTCTTTGGCTCCCTCTCTACTCTTCGATCTTCTTTTTCCTACTTTCTTGCCGGTGAAGATCAATTCAACAATGGAGATTTTGAATTTATAACGAATCGATGGTCGAAGAAGCAAAGAAGCCGGTGAATCTCTTATGTTTCCCCCTGTCCTTCACCTCTCTCTCAGTGTTGCTATTTTCTTTTGATTTTTTGGTTAGATCGAGCTCGAGCTTGGCCCGAAATGGGCCCGAGATCCTTTTAATTTTTTGGGCCGAGCCTAAGCCTGGATTCTCCTAATTTATTCGCTTCGAGCCCCGGGCTTGGGCTGATAAAATTTTAAATGGACCGAACCCGAGCTTTGCAAAGCCCAGCTCACAAAGCTCAATTGCCAGCCCTATATGAGAGTTTGGAGAGCAAGCTAAATTTTGGGATTCCTAAATGAATCTAATTTTTTTTTCAGGGTTAAACCTTCAAACACTTCACTTATTTTTAATTCCACCCTCAAAGGGAGAAGAGATCTATCCATATTCTTCAAACTTCACCCGCAGGCTTTGCACAAATTTGTGAAACTCTATATGCAACCCGTACTCCTCAAACTTCGCCCATAGGCTTCACACAAGGTTTTGGAGAAATTTATGTGTAATCACTTTCTTTTTACTTTTCCTTTATGTTTCTCATAAATACAAACATTACAATTTATCACAAGAAAATGTTCTAGAATCCCACCAATTGACATAATAATATAGGCAATGCAATTTAACAATAAATAGTGAACCAAACATCATTGCAGCAAATATTTAATATAACTAGGTTCCAGTAAAAATACCATAATTTGAACTACAAATATCAGATTGAGGTGATTTCAATGGCTATTTAAAGATAAGATATAGAGCTACAACTTTCATGTTTATAGCTAGGTTCAATTCGAATTACACAAGGATGTACAGATCAATCAACACCACAGCTCAAAATCCACAATACATCTTGTGTAGTCATAGAAAAATGAACATAACTTGTTCTGCACAAATCGGATTGAGTTGATTCACATGGTCATTTAAAGATAAGACATAGACCTACAATTTTTATATTTAGAGTTCAGCCTAATTCAGCCTAGAAAGCAGCTCAAAATTATATCAAATTTTAGCATAGAAATAGGATAGAAAACAGAGTTTTTTACAGACTTTGTGCTATGTTTGAAAATTCACTAAAGTCTAGTTTCATTAGGAGAAAACCTTACTTAATTTGTAGTTGTGTAAAAAAAGATAAGACATAAGGAAATGGACATGGTCAAGCTGTAAAATAGAGTAGAATTTTCAATTTCTACACCTCATGTTCAACGTCTGAAATTTCTTTCTTCCTTTTCCCACTCTACTCTTATCACAGTATGACAACAACTTAAGAAACATATTATTTATGGTTATTAGGCATCAAATAAATAAGCACAAGCAAGGTACTTGCCTTTCCAAGCTTCAAAATCAAATTTTGTTCTCCTATGCTCTCTTCCTCCAACTCCCTAGCCTTCCCCTTGTTTCTAGCTTGTTTTAGCCTTGTTTTATACTTTTTCTACACTTCTTTATGCTGCGGATTGTAAGTGTATAGATGGAAGTTGCCTAATCTAAGCTCAAGTGGTGGTTTCAATGAAGTTTGTGGGTGGTTTTTGGGAGAGAAGAGTGAAATCTGAAAATTGGATTCTTGAAGGGGAAAAGTTGTGTTTCTAGATTTTTCTTCCTCTCTCTCTCTCTCTCTCTCTCTCTCTACCTCCCTCTCACTTTACTAAAGTAAAATGTGGGTTCTCTCCCTACTGTAGGTAGTGTCAAGTAATTGAGACATGTATCTTGTACTCTATCTAATAATATTGTAACATGTGTTCATGGTGTCCCTTATGATATTGTGACACATGTTTCTTGTGGGTCCCACACCAACCCTCATTTGGCTCTATTGTGGACTTATTCTGACCATTTTCATTTATCAATATGTCTCACTAATGTATACTAATTCTAGTATATTCAACCTATGCTTAAGATCACCGACATAGAAAATCAAAAAATATCACATATATAAAAAGAATTCAACAAATTTTTGCACAAATAATGCAAAGAATTTAAATGTTCTCAGAAAAATAAAATAAGAGAAAGATAAATGCAAATACAAATGCATGATTTAGTAGTTTCTCAAAATGGGACTTTACATCCTTTCCCCTTAAAAGATCTGGTCCTCCGAATCACTGCTCATTTTCAAAAAGATATGAGTACTACACTTTCATTTCTGACTCCAACTCTCAAGATACCTCCTCAGAGGTGTGATGTGTCCATAGAACTTTTACCAATTTGAGAGTCTTGTTTTTTAGGTTTTGTTCTCGAGAATCCAGAATCGGGATCAGTTGCTCAACATATGTTAAGTCTTCTGTAACTTGGAGCGGTTCATAGCTGATCACATGAAAGGGATCGTGAACATACTTCCTTAACATAGAAATATGAAACGTAAGGTGAACTTTGTTAAATGATGGGGGTAGAGGCAACTCATAAGCAGCTGATCTGATTTTGGCTAGAATCTCAAAAGGACCAACAAATTTAGGACTGAATTTCCTTTTTTTCTTTTCAAATCTCATCATACCTTTGATTGGAGAAATTTTTAGAAAAACTTTGTCTCCTACTTCAAACTCTAAATCTCTATGTCTTTGATCAGTATAATTCTTCTGGCAGGATTGAGCTATTCTAAGCCTTTCTCGAATGATCTGGACCTTTTCCATGGTTTCTTATAGATTAGCAGGCTATGTTTCTAATTCAAGCATTTGTTTCTCTCCTACTTTATTCCAACAAAGAGGAGTTCTACATTTTTTGCCATATAATACTTTAAATGGAGCCATGCCAATGCTGGAATGGTAGCTATTATTATAAGCAAATTCTACTAGTATCAAATGCTCAGCCCAATCACCAAAGAGCTCTAGAACACAAGCCATCAACATATCCTTCAAAGTCTATATAGTTCTTTCTGACTGACCTTCTTTCTGAGGATGATATGCTATGGAGAAGTTAAGCTTAGTTCCCAATCTAGTCTGAAAACTCTGCCAAAATCGGGAAACAAATCTTAGATCTCTATCAGAAATAATAGATACTGGTATACCATGCAATCTCACAACCTCATCGAGATTGAGTTTAGCTAATTTCTCCATAGAGTAAGTCACTGTGATCAGGAGAAAATGAGCTGATTTGGTGAGGCGATCCACTATCACCCATATAACATCAAATCCTCTCATAATTCTAGGTAATCTCGAGACAAAATCCATGGTAATATGCTCCCATTTCCATTTAGGAATAGGGAGTGGCTCAAGTAATCCACCAGATTTCTGATGTTCAGCCTTTACTTGCTGACATGTCAAGCATCTGCGAACAAATTCTATAATATCTCTCTTCATACCAGACCACCAAAAGGATTGATGCAAATCTCTATACATCTTGGTGGATCCTGGATGAATAGAAAAGACTGAATTATGTGCTTCTTCCATGATCAACCTCTGTAACCCTTGAGCCTCTAGGAATACTAATTTGTTCTAAAATCTGATTATCTCATTTAATATATTGAATTTTGGCTTTCCCCTTTTAGCATGTCTTCTTTAAACTTAATAGTCATATCATTAGTTTATTGAGCCACCCTAATGTGAACAGATAGATTTGGTCAGACCATATACCATGCCAAAAGTGATCCCTGTCTGGAAACCTCAGCATCAATCCTTAGATGCTCAAATTTGGCTATCATTTGATACTCCCTTACTCGGAGAGATGCTACGGATACTGTGGATTTGTGGATGAGTACATCCGCAACAATATTTGTTTTGTCGGGCTGGTACTGAATAGTAATATCAAAGTCCTTCAACAGCTCAAGCCACCTATATTGTCTCAAATTCAAGTCTTTTTGAGTAAATAAGTACTTAAAACTTTGATGATCAGTAAATATTTCACAGTGCTCACCATAAAGGTAATATCTCTAAATCTTCAAGGCAAAGATAATAGCTACAAGCTCTAGATCATGTGTAGAATAATTCTGTTCATGAGGTTTCAGCTATCAGAAGCATAGGCTATCATATTTTGCCCTTCCATCAATACACAACCCAAATCAGTTCTGCATGCATCACTAAAGATCACGTATTCTCGTCCACTGACCGGTAATGTTAACATTGGAGCCGATACAAGTTTATCGTTTAGAGTTTGAAAACTAGTCTCACATTGTTCATCCCACCTGAAGGGTACATTTTTACGAGTTAGTCTCGTAAGTGGAGCAACTATCGAAGAAAAATTCTTAACAAATCTACGATAATAGCCTATCAAACCCAGAAAATTATGCACCTCCATAACTGTAGTAGGTGTGGACCAGTTAACAAAAGTTTCAATCTTCCTACGAAAAGTCCTTTACTCGAGAGAATGTAACCCAAGAAGGTAATTTTACTGTGCCAAAACTCACATTGACTTAATTTGGCATACAATTTCTAGGTCCTTAAAGTTTGTAGAGCGATACGAAGATGTTACTCATGCTGAACTTTGTCTTTAGAATAGACTAAAACATCATCAATGAATACCACCATAAGTCATTGAGATAGGGTCTGAAAACATGGTTCATCAAATCTATGAAAATCACTGGGGCATTGGTTAACCCAAATGGCATCACCAAGAACTCATAATGACCATAGCAGGTGTGGAAAGCCATCTTAGGTATACTTCCTCTCTAACCCTAATCTGATGGTAGCCCAATCTGAGACCAAGTTTAGAGAAAACCGTCACGCCTTTCAACTGACCAAACAAATTATCAATTCTTGGCAGGGGGTATTTATTCTTAATGGTAACTTGATTCAACCTATGATAGTCAATGCACAACCACAAAGAACTATCATTCTTCTTTACAAACAAAACTGGTGCACCCCAAGGAGAAATACTCAAACGAATAAATCCCTTGTCTACAAGTTCTTGTAACTGCGTTTTCAACTCTTTCAATTTAGGTGGTGCCATTCTATACGGAGCTATAGAAATGAGTATGGTATCTGGTATCACATCAATGGCAAACTCTATCTCTCTGACTGGTGATAACCTTGGCAAAGTGTCTGGAAATATGTCTGGGTCCATATTACTGGTATGTTAGACAATTGAACTTATTCTTTCTTATCTTCTGTAACATATGCTAAATATTCTTGATAACTCTGGATAGCATTCTAGTCGCATGAACAAAAGATATGACAGGAGTTTTGATAAATCTTTCACCAATAAACAAATCCTATGGTCATTCTGTTAGCCAAAAACAAATAATCTTCTGATGACAATCCACCAATGCATAATTAACTGATAATCAATCCATATCCAAAATTACATCCAAATCTGTCAACTCCAATGGTAGTAAATCAATGCTAAATTTATGCTCTTGGAAACTCACAACACAGCCCTTATAAATCTCAGTAATAAAACATTCATCACCAAGTGGTGTAGCAACCCACAACTCGTGTTCTAGAGGTTTAGTCCCATATGGCAAATGCCTCATAATTGTTAATGAAATGAATGAATGCGTGACACTCGGATCAATCAATACACGTATATCACAAGAAAATAGTTTCATCCTACCTGTAATTACATCAGGTGAAGCATGAGCCTCTTGAGCAATCACTGCATGAACTCTAACCTGACCTCCTGGGCCTAGTAGTATACCCTGACGTCGTCTCTACTGTGACTGTGGTGGTAGAACAGGTCTATGTGGTTCTGGCTTCAATGGAACTGGAGGGGCTGCCACTTGCTGAGCCGGTAGAGATTTAGGTGGTGAAACATACTGTAACGGGTTGTGGCTGACCAGACCTAAGAGGACATCGTGAAGAATAGTGGCTCGGCTGGAAACATGTGAAACAAAGTCTTGTTCCTCCGTCACACGGTCCTGTATGAAGATTTCCATAATTAGGACATGATGGTCTTTTACGAGAGTCTTCATCCTGCTCATAATGCTTTCTCTTTTCCTTTTTCTTCTTCATGCTTGCAATATGAATTTCCATTGGCCTTTTTTCCCGTAACCTTTCCTGTCCGTCCTCAGTGACCAATTCCAAAACTTTAGCATTATTCACTGGATCTCTATATGTGGTAAAAGGTTGGGTTACCAGATACCTCTGAAAGAAGGAATACAATCCTTGTCTGAATCTCTTTACTCTCTTTTCATCTGTATCGACCCAATTTGGAGTATAAACTGACAATTTGGCAAAGTGGTCCTCATACTGCTGATAGTCTGACTACCTTGTTTCAAATTTAGAAACTCAGACATTTTCTGATCTCTAATAAAAGAAGACACATATCTCTTATAAAAGATCTGAGTGAAATCAGCCCAAGTAACATACTGAAGGTTCGGAGTCTTAACTCCAAACTCCACCAATCATAAGCGACTTCTTTCAAGTAATGGGTGGCAAGTCTGGTTTTATATTCCTCAGCAACCATAAACTCAGAAAAAAGCCTCTGCATCTTAACAACCCATGTCTTTGCAGCTTGAGCATCATCACTTCCTGAAAAAATCATCAACCCCATTTTCCTAAACTTGGTCATTAATTTCTAGAATTGAAAGTTCTCCTGAGATACACATATGTCCCCTCTATCTTCATGCCCTGTATAATCTATGGTTCTTTGATCTTGATCTGATCTAACTTGATCTGAATCGAAACCAGCCGATATTGCTGGAGTTGTCAAAACCGACCTCGCTGAGGAGGTAGGGGTGGCATGAGTAACTGGAGAGGCACCTTCAGTCTCACATCCTGTCACTGGTTGAGACAATCTTTCCATCAATTTGTTCATGTCTCTAGATATAGTGCCTACCATGGTTACCAAGGCATCCAAAACCTGTCGCAGATTTGGTTTCGGTGGTCTCTATGCACCTAATGTCTATGACTGAGTCACTTGTCTCTGCTCATCATCCCTATTCTCTTCCTTATGAGGTATTTCACCAAATCTCCTGGTCCTAACCATGTTGTATGCTAAAACTAGATGAATGCAAATGACAAACAACTTCACTCATTAAATAAATCACCCTCTATCTAGTAACCTATACCTATAGGCTCAAATCCTTGGTGTAAATCACCCAAAATTTTAAACTCTGATACTTACTGTGATGACCCGCTATCCAGCGTCGTACCTCTTAACAGAAAGGGACAAACATACAAATGCAGAAGCGATCAATCACGATTAAAATGCGATGTCTGGATTCTCGACAGTCACACTCTCTATATGTGATAACACGAAAGGATAGAGAAAACCAATTACTTGCCCTTTTCAAAAGAAAATTGACAAAGTCTCCCCTATTTAGTGACATTTTAGCCACCTGAGGTAAGTATGGAACTTGAAAAAAAAACAAATATAGCACTTCTATTATTAAACCAACTGGTATCAATGGCCCTCCTGACCGCCCAACACAACACATCATGGTATATAGTCATTATATTCTCAAAACCATACATAAGCTATCCACATGACATACCCATACATCTATATATGCAATATAACTCAAACATCTCAAAAAACACAAATATTTACATGCCTTAAACAAAATAGAAATGGGGTCGTAGATAGGTAGGGATCTAGATCCCTAGGCTCAAGTTTCTCTACTTGATGGTTCACACTCGTCTCTCTAATCACCTAAAAATAAGGATATCGGGATCAATATAAGTTAAGCAAGTATACAGGGGACTAATAGCATACAAAGTAAGCAAGCAGGCATAAGAATATCAACCTCACCTTGTAAGTATCGAAAATATAGCAAAGTGTACCATAGATGCACATTAATTCAAGAAAACAATCACCGTTGCCACATTTAGAATTATTGTCTTTTTCCCATCTTTGTTGTTCCAATTTAATTTAACATTTAAAGAAAAGAATGGAGTATCAAACAAAATTAGTATATGAGGGTCTGGAGAGCAAGCTAAATTTCGGGATTCCTAAATGAATCTAGATTTTTTTTCCAGGGTTAAATCCTCAAACACATCACTTGCTTCTAATTCTACCCTCAAAGGGAGAAGAGATCCATTCATGTTCCTCAGGCTTCACCCGCAAGTTTCGCACAAGTTTGTGAAACTCTATATGTAGCCCGTACTCCTCAAGTTTCACCCGCGGACTACACACAAGATTTTGGAGAAATTTATGTGTAATCACTTTCTTTTTACTTTTCCTTTATGTTTCTCACAATGCAAACATTACAATTCATCACAAGAAATTGTTTAAAAATCCCACCAATTGACGTAATAATATAAACAATACAGTTTAACAACAAATAGTGAACCAAACACCATTACAACAAATATTTAATATAACTAGGTTTCGGTAAAAATTTCATAACTTGAACTACAAATATCAGATTGAGGTGATTCTAGTGGCCATTTAAAGATAAGACATAGAGCTACAACTTTCATGTTTATAGCTAGGTTCAATTCCAATTACACGAGATGTACTTATCAATCAATTTTATAGCTCAAAATCCACAATATAGTTTGTGCAGTCATAGAAAAATGAACATACCTTCTTCTGCATAAATTGGATTGAGGTAATTCTGATGGCTATTTAAAGATAAGACATAGATCTACAATGTTTTTGTTTAAAGTTCAACCTAATTCAGCATAGAAGGTAGCTCAAAATCGTATCAAATTTCAACATAGAAATAGGACAGAAAATAAAGTTTTCTACAGACTTCATGCTATGTTTCAAAATTCACCAAAAATTCAATTCTTCATGAACTCTTTAAATCATATGTCATATTAAAGCTATGGAAGTCTAGTTTTATTAGGAGAAAACCTTACTCAATTTGAAATTGTGTAGAAAAAGATATGATATAAAACAGAGCAGAGTTTTTAATTTCTTCACCTCATGTTCAGCATCCGAAATTTCTTTCTTCCTTTCCCCACTCTACTTTTATCACAGTATGATAACAACTTAAGAAACATATTATTCATAGTTATTAGGCATCAAATAAACAAACACAAGTAAGGTACTTGCCTTTCCAAGCTTTAAAATCAATTTTTGTTCTCCTATGCTCTCTTCAACTCCCTAGCCTTCCCCTAGTTTCGAGCTTGTTCTAGCCTTGTTTTATACTTTTTCTACACTTCTTTATGTTGGGGATTGTAAGTATATAGATGAAAGTTGCCAAATCTAAGCTCAAGTGGTGGTTTCAAGGGTAGTTTTTAGGAGAGAAGAGTGAAATCCAAAAATTGGATTCTTGAAAGGGAAAAGTTATGTTTCTAGTTCTCTCTCTCTCTCTCTCTCTCTCTCTCTCTATCTCCCTCTCACTTTACTAGAGTGAAATGTGGGCCCTCTCCCTACTGTAGGTGGTGTCAAGTTATTGGGATATGTATCTCGTGCTCTATCTAATAATATTGTAATATGTGTTCATGGTGTCCCTTATGATATTGTGACACACGTTCCTTGTGGGTCTCACACCAACCCTAATTTGGTTCTATTGTGGACTTATTACAACCATTCTCATTTGCCAATATGTCTCACTGATGTATACTAATTCTAATATATTCGGCCTATGCTTGAAATCACAGACATAGAAAACCAAAGAATGTATTGTATATATAAAAAGAATTCAACAAATTTTTGCACAAATAATGCAAAGAAATTAAGTGCTCTCAAAAAAATAAAATAAGAGAAAGATAAAAATAAATGCAAATGCATGATTTAATAGTTTCTCAAAATGGGACCTTACTTGTTGCATTTTCAAGATGCGATATAAGTATATCACGTCTTGAAGACGCGACATATTCTAGAGCTTGTTCTTGCTCCTCTATTGACTAATGCAGGTTGATCCACACAGCTTCTACAGTCCAAGCATGAATCAAATGGCTTCAGGAGTAGATCTTGAAAAGAGAGTTGGATCTGAGCAAACAACAAAAATAAACTCACCCGACTAACATATGGATCAAGACATGTAGGAAGACACCAACAACAGCGATGGCTTGCAACAACCTTCAAACATGGAAGCCTACAATTCAAACATTTTTGGTGATAGCCCCTCCCTATCCCCTATTGAAATTTAAACATGGAAGCAGTATGTCGCATCTTTCCAATTCGAACATTTTTGGTGATGGCCCCTTCTTGTCCCCCAATGAAATTTGAACATTGAAGCAGTATGTCACATTTTCAAGATACAACATATGTGTGCTAAATAAGCATTTTTTTTCCTTTTAGTATTGTTTTAGAAATTTATTTATTTTTTTGTGATAATTCGTACAAAGCTCCTAACTTCTACCATAAAACATCATATGTCCTTTTGGGCGCAATAAACATGAATGTAAACAAATTGTACAAATCCATTGAACTCAGATGCGCCTTTTAAAATTCTATTAGATTATGGTGACTCTATCACACAACGGAAGCATATATTAAAAATTTTTAAAATTATAAAAGATTAGATTTTGGATATACCTCAATTAATAATATAGAATACTCCAGAAACCACAAATCCTTTGTCTCGATCTTTCTCGTAATCAGGGTGATAATCACAGGATCGAACTATCATCATAATTCCATGACGTCACAACTCAAAACCAGATGAATAGATCGTCGTAAAACAAATTCCCTATTTGGAATTTGGTAACCTCACAATAATGTATTTTTCTCTCAAAAATACAATAGTGTAATAATCTCTCTCAATGGAAAGAAAAACCCTAGATCTGGATTGTTCTCTCAAGTCAAAGAAGAATCTCAATTTTTTTCCAATATTGTTACTAACTCACAATTGGAAGGGAAATCAAATTACCTTCACATAAAATGAAAGTTGCACTAGTTGGGGAGGAAGTTATAGGTAATGGGAGTTATCCCATTCCCATTTAAAATTCAAAATATAATTTTTACCTTAGGTAAAATTAGGTAAAATGCCCCTACGTGGGCATTTACGAATATCTCCCACTTATATACGAGGGCATTTTATGATCATCACAAAACCAGAAGTCGTGTTATTTCTCCACATCACCCTACTGGACTTTCATACAGAGTTAGACGTCATGCGACTAGCGAGTACACATGCAAATAACAGGACTTCTTGATGCACCTATTAGGATGATCCAGTAGTCAATGTTAATAAAAAAATAAGCCTCGCTATACTCCAGATCCAAGACTAATTACATCCATCGAGTTACTTTTCTCATCGAAAGTAATCCTTAGAAATCGCTCAACTATATATTCACTATTATGTTCAAATCTCCACATGGATGAATATAAAAGATCGATCGGTGAATACAACATAATGATGCAATGTCAATTGGTCTTCCTTTTCCCAAACTCGAATCTATCAGTCTCAACTCAGCTGCTTTCCTAGACCTATCCCTCAGACGTTAATTTATCTTTGGGCCATTGATAAATAGACTAAAGTAGCAAATACTGAATCATGACCTCAAGAGACAGCCAAAAATAATAAGGGTACTAGAGATTCCACCCAATAGATCTCGGGTCGCACACAGTGAGACTCAGGGATAAATTTCAAATTATTGTCTCAAGCAAAATAGCTCCTACTATCCATAGTCGTCTTATTACACGTGGTGTAAAATACGTGTCACAATATTATTCTCCCATTTCTCAATGGGCATATGTCAGATTTCTTTAATACTGTATAGATATGTGACTCAATCTACATGTAAGACTTTACCTAGAGATCTCAGAGAGAGTACATCAAAGATAATCTCACAGATCGTAGGTGATATCTGAGATCTCAAACTTGACTACTTATAGGCAACATGGATGTGGGTACGTCCATGTCAATCATATCGCATATGATCTCATCCTGAACACAATTAGGGTGACTTATGTTCTAGCAAGGCTACTCTCAAAGTCTCTTACAGTTAGAAACTATCTCATCCTCGCTCACTCAGAGTTGGATGTGGTCACTCGTGTGAGAGAGTTGACATCTCCTGTCTGAGATATCTATTATCACCTCACAGAGCATATACATAATAATAAAAGTAAGTGCATTAATTAAAATATAACATAAGTGTGACTGAATAATACATAATAATCATATATATAGAAAAATCAATAAATATCAATGTTGTAAAAAGTAGTACAAGATAAGAAATGTCAATAAATACCCAAACCCAATGACTCCCTACGCCCTAAAAAGAAGTCTCTAGTAATAGGTTTGGTGAAGGGGTCAGCCACCATATTGTGTGTAGAAATATATTTGATGATCACTTCACCCTTCTCGATGATGTCTCTCACAAAATAATATATGGTGTCAATGAGTTTGGTCCTACTATGAAACTTAGGGTCTCGAGTGTAAGCAATAGCGGCCAGATTATCATAATAAATCATTTATGGCATCCCACTATCTACTACAATCCCTAAGTCATCCAATAGTTTCCGGAGCTAAACACTCTCCTAAACCACAACTGAGTAAGCCACGAACTCAGTCTCCATCGTAGATAAAGCAGCACAGGTTTGCTTTTTACTGCTTCAAGAGATGGCCCTGCCATTGAGTAAGAAAGCAAAACCCAATGTTGATTTGCATTTATCCAGATTGCTTCTCCAATCGGCGTCTGAATAATCCACAAGGCGCAAATCGCCTCCTCCATAACACAGGGAGAAGTTTGCAGTTCCCTTAAGATATCAAAAAATCAGGTTAATCTCCATAAACCATCCATGGAAACAATATACTCAGAAAAAACTAAAATTTATATAACCATAAATCCAACTATTCATAATGTATTACTATATAGCATGGTGTTAACAAAACTTGCAAGACTTCTAAATGAAGTTTCTCGGTGCACATTCTCTTCAAAATCAACACTCCATCAAGGTAAGAAAAAAAGAAAACTTATTCATCTTAAATATACATGAGATAATAACGAGGTTGGCATATGAGGGAATTCTTATACTCTGTGGCAATGTTTCCACGATAGTACTGTAATCAATGTTTAGAATTAAGCTAGTAACAACCAACTCACATTTAAGCATTAAATTTTCCATCATTCTTCAAAATGACCTAAAGGTAGAAACTCTATGATCACAAATAAACCTTTCATGAAACAAGACCACATCAATGTGATACCGAAATGATCAAATCAGCAAAAACATGTCCTGAATAACCATAAATCTCCTCAAGGTATTATCGTACAAAATCTCTCTACTGATGTAAAATGCAACTACATTATAGTGCATAAACTTCAAGAACACATATATCAAACCATTTATCATTTAGTTCCCAAAAGATTTTATAATTCTTTGCAAGAAAATTTTAACCAAGTTCCTACAATACAAATTTTTCTACACAAAGCCTCTCAAAGATCAAAGACTCTAGGTCTCCAAGTGGATATATCAATCCATTTCTGTTGCAAACCATTGTGTCAAAATAATGTTGTTGTCCACAATATCTTCAACTAGTTTGTCAACTTAAAATCCAACATGTACGGTATTGCCAATTTGTAAATAGTAAGTTGTATTTTTGAACCCAAATCAATTGCATATTAATACACTTTTGAAGATATTCTCCAATATGATCATTAGCTAGTTCTCCAATTTCTTTAATTTCAATTGCATCTTTCACTATAGTACTTTTCTTACTACATGGAGGAAAAAGTGCCAAATTGCTTTCGTTAGTCTCCTAGTTTGATACCTTTCCATGCACATGCTTACAATTGCAAAATTTTCAATAACATAATTATGTTCTTCTACTCGTAGTAAAGATTATACTCAAAAATACTAGAGTGCATTGTGCCCCTTTTTTTTCCTTTTTTATTTTCAGAGCTCTTGAAACATTTGTCACGTGGTACCTTTTTAATTTAACCCAACAAAAAACTTTATTTTCACTGGATTGTCTAAATCCAGATTTTTGCAAGCTGATTTGTTTGACCATTTCACTATGCGATCACCTTGATACCTCCATTTAGCATGGCTAAATGCCCCCTTAACAAAATGCTCATCTTGTAACCTACGTTGTATCTCCATTGTATGGAAGCAAACTTTCATATCAGTAATTTACAATAACCTTATGCTCGCAATACAAATATCCTGTCAAAGGATCATAATCATTGGTTATAGACAATTAAGGAACTTTCTAGCGATTCTTACCAATATCATTCCCGTCTGTTCTGGACGCGACCTCGGTCGCTTCGATTTTTGGAAATCATCTCCTATATGCTTTATAAAGATACGTGTCCATCAGGATATCACATACTCTAGTATTCTTGTCTACTACTCTCTTGATCTTTTGTGAAAAGCTTTTCTTGAAAAAATGTCAAAAGATTCTTCCTCATTGAGAGGCATAGATAATATTCGAAGCACGATGACAAAAAGGGAACTGCAGGAAGTCTAGAAGGACATGTCGCTTAGAAGCAACTTCGAACTGGTATTGCCTAGTGAAGAGGACAGGGTGAATCACGCCCTGGACAGCTGTGTCCCGATGTATAAACAATGTGTGAAGCATGGTTTGAAGGTCCCATATACGGGCCCTCTGGCAGAGGTTCTGAGATACTAGAAAGTCCACCCCTCGTTACTTATCCCTAGTGCTTGGCATTTTGTGATCACCATGATTTCTCTATTAGGGTTTTGTCGTATCTATTTTGACTTGGAGATTCTACGGGCCCTTTTTTCTTTGGTACGATGAAATGCTCGAGGCTCCACCCAAGGTTGGTATAAACTACAGACCCACCAGGAATCTCGTTGGAAATTCTTTTACAACGAATCTCAAGACAAACACTGAATACAGAAGTTCTTTTACGTGAGGTTTTTAAACAAGGATCTTCTTCTGGTACTTCCGGGTGCTGATCAAGTGCCCTTGTTGAATATGAAAATCCCGGATCTCCTTCATCACTCTCGCTTCTTACGGTTTGTTGGGCGCTATTGTGAGTCTACTCAGCCAAAGTATCTGGGTAGATTTTTTAGTAGAGGACCAGATGTTACTACTATCTGGTTTGCTAATCAACGAGGCAAGGTAGATCAATAAGCCTATCTTATTGGAGCAGAAAGAAAAGGAGTTGGTTTATACTCTACCGTCTGTGAATGCACTTCTCCTAGAGTATATTTCAACTGATCGGGAGGTGCTACCAAACGTAAAGAGGTAGGTGAAGGCAACCAATACTCCTCCCAAGACTCGGTCGAAGAGACCAAGGGTTCGGTTGGCTGAACCATTTGCTAGTGAAAAGAGACCAGTGAAAATCAGAGAGCATGCGTCTCCTCGAGAGCATGTTGAACCAATGGGGAGTCAGTCAGATGCTTTGACGATGACTGTTCACGCATCAGCTAGGGGCAGTGGGAAGGAAGCCCCGAACGAGGGAATTCCCCAGGCGATGGAGAGTGCTTCGGCTCTGAGTCCACTGTTATAGGGAGAGACTTCGATGGGACCATATATTTCTACCCCTGTTCTGGGGGAGGCATTCGAATGATCTCCTCAAGTATCCCAATGTTCCCTGTATGATGGGGAAAACGAGGCTGGTCCTATGCTTTCTATGTTGGTTGAGTCGCTGAACAGTCAGGAGGATGATCTAGAAGAAAGATCGATAGCAGTTTGTATAAGAAACCTTCAGTATAGTTGTATCGATCCGAAGGAAGTGCTACAATTGGCCGAACGGTTTGAGTTTCGCTCTGAACTCACTTTCCATACAATGTTTTCGGATCATGTTGACAAAGCTCTTCACTATCTCTATCTGACGGTAAGTGTTTTTGCTCAAGCTCTGTTTACATTTGTTATTACATAACTCTGACTATCGAGTGAACTTCTTCTTAGACTGCGGCGTTGACCGAGTTCCAAAGACAACAAAGGAAGCAGTTCGAGGAACTCTTTGTTCGCTTGGCTAACCAGGTACTGGCACTGAAAGATGCTCTTGAGAATAAGGAAAAGGACATTGAGAGGGAAAAAGACAAGCAAATCGAATGTCTGTAGCAGGATCTGGCCCTTTCTCAAGAGCATTGTGAAAAACTGGAAGCCGAGGAGCGCATTTGTGAAGCGAAATTAGCAGCCACCGAGACGTCAGCTCACCTTCAGGAGGAATCTCTCTTGAATGCCGAACAGGAGATGACTGACCTCAAAATGTCTATCACCAAGGATGTTACCAACCTCCAGCTTTCTCAGTATAGGTTGCTTGAGCGTTTGAGGTGTGTTAAGGAGATTTTTCAATAGGCCAGTAGATATGAGGCTTTACCTCCTTTTGAGGGGTCAATCGAGGGGATGACAATGAATTAGGGATCTACCCAGATGGCCTCTATTGTTCCTTCTAATCCTGTGTAATTTTGTATCATCTAAGTAATGAAAAGATTTTCTTCTTTGTGTGCATCTATCCGAAGGTGTTGCTCAGACCATGTTTCTGATACCCTATCGAAATGTAGTGACCTTTCTTGAAAAAGGGATCTTTAAAATGCTATGAACCCTTTAGGGGGTTGTACCACTGAGGGTTTTCTCATTGATAGGCCTTGTAGTCTTGTTCGGAGAGTTAAGTTCGTTATCTAACAGGAATTATGACGACTTAGGCCTAATGCTCAGTAAGAATAGGGGGTGCTAGCCCGTTCGAGGAGTTATATCCCAACGATCGTTTGATAAGATCATGACGATTTAGACCTACCGTACGGTAGGAAATAATTGCTATTAGGGCTGTGTCCACCCATTCGGAGAGTTCCATCCTTTTTTGATGACACGTTTGATCGATAGAAAACTCTAGATAGGAGGGCCGTATCCACCTATTCGGGGAGTTTCATCCCTTTTTTGATGATACGTTCGTTCGGCAGGATCAAGAAGACTTAGGCCCAACGTATGGTAGGAAACAATTGATAATAGGGCCGTGTCTACCCGTTCGATGAATTTTATCCCCTTTTTGACGACATGTTCGTTCAGTAGGATCGAGGCAACTTAGGCCCAACGTATGGTAGGAAACGACCAAAAGTAGGGCCGTGTCCACCCCCCGTTTAGGGAGTTCCATCCCGCTTTTGATGAGACATTCATTCAGTATGATCAGGGCTACTTAGGCCCAACGTACAATAGGAAACGATCGATAGTAGGGTCGTGTCTACCCGTTCGGAGAGTTCCATCCCTTTTTGACGACACGTTCATTCGGTAGGATCAGGATGACTTATGCCCAACGTACGATAAGAAACGATCAATAGTAGGGCCATGTCCACCCATTCGGGGAGTTCCATCCTTTTTTTGACGACACGTTCATTAGGTAGGATCAGGGCGACTTAGGCCCAACATACGGTAGGAAATGATTAATAGTAGGGTTGTGTCCACCCGTCAGGGAGTTCCATCCTATTTTTGATGATATGTTTGTTCAGTAGGATCAGGGCGAATTAGACTCAACGTACGATAGGAAACAATCGAAAGTAGGGTCGTGTTCACCCATTCGGGGAGTTTCATCTCGCTTTTGATAACACATTTGTTTGATAGGATTATGGCGATTTAGGCCCAACATATGATAGGAAACAATCGATAGTGGGGCCGTATCTATCCATTCGGGGAGTTCCATCCTTAACGACATGTTCATTTAGTACAGAAGACGAAGCGTACCATGACCGATTAGCGAGACAAGCCGTAATGGAAAAGTAAATAATAATTGATTCTTCTGTCGATCATTAAGGATCGCATGTCATAAGTTATCGTAGGAATGATCACTAGAGGAAGAGAAGGCGCAGAATTCTTTCTCAGGGAAAGAGTACAGAAAACTCTGAGTCGGATGCCGGACAAACGCTGGTGGGAATATAAGGTTCATGTAGGGTGCTTTTGTCATAAATCTGAAGGATCACCCCTTCTAGTCCGTCGTGCGGGGGCCTAG
Source organism: Dillenia turbinata (assembly GCA_037126225.1). Classification (NCBI taxonomy): domain Eukaryota; kingdom Viridiplantae; phylum Streptophyta; class Magnoliopsida; order Dilleniales; family Dilleniaceae; genus Dillenia; species Dillenia turbinata. The sequence goes on along the minus strand of JBAMMX010000015.1, from coordinate 25,978,034 downwards.
GGTTCGGTTGGTTGGGCGGCTCATTCTCTCGTGGTGGATTGTACCGGTCTAAGGAAGGTAGATTCCTCCCTTCCGTACTGATGAACCTCTGTAGTCTTCCGTTGCGAACCAGGAACTCCAACTCATCTTTGAGCCTCTTACACTCGTCGGTTATATGACCATAATCCTGATGGAAGTAGTAGTATTTGGACTTATCCTTTTTGGAGTCTTTCTCTGTGGAACGAGGGGGCCACCTAACATACGATTTATTCTTGATTTGATATAGGATTTGACTCGGGGTCTCGTTTAGGGGAGTGTAAACGCTGAACCTTCGTGAGGGCAGAGGCCTTGGTCTGCTCTTCTTTAGGGAAGGCTGACGAGATGATGGAATACGTTCTTTTCTGCTCGAATGGCTCCTTCGTTGATCAAACGCCTCCACTTCTCTTGCCACAATATACTTTTGAATAGTCGAATAGGGATTTTTCGTAATGGAGATCTTCATGCCAGAGGGGTGCAAGCCCATTAGAAAGGTAGTTAATGCCATGGAATGGTCCAAAACTGGGACCTTCAACATCTTTGTTTTGAATTTCTCTAGGAAATCTCTCAGAGGCTCATCTTCCCACTGCCGCAATAATAACAAGAAGGTGGACTTTCACTTGGCTCCTCATCTAATTATAAAGTGAGTCTCAAACTACTATCGAAACTGGGTGAAACTCTTGATATTGAATGGCAGAAGAGAGTTGAACCATGCAAGGGCAGTAACCTTGAGCGTAGTAAGGAAGTGCTTGCACATGACCGCATCTGATTGGTCCCTAGAGACCATGACTGTTATGAAGTGGGTAGCATAATCACGGGGGTCGGTTATTCCATCGTATCTCTCCATGGGGGTAAAAGGACGTCTTGTGTCATCGGTTCCATAGAGATCTTCGGATCGAAAGGCGATACTCCTAAAGGGTGGAGAGGACTTTTATCCTTCTTCATACCTGCCTTTCTAAACTCGGTGGATACAAATTGTTCGATTTGTTTTCTTAGATCTTCTGGATTGTGACGAGAGGTCACCGATGGTTCGTAATTGACATGAGGCACTTGTCGCTAGGGACGTTCATGTCCAGAGTCCGCTGCGGATGACTGGCCGTCTGGCCTAAGGGCTCGATTGAGTCCTTCAAGTTGTTTTCTCATATGTTAGAGTCTAGACTCCAACCTATCCATATGGGGATGGCTGGCTCATTCTAGGTTGGGAGGTACAATTGGCTATTCTTGAGTTGTAGGTTATGGGACCTGCTCTGAGTGAGATGTTTGAGGAGAAACTATACGATCATGGATGGAGTAATCGAGCGCCACAGGAGGGGCGGCTTTGGATGGTATTACAGTGTGCTTATTTACGATGGGGTGGCTTTCGAGGATGCTCTGGTTCTCGGAGGCATGGTTACACGATGATTTGTTAGTCTTACAAAGTTACTCTACTCTGTTCCCACAGACGTTACCAATTTGTTGGAGGTAGGTTATGGCTCCATAGATATCGGCTCCTTGATGAATCAAACGGTTACCGTCGATGGAATACAAGACCTACAAAAACCATCGGAGGGTGCTCCGGTGGGGGAGGCTTCGACGCTCAAGTCAAAAAAAGTGATTTTCGAATATAATGAAACAGATTGAGAGGTTACAGAGGAAGAGATTCTCTGTGATCAATATGTCCAATGTGTAAGGCCTATCTGACTTAGAAGGTCAGAAGGTATCTTATACTTGACAGAGTCGTATATTTTCGGGGCGTTACAACCCTACTTTTTTTATGGCGATGGTCTGAAAATCTCGAAAGTTAATTATTTTGAAACGTTCGTGATCCTTATCATATGGGAAGTTCCGTTATTCGAGGAGATCCTTTTCTTATCAGTGAGATTCTAGAGATACTGCTCTTAAGTAGGAAACCGAGATCATTGGGGTGCTTTGAACCTTCCTTAGCTTTCGATCGGTTGTTTAACTAATGCAGGGCCTTCAAGACTTGCTCGTTCGTTGGATCAGGGACTAAGTATCTGTTCGGGAAGATAAATCCTACTTAACAAATCTTGTTCGGTAGGTGGGGCGATTTAGGCCCTGTCATTCGAGAGACGGGGCGACTAGGGCCCTTCGGTAGATCACTTGAATGGCCATAGAGAGTAGTCATTCTATGATATCAGGCTGTGCTTGCCCGTCGATCGTCAGTTGTTCCATCGGTTGGAACTATCCCTTCTGAGTTGTGGGTCTCGTATGTGGATCTTTTAAGTGTTGACCATTTGAAACAGATGTTGGACCATGTCCCATCACAATGCATGAATAAAGCCATCCCGGCCGATCAAAAAATTCTTAATAAAACTTTCATAAACTTCAAATGTGTCAAAATTCACCATAAAGTCTAAATATTCCAACAAAATAAAAAATTTTGCAAAAGCAAAATTTTAAACAAAATTAAACAAGTTCCATAACAACTAAGCATGGATTCTACCAATACTTACCCAAAAAAATAGGACAAGTATCAATCAAATCCAAATCAAAAGAATAGTACAATTGTTTCCTTCCATGGGTTATACTACATCAATCCAAAGATAGACCCTAAATCACCAATACTTATATAAATTCAGCAAAATAATGTCTTCCACTGGTTTCAAATTGACATCTCCTACCTTAATGTCTTCCACTAGTTTTAAATTGACGTCTCCTACCTAAGTTTCCTCTGAAAAATATATAAGAGAGGGGTAAGTATGGGAATACACAGTAAGTGGAATCCAATGGCATGATTGTGTTTATAAATGAGGGGTGACTGTGGGGAAATCAAAACATGTTTCACAAACAATTCTTTGGATATAATATAGTCTCAACAAATCAGAATAATTCCAATTAATATGCATCCACATATTTTAAACTTTTTAAAAATCATGGGGTCTCCCTAAAAAATACTCCCGTCCCAAATTTGGCTAAACCCAGAAGAAAACCCGCCAAGGGGTTTTCAATCCACTTATTTCAAAATATTATATCCCCTTTCCTTGGCGTTGACTCATACCTCACTAGAGTGTGTCCAGATATAGCATGACTTCAGCTGAAAGAGCCACGTCTGCCTCCCCCGCTCATCCAACCCCAACCACATTATCCCGTTAGATCGCTTTGTGGAGGGAATGACTATAGTCATTTATCTCATGCACCATCCTTTCAAAAATATCCAAATCATATTTCTTGTGTCATGTTTCAACAAACAATTTCCCAAATTCATATTAAAACATTCATTAATCAAATATCTAACATCATATGGCACATATTCATTTATAAATACAATGGATGCATATGCAATTTAAGTTTTCATTTCAAACATCCCACAATTACAAAAATTTATATAAAACATATAAAATCATTCAAAATCATTTATTAAAGAATTTAAAATAATTTTGTTCATTTAACGACACAACAAACCATCCACTCACCTCTTAGAAGATTATTCACTCCCTATTCATTATCAGTTCCAAAGAGATCTCTTTTCAAACTTTAATTGATTGTCCTAAATCAATAATAACAATTTTTAAGTCATTTCTCCTCAAATTCAAGGGTTTTCAAATTTTTTCTAATTTTATTTAAATCCTAATTTCGAATATTTTCTTGTTCTTGATCTCATTTTATCAATTTCTCATCATTTGCATCATAAAAAAATTTCTATTCACAACCCTCCTAGATTTTCCTATTTTCAAATAATTTTTCCCAATTTTCCCGAATTAACATAACCCTAATTTCTCTGATTCATGAATATATGTCACGCCCCAAACCGGGAATCGTGAACAGCCGCACGTTGCCTTGGATACCGGCTGTATTTCTATAGAAAATCGGGCAGAACCTCCCCATCAATCGGAGGTCTCCCATGTACAATTAAACCTGTATACCTGTATAAATTAAAATCATTCTGTAAATTAAACCAATGGCCATCCCGGCCTCTCCAAAACAATCCACCAAATCTCACAACCGACATCCAGACAACGCAAGGCTAACAAAACACCAACAGTCCTAGCCACAGACCTCTACTGTCATGCCCAACTAGAGCATGAACAGCCGCCACATCGAGCGGGCCTAAATTTATACAAATATATTACAAATTTCCAAGTTAACACTTTAAATAGTTACAAATGCCTCAATGAAAGTGAAATGTGAGAGTTTCGCAAATAGGAGTCCAAAAATTATTCAGTCATCCCAAAATATGTACACGGTCAACTACGGACCTCAATAAGACCACGCAGGGTCGACAATAAAATACGAAATTCATCTTTTAAATTTAAACTTTGATCTCACCGTCGTAAATACCAAATCCACCAAGCTATCAAACCCTCCAGAGCCAAATGCGTCGCCCTAGCACCATAATCCTGTCTGGGGAGGGGAAAGAGGAGGGGTGAGTACTCAGGGAAGAATACTCAGTGAGTGAGTTAGTCAATGTAATCGTGTAATATGGGGTGTGAAACTGGAGTGTCAAAGCATAAGTATACAAATCACATTTCAAATCATCATGCTTTTCATTTCAACAATATACCATTTGCACGCATTATCAAGTCAAATATGCATCCAAAACACTGTAATCAAAATCATAGAGCTGCCAGCCGAAAATGTCCCGGCAAAGGTCTACCACGACCTATGACAGGTGCACCGGGGTTGTTATATGCGATTTTATTTAAAGTGCTCTCTACCCCGGCGTTGGTGACGAACCTCGTCCAAGTGCTAGACTTGGAGAGTGTATTCAAATCCTCCCCCTTTCGGGTTCAACCTGGCTAGTACCGTGTCGTAAATATAATCTCGACCACTCGTGGGACACCCCAGGCCTAGGCATATCCGGACGCCACCCAAGCGCCTCTCATGGTATCCTTCGTAGCTACGGAACAATACATATCACAGCCCTCAAGGCCAATATCAATATCATATCAAACATGTGCCGTAAATCAGGTTCACAAACCAAATGCAACATATATCATAAAATGACACATTTTACATTTCAACCACATGGATGCATATTTTCATAATTCAACCAAATTTTTGGACACTCCATCGGTTCACAAAAATCATTTCCAAAACCAGTCAAAACATTTTAAGCACACGATAAATCATGCTCATTTATCAAACTGTTGTAAAGCAGGGTTTACATATTAAACGAAAATATTGAAATAAAACTCACTCACATTTTTGGGGAGGATAGCGCACTCCCCAATAAAACCACAATACGTAGAACAAAGCTCCCCTCAATCGAATCACCAAACAAGTATGAAGGCAAACCGTCCACCGATTTCACACATGCGCAGTCATGGGAAATAAGCTATAACTTCTGCTATACAAGTCCAAATCAGATGGTTCTTATCTCAAATTAAACATAAGACCTAGACCTAAAACTTTCGTGTTTTGGTCTAATAGTGAGTCAGATCAGAAGAGGTCGCTAAATGAGTCACAAGGTCACTGCTAAAAACAGGACAGAACAGAAATTTTTTTGTAAATAATCTAACTTTGAAAATCCACTAAAAATTCAACTATCTCCAATTCAAACAGGCCATATCTCAGGATGTTTAGAATCCAATACAGAAAACCTCATATCATTTGAAGTTATGTTAAGGAAGTTATGATAAAAAGAGTACATGTTGTCCCAATGTCTCAAAAGCATGTATTTTCCTTCCTTTACAAGCATGAAATGACATCCCTTTGATACACACAATAGTGCAGAAATTTCTGCACATTTACACACACTTCTCAAGTCTCTAAATGTACAAACAAACACTCAAACGCTATTACTAATTCAAGCCAAATTCTGCACATGTTTGCTTCCCATTTCCATGCCATAATGCATACACTTTCATACCACTTACATACCAAAAGTCTGCACACTTTTGCATCTCATTCATATGCCAAAACACACATAATTTCACACCATTTTCATACTAAAAATCTGCACATACATAGGTTCAATTAAGGACTTATTTTTGTACTCAAACCAAAGCTAAAAATAAGTCCAAACTTCCTGCACATAAGACCATGCCTCCAGCTCACTCAAAATGCCTCAATTTCACATATACATAGTCAATAACACACCACACTTCAATGCCAAAAACACAAGTACATCAAATCCACATTTTAACACTCAAAATCACAATAAAACCCATCAAATTTCATACTCAAAGTTCTAAATTTTTCAGTACATGTTTCCTTAGGGTTTCTCCTCTCAATATGTGCTCATTTAAGACTTAAATCAAACATTTACACAATCACCTTTCTAGATTCTCATTTCATCACTTTCATTCCATTTATAAACAATTAATCAAATCAAAATCCAGCCTGATTCAATCCTAAAATCAATCAAAATTGGAAATACGCTTAAAATAAATAAGTTTCCTATGAACTGGAAAATCTTTGAAAAATCATACACTTTTCAATTCTGATCCGATTTCTTCAAACCATATGTCATTTTAAAGGTATTGAAACCTATTTTCATAATATAGAGAGTGTATTTAACTTACTTATATGCAACACCCACTAAAATGTAAAACAACGCATCAATCCTTAGGCTCAAATCCCAAATTTCGACTATTTTCATGCATTCGTCAAATTTAAACTCTAAAAGCAATCATTTAAATCAAGTCAACATGATTCTATCATCCGGAACATTCTCTTTCCATATCAGACACTAGACTCAACCTTAATATTCAAACATAGAATTTCATAAATGTATTCAGATCAAATCTAAATACATCCCAAATATATAAAGATCTCTCCATCCTAGATTCACTTAATTTATCGAAGAAATTTACATTTTACCTCACTAAGGGTTTTCGGATCGTAGACCTAAGTTCCTTGCTCCGTTCAAGTCACTCCAAAACCTATAATACTTCCAACTAAAACAATGTTAATAATTAACTTAGCTACTGAGAACATTCAAACCCTAAGGTATTTAACTCGGAGTTGTTATCCTCACCGTCGCAGTAGATGAGTGCAGACCCGGCCTTTACCTATGCAGCGAAAGGGTCACAGTGGGCTCTCGAAGGAGTGCAGAAGGCACACGAGCATGAGAGCAAGGGCAAAACAGCACAGCAATGCGCGCGCTAGGGCAGGGGTTGTCGCGCGCTGCAGTCGGCGTGCTGGGCAGTCTCGCGCGAGCAAACGCGCGCTGAGGGGCTGTCTCGCGCGAGTTGTCGCGCGCAATCGGGCGAGCAGTCGCGTGCTGTCGCTCGAGCAGTAGCGCTCTGTTGCTCGTGCGAGTAGGGAGAGAGACAGGCGGCGACCCGTGGTGGTCGCGGTGGCTGCGGGTGGTCGACGGGTTGGCGGTGGAGGACCGCGGTGGCGGCGGAGGAAGGATCGCGAAAGAAATCGCGAGCGGGAGGGAGTGAGAGAGCAACCGAAAGAGAGAAAGAGAGGGAGATAAAGCCGAGAGAAAAAAAGGAGAGAGAGAGCCGAGAGAGAGGGAGACGGTGGGTGGCTGCGGTTGCAGCGGCGACGGCGGCCATAGGGCGGAGGCGCGAGGAAGCCGCGGGAGATGGAGAGACGGAGAGAGAGTGAGAGGGGAAAGGGAAAGAAGGGAAATTAGGGCTTAGCCCTAATTTCGACTCTTTTATTATTATTATTATTATTATTATTATTATTATTATTATTATATTTTATTATTATTATTCTTATTATATATATATTTGGATCGATTTGGAAATAAATAAATGAGGAAATAAATAATTTAATAAATGAAAAGAAAAATATATTTATATATTTATATATACTTTATTATTCTATTTTAATAATTGAATATACCAAAGGTTTGAATTTAAAACCCCAAAAATCAAAAATCAATGCAATTTAATTTAATTTAAAAAAAATTATATATATAAACGGAGGAATATTTTATATATATTCCAAGAACAGTATACTTGTACGAACACCGTAGTGTCGGTGTTACAATATACATTTTAATTTCATCAACTGCACCTCATTTATATATAAATAAAATTTTCATGTTTTTTTGTTATTTTTGATTCATCTACAAAATTCCATAAATTTCTTGGTAATAAATGTAAATCCACAATGAGAATAACTAAATTTAAAATTAAGAGTAAGAGATTACCTCGATTCTGGAGTTAGGTTAGATTTCGAAGGTTGAACTTAACAAACACTAAATTTTTTTTTCCTTCTTTTTCAATCTTCTCTTCCACACAATCGACACTTGGAGGAGTGATTTAATGAAAGCATAAATTGATTTCTAGAGAGAGAAATCAATAGTGATAAAGAGAGATGAGAAAGCAGAGAGAGGAGAAGCGAGAGTTTGGATTCGTAGAGGAGAGGAAATAAATCGAACACAGAGAAACAAAAATGAAATTTGGGGTGAATTGAAGTTAGTGAAAATATGAAATTACCTTTTTGTCCTTCCCATCTTATTGAGGTTTTGAGAGTTTGGAAGGCATTTTGGTCATTTGACAGCACGGTTCCACCTATATTCTTAGGCGGTTCCACAGACGGTTCCACTGCTTGCCCATGTTCTCTCCTTATGCAGTTCTACCGCATAAGCAATGTGCACATTTTTTTTTCACTCACGGTTTTCTCCATACTCACGGTTCCATTTTCTTCCACCGGTGGTTCCACCTTTACACAAAATTTTCACAAATGTCACAAATGCCTTCCACATGAATGTGTCTCTCATGAGGTTTGAACTCATGTTCATATTTTCTTCCAAAAAGATAACCCACCACCAAACCACTTCATTCTTTGCTATTTGTATCAACTATAATTTATTTATTCACTTACTAATTATTTTAAAATTATACAAAAAAACAAAATTTAAAAATTTCCAACACTTGGCACTTAAATCAAATAGAAAAATCAAGACATTAAATTTTTCAGTATTACCTTCAAAAATTCGAATTCAAATTCGATTAACATCCGATCTCTTTTGTGTAATTTACAAAGAAAGTTAATAATTAAATAAAGAATTTTCAAATACCGAATTTTCGGTATTACACGAAATGCCTTGACCTATAACATTTAACACCAATTTTACTTGTAATTATTTATAGGGATAGGGTTAATCAATTTTCCCCTAACTCTTTCATAACCCAGCAATCATCACCAAAAATCTAATTACAAATTTGACAAGAACTCTAGGTGAGGACAGGATAGCCCGGCAGCCCTTAATTATCTAGGCAGCATGCTATTAATCACCATTCAAGGATCACAAGGGCAGTTTTACAAACTTAACACAATATGCCATCATTATAAGGTATAGAATATCAAAATCAACCTAATTAGTTACTCAAAATCATGGGATAAATTCACCTAACATCTATATGTGCAACATACGCTATTAGAATTACATAAGAAAAGGTATTCATCTTTTAAATTTCGGCCCATAATATAAAATCCCTTTTTTTTAATAGCAAAATATAATGTCAAACAAATAAGCATTATTTGGGAAGAGTACTTTATACAAATATCTCAATTATAAAGAAATTTAAAATTTTAACTACATTGCATCCAAAAATAGGATTTCCTTGACTTAATCCACATAAAGCCATACAACCACAGTAGGTTATGAAAGGAATACTCCCCTTGACACCAGAAAAGCATACTCCAACAACAATTTCTCCGATGTTCATTCAAAACCAAAAAGATGAGCACATTTTAGTATACAAAAGTCTCATAGAACTAGTCCAAATTTAATATCAATACTGCACAATATTTCTGTCATCCCTCAAGGTCTAAAAAATATAGAGAAGACAAAAGATTACACAAGGGAGTGAAATGACTACTTGCCTGGGATGTCTCGGTTAAGAAAAATGGGAGGAGAGAACCCTAACTTCATCGGACGAAATTGATGCATGGAAAAGTATCTAAAAATATCATTGATTGGAGAAATTAGTTGGGTCTACGAGAAAAATGTGAACGGATTGGAGAAATTTAAGAAATTTTTGTGAGAACCCACTTACCTTCAAAACAGAGGGGTGAGAGAAAAGATTGAATTCATGGTTTGATTTCACTTCCAAAAGCTTGCTCATATTTAGAATTAACCGATTTTTGATGAACTTTGCAGAGAATGTGAAGAGAGAATCGAGAGGAAGAGAGCTATGAGAGTGCGAGGGAGATGAGAGAATGAGGGAAAAATGAATTCGAGTGAGGAGGAAATAAAAAAGAGTAAAGATAGGGTGATTTTTTTTCTTTTTTCTTTTTTGACTTTTCTTACTCCTCTCTCTCTCTCTCTCTCTCTCTTCTTGGTGTTACAATGTCTATTCCTAAAGTGCATGAACTGGCAAGTTGAACTAGCTAGAATGGCACTTTTAGTTACCAGAATATATGGATTTGTCCATCCACTAACTACAATTCTACATGCGGCTTTTGTGATTGAAAGCACAGCGGTTGCACGCCTGTAAAAGGCTTCTCCTTAAGAAGAAGTCACAGAAATAGACAGCTAATCGCCGTCCCCTTTACTCCCAACTTGTTATTCTATTCAGCTAAGTATCTAATAGCAAAATATCAAAAATTACCATGGCATCCAGAAAAGTAATCAAAAGCTAATTTATTCATTACTATAGGGTGGCAAACTTTTCCTCATATAAAACCCAATATTTTCTTGCAAAATTGTTCTTGCCGCACAGCTCACAATTTTCACCAGTAAGATATTTTAGATGTTTATCGGGAAAGAAATAAGGATATCTTGGAAGAGCATCTGCCCCCTACTCTATCTTCTTCCTCACATGTATAAGTTATCAGGCCAAATAACGCCCCATGTCAACCAATAGTTCAATAATTATTTCCTGCAGCTGATTTTGGAGTGCTAGAAACAAGTTCATATATCTCCTCCTGTCCATTCAATTCTCAAGTACAATTTGAAAGTCTTCTAAATACTATAGTGTCGCAAATAGAGAAGTGACAAGTCGCAGATATGTAGTTCGTTTTCTTACACTAGAAACAGATACAAACCTGAAGATGCTGTGAGTGAAAGGTTAGGTGGACAAAACGAATACAAAAAGAAACGGGTAGCAATTGGAATGGCTATCTTGCAGTATTTTTTTTTATTTTGTGAATATAAACAATAAAGACAACTGGCTATTTTGGTGGATCTTCTAGAAACTTGCAAGACAGAAATTACTAAAGAAAAAAGTAACGTTGTCTAATTATTTTTAAGCATTTAAATTCAGACACTGGGTTTTACTAAAGATATCTTAGACTTTATAAATTTGCGATTTTAATTTGCTGACTAGCCTTACTCAAACTTACTAAGTGACTCTGCTCCGTTACTTCTCTATTTTCAATGTGGAAACAATTAAGGGAGATCAATCTAGCTTTATATTCGTCGTATACAAATACTAGTGTATGAGAGTATCCATATAATCCATATATAAAGATCTCATATCGAGTTGTGGGAACTCACCATTTTGATCTTAGTCTTCTCCGGTCATTATTTATCCCTTCCACTTGAATTGGTAGTTCAGCCATAAGTACATCACATAGATGCACATACATGCTTCAACATGCAACCAAACTATCATCTGAACAGCTCAGAGTGCTTGTAAGTCTTATAAAATACAGAGGAGGAAAAAACGCTCCGTGGTAAGAATAATCTTATATACAGAAAATTTATAGATGTGGCAAAGACATTCTAAGTCAATACCTGAAATCTGCCATTTCACTTTGACAACAGAAAATCTCAGTCTCCCAGCTTGGTGAATACTCAGCTTTGTGAATTCTTAAGAATGATGGGCATCACCCCTGCAAAGATGATCAGATTACTCATTTTCAAGTACAAGGGTTCACTCAGTTTCAACAACAGGGAAAAAAAATACAGAAAGACTAATATGTGTGAGTTGACGTGTAACTAGAAGTTTGATTAATTGACATGAAAACTGGAAATAGAAAAAGGAAAATTTTCCTACTGTTTATAAATCTATTAATTCATCGAGAATAATAGTAGCATTTTTCCAATTTGCATGAATATAAGAAGTAATAATAGTATGAAGACACACAACATATAAACTACAACAGTCCCAGGGATAATGCAATAGAGTTATTTCAGGCAGGAAGAATCCGTGCTTTGGCACCTCATGGGACACCCAGGATGCCAGATTAAAAAGATCCATCTTATAACTTGTTGGATGTGGGTTACAGCTTCACAGATATCGATTCTTTGTTGACTCGAACAATTGCTATCGACAGGATGTGAAACCTGTAAAAACCACTGAAAGGTGCTCCGGCAGGAGAGACTCCGATATTCAAGTCAGAAAGAGCAGTTTTCGAATATAAAAGAAATAGACTAGGAGCTCAGAGAGGAGATTCCCTGTAATAAGTGTGCCCAATGTAAAAGGTTAAGAAAGCATACCTGATTTGGAGGGTTTGACGATATCTTATACCTACAAGAGTTATATGTTGTGGGGGTATTTCAACCTTACTTTCCTTATTGAATCGATCAAAAAATCTCGAAAGTTCAATATTTTGAAATGATCAGGATCTTTATCGTATGAGAATTTTTATTTCCTGAAAAGATCCATTCCTTAACTGAAAGATGTCGTTCTTAAGCAAGAAATCTAAGTCATTAGGGTGTTTTGACATTCCTTTAGAATTGATAGAGCTATTGGCTATCGATTGGTTATCTGGCCAGTGGAGGGTCTTCAAGGTTCATCCATTCGATGGACCAATGGTTGAGTACCTGACCGGGGAGGTTAATCGGAGGGTAACCGTCCTTTGTGAGCCTCATATGTGGGCCTTTCAAATGCTAACCCTTCGAATTGGATCTAGGGCTATATCTCATCATTTTCTCCTGACTCATGGCGCTTTTTCTCGGGAAAGACAGTAAGAGTTATGACTATTAGAAAAGGCACGGAGCTTTTGAGCGCACGGAGCTTTTGAGCGTGACCTTTATTGATTCGATTTTTGGGAACCATCTTCTGTACGATTTATAAGGGTTCACGTTCATCAGGATATCGCATACCCTAGTATTCTTGCCTGCTGCTGACTTAATCTTTTTGCGAAAGACTTTTTCTACAAAAATGTTGAAAGGTTCTTCTTCGTCGTGAGGTATAGGTAGCATACAGAGTATGATGACTAAAGAGGAACTAATGGAAGTCTGGAGGAATATGTCGCTCGGAAGCGACTTCGAACTAGTGTTACCTAATGAAGAGGACAGAGTGAATCATGCCCCTGACAGTTGCATCCCAATGTATAAGCAGTGTGAAAAGTACGGTTTGAAGACCCCATATACAGATCTGTTGGCAAAGGTCTTGAGATATTAGAATATCTATCCTTCGTTGCTTATCCCTAGTACTGGCGTTTTGTGAATTCTTACTGGAGTAGCAGAAGAAGGAGTTGGTTGATTTTCTACCGTCTGTGAATTCTTCCCTTTTAGAGGATATCTTCACTGAATGGGAGGTGCGACCGAATGCAAAGAGAAAGGCGGTCAATACTTCTCCTGAGACTCGGTCAAAGAGATCAAGTGTAACACCGAACAAGTCTGATGTTTGATTCTTCTTCTGAAATAGAGAATCTAAAAATTTTTATATTTTATTTTATTTTATATAAGTGTGTGGGAAATAATTAATAGAAATATGAAATTCTGCACTTGAGGTTGTTTAGAAAATTTATCAAATATTTGATCGGCAGATGTTTTAAAGTTTAGGTGATCGGTTAGTAAAGTATTGGCTTGTTCGGAGAGATTACTCCTAGGAGATTGTTATCTCTAAACCATTTATTTGTTTCTATCATTCGGTATATTACCGTCGGTTATAATTGAATTCCCGATCGATACCTACCTATCAGTGACTTTCTCATGTTTCTCAATATTCCTGGCATTGGACACTTTTATAGACCTATCGGTAACCGTTGATTATTTTACCAATTAAGAACTCCTGTCGGTATTTTACTATATTCCTTTTATTGGTATATCCGTTCAGTTTATAATGTTTATCTTACCAATTTTTAAAATTCTTATTCAGTAAATTAGATTTCCATTTAAACTTATCGATTATTTTGCCACCGATCGGTAATGTGTACCATCGGTAACATGAGATTTGTGAATTTCATTTTCATTGCCCATCGGCAATCTTCTTGACTATTCGGTATAATACATTTCTATTTCTTTTACTGTTCGGTGCTCATCCCATATTTTTATTTGTTTGTTCGGTGCTCTCTTTAATTATCATATACTCATTCGGTCACTATGTACCCAATTGACCAAACACTCACTTTTCATTTTTATCGAACACCCAATGTTTACCTTACCGAACACTAAATAAATTTTCCACTCTCGATCGGTAATCTATTTTCATTGGTCATTCGGTGATCTTACTTTGTTGATGATTATTTCAGCCGACCGCCCAATCCAATCGGCACATATACACACATATTTATTTACTTGTTTATTTATTTATTTATTTTCTTCTTTTTCTTTCCATCGGTTGAGCCCATCGGTTGGTACAGTGTCCTTCACATTATTTCCCTCCTCCGGTCAAACAGTGCATCTACCTTTTTATTTTCATTTTTTCTTCTTGTTAAATTTGCATTTTCTTCCAATACCGAACACCCTTGCTGACCGAACACACCCGTCTGGATTTGACCGAACAGCATCATCTCCATTTTATACACCATCGAACGGCCTTCAATTCTTATAATATGTACCGAATAGCACCCAAATTTCTCTTTCGCACATGTACCGAACGGCTTGCACACCCATATGACCTAAACAAATTCTTTAATTCAATGAATTCTTCAGATCCTTCACATGACTTGCATATGTGGGGAGTTCAACCCATATGTGGGAAGTTGAACCCATGACTGGTGAGTTGTCCAAAAAGATTTTATCTATTAGGTCATTTAATTACTTCAATTATTATGTGCAAAATCTATATTATATTCCATATTTTGGGTTTTCCATTAATGTATTCCCATGTGTGAATGTAACCCATAGGTGGAGTGTAATTTTTCTTATACATTATGTTTGAACAATTGCTTATTCCTGTTCGGTAACCGATGAGCATTGACCCAATCCCATTACCGATCAACCCATTCCCAATAAATACTTAAACCCATTTGGCTTGAGTTTCAAATTACCAAAAAGGACATGCTGGACACTTGGGTGAGATAGGAGAGAATGAGGATAATTAAGTAAATGGGAGAAATGAGTTGTGAATAAAAAGTAGTGGGAGAGATTCTAGAACCCACGAAGGCTAAACTTCATTTCTTCTCCTTCTTCCTTCTTCCTCTCGGTTCACATTTTTATTTCTCCTTACTCCTATCAAAGACCAATCAAAACATCACAAACCCACACTCTAAAAGTTTTAAAACTCATAACCCAACCTTTAGCAAGAAAAACTAGTATGAGATTTGAAGTTTTTATGGGAGGAAAAAAGTCTAGGGTTTGACGATGGCTAGACTTGTTGTGAAAATGGTGATGAAAGTCTAGCATCTGGATGGAACGATCAAGGCCAAATTCTTGCTATCGAACAAATCGGGAGTGACTACCCTCTCTTCACAGTGAGTGGATGGTTTATTGTGGCTTTAATGAGCAAACTGTTTGAAATTTCTTTACAAATGATTTTGAATAAATTTTTACATGATTTATTGAATTGATTTGTGATTGTTGGAAGTCTGAAATGTGAATTTGTACTTAATATGCATCCATTGTGTTTATAATTGAAAATGTGTCATGGGATTATTGGATATTTGTTTTATGAATGCTACATTTATGGTTTGGAAATTGATAATTGAATTTTGGTACATTGATTGAAAAATTGATTGATTGTGAAAAGGAGGTGCAGTGAAAATGGATATAGTCATTCTCCCCATGGAACGACCCGACAAGGTGACGTGGTTGAGGATTGGATTAGATTAGCGAGAGAGATAGACGTGACTCTCTCTGCTGTTTGTCATACTTGATCTGAATGCACTCCAGAGAGGTACAATTCAACGCCAAGGAAAGGGGAAAACAGTATTTTGAGATATATGAAATAAAAACCCCTTGGCGGGCTTTCGTCCAGATTCGGCCAAACCTAGTACGGGAGTGTTTTCATAAAAGAACCCTATGATTTTCAGGAAATATAAATTGTATGGATGCAAATGTTTGCTGAATTATCTTGATTTACTGAAATCATTTCATATATGTAAATGTGTTTATGAATTATGCTTTGACGACCCCACATTCGCCTCTCATTTATTGTCACAACACCATTATACTCTACTCACTGAGTATTCCCAATACTCACCCCTCTCCTTATATTTTTCAGAGGAAGCTTAGAAGAGATATATCATTGGGAGCCGGTAGAAGACATTGTTTAGCTATATATATATAGGTATTGTTGAGGTCGATTCATTTTTGGGAATATTGTATTATAAACCATGGAATGAAATTATTGTACTATTCTTTTGGGTTTGAATTTAATCGGTACTTGTCTTATGATGAGGGTCAAGTATTGATAGAATCCATGCTTGCTCATTGTAAAACTTGGTTATTTTCGTTTAAATTTTCCTTTGTAAAACTTATTGTTTCAAATGGGACATTTGGATTTTTATTTTAAATTTTTAGTAGCATATGGATAAGACGGTATTGGAAACTATTTAGAAGGCCGGGTTGGCCAAATTGCATGCATACATGTATAGGGATGGATCAGGTGATCCTTTGTTTGGTATTCGGAATGCCTTGCGATGCCTTGGAGCATGGGGTGTGATTCACACGTGTTCAAGGTACCACGGCGGTTGTCGCGTACTCAGACGTACGGGTCAGGGCATGACATCAAGGATTCAATCGTCTAGCCCGCTTGTTGGCAAATAGGGGCTCGCAAAAACTGGGAAACATGAGTCTCTGCGGGAGCGTGTCAAGATGAGAGAGGGCCAGTCGATCGCTTGCCCGATGATCGTTGATACGCCCCTCAGAGACAGAAAGGGGGATGTTCCAAACGAGGAAGTCCCTGAGACGGCAAGGAGTGCTCTGGCTGATTCACAGCAGTAGGAAGAGAATTCAATGACACACGTTTCTGCTCCTGTTTTGGGAGAAGCACTCGAACGGTCACCCCAAGCATCCCAATGTCTCCTGCAAGATGTGGAGGATAAGGCTGGCATTCTACATCCTATTTTGGTTGAGTCATTCAACGGAAAGGAGGATGATTTAGAAGAAGGGTCGAAGTAGTCTATGTGGGGGACCATCAATATAACTTTATCGATTCGCATGAAGCATTACAGCTGGCCGAACGGTTTGAGTTTTGCCCGGGACTCGCGCTTCAAACAATATCTTCGGATCATGTTGACCAGGCTATCCACTCTCTCTGTCTTACGGTAAGCATTCTTTTGCCCAAACTCTGTCCAGATTTGTTATTATATGACTCTGACTATCAATTGTATTTCTTCCCAGACTGCGACTTTGACCAAAATCCAAAGGCAACGGAGGAAAGAGCGTGATAGGCAAATTGTCCGTTTGAGTAACCAAGTGCTAGCACTGAAGGATGCTTTGGAGAATAAGAAAAGGGACACCAAAGGGAGGAAAGATAAGCAGATTGAACGTTTTTTATTAGACTTGGCCCTGTCCCAAGAGCATTGTGAAAAGCTAAAAGCTGAGGCGCGAGTATGAGAAGTGAGATTAGCGGCTGCCAAGATGTTAGCTCATCTTCGGGAGGAATCCCTTCAGAATGTCGAACGGGAGATGGCTGATCTTAAGGTGTCTATTGCCACAAATGCTGCCAACCTCCAGCTTTCTCAGCATAAATTGCTTGAGCATTTGAGGTGCGCCAAAGAGATTTTCTGACAAGTTGGCCGACATGAGGCTCTACCTCCTCTTGAGGGGTCAGTCGAGAAAGTGATAATGGATCAGGACCCTGCCCCAATAACCTCCGTTGTTCCTTCTAACTCCTTGTAATCTTATATTGTTCTGATAATGAAAAGACTTTCTTTATTGAGTATGTCTACCCGAGAATATAGTTCAAGCCATTTGTCCAATGCTCTATCGATGTGTAATGATCCTCCGTGAAGAAAACCTTTAGAATGCTACGTCCCACTTGGGGAGTCCCATTCGTTTGATAAGGTTAGGGTGACTTAGACTCGTTGCACGACAGGAAGCTTTAGATGCTAGGGTCGTGTCCACCCATTCGTAGAGTTTCATCCCATTTTGATGCAACGTTCGATCGGTAAGATCAGGGCGACTGAGACCCGACGCATAATAAGAAACTTTAGATGTTAGGGTCGTATCCACCTATTTGAAGAGTTCCATCCCATTTTGATGACACATTCGATCAGTAAGATCAGGGCGACTGAGGCCCGATACACGATAAGAAACTTTAGATGTTAAGGTCGTGTCCACCCATTCAGGAATTTCTATCCTATTTTGATGAAACGTTCGGTCAGTAAGATCAAGGCGACTGAGATCCAACGCGCGATAAGAGACTATAGATGTTAGGGTCATGTCCACCTGTTTGGGGTGTTCCATCCCATTTTAATAACACGTATGATCGATAACATCAGGATGACTGAGACCCAACGCACGATAAGAAACTTTAGATGTTAGGGCTGTGTCTACCTGTTCGGGAGTTCCATCTCAATTTAATAACATGTCCGATTGGTAAGACCAAGGCGATTGAGGCCTGACACACAAGAAGAAACTTTAGATGTTAGAGTCGTGTCTACCCGTTTGAGGAGTTTCATCCCATTTTGATGACACGTTCAATCAGTAAGATCAAGGTGATTAAGTCCCAACGCATGATAAGAAACTTTAGATGTTAGGGCCGTATTCACTTGCTCGGGGAGTTCCATCCCATTTTGATGACACGTTTGATCGGTAAGACCAGGGCGACTGAGAGTCGATGCACGATAAGAAACTTTGGATGTTAGGACCGTATCCGCCCGTTCAGGGAGTTTCATCACATTTTGATGACACGTTCGATCGGTAAGATCAGGACAACTAAGACTCGACGCACGATAAAAAACTTCAGATGTTAGGGCCATGTCTACTCGTTTGGAGAGTTCCATCCTATTTTGATAACACGTTTGATTAGTAATATCAGGGCGACTGAGGCCCGACGCATGATAGAAAACTTTAGATATTAGAACCGTGTCTGCCCATTCGGGGAGTTCCATCCCTTTTTGATGGCATGTTTGATCGGTAAGATCAGGGCGACTGAGACCCGACGCACGATAAGAAACTTTAGATAGGAGGTAATTATCCCATAAATTATTGAGGATCTCATGTCGTGAGCTATCACAGGAATGATCACTAAATGGAAGGAAGGCATAGAAACCTTTTTCAAGGAAAGAGCACAGGAAACTCTAGGTCATACGTCGGACAAATGCAAGTGGGAACATAGGGTTCTTGCCAAACGTCTTTGTCGTGCATCTGAAGGATCACCTCTCCTGATTCATCGTGTGGTGGCCTGGGGTCTAGTCGGTTAGGTGACTCATTCTTCCACGGTGCATTACGTCCATCGGGGGAGAATAAATTCCTTCCCTCCGTATTGATGAATTTCTATAGTTTACTACTGCGAACCAAGAATTCGAGCTCATCTCTAAGCGTCTTGCACTCATCGATCATGTGACCGTAATCCTGATAAAAGTGGTAATATTTGGACTTATCTTTCTTGGGGTCTTCCTCTATAAAACAAGGGGGCCACCTGACGTACGATTTGTTTTTGATTTGATATAAGACCTGACTTGGGGTCTCGTTCAACGGAGTGTAAACATTGAATCTTCGCCAAGGCGGAGCCCCTGATTTGCTCCTCTTTGGAGAAGGTTGGCGAGGCGATCAGCTATGTTCCTTTCTACTAGGATAGTTTTTTCGTCGATTGAACACATCTGCTTTTTCTGTCGCAATGTACTTCTCGGCTCAGGAGTAAAATTCTTGGATGGTTGCAGGGGGTTTCTTCATAATGGAGACCTTCATGTCGGAGGAGCACAAATTCGTTAGGGCGCAGACAATGTAATGGAATGGTCAAGAGCGGAAATCTTTAACATCTCTATTTTGAATCTCTCTAGGAAGTTTTTTAGAGACTTGTCTTCCTGTTGCCGTAATGATAGTAAAGAAGTGGATTTTCACTTGACTCCTCAACTAATTATAAAATGAGCCTCGAATTATTGACGGAGTTGGGTGAAACTCTTGATACTGAATGGTAGGAGAGAATTAAACCATGTCAGGGCATTGCCCTTGAGTGTGGTACGGAAATGCTTGCACATCGCTGATCTGATAGGTCTCTAGAGACCATAACTGCTATGAAGTGGGCAGCGTGGTCGTGGGGATCAGTTGTTCCATCATATCACTCCATGGGTGGCAGGAGAACGTCTCTTGGCATCGGCTCCAGGGAAATCTTCGGATCGAAGGGCGATATTCCCGAACGGTTGAGGGGGTCTTCCTCCTTCTTCGTGCCTACCTTTTTAAGCTTGGCAGCTACGAGTTGCTCAATTTGTTTTTTTAAATCTTCGGGATCGTGACGAGATGTCACCGATGGTTCATAGTTCGTAGGAAGTACTCACCTCAATGGACATTCATGTTCAGAGTCCGTTGCGGATGAGTAGTCGTCTGGCCCAAAGGCTCGGCTGAGTCCCTCTAGTTGTTTGCTCATTTTTAGTAGTTTTGACTCCGCTCTTTCCATCTGGGGATGGCTTACATGTTCTGGCACGGGGGCCATGAGCTGTTCTTGAGCTACAAGCTATAGGACTTGCTACGGATGGGATGGTCGGGGAGAAACCATATGATCAGGAATTGAGTGATCAGGTGCCAGAGGGAGGACAGATTCGGCAGGTATAGGAGTGCGCCTTTCTACAGTAGGGGTGGCCTTCGAGGATGCTCTGGTTCTTGGAAGCATAATTGTCAGACTTACGGAAGTTGCTCTAGCCTATTCCCACGGACAGCATCAATCTGTTAGAGGTAGGTTACGACTCCACAGATATTTTCTCCATGTTGACTCGAATGGTTGACGTCGATAGGATATGAAACGTGCAAAATCCGCGGAGGATGCTCCGACGGGGGAGGCTTCGACACTCAAGTCAGAAAAGGCGATTTTCGAATGGAAGAGAAATAGACTAAGAGTTCAGAGAGGGAGAGATTCCCTGTAATTAGTATGCCCAATATGAAAGATTAAGAGAGCGTACCTGATTTGGAGGGTTTGAGAATATCTTATACCTGTAAGAGTTGTATGCCGTGGGGGTGTTTCAACCCTACTTTTCTTATCGAGTCGATCCGAAAATATTGGAAGTTCAATATTTTGAAATGATCAGGATCTTTATCATATGGGAACTTTCGTTTCCTAAGGAGATCCTTTCTTTAACTAAAAGATGTCATTCTTAAGCAAGAAATCAAAGTCATTAAGGTGTTTTGACCTTCCTTTAGAATTGATAGAACTGTTGGCTATCGGTTGGTTGTCTGGCCAATGGAGAGTCTTTGAGGTTCGTCCATTCGATGGACCAATGGTTGAGTACCCGATCGAGGAGGTTACTCCCACACGATAAATCTCATTCGGTAGGCAGGACGACTAAGGCCCTACGTTCGAGAGATTTGGACGACTAAAACCCTTCGGTAGATGGTCATAGGGAATAGTCATTCGTGCTTGCTCATCAGTCAGTAACTGTCCTTTGTGGGTCTCATGCGTGGTATAACACTGAAAATTTGGTATTAAAAAAATATTTATTTAATTACTTATTTTTCATTTGTAAAAATTGGGAGCAATTAAAATTTTACAATCGAATCCGAAGTTTGGATGTAATACCAGAAAATTTAATGTTTTGATTTTTCCATCTTACTTAAATTGCCAAGTGTTGAAAAATTTTTCCAATTTTGATCATTTGCATAATACTAAAATATTGGGCAATATATTGAAAGCTATATAATTAACAAAAGAGTTAAGTGGCTTGGTGGTGCATTATTTTTTTGGAAGAAAGTTTGTACATGAGATCAAAACCCATGGGAGACTTTCACATGAAGGTAAGTTTGAATTTGTTGTGAATTGATTTGTATGTCTGTGTGTGTGTGTGTGTGAAGCCGAATGGGAGAGAAAGAGATTGATATGGTAGCAACACAATTCGATTGGGAGAAGCTGAATGGGTAAGTTGATTTAAAAGAGAGAAGGAATTAAATTGTTATTAAAAAAAAAAAGAGAAGACAAATCGATTCACAAAATGAAGTGAATCGATTCCATGTGTGCAAAAAAGCTCTTCTGTGGCATGGAAGGAGGAAATCGATTTCTCCAAAAGGGAAGTCGATTTGGTGTGGTGAAACAAAAGGAGACAAATCGAATAGATAAAGGGGAAATTGATTTGCTTTGTGTACGGAGCAAGTTCTAAGACCTTGAGGGAGGAAATCGATTTATATAGGACTATGAATTGACTTGTAAGAAATAAAAAGGAAGGGAAATCGATTTCCCAAAGGCAGGAGTCGATTTACTTGCTCTGCAGACACGGGTTCTAAGACATGAGTGAAGTAAATCGATTCATTAAGCAATTGTGAATTGATTTGCATAAATCATGAATCGACTTGAACACTTTAACTCACAGACACATGAATCAACTTGAGGAAAGGGAAATCGACTTGTGCATAAGTGGAGTTATGAAATGCTCAAAATACTCTTCAATTTCAATTACAAACTAAATATCATGAGGGGTGAAACAGTAATTTCACCTCCAAAATTTATGAAAAAGGGATGAAACCCTTTTCATTTACTCCATTCATTTCCTTCTTCGAAGACTCAGTTCTCCGCTTCCTTTTCGCTACATTCATTTTCCTCTACCCACCTCTTTGGATTTCCTCTCACCAAATTTATTTACTCTCTACAATAAATCCACTCAATGGGTTTCCAAAACTTCAATTAAACTCAAGAAATGCAGGATTAAACAGATAGATCTAGAGTTTTCTCTACGAATAGAAAATTAGGGTTTTTGAAACCCAAACCCCAAAACTCAATTCGATTCCAAAATCAAGATAATTTCTCCTCCCTAAACTTGGGTTTAACTTCTTTAATACTATATTGTGATTTATTATTGGAATTTTAGAAATTTTCTTGGAGAATCAAAACCCTAGGTTAGTAGGTGACAAAATTTGGGGGAAATTTAAATGAAGATTGTATATACATCTAGATGATGTGCAAATGGTAAAATTAGAATATACATTCATGACTTGGGACAAATTTAGGGTTTGTGCAAAAATTGGGAAAAATTTATGAACCCTAGAAATGATAGTAGATTGATATTGTCATTGTAATTATTGGTTTAGAAAAGCCAATTAGAAATTGAAAAAGGTTTTCATTGGATTCGAATCTGGAAATTAGGAGCGAATACCCTCCCAAGAAATGAGTGGATGACTATGTCTCATGTAAATGAACAAATTTTTTAAAATTATGATTTTTAAATTGATTTTGAATTGAATTTGAATTGTTATTTGAAATGTTTTGTGAAATTGGTGTGCCCTGAAATGTAATTTAATAATTCCATGACTCGAACTTAATTATTGAATTTATTTACACCATATTATGTTTGGATACCATGTGAATTGTGAAATGTTTGCTCCACTTTGAGATTGAGCATGATTTAATTTATTAAATGGATATTTGGTAACAAGGTGCTGAAAATGACTATAGTCTAAATCTTGCCATGAATTGGGCAATCGGGGTGGCGTGACTAAGGCTATTTAATTTAGATTGGTGGTAGGTGGGTTGGAGAGCCTCCTCAGGCTGCCGTGATAACGTGGATGCACCCCACGAAGCTCCGAGACAATGCCAAGATGAAAGGGATTTTAAGAAAAATTTTGAGAAAAACTCCTTGGCGGATCCTATCAACGACCATTGGTAGGATAGTGATCTCGGCATATCCCAAAATTGTGAAAAATGAATATAAATTGTTTGATCTGTTTATATGAGTCATGGTAGTTTGAGATAACCTGTTTTATAAAAATGTTTTCAATTATAGCAATACATTTTGTATATGATTGTTTGGCACAACCATTTTCACCCCTCATTTATGTGTTACATGTCATTGCACTCTACTTACTGTTATTTATAATATTCACTCTTCTCTTCTAAATTTTTTAGAGGAAGCTTAGGAGGGAGACATCATTTTGAACCAGTTGAAGAGTTATTTTTGCTAAATCTCAATAGGTATTGGGATGTGGATTTCATTTTGGGATTTAAGATAGTATGATCCAAGGAATGAAACTTTTGTACTCTTCATGTGGTTGGAATTTGATTGATACTTGTTTTATTTCTTTTTGAGCAAGTATCGGTGAAATCCCAACTTGAAAAATGTGGAACTTTGTAAATTTTTGTTAAACTTTCCCTTTTGTAAAAATTTATTGCTTTCATTTGGGACATTTGGACTTTTATGATGAATTTTGAAATATTTTGGATTGATCGGAAGGCCGGGATGGCTTATAAATATTTGAAAACTGCTTGGAAGGCCAGGTTGGCCAATTTGTATGCATGCATATACAGGAATGGATCGGGATGATCCTTGATTTGCGTGAAAATGCATATTTGATACTAGGTAACCTAAGATGATCAATATGACGATGTTAAATTGTTTTTCAAATAAGTTGAATGCCTTGCACTATCCCGATATATGGGGAGATGCTGTCCATATGTCGAGATAACGCGGCAATTGTCGCGTTCTCGACAGGAGAGTCAGTGCATGACACATGGGCCTTTCAAATGCTGACCCTTCGAATTGGGTTTAGGACTATGTCCCATCATAACTCAATGTGGTGCCACTGTGGAGCAAGGAAACCATAAAACTCCGTGACATTTAAATCCATAGACTGAGGACGAACATACATGTGGACTGGCGCAAACAAGCAGCTTTAAATTGCTTGGAGATGCCTAAAAATATATAAGTAAAAAAAAAAAGGTATAGAGAAGCATCGTTTTCTCAAGATCTAGATATTAATATTAAATTAATAACCCAAGCATGTGTCCCAGTTGCAGGAAACTCATGGAACTATGTTGTAGCCATTTCAAGAAATGTTTTCGATGGGAATGGTCCAACCAGCCAGAAGGGTCAGCTTTTGGAAAGTCCATGAAGGAAAGCTACTGATCGATGTCCAAATATTATGGTTATCCATCGAAGGGCCTCCGTCGCCCAAATCTCACGAAAGAAGGGCCTCGGTCACCCGGTCTCCCAAACGATAGGGTCTCAGTCGCCCCGCTAACCGAATGTGGTTCATCAAGCAAGGTAAATCACCCCGATCGGGTATTCAATCATCGGCCCCTCAATCGAACGAACTCTAAAACCCTTCATTGGTCGAACGACTGATCAATAGTCAACAACTCCAATAATTCCAAGGACGGTCAAAACTTCCTAATGGATCTGATTTTGTCACGTCCCGACTCTCCCATCGAGCAACTAACAACTGCCATGTTATCTCGACATACGGGCATAATCTCTTCATATACCTGGATAGCGCAAGGCATTCAATTTGTACAATACTTCTTCCAAAACATAAAATCTATCAACATAAGAAATCATATACACAACACACATACAAGGGGTCAATCCGGCCCATCCCTGTATACACATACATGCATCGGCACACAAATCGGGGGATACCTATACATGCATACATGCAGTGTGGCTATCCCAGCCAATCCATAACTCTCAGACAGTTCATAAAATTCATAAAACCAAAAAAAAGTATCGAAATCCAACATTGTAATCCAAATGTCCCAGTACAAAATAAAATATTTTTCTAAAAATAATTTCGTCAACTACTATCAGTAAAATCCGTACGGTATGAGATGTACAAAACTTCCTTTCCATGGACTAACGGTCTATAACTCTCAAAATAACGACATAATTCATACTTACCCAAAATCAACAAAAATAATCCTCCAATCCGCAATAGTGGACGTCATCTCCCTACACGTCCTCTGAAAAATATAATGGAGAGGGATGAGTATTGAGAATACGCAGTAAGTGGAGTATAATGGTATGATTGTGTAATAAATGAATGGTGAATGTGGAAGAGTCAAAATATATCTTACAAACAACACATTATATATGTAAAAATATTTTCAATAAATCAAGATAATTCACAAAGTATGCATCCACATCAAACATTCTTTCAGAAAATCGCAAGGTCCCATCGAAAACACTTCCGTCTTGGGTTTGGTCGAACCCAAACAAAAGCCCGCCTAGGGTTTTTTATTTCAGTATTTCAAAACACTACCCCCTTCCTTGACGTTAGCTCGTACCTCACCAGGGTGCAATCCGGATAGTCCGACGTGACAGAGAAGAGGCCGCGTTTATCTCCCTCGCATTTAAATCCTAACCATATCCCCCCGTCGGGTTTCTCCATAGAGGGAATGACTATAGTCATTACACTCATGCACCATCATTTCACAATCATTCAAATTACAATCCATGTGCCATGTTTCAACAAACAATTTCCAAATCATGCCACAAGCATTCATAAATCAAATATCCAATACATATGGCACAGATTCATTTATAAATATAATGGATGCATTCGTAAATCAAATTTCTATTTCAGACATCCCACAATCACAAAGAAATTCATATAAAACATGTAAAAATCATTCAAAATCATATATAAAAGAATTTAAAACAATTTTTACTCATCTATAACACAACGGACCATCCACTCACCTCTTGAGATGGTATCAACTCCCAATTCCGCAAATTTAATCCAAGGAAACCCTTCTCAACCTTCAAATGGGTTATCCTATACCAATAATCACAATTTCATTATTAGTTCATCCCAACTTCTAGGTTTTATAAAGTTTCTTATATTTAGCACATACTTAATTCTTAAATTTCACGAATCAAGATTCTCATTTCATCATTTTAGGATCATTTGCATCACCAATGACCTTAATTTTCCAATATTCCACAATTCTTCCTAATTTCTAACAATTTTCCCAATTTCTTTTGAATTTACATCACCCTGATATCTTTCATGCACATTTTAAATCAAACTCTAAGGAAAACTATCCTAATCAACCCAACAAAGTTTTAATTTCATCTAACAAGTTTCTTTCGTATTAGTCAGCCTAAATTCCTATAAAATTTTAGATAACTCAAATAATCACTTGTAGAATTTTCAGAAAATGCATTCTATTCAGATTCAACATACTTCCAAGACATATACAAGGCTCTCATCCTAGATTCAGCAAAAATTTCATTTGATTACTGAAAGGGATTAAAAATTCCCTCACCTAGCGTTTCATGGTTCGTAGTCCTGTGGTCCGTGCGCTGTTCAATTCAGTCCGGGACCTGCAATGTTCCCAAATCGAAGTAAAGTTTAACAATTAATCCTAATTACCAAGAGAAATCGAAACCTAGAGCTATGGTTAGAATTCAGCTAAGCCTTACCTGTGCAGAGAATGGAGTTCGCGGCCTAGGGTTTTCAAAGGTCTGCAATTCTACTGATGAATACCGATTTGGGACTTCAGTGAGGGTTACAGAAGAGGGGTGCTCACAGAGAGCACCACGCGAGCAAGCAACAGAGAGAGGGAGAAGCTGTCGCGCACTCGAGAAAGAGAAGTATAGAGTGAGACGAGCGACCTTCGCTGGCTGGGGTTTGACAACGGCGATCGGAGAAGACTGAGAGAGCATCGTCGGTGAGAGGTGGAGGGAGGTGAAAAAGAGAGAGATTCAGGAGAAACAAAGATTCGAGAGAAAAAGAGAGAGAGACGGGAGGGAGAGAGACGAGAGAGAAAAGGGGTTAGGGTTTTATAACCCTAATTCTTGCGTCTCCTCTCTTCTTTTCTTTTTTTTTTCTTTTTTTTATATATAAGTAAATAAATAAATAAATATAAATTCATATATACTTATACCCTCATTATATTAAAATTCCAAATTTATCCACAATGGGATTGCACTACGAATTTGCAAATATTGATGTTTTAAATATATCTAAAATACTAATTTAATACCTCAAAATTGAAAATCAATAAAATTTAAAATTTTCTTTTATAATTACCAAGATATTTTACAGAATGTTTCTAACTCCGAATTTTTCGGTGTTACAGATTTCCTATTTCAGAGCAGTATCTTTAGGATTTTTCGGTTAAGGAAAACATCTCTCCAAAAAATGGAAGATTCCCAAAGGATGAGAATCACAATTAATTTGGAGTATGGAATCCCCGAAATTTTCAGATTGGCTCGATAAGGAAACTAGGTTTGAAACACCCCGACAACGTACGACTCTCACAGGTATAAGATATCTCAAAAACCCTCCAAATTAGGTACGCTCTCTTGGTTATACATATTGGATACTCTAATCATAGGGAACCATCGCTTGAGCACTCAGTCTGTTTCTTTTTCATTCGAAAATCGCTCTTTCTGATTTGAGCATTGGAGTTTCCCCGCCGAAACACCATTCGACGGTTTTTGCAGGTATTACATCCCTTCTGACGGCAACCGTTCAAGTCTACAAGGAGCCGGTATCTGTGGAGCCATAACCAACCTCCAATAGATTGGCGCCGTCCGTGGGAACAGACTAGAGCAACTTCTGTTATTCTGATAACTATGCCTCTGAGAACTAGAGCATCTTCGAGGGCTGCCCCCACTGTAGACGGGCGCGCCCCTATACCTTCCAAATCTATCATTCTTCCGACACCTAATCACTCGATTCATGATTATATGCCATCTCCCCGACCGTCCCGTTCAGAGCAAATCCTATAACTCGTGGCTCAGGAATAGCCGGTCATGGCCTCAGCACCAGAACAGGTGAACTAGCCCTAAATGGAAAGATTGGTGTTGAAACTTCAAAGGATGAGTAAACAACTAGAGGGACTCAGCCGAACCCTCGGGTCAGACGATCACTCATCCGTAGTGGAGTCCGAGTATGAGCGGCCACTGAGATGAGAACTTCATGCTAATTATGAACCCTCGGCGACCTCTCAATACGATCCCAAAGATCTGAAAAGACAAGTCGAACAACTTGTGGCCACCGAGCTTAAAAGGGCAGGTGCAAAGAATGGGGAAGATCCACTGCACCCTTTAGGTGAATGGCCTTTCGACTCGAAGATCTCCTCAGAACCAATGCCAAAAGATATCTTTTTACCTCCCATGGAGCGATATGATAGAATAATTGACCCTTGTGACCACGCCGCCCACCTTATAACAGTTATGGTCTACAGAGACCTATCAGACATAGTAATGTGCAAGCACTTTCCTACTACTCTCAAGAGTAATGCCCTGGCATGGTTTAAGTCTCTCCCACCGTTTAATATCAAGAGTTTCGCCCAGTTTCGACAACAGTTTGAAGCTCATTTTATAATCAGCCGGGGAGCTAAGCTGAAATCCACTTCCTTGCTATCATTGCGACAAAGGGAAGAAGAGTCTCTGAGAGATTTTCTGGAAAGATTTAAGACAGAGATGCTAAAGTCCCCTCTTTGGACCTTAATATCGCGCTGGCCGCTCTCCTAATAAGCTTGCACTCCTCCGACATGAAAATCTCTATTACAAAGAAACCCCCAGCAACCATCCAAGAATTCTACTCCCGAGCGGAGAAGTATATCACGACGAAAGAAGCGGAAGCTTTCGACCGAAGAAGGAACCGTCCTAGCAAAAAGGAACGCAGTCGATCGCCTCGCCAGCCCTCTCCGAAGAGAAGCAAACCAGGAGCTCTACCCTCGCGAAGGTTCAGCGTCTATACGCCGCCGAACGAGACCCCGAGTCAGGTTTTATACCAGATAAAAGACAAATCATATATCAGATGGCCTCCCCATCCCACAGAAGAAGATCCTAAGAAAGACAAGTCCAAGTACTGTCATTTCCATCGGGACTACGGTCACATGACCGATGAGTGCAAAAAACTTAAGGACAAGTTAGAGTTTTTGGTTCGCAGTGGTAAACTACAGAAGTTCATTAGCATGGAAGGAAGGAATCTACCTTCCCCTGACAGACACAATGCACCACAAGAAAATGAGCTGCCCGGTAAACCAGATCCCAGGCCATAGCATAATGAACCAGGAAGGGTGATTCTCCAAATCCGTGGCGAAGATAACTAGCATGAGCGCTATATTCCCACTAGCATTTTTCCGGCATATGACCCGGAGTTCCCTATGCTTTTTCCTTGATAAAGATTTCAGCATTCTCCCGTTACTTATCGATAGCACACGACACGGGATTCTTAATGACCTACGGAGAAAACACCCATCCTGACTTCTAAAGTCACTAATTGATCGACGGGCCTCAGGTGCCCAGGTCCTTCCAAAAAAATATGTCGTTAAATTGGGATGAAACTCCCCGAATGGGTAGATACGGCCTTAACTTCTAAAGTTTCTAATCGATCGTCAAGGATCAGGTGCCCAGGTCCTTCCGAATGAATATGTCGTCAAGTTGAGATGAAACTCCTCGAACGGACGGATATGGCCCTAACTTCTAAAGTTATTAATCGATCGTCGGGCCTCAGGCGCCCAGGTCCTTCCGAACGAATGTGTCATTAAGTTGGGATGAAACTCCCCACTTCTAAAGTCTCTAATCGATCGTCGTGCCTCAGGCGCCCAGATCCTTCCAAACGAATATATTGTTAAGTTGAGATAAAACTCCCCGAATGGCCAAACATGGCCCTAACTTCTAAAGTCACTAATCGATCATCGGGTCTCAGGTGCCCAGGTCCTTCCAAACGAATGTATCTTTAAGTTGGGTTGAAACTCTCCGAACGGGCAGACACGGCCCTAACTTCTAAAGTCTCTAATCAATCATCAGGCCTTAGGTGCCTAGGTCCTTCCAAACGAATGTATCGTTAAGTTGGGATGAAACTCCCAGAACGGGCGGACACGGCTCTAATTTCTAAAGCTTTTAATCGAACGTCGGACTCTAGACGCCCTGGCCCAACCGATTAGGAATGTCATTAAAATGGGATGAATCTCCCAAGCGAATGGATATAGTCTTGATATCAAGAGTCCTTTGCTATATGACGGGTCCAAGTCACCACAACCTCATCAAGCAAACGGGATAAAGCATTCGAAAGTTTTTATTTCGAAGAAAATTATTACACCTCAATGGAGCATGGAACAAAAGGAGAAAATTTCTTCATATCTGAACGATACAAAGTTACAAGGGAGAAGAAGGAACGTTAGAAGTAACCAGGGTGGAATTCGGATCCACTGGCCCCTCAAGAGGAGGCAGAGCCTCATACTGACCGACATGTCAAAGAATCTCCTCTGAACACCTCAAATGCTTAAACAACCTGCGTTGGGAAAGCTGGAGGTCGGCAGCATCCTTAGCAACAGATGCCTTGAGATCGATCATCTCTCATTCGGTATTTTGAAGAGACTCCTCCCGAAGACAAGCTAACATTTTTGCGGCTGTCAATCTTGCCTCCCGCACATGCCCCTCCACTTCCAGTTTTTCACAACGTTCTCAGGCCAAAGATAGGTCCAGCTAGAGACGCTCGATCTGTCTACTTCTTTCCTCTTCGATGTCTCTCTCCTTGTTCTTCAGGGCGTCCTTCAGCGCTAACACTTAGTTGCTCAAGTGGACAACTTGCTCGTCGTGCTCTTTTCTCCGTTTCCTTTGAAGCTCGGTCAAGACCGAGGTCTGGGAAGAAATATACCTGTTAGAGCCATGAGATAACAAAACCAAAGATAGCTAGAACAAAGAATGCTTACTGTAAGGTAAAGAGAGTGAATAGCCTTGTTGACGCAATCAGGAGGCATTGTCCGGAGGGCGAGCTTCGGAGGAAATTCGAGCCGCTTGGCTAGCTACAGTGCTGCTTATGAGTCAATAAAATTAAACTCACGGCCCCCCACACTAACCGCCACTGATCCTTCTTTAAAATCATCCCCTTCTCCAATGAGAGACTTAACCGGAATAAGTGGTGGAACGCAGAACTCATCCTCTATATCTTGCAGAAGACATTGGGATCCCCGAGGAGACTGTTTCGATGCTTCTTCTAGGGGGGAACAAAAGCATGTATCACTAGAGTCTCTTCTTACCACTGAGAACCCTGAGCTGGAGCACTCCCAATCACCTCAAAGGGTCCTTTATCCGGGACATCCTCCTCCCCGATCTCAAAGGGTGCATCAAAAGTCATTGGATGGCCAGTCGGTCGGCCCTCTACCATTTCGGAGTATTCTAGGAGAGGTTCATATTCTCCAGTTCCAACCGGCTCTTCCTCTCCAGTAAATGGGCTAGGCGATCAAGCCCTTGATCTTTTTCGCTGAGACTCAAGGGAAACATCAACTACTTTCCTCTTCGTGTTCAGCTGCACTTCCCACTCAGTGGAGACCTCATTGAGAAGAAAAGCATTTATGATTGACACAGAATCAACCAACTCTGTTAAATGTCGCTCCAGTAAGAGAGGCTTGGTGATCTGTCTCGCTTCATCCACCAACAAACTGGACAACAATAACATTTCGTCCCCTAGCAAAAGATCCACCCAAAGGCTCCGATGATGAGCCTCACAATAGCGGCCGATAGATGGCAGAAAGCGGGAATGACAAAAGAGATCAGAGATCTTCATGTTCAAAAAAAGTACTTAGTTAGCATCCGGAAGCATTGGAAGGAGGTCCTTGTTCAAAAATCTTACATAGAAGAATTTATACATCCAATGTTTATCCTGTGATTCACTGTAAAAGAATCTCCAGCGAGACTCCCGATGAATCTGGAGCTTATACCAGCCATGGGTAGAACCCTTGGAACTGCACCGCCCCAGAGAAAAAAGGGCCTCCAAAATTTCCGAGTCAAAGCGGACACGAAGAAACTCTAGAAAAGAAATCAGAGCAATCACGAAATGCCAAGCACTAGGGATAAGCAGGGAATGGTGGATGTTCCAATATCTCAGAACCTCCTTTAGTGGGCCCGTGTACAGGATCCTCAAACTGTACTTGACACACTGTTTGTACACCGAACACAACCCTCAGGAGTGTGGTTCACTCTGTCCCCTTCACTGAGCAACACAAATTTGAAGTCGCTCCTGAGCGATATCTCCCTTTGAACCTCTATCAGATCCTCTTCGGTCATGGAACTCTAATATAGTCTACACCTCGCAACAAGGGAAAATCTTTTGACATTTTGTCTGCAAGAAGAGGTTCTTCGAAAGAAGGTTAGAAGAGCAATAAGAATGTTGAGATACGTGATCCTCTGATGAATGAGAATTCTTATAAAGCGTACGAAAGACGATTCACGAAAATCGATTCACGAAAACCGAAGAGACAAAAGTCATATTAAAAAAGTCTCGTGCCTTTTCCAATAATTATTACTCATAACGCCTCTTTACCAAGAAGGCTATGAGTAGGGGACAAATAATGGGACAAGGTCCAATCAGCCAGAAGGGTCAGCTTTTGGAAAGCCCATGAAGGAAAGCTACCGATCGATGTCCAAATATTATGGTTATTCACCGAATGACCTCTGTCACCCAAATCTCACAAATGAAGGGTCTCAATCGTCTGGGTCTCTCGAACAATAGGATCTCAGTCGCTCTGCTAACCGAATGTGGTTCATCAAGCAAGGGTAATCACCCCGATCGGGTATTCAATCGTTGACCCCTCAATCGAACGAACTCTAAAACCCTTCATTGATCGAACGACTAATCGATAGTCAACAGCTCTAACAACTCCAAGGAAGGTCAAAACTTCCTAATGGATCTGATTTCCTATTTCAGAGTAGCATGTTTAGGATCTTTCAGTTAAGAAAAGCATCTCTCCAGAAAATGGAAGTTTCTCAAAGGATAAGAATCACAATTAATTCGGAATATGGAATCCCCAAAATTTCTGAATCAGCTCAATAAGGAAAGTAGGGTTGAAATACCCCCGACGGTGTACGACTCTCACGTGTATAAAATATCTCAAAAACCCTCCAAACTAGGTACATTCTCTCGGTCATACACATTGGGCACTCTAATAACAGGGAACCACTCATTTGAGCTCTCAATCTGTTTTTTTTTTATTCGAAAACCACTTTTTCTGATTTGTGCATCGAAATCTCCCCGTCAGAACACCCTCCAACGGTTTTTGCAGGTATTACATCCATTCTGACAGCAACCGTTCAATTCTACAAGGAGTCGGTATTTGTAGAGTCATAACTCACCTCCAACAGTTTTATTTTATAACACATTCTACAGCCACACCGGGGCAAGGAAACCATTGGAATGCATGCATATCGAAACCCTATATAGAGTGGGAAGAGCCAGCATCTATATTGGCAGCAGATATCTTTGGAGACCTTGGGGTTGCCTAATATATGAGATGAGAAGAATCCCATAACTTTGAATGCTGATCCCTAACCAGTCCAAAAACTTGTGCTACCACGGCGGCCATAAGGAGGATGCCCTGCAAGCATCTTGAACCTTTTCTAAAAGAAGGCGACTCCCCCCCCCCCCCCCAAAAAACAAAAAAACCGGGGGGAAAAAGAAAAAAACCAATTGGGCTTGGCCATCAGGTCTTGATTTTGATTTACATAATGCCCTCATCTTTTCAGGTTGAACTCCTGAATCTATGAGCACCCCTTCAAATGGCTCTTCTACCAATATAACGACTTACGTTAGGGTTAATTTCTTAAGGATTGCATAAGAACCCTTTCCTTAGAGAAACACGATAGCTATCACTACCTTGTGTATTTTCTAGATAAGTACCAAGAAACAGAAACCGTAATTACTTAAGAATTGGGGAATACAAAAACTGAAAAAGGCCCAGAGACTCTGATAGAATCCCTACTCCATTTGTAGTATCAGGGGAAAAAAAAATGGGACATTGGTCGTGAAAAACTAAATTTGACTACAAGAGGGAAGACCACTTTCTATGGTCTTGCAGATCATTCCAGAGGGTGAGAAAAATTAAAGGAGAAAAAACGAGAAGAGGAAGATCAAGGAGAGGCAGAGATTCAAGGGTTTACAATGGCAAACTCACAGATGGGTGTTAGGTCTTCGTCCTTATTGTTTTTATCTGTTTCTATTTTGTTGGGTTCCCCCGTCCTGAGAACTAACGGTAACATTTTTGAAGTCTCAAAAATCCAGAAAGTGGTCATGTGTCTTGTCGGCCACCTCTCTCTCCCTCTGTATCTCCCTCCCCGTTTTCGGTGAGCGGCGATCTTCCACAAAGGGCACCGCACCACAACCTCACCTCAGCTCCCATCGTGCGCGAGCGTGAACGACCAATTTGATTTGACACTTTTACCCTGCAGGGAAACGAGCCCACCGCCTTCACCGTGACGCACGTGGATTGGGTCAACTCAAGTCCTCTTGCTGGACCCGTCCAAGTTCAGCCCAATGGTGGTGGATAGACAATTTTTTTTTTTTTTTTTTTTTTTAACCATTTCTATCTAGGTTATCAAATTAATTCATTCGGGTGAAGTCCAAAATATTTATTTTTTAATTTTTAAAACTTGAATTTGAGAGTTAAAAGTAATAAATGTTGAAAGATTTAACATGGTGATCAAGTAAAAAAAAAAAAAATCTCCACGC
Organism: Dillenia turbinata; assembly: GCA_037126225.1. Taxonomy (NCBI): domain Eukaryota; kingdom Viridiplantae; phylum Streptophyta; class Magnoliopsida; order Dilleniales; family Dilleniaceae; genus Dillenia; species Dillenia turbinata. The sequence continues at coordinate 25,942,726 of JBAMMX010000015.1, read as the reverse complement.
TTGAGCTAACATTTTTTTTTAAAAAAAATTATTTAATCCATTGAAAATTTGCTTAATATTTCTAATTTTTTTTGGGCATAATTAACATATAATTAATTTCTTACACCTCCAGACTGCCATTTCCATGGAACGATTACCATAGAAAAGAGGGGGGAAAAAACTTCTAAACCTATTTCAATACCTCTCATTCCACCATCTTTTTCACAATATAACAAATTACAGCAATACAATTATTCATATATTTAAATTTCTATCAAGTCTAGTTATAGAGTGCCAATTAAATTATAATATCATATATATAATATAAAATAGCTAATTTAGATAACCATCTCATACAAAGAAACACAATAAAATAAAATAAAAAATCTGTGTTGCCGGCCTTTTTAGCTGTAACATTCGAATTTCCTTCTCTAGGAGATTAGGATTTCAATGTTGAACAAGTCCCCCCTCCCCTTTCATCTTGCTTAAGGCCTCAGACAGTGTCAATAGACAAAGACCCCTCCATTGTCCATGTCCGTACTTGGCACAACCCTAGACCAAAGTGAAACTGTTTTGAGTTTACCCATACATAAAAGAGTCAAAAATTGGAAAGGGATTAGGGATACATCAAATCAAAATAAATGAGCAAAACCAAAATATGAAGACGATATGTGGAGACGTAAACAAACAAGGAGCACATGAATTAGAAATAAAAAAAAATAAAAAAATAAAAGAAATCTTGAAACCAATCCATCAGGGAATTGCAAAAATCTGTGGAGGTTTAAAATGACACATGGAGCCATTTTGCCCAAACAGATTCATCGATCAATGTTGATTGCTACATGAATTAATTCGTGCAGATTAATATTGGACCCCACGTTAATTAATTGAATACTTTTTTTTGGGTGGAGGTTGGGGGTGGGGGGGGGGGGGGAACCTGTCCGAACAAGGGCGTTGCCTATGGTTGAGAATCTGTCTCTTTCTCTCCTCTCCTCGGTGTCGGAATTTCCTTTTTCAAATGAATGAACGTTGCTCTCTTTAAGGTTGGTCCTGTCCGGTCACCTGTTTGTCTTTTATTATTTCCACTTTTACTTTCTTTCCTTTAACATCTGGCCATAATACTTTGCACAAATAATTCACGAAATTGACATAATGGACATGCTGCTTGCAGCCCTAATAGTGTTGACATTTTTGTTTTCAATTTTCATGTCAAATGACTGACGATGGAAGGAGGAGAAAAGACGTGGGCCTAGAGTACAGGGGACCTTATTTGAGATTGAGAGACCACCTCACCGCCCGCCTTGGTGACTCTTGAAGAGTTAAGAATTAGATTACATTCATTTTATAATATTAAACAAGATTATGGGTAAAATAATAAAGTAAAATTAATTAAAGAAAACTGAACCAAGTTCAAATTTCCCAAATATGCAATTTTTTTTCCTCTCTCTCTCTCATTTCCAAGTTCGAATATCAACATAACTTCACTTCACTTCACTTCCCTCACTCAATCCAGTGATCTCGAATTTAAATCTCACCGTAACCCAAAAAAAAATCTAGTCGCAACCTACATTTTATTTTTCCCAAAGGTATTTCTTCTGCTGCATTTTTTTAAATTATTTTAAAACTACTAAAATTTATTCAAAACTTTTCAATGTTTTTATCAAATTATAGAATTTTAAAATCTCATAAAAGTTATTAAATTTCACAAATCAAGGGATCCTGAAATACTAAAAAAGACATTGTAGATTGATTTAATAAATCTCACTTCTTTTCTTTTCTTTTTTTTTTCAATGTAAGCTTGAATAGTTATTAATTATTAAAAAAGAATGTACATCTAAATGCTAATAAATCATATTCAACAAAAGAACACAAAAATATAAAATGGTATTGTTAAATGTATGTTTGGCTCCATAGATAATGGCTTTGTTAAATTGAACTGAATGATTTGACTATCTGATAATGCGAAATGACAAGACCTACAAATAATTGCCAGAATATGTTTCGATAGAGGAAACTCCGATACTCAAGTTAGAGAGCGGTTTTCAAAAATGGAAGAAACATATTGAAAGAGAGTTCTGTACCAATTATGATGTTAAAATAGAGAGAGAGAGAGAATATACGTATGCATGCCTGTTTTGTTAGATTAACGATATATATATACCTTTCGTGTGTGGGAGTCGTATGCATCCAAGGTGTCAAAACCCTAATTTTCTTACAAGAGCCTCCCGAGATTATGGGAATTGTCATATAGAATTCTAAAAAATTTCAAACTCTTATCGATTTGGGAAGTTTAGATTCCCATGCAAGTTCATTTCCTTATCGACTAAGGACGTAGGTCTCCTTTCCCTTTATGTAAAATTACCTTTCATGATTCGAGGGGAAGTAAATATTGTCTTAAGAAATCGAGTGGCAATCACCGAGCATCGAGAAGGTCTGGATGCCGATCAGTATAGAACTGGGTAAGTGACTACCAAGAAAAAATCTGACCATGAGTGAGGATTGCTTAACGAAACGTGGGTTTGACTAGCCCTGGGCCCAACATGATTTGGGTCAGATGTTATTATTTGCCCCTACTCTTATGACACTCCACAGGAGGGGTATGAGGAGTAGACTGAGGATTATACCTTGGGAGGTCGTGAAACTGTAAACATGCATATCTATTTAATAAATGATACCAAAATAAATGTTGCATGGGGAGTTAAAGAACTTGAATTCTCCATTCATTACACACGGTTTCTATTGGATCATTTCGTCTACTCAAGATCACGAAGATCACACCTCCCTGACTATAAATGGTGGATAAAGGGTTACACCATCGTATCAGAGTGATATAGAATACACCCAAGGGCGATTCTGTGAGTTCTTTCTGTTAAAAGTTAGTGTTCCCAAAAGATATCATGAGCATGGGTTTCGAGACTCAAAATCCTGCGGTATAGAGAATTTCTCCTGATGTGAGATTCCCTCATATCTAGAGCTGTGAGATTCCATCACATCGTGATAAAATCTGTCGGGGTTCACGGGTTCTGGCTTTGGGCAAAGAGAGGCCTTTACTCTGAATGGAAGCTCTCTTCTCATGGTCAGAATCATCGTCTGACATAAGGTGTAGTGGACGGTCAGGGTATTTCCTCAAGTCAGGTGATAGGAGGAGATCTAAGGCTGGATGCAGTTGTTCTGTCTGTCTTTGACCATCTCCTACCTTCTACAAAGTCCTTTCTAGCTTTTTAATTCTTTCTGCAGTCTTCTTGTTCTAATCATATGATACCGGTGGATCGTGGGACTACTTCCAGTTCTCAGTTCGCATCTAGTTGGCTTTCTAGCGTAGGGTTTATATGTCGCTTTGGCTTCTAATATACCCCTTTGCATATGATCCGGTCCGATTTATGCCTTAGTCAAGAAAGTAATCACCTTATCTATTGGTATCCTCCTTATGCGAATGACAAGCACTGAAGCACTAAGTGTGTATCCTAACAAGTGATATGCTTTGTTGTTGGTAGGCTGACTTAGTCATTAAACTTAGGACGCAGTAGCTCTTGTCCCTATTTTGTTGCTTACGATCAAAAGAGCGAGTGTCAACCATTTGTTCGCTTAAGAGAATAGTCATGTTTTCCTGTTCGAAGAGATGCATCCTTAATTACAAACTTCGTTCAAGAGGACTGGACAATGTCTGCTCGTTCGAGGAAATAAATCCCTAATGATGGATTCTGCTCAGGAGGACTGGATGATGTTTGTACGCTCGGGGAGATAAATCTCTAATGATGGGCTCCGTTCAGGAGGACTGGGCGATGTTACCCACTCAGTGAGATAAATCCCTAACGATGGACTCCGTTCAAGAGGATTGGGTGATGTTTACCCGTTTGGGGAGATAAATCCCTAACGATAGGTTTCGCGAAACATCAGTACAGAAGTATATCAGTCAGCAGATAGGGTAGCACATCAAGGTAGAGGATTGTAGAGATTTTACCTGATTGTTTGACTATACAGGGCGGAGCGTCTTCTCTCGAGGGAGTGTCGTTCCTCATTAGTAAAAAATATGGAGGTTCTCAAAGTTCCAGGTCCTAGGCATAGTAAAACCATTTAGGTGATTAAAGAGATATGTGTCTGGGTAGACTTCTGAGCATATCTTATAGGAACCTTTCCAATTAGGCATGAGCTTGCCCCCTGGCTGGGGTTGACCAGTGCTTTCCACCCTCTTGAGTATTAGGTCACCCATCTTGAATGTTCTAGTTCTGACATGCCTGTTGTAGTATCTTGTTGTCTGTTGTTGATAAGTGGCTATTCAGACAAATGCGGTTTCCTTTAACTTGGGAAGCACAGATTCGTTCCACCCCTCTTCATAATGGTCCACCCATAGTGAATGAATGCTAATCTTGATCGGTATCACTGCTTCATAACCATATATTAGGTTGAACGGTGTTTCCCGTGTTGCCCTTTGGGGCATCATTTAATTGGTCTAAAAAATGTTGTAGAGTTCATCTGTCCAGTGATCCTTAACTTCATCCAATGCGGCTTTTAACTCTTGTAGGATCGTTTAATTAGTTATTTCTACAAGACCATTGGCTTGGGGTAGATGACGGATGTGAAACAATATTGGATCTCTAGTTTACTACAGAAAGATGACGGATGTGAAACAATATTGGATCTCCAGTTTATTACAGAAATCTCGAAAGCTTCTATTGTCAAATTGTTTTCCATTGTCGATGATCAGAATGTGGGGCATGCCAAATTTGGTGATGATAGACATCCATACGAACTGTTGCATCTTGCTTGTGGTGATTTAAGCTAATGACTCAACTTCTACCCATTTGGTGAGGTAGTCGATGGTAACAGCTAAAAATTTTCGTTGTCCAATAGTTAGAGAGAATAGTCCTAGGATGTCCATCCCCCATTGAACGAACGGTCATAGGTTAGCTATCAAGTTGAGTTCAGTGGAAGGTTGGCGCAGTACTGACGGAAAGCACTGGCATTTGTCACACAGACGTAGTCGTCTGCATCGACCTTCATAGTAGGCCAATAGTACCCTTGTTGGAGAGTCTTGTTTTTGGATTTTAAGCATCCAGGTGGCTACTATCTATTTCTTTATGAATTTTTGTAAGCACGTAATCCCCTTCCTCTGGTGTTAGGCACTTTAGATACAAATGTGTATAGGAATTTTTGTAGAGGTCTCCATTGATGATGGCGTAGTGAGCGGTCTTGCACCTCAGTTTGGCAGCTTTGGAGAAAGTGCTCGATAGACGATCAAACTTTAGATAGGCCTTTATGATGTCTTTCCAACTCGGCGTGCTATTTATCAACAAGACTTCTCGAGCTCTTTAATGTTTGGGCATGACAGGCTCTCTACATAGACTGTTTTACCAATTGCTACTGAGTCTGAACTGGCCAATTTTAAGAGCATGTCGGCTCGTGCATTCTCTGATCGAGGGATCTGCTATATGTCCACCTTGTTGAATTTGTCGATCGCTTTGAATATCTTGGATAGATATTTCGTCATCATCGGCTCTTTAGTTTCATAGGTCCATTTGACAACTAGTTGGCTATCAGTGAAGACCCGTATGCTTCGGGCCCCTAGTGACGCTACAATTCTCAATCCGACCAAAAGAGTTTCGTATTCGGTCTGATTGTTGATAGTTGGAAAATCGAAACGAATGGTGTATTCAGCTCTAAAGTTATCTAGCTCTATCAGGATGAGTCCGACTCTACTTCCTAACAAGCTCGACGACCCGTCAACGTAAAAGGTCCATTCAGGCCATATGTGTTCCTCTTGGTCATCAGTAAGAACCCGTTCAATAGGTGTAAGGAATGTGCACTCAAGAATGAAGTCTGTGAGGGCTTGATCTTTAATAGCTCGCCTCAATTGGCATTCAATATTGAATTCACCCAATTCGATACTCTTCTTGATAAGTCGACCCGAGGTATCCCTTTTTTATAGGATCTGCTTTAGAGGTTGGTCAGTTAGGACCACAATGGTGTGAGCATAAAAGTAAGGGTGAAGACGTCCAGTGGTGATGACAAGGGCGAAGGCTATCTTCTTGATAGGTCGATAATTGACCTCTGACTCATTAAGTATGCGATTGATGTAGTATAATGGCTTTTATGTAGTGGAATCCTGTCTCACAAGGACAGAGTAGAGAGCTTGTTCAGAAACAGAGAGATAGAGGTAGAGCTTCTCACCTGCGACCGGTTGAGAGAGGAGTGGAGGGGACATGAGATATCCTTTGAGTTGTTCGAACATGGCTTCGCACTTGGACGTCCATGCAAATTTTTGAGACTTCTTTAGAGTATCATAGAAGGGCTTATACTTCTCCCCTACGTTGGACATGAATCAGTTCAGGGTTGTGATTCTACCGATAAGGCGTTGCATATCTTTTATGGTCCTTAGGGGTGTCATGTTGAGTATGATTTGGATTTTCTTTGGGTTTGCTTCGATTCCTCAGTTGGTAATTAGGAAACCTAAAAATTTTCCGGATATAATCCCAAAAGTGCATTTCACTGGATTTAGTCTCATGTTATAATGTTCCAACGTTTGGAATATTTCCTATAAATCTGCAACGTGGTCCTTGGTATTGGTACTCTTGACAAGCATGTATAGTTGTTCGTTAAAGACTTTATTGACCTGGAAAGTCGCCCCAGCATTCTTAAGACTCAATAGCATAACCTTATAACAATAGGTGTCAAACTCCATGATGAAACTAGTTTTCTCCTCATCCTCGAGAGCCATACGTATCTAATTATAATCAGAGTAGGTGTCTATGAAGTTTAAGAGTTGGTGATTTGACGAATTGTCTACCAACTTATCGATATTGGAAAGTGGGTAGCTATCTTTAGGACATGCCTTTTTTAAGTCCGTGACGTCCATACACATTCTTCACTTACCATTAACTTTTTTCACCATGACTATGTTGGCCAACCATTCAGGGTATTCTACTTCACAAATGAACCCTACTATTAAGAATTTTTGAACTTCTTCTTGTATCGCACGCTGGCATTCCAGTATGAACACCCCATTCTTCTGCTTAACAGGCTTTCGATTGGCATCTATGGTTAATTTATGAACTATGATTGAGGGGTGGATGCTTGACATATCTTCGGGGGACCATGCAAAGACCTTGGAATGACGTCGTAGGCAATCTATGATTGCTTTCTAAGGAGATATTGGTAAATGGGTGCCAATTTGAATGATTTGACCGGATGTGTCTATGATAGGAATTTTGATTATTTACTCCTTGGTATAAAGCTTAAACTGTTGTTCGAGATCATCTTTGAGTTTCAGAGTGTCCACTGTTAAGACCTCACCTTCTTCTCTCATTATAGGGAGGGTTAGTGGATCGGATTTGTCGTGGAGCATTACGATCCACAAAAGCATCCTGAATTTAACATTCATATGCCTAGTGCTCATTAGTGTCTCGAGGCCATTTAGTCTGGGACAACTCAAGATGGCGTTGTATGGGGATAGAAGTTTTACCACATAAAAAGTGGTTCTGGTGGTGACATAGTGAGGAGGTGTTCCCAACGCTACGACAAGTAAGATAGAACCTTATGGGCATATACATTAGTTGGTGAGACCTTTAATAGGTTGATCAGAGAGTTGGAGATAAGATAGGGTGATGCCCATTCTCGGGAAGACATCCCAAAATAAATATCACAGTCTGCTCCTTGGTCTACAAGAGTTCTTTTGACAAGATAGGACCTGATTCTCACGATGATAATTTGTGGATCGTTTTGATTGGTATCAACTCCTATCAAATTGTCGTCATCAAAACCGATAACCAATCTCTTTCTTTTGACCGAAGCCATGGTACAGAGAGGAAAAGGTGATTATAAGAGCTCGTTTGATTGGGAAATCAGTTTGTTCTCACAGATGGCATTAATCTGTTGGAGGTGTGTTTCGCTCCACAGAAGATGACTCTGCTAACTCAAACGTGATGACTTGGCCATCTAATAATACGGAATGACACCAGTGAGGGAGACTCCGATACTCAAGTTAGAGAACAATTTTCAAAAATGGAAGAAACAAACTAAAAGAGAGCCCTGAGCCGATTGTGATGTCAAAGTAGAGAGAGAGTATGCATATGCGTACCTGGTTGGTTAGATTAATGATGTATATATACCTTTTGTCTGTGGGAGTCGTATGTATCCGAAGAGTCAAAAATTTCAAACTCTTACCAGTTTTGTTACATCGAGAATTCGGTGTTTGAGTTTGCAATTTTTATTCTTTCATATAATTCTGAAAAAGATTTGTAATTGGATTTTTAATTTACTATCCCTTATAATTCTTAAGGGCTTGAATGGCTTAGTGGTATTAAGCTTTTAATGGAAATTGGAGTTCTTGGGTTCAAAACACCTTGGATGCATGATGAGAGATTTATTCCCCATTTTGCATGGTTTGTGAGAGACAAGTTAATTTGTATATTGGTAAGTTGGCTTGTGTTTGTGAAAGTTGTAAGAGACAAGTTGATTTGTGTATTTGTAAGTTGGCTTGTATTTGTGAAGGTTGTGAGAGACAAGTTGATTTGTGAGAGTTGCAAGTTGGCATGTGTTTGGGTTATAAAAGTGACAAATTGAGAGGCAAGTTAACTTGTACAAAAGGGACAAGTCAATTTGATTAGTGAACAGGCAATAGATCTGAGATTTGGACGTGCCAAGTCGATTTGTGTAATTAGACAAATCAACTTAATAAGAAAGTAGACAAGATTTCTTAGACTTGGACGTGACAAATCGACTTGTGCAAATGGACAAGTCGAATTGGCAAGTGTGTAGGCAATAATTCTGAGGTTTAATGATGGCAAATCAACTTGTCCTTATAGGGGAAATGCTCAAATTGATTTGATTTCCTAAACTTAAGTCGATTTGCCTAGAGCAAAAACAAACTTGACTCCTGAAAACCCTAGACTCACAAATTGACTTGTAAGGCTTGCAAGTCGACTTGTGCACATGAAATGTGATGAAATGATCATAAAAGACAACAAATGTAACACCGAAATTCGGTATTAGGAATATTTTGTAAAATATTTAGATAAATATAAAGGAAAATTTTAAATTTTATTGTTTTTGATTTTATAATATTAAATTTGGAATTATTGGTTATATATAAAATACCATATCCGCAATTCGTAGTGAATCCCACTTTTGTGAAATTTAAAATTTAGTGAAAAATGTGGGTATAAAAAATATAGATATGAATATTTATTTATTTATTTACTTATAAATTTATTAAAAAAAAGGGATAATGGAGATGCAGCGTTTTGCTTCAAAAAGCTGCGTCCCCAAGGAATTAGGGCTAGAAACCCTAATTCCTCTCCCGTCTCTTCGTCTCCCTTGATCTCTCTGTCTCTCTCTTGAATTCCCTCTCCTCCGCCGCAATTCGGTCGCTGTCCACCGTCGCACGCCGCCACCATCGCCACTCTTTCTCTCTCCCTCCCCACCATCTCTCTGTTTCTCTCTCCTTCGGTCTCAAATCTCCATCTCTCTCTCCCGATTCTCTTTCGAATCTCCACCACTCTCTCCGCCTTCAACCACCGCACACAGCCGATCTCTCTCTATCACTATTCCCTCTCTCCCCCGACTCTCTTTCTCTCTCGGCCTTAATTCTATCACTCTCCCGCGTGCGATAGCACGCATCGCCTCCCTCCTCCTCGCTTGCTCACGTACTGCTCTCCCTGCCGAGTGCTCCTCTGCAGCCTCTGTTGTAGTGTCCATCTTAGGCCTTCGAAAAACCCTAGGCCGATTGTGATTCCTCTACTGCGCAGGTAAGGGTGAAAGTTCTAACCTATAGCTCTAGGATTTTGATTTCCTTAGTAAATAAGTTTAGATTACTGAACTTTACTTCAAATTGGAAGTTTTGCAGGTCCCGGTATGAACTGAGAAGGTATTCGGACAAGGGTTGCAAACAGCGAAAAACTTTAGGTGAGGGATTTTCAATCCCTTCAATATTCAAACTATTTTTGTTAAATTTAGGTTGAACATACATATAGATATATTCTGAAAATATGTTAGATTCGTAGGAAATTCATTTTTCTTAAAATTTTGTATGAAGTTATTAAGGTTAAGTCTATAATTTTACATGAATTAAACTATATAGTATGGGAGAATGTGTTAAGAGGATAATAGAACTCTGTTTGGTTGATTTGAATAGCTTTCCTTGGAGTTTGAATTGAAATGGGCATGAAAAATATTAGGGTAATGTAAATTCGGATGAAATTAGGAAAATTGTTAGAAATAAGGAAGAATTGTGAAATATTGAGAATTTAGGATCATTAGTAATGCAAATGATCCTGAAATGATGATATTGTGATTATTGGTATAGGATAACCCAATTGAAGGTTGAGAAGGATTTCCTTGGATTAAATTTGCGGAGTTGAGAGTGGATACCCTCCCCAGAAGTGAGTGGATATATGCTTATGATTTTAAGTGAGAAAATATTTTATACTGATTTTATAAATATTTCAAATGATTTTATGAATATTTTAAAACTATTTTAAAATTGTTTTATGATTGTAGAATATTCAGAAAGGGGATTTGAATCATCGAATGCATCCATATGTTATTTGAAAATAGTGTGCCATGTTTATTGACTTGTATTGATTGTGACTGATTGGGCTCATGCACTGAGAATTTGTTGAATAAATATTGGCACATGTTGGTATATGTTTTGATGTTTGCGAAATGGTGTTGTGTGCATGGTTAATGGCGATAGTCATTTCCTCCATGGAGCGACCCGACGGGATGACGTGGTTGGGCGGTTATTTGGATGAAGAGGTAGCTGTGCCCGAGAGATGCCTCTGAATCCCTACCTTCAAACTAATCTAGTTGCACCCCAGGGGAGGCCCGAACCAAAGCCAAGGAATTGAGTATTGTGTATGATTTATTAACATTGATGAGAATCCTTTGACGATTCCACCACTGGTTAGGGCCAGACTTTTGGTGGAAAGATTTTAGCAACCCCATAATTTTAGAAAATAAGATATGATGACTGGATGCATATAAATTATTTATCATGATATGTTGAGATCTTGTTTATATTGAGATTTATTGATGTGATCATATGATTTTGAGAATTATATTTGACATGTCCACAATCATCACTCATTTATTATCATAACATGCTATACACTTACTGAGTATTTCCCAATACTCACCCCTCTCTCTTAAACCTTTCAGAGGAACTTTAGGTTTGTGACAGCAATTGGAGCTTGTGAAGGATTGTCCTGCTGACTCGTTAGGTATCCAAGTTATGCAGGTTTTATTTTGATGCGATTTGAAATCCATGGAAAGGAAAAATTTGTATAACTCTTTTGGTATGGATTTAGTCAATACTTGCTTCGTGTATAAGAGCAAGTATTGGTGGAATCCTTACATTGCTTATGTTGAAACTTGTTCATTTTCTTTTAAATTTCATTTTTGGTAAAACTTATTATTTAAATGGGACATTTGAACTTTATTTGATTTTTGAAAGGCCGGGATGACCGGATGCGTGCATGTGTTTTGGATTGGACGAGTTGGCCTTATGTGTATGCTGATTTGAGTTAAATGGACCGGTACATCCTTTGATTATTTGTTGAGCTCTGAATTGGCTGGGATGACCATACTGCATGCATGCATGCATGTATAGGAACCCCCTCCTTAAATATGTGCTGATATACGCTTGTGTGTACAGGGACGGATCGGAAGGGTCCTTTACATGTTTATTGTTTTATGATCTTTTTATGTTGATGGATTTATGTATTGGAAAATCTGTTATACTGTTGTGTAGTCTTGCAGAGTCCCGGTATATGGGGAGGTTCTGCCCGTATACCGAGACAACGCGGCGGTTGTCGCGTGATTAATCTGAGGATCGGGACGTGACAGCTTTATTGGTATTAGATGTTAGGTTTACGATTTTAAAAGTTTGATGATTTTGAAATGTTTTCAAATGTCCCAAAAGTTTTTTAAAGACTTTGAAATGTTTTATTTTTGAAAAAAGTTTAGATCTTTTAAAGATCTCCAGAGAATGTACAGAATCTTCCATGGATTTCTTAGAAAATTAGAAACATTCTTTTTAGGGGGTTAAGTGTTAGTTTTCGCTTAACCCTTTGACTTAATTATAGCATTTTGTTTTATAGATTACTATGCCTCCACAAAGGAGAATGAAGAATGTGAATAAGATTCCTCCACCGGAGTATGAGGATGAGTCGTCCTCACATGCTCTTCCTCCTTCTGCGTCTACACACCCGGCTCCTTCCACCGGGATTTCGACTCCTCCTATTGCTGCTCTTTAGCAAGTAATGGAGTGGTGGAGTACATTCGGAGCATAGTACCAAGCTCCGCCTCGATCTTCAGCCCCTCCACCGGCTCCTCCTTTAGTACCAGCTACTGTACCTAGTACACCACTAGCTCCTCCTCCTTCGATTGCCACAACAACCAATCGCCCTACTGTAGAGTTGTCTAACTTGATAAAAGAGGCAAGACAACTAGGGTGCGAAACATTTGCGGGTACTTGTGATGCTTCAGTGTCTAAGGAATGGATTGGCCGAATTCAAGAGTCCATCTCTGACATGAGATTAAGTGATGAGATGAAATTATGGGTGGCGGTAAAACTGTTGGATAAAGGTGCAAGGACATGGTGGGAGAATGTGAAGGGTAGAACTCATGTTCCTCCTACTTGGACAGAATTCCTTAGGGCCTTCGAAGAGAAATATTACACCCGATTCTATCGGGATCAGAAAAGAGAGGAATTCTTCAAGTTAGCTTAAGGAAACAAGACGGTATCTGAGTATGAGACAGAGCTGAGAGAACTTGCTACTTATGTTCCAGAGTTTGTGAACTCTGAGGAATCCCTGTGTTCAAAGTTTGAGTCGGGGCTGAACTTAAATATAAGAGAGAAAATGTCTATCACCAAGGGGCATACCTTTCAGGATATTTTGGAGTTGGCGTTGAGAGCCAAAAAGATGGTTATTGAAAGAGGAAAGGTTAGAGAAGACCATGGAAAGAAAAGGAAGTCTGAATTCTTGGTGAGTCAAGGGTCCAAGAGAAATAGGAACATGAACTTCTCTAGTAGAGTTACAGTTTCAAGGTCCGTTGGCTCTCCACAATGCCAACAGATGCCAAGGTTTGGCACTACCACCTCTAGTGCAAAGTTCGGGAGCCAGTCAGTGCGGCCAAAGAGAGAACCCTGTCGGAATTGTAAGAAACACCACCTTGGACCATGCCTTGAGCCTTTGAAATGTTTTCATTGTGGGAAAGTGGGACATTTCAGAAAATCTTGCCCCGAATTGGGTTTAAGTGGATATAGAGGTCAAATGAGTCAAGTCGACTTGATCGGCCATAGAAGAGGTCCATCGAATGTCCCTATGCCATCGGCTAGTACCGCTCCACAGACCAGTAATGGGAGCAATACCATTGCTGCACCTTCCCAACAATCCCAACCGAGAATTCAAACAAGAATTTATGCCATGACGAATAAAGAAACTCAAAACGACCCCGACATAGCCACAGGTAAATTCATTAGAACTTGAACTTGATGATTTAGATATTTGAATATAAATATTAAGTGAACATGATTGCATGATAATGAATTTAAGGAGAGATGATTTTGATGTCTCGAGGTATTCATGGTGTTAGTGATAATTATATACCTTGATTGAAATTAGGGGGAAATGGGTGAAGAAAAAGTTGTACTTGCGAAATTTGACATGAACGCGAAAAGGTATGTCTATTTAGATTTGGCAATTCGGCGATTCATTTAGTTTTTCTAGTCTCCTCTTCTTCAGTGCATCTATCTTTTCTCTCTTCTATTGTGATCAAGTAAATTCATGTTGAGATGGAATGGCCTAACTTTTAGAAACTGAAGTATTACAATCTGTCGCATGAGCATTACCTTTCAAAAAAAACAAAGTATACCAAATATGGGACTAATTCCTTGTCTCATTCAACTCTCACTGTATGGTGAGGAGGTGGATGTCACTAACTGCAACAGTGTGCTTGATAGGATAAAATTGGTCTTGTTTGAGTCCAAGTCTTAGATGGCATGCTATTTGGGTCACTTAAAGTGGTGGTGGAGGTCATTTCACTTGTAAGTTGTTTTGGCTTGTCCAGAGTAATTTTCTTCCTTTTTTCATGAACATACTTGGGGGAGGGCTCTTAAATATATATATAATAATAATAATAATAATAATAATAATAATAATAAATTCGCATGCTTTCCAAATACCAGGAAAAATCGATCAACCATCTCTTTGGTTCTAAATGCTAATGGATTATGGAACTGTGATTTTTTTTTCTTTGTTTAGAATTTGTCTGGGATTATGATGGTTTGGGGATGATGGGCTATTTGTATGGAGTAGTATATGTAATATGAATGAATTGGAGTAAGGATCCCTTTTTATTAGAAGTTTCCCTGCTAATACTTGTTTGGTTTGGTGCAAAAGTGATGAAAATCAATTCTTTCTTCTTTTGGTAGAGAGAATGATATTACCTCCATCACCATCTTGTTGTCACCATTCTCAGCCACGATATTAAATTAGACTCGATAAACAACCAAGAAGGGAAGACAACAGATCGAGATCACCAAAGCCAGAGATTGTCAAAACCTGTCAGAACTGAAAACTTGTTCAGTACCTTTGCTAGCACAATATTATTTATTATGCAAATCTGCCTAGCAACCAGATTTGGCCAGCATAACACCCAACAGTGTCCAGATCCCAAACAACACCTTTTAGATACGAGAAAAACCCAGCTCGCACATAGAATAACGTGATCCACACTTGGGATGCTTCACTTTAACCTACAACAAATTCTTAGATTGCATACCACAATAGAGGAGGGAGAAAGAAAACCTAGGTTTGATCAGCCCTGAGCATTAAGGATTACCCCAAGAAAGAGAAAAACAATTGAGAAGGAGAAAAAGAGTGAATGTTTTCTTGCGCTAGGTATCGTGGGTCTTTGATACCCTGTTACCAGTTACGGAGAGAGAAAGAGAGAGTTAAAGAAAAGAAGATTAACAAGCTTGAAACAGATTCTAGTTAGATTCTCTATGTTTATATCATTGACAAGAGTCATAACAGTAGAATAGGAAAGTATAGAAATTTAAAGGATAGGCAGCACATGCAGATTGACTAATCTGCCCCTACTTAAACAACCCCTTACTTAACACTTCAATTGCAATCTAGAAGTGGATGATGATGTTATGTGGATGAATCCTTTTAGCTCAGAGAGAAGAGACAAGATAATAATCTTCCTTTCCTCTCCATTTGTTGATGGTTAAATCCTCTTTGAAATTGCTTTCCAGGTATAAAGAAGACATTGGGGTGAAGCTTCAACGTATATAGAAAAGGGATTTATATTAGTGGTATGAAAGAACATATGAGGACTCCAAAGGAAGAGAAATCTTAGAAGCGATAAAAATCAAAATACAAAAAAAAAAAAAACTAATGAAATATTATTCTCCAATCCCTTTGCAACTCTTCTAAACTGTAATCATTAGAAACTCTGAGACAAGAGCCTACAATGGAGTACAGAAAACAGTTGTATTCCAAAAAAAGAGAGGTCAATTTTTCTGATTTATGAACAATATTTAAGATAGTTCAAACCAAAAAGAATTTGAACTCAAGTAGAGACTTAAGTTTAGATGGAGCACAAATTTCAAGTGGCATGATTTCATTGAGCCTACTCTTTAGAAAAGTTAGCCAAAATGTATATGGCGGAGATTGTAAGGCTCCACGGGATTTCGGTGTCAATTGTATGTAACTGCGATCCTCGATTCACATCTTGATTTTGGCCTAGGCGTAAGAGATTGCGGAACAGGCAAATACCTATCGTTAAGGTATAATGGGAAAACGATTAACTGAACGAAGAGACTTGAGAACCCAAAAATACCATGAGAAAGCAATAACCACATCTTTTTAATGTATAGTATTCTTTTAAATTTCGAGAACGAAATCTGTTTTTAGGGGGTTAAGTGTTGTAACACCAAAAATTTGATGTTAGGAATATTCTGTAAAATGTCTAGATAAATATAAAGAAAAATTTTAAATTTTATTGATTTTCGATTTTGGGATATTAAATTTGGAATTATTGGTTATATATAAAATACCGTGTCTGCGATTCGTAGTGAATCCCACTATTGTGAAATTTAAAATTTAGTAAAAAATGTGGGTATAAAAAAAATATATATATATATGAATATTTATTTATTTAATTATAAATTTACTAAAAAAAAGGATAGTGGAGACGCAGCGTTTTGCTTCAAAATGCTGCGTCCCCAAGGAATTAGGGTTAGAAACCCTAATTCCTCTCTCTCCCTCCTGTCTCTTAGTCTCCCTCTCTCGTCTCCCTCGATTTCTCTGTCTCTCTCTCGAATTCCCTCTCCTCCGCCGTGACTCGATCATTGTCCACCGCCGCACGCCACCACCATCGCCACTCTCTCCGCCTCTCACTCACCGACAAACCTCAAATTTCCTCCATCTCTCTCTCTCTCTCCCTCTCCCCACCATCTCTCTGTTTCTCTCTCCTTCTGTCTCGAATCTCCATCTCTCTCTCCCGATTCTCTTTCGAATCTCTACCACTCTCTCCTTCTTCAACCACCGCACACAGTTGATCTCTCTCTCTATCACTATTCCCTCTCCCCCCCGACTCTCTTTCTCTCTCGGCCTCGATTCTGTCTCTCTCCCACGCGCGATAGCATGCATCGCCTCCCTCCTCCTCGCTCGCTCACGCACTGCTCTCCTTGCCGAGAGCTCCTCTGCAGCCTCTGTTGCAGTGTCCATCTTAGGCCTTCGAAAAACCCTAGGCCGACTGCGATTCCTCCACTGTGCAGGTAAGGGTGAAAGTTCTAACCTATAGCTCTAGGGTTTTGATTTCCTTAGTAAATAAGTTTAGATTACTGAACTTTACTTCAAATTGAAAGTTTTGCAGGTTCCAGAATGAACTGAGAAGGCATTCGGACAAAGGTTGCGAACTGCGAAAAACCTTAGGTGAGGGATTTTCAATCCCTTCAATATTCAAACTATTTTTGTTAAATTTAGGTTGAGAATACGTGTAGATATATTCTGAAAATATATTAGATTCGAAGGAAATGTATTTTTCTTGAAATTTTGTATGAAGTTATTAAGTCTATAATTTTACATGAATTAGACTGTATAGTATGGGAGAATGTGTTAAGAGGATAATAGAACTCTGTTTGGTTGATTTGAATAGCTTTCCTTAGAGTTTGAATTGAAATGGACATGAAAAATATTAGGATAATGTAAATTCGGATTAAATTAGGAAAATTGTCAGAAATTAGCAAGAATTGTAGAATATTGAGAATTTAGGATCATTAGTAATGCAAATGATCCTGAAATGATGAAATTGTGATTATTGGTATAGGATAACCTAATTGAAGGTTGAGAAGGGTTTCCTTGGATTAAATTTGCAGAGTTGGGAGTGGATACCCTCCCCAGAGGTGAGTGAATACATGCTTATGATTTTAAGTGAGAAAATGTTTTATACTGATTTTATAAATGTTTCAAATGACTTTATGAATATTTTAAAATTGTTTTAAAATTGTTTTATGATTGTGGAATGTTCAAAAAGGGGATTTGAATCACTGAATGTATCCATGTGTTATTTGAAAATAATGTGTCATGTTTATTGACTTGTATTGATTGTGACTAATTGGGTTCATGCAATGAGAATTTGTTGAATAACTGTTGGCACATTTTGGTATATGTTTTGATGATTGCGAAATGGTGCTGTGTGCATGGTTAATGGCTATAGTCATTCCCTCCATGGAGCGACCCGACGGGGTGACGTGGTTGGGCAGTTATTTGGATGAAGAGATAGCTGCGGCTCGAGAGGTGCCTCTGAATCCCTCCCTTCGGACTAGTCTGGTTACACCCAAGAGGAGCCCTGAGCCAAAGCCAAGGAATGTGGTATTGTGTATGATTTATTGACATTGATGAGAATCCCTTGGCGATTCCACCACTGGTTGGGGCCAAACTTTTGGTGGAAAGATTTTGGCAACCCCGTGATTTTGGAAAATAAGATGTGATGACTGGATGCATATAAATTATTTATCACGATTTGTTGAGGTCTTGTTTACATTGAGATTTATTGATGTGATCGTATGATTTTGAGAAAGATATTTGACATGTCCACAATCATCATTCATTTATTATCATAACATGTTATACACTTACTGAGTATTTCCCAATACTCACCCCGCTCTCTTAAACCTTTCAGAGGAACATTAGGCTTGTGACAATAATTGGAGCTTGTGAAGGATTGTCCTGTTGACTCGTTAGGTATCCAAGTTATGCAGGTTTTATTTTGATGCGATCTGAAATCCATGGAAAGGAAAAATTTGTATAACTCTTTTGGTATGGATTTAGTCAATACTTGCTTCGTGTATAAGAGCAAGTATTGGTGGAATCCTTACATTGCTTATGTTGAAACTTGTTCATTTTCTTTTAAATTTCATTTTTGGTAAAACTTATTATTTAAATGGGACATTTGAACTTTATTTGATCTTTGAAAGGCCGGGATGGCCGGATGCGTGCATGTGTTTTGGATTGGACGAGTTGGCCTTGTGTATATGCTGATTTGAGTTAAATGGACCGGTGCGTCCTTTGATTATTTGTTGAGCTCTGAATTGGCTGGGATGGCCATACTGCATGCATGCATGCATGTATAGGAATCCCCTCCTTAAATATGTGCTTATATACGCTTGTGTGTACAGGGACGGATCGGAAGGGTCCTTTACATGTTTATTGTTTTATGATCTTTTTATGTTGATAGATTTGTGTATTGGAAGATCTATTATACTGTTGTGTAGTCTTACGGAGTCCCGGTATATGGGGAGGTTCTGCCCGTGTATCGAGACGACGCGGCGGTTGTCGCGTGATCGACCTGAGGATCGGGGCGTGACAACCAAACCTATTTGATCTCTTAAGCTAGGAAGGGCAAAATGGTAATTTCATCTTCACACTATAAAAAGGGGGTTCGATTGAAGCCCAATTCCAATTTTCTCCTCTTCATTTTTCTCGGCTCAATTCTAATTTTCTCCTCTTCATTTCTCTCGACTCTCATCTATCTCTCGAACTCTCATCTCTCTCTCACACTCGTTCATCTCTCTTCCAAATCTCTCACTTAAAATCAATGACTCCCCTATAAAATTACTCCATTAATCTTCCAAAGCCCCAAAGGAAGATTTGGAGGAAAAACCAAAGGTTTGCTCCACAAAGGAAAAAATCTAGGGTTTTTAAAACCTAAAGTCTATGTCTCAATCCAACCACCAAATTGAGGTAATCTTCTCTCCCTAAACTTGGATTTGGCTTTCTTATTACTGGATTGGAATTTATTATTGAGATTTGAGAAGTTATGTTGGAGATTATAAATTTAGAGTTGGTAAATGATAGAAATTGGAAAAAAATTATTAATGAAAATTTTATATAGATACAAATGATATGTAAATGATAAAATGAGAACATAGTGTCATGAATTTGAGAAATTAAGGTTTGTGCTATATTGAGAAAAAAATTCTTAAACCCCTAGAAATGAACATAATTTAACCTTGAAATCTGGGTTATTACCTTAGGTTAAACTAATTAGGATCTGAGAAGGGATTTTCGTGAAATTAGTTGTGAATTGGTGTGTTTCCCTTCCCAAGAGATGAACAGATATATGCTTATGGTTTTAAGTGACAAAATATTTTATAATGATTTTATAAATGTTTTAAAAATTGATTTTCAAATTTTTTATGATTGTGGAGTATCCCAAAAGCGAATTTGAAAAAATGTATCCATGTGTTAATGTAAGATAATATGTCATATTTATTGAATTGTGTTGAATATAAATGGATTGCATTCTTGTGTTAAGAATTCTTTGAATAATTATTGATACATTTTGATATATGTTGTGATGATTGTGAAATTATGTTATATATATGACTAATGGTTATAGTCATTCCCTCCACAGAGTGACCCGACAGGGTGATATGATTTGGCATTTATTTGAATGATGAGGTAATTGCACTTGAGAAGTGCCTCCAAAATCTTCCCTTCGGACTAACCTGCTAGCACCACAATGGAGGCCTGAACCAAAGTCAAAATTGGGGATAATATTTATGATTGATGATAATAAAAACCTCTTAAAAGTTTCACCATTGGTCATGACCAAACTTTTGGTGGAAAGATTTTTGACAACTCCATGATTTTTCAAAAAATTTGTTGTCATGACTGAATGCATAAAATTTGTATATTATGATTTATTGAAATTTTGTTTGAAAACTGATGTTGATAATAAATCTTGACCTCTATGGTTACTATTAAATAATTTTAAGATAAGTGTTTGACATATTCATAATTATCCCTCATTTATCATCACAACATATTATACACTTACTGGGTATAATTTATATACACCCTCCTAATTCCATTTTTGCAGAGAAAGTTTAGTTGATATTGTGATCGTTTAGAGCCGGATTTAGGAAGACCACTATCAAAAACTTCTTTTTGGTGTAGATCCTGTACTAGTTTTTTGAGGTATCGATAGTTAGACCCGAAAATGACATTTTTGTATAAAACTTATTTGGAACCATAATTAAACTTGTGTTTTGATTTTAATTGGAATTATGTATCTTTCATTGAGGATCTTCACATTTCTTTTCATGAAATTTACTTGGGAACTATTTTCAATTGATTTGATTGTATTCCCTTGAATAGGGATTTGTTTTATGGATTGAAATAGATTTAAGTGGCCGAATTGGTATGGTTTGATCTGAAATTTTGGATGGCTTGCGGTACTTTGGAATACATGATGGGATTCACACGTATTTTAGGGTAACGCAACGGTTGTCGCGTGTTAGGACTTGTGAATCAGGACATGATAGGTTTAGAAAGTCTAGATTTCCATACAGATTCCTTTTCTTATCGACTACAGATATAGGTCTCCTGTCCTTTTATATAAAATTACATTTCATGATTCGGAAAGAAATGAATATTATTTTAGTAGATCAAGTGGTAATCATTAAGCACCGAGGAAGTTTGAATGTCGATCAATATGAAACTAGGCAGGTGACTATCGAGGAGAAATCTGACCGGTGAGTGTGGTTTGCTTAACAAATCATGGGCTTAACTAACCCTAGGTGCAGCATGATTTGCGCCAAGTGTCATGAGGTATAATTTACCAAATCTCAACTTATGGTTACTATGAGGTAAAATGAAAAGGTTTTTCGAATGAGTATGGAAGCTTAGCTCAATGAGGGCAAGCCCCCTAATGATGATTTCGCCCTGCATTATTTTTCAACTTTGCGGTAAGAATCATGACGTGATGAGAGATACGATTAAAATTCAAAAGTGGACTAACCATTTAAGACCCATGACGAGAGAGACTTTAAAATTCAAAAGTAAACTAACCATTTAAGACCCATGCACCATCCCCCAAGCTTTTGAGTTTGGGTCGGTGGGACGCGCCGCCGATTAAAATTCAAAAGTAGACTAACCATTTAAGACCCATGATGAGAGAGACGATTAAAATTCAAAAGTAAACCAACCATTTAAGACCCATGCACCATCCCCCAAGCTTTTGAGTTTGGGTCGGTGGGTGGCGCCGCTTCTGGGTGCCTCCCATCTCTATCTTAATTCACTCCATTAAAAATGGCAAATTATTTAGATAAATTTAAAATTTTTATTACAAAATTCATTTTCAGTACGTAAATATTTTTTTAAAAAAAGAAAAGATTATTATTGTAGTTAAAAATAAAAATAAAAATAAAATTGAAATAAATTGAAAAACAATACCAACTAATCCCCCTCTTTAAATCTGTGTGAAAGAAGTTTTACAAATTGCACTTGACGGCTTTTTGAAGGCCCATAATTCATAAAATTTTGATGGCGTCTAGCCAGGCCAACATATTTGGTATCGGGGAAAGGGCAGAATTTATAGATCTAAGCCCCGCCAAATAAATGACAAAGCAACCATTTCCCATGACGGCACGATTAAGGCTCCCAAATGGTGAATGTGTTGGAATGGAACACGACCTCCGTCCGGCTTCCTCACTTTCAAAAAGAACGTGGTCGTCCTTGTTGCCCAACGAACACAACCCCAGGCTGATACTTTGAAATATGGGTTCTGTTTTGAATTTTGATGTTTAAAATTCAAGAATTTTTTTTATAGTAGAAATTCAGAAATAATGTGAAAAGATATGTCTAATAATATTAAAAGTATAGGTAGAGAGATTTTTGGAGTATCCAAGGGTGGAACTTCAAGAAACAAAGAGTCATAGTAGTGAAACGAAAAAATATAAACTGTTATCCGAATTAAAAGAGAGTGTTATACAAACCTTAAAAGTGATAGTAATAGCAAGAGTTATGAAAAATATAAAAAAAGACGTAAAAAAGATTATCCATGAATCAAAAAATAAAGTGTATAATGAATTGTACAAGAGACTCGAGACGAGAAAAGAGAAATCTATAGAATTGCCAGACTAAGGGAGAGAGAGGAAAAAAATCTAAATAAGATTAGATGTATTAAAAGTAAAACAAATAGTACACTTGTAAGAAACGAAAATATAAGAAAGTTGTGGAGAGAATATTTTAATGTTCTGTTTAATGTTGAGAGTATAATAAATATAGAAAATATAGAGATACTTATAAAAGAGATTAATAGAGATTTTAAAAATAAAATTCGTCCCCATAAAATAAAGGAGGCCATAAAGAAAATGAAAAATAACAAAATGATAGAACCTGATGACATCCCTATTGAGGTATGAAAATATTTGGATGAATTTGGAATAACAACATTAACAGCTCTTTTTAATAAAATTTGACAAACAAAGAAAATGCTCCACATATGGAGAGAGAGTACACTTGTCCTGCTGTATAAGAATAAATTGGACATACAAGATTACTCCAACTATAGAAAAATTAAACTCATGAGTCATACGATGAATTTATGGAAGAGAGTGATAGAGTACAGATTGAGACGGGAGATAAGTGTGATTCAAAATGAATTCAAATTTATGTTAGAACAATTCACCACTGAAATAATTCACTTGCTAAGATAGTTGATTGAGATATTTAGAGCGTAAAAAAGAGACCTACATATGGTATTCATTGACTTTGACAAAGCATATGATAGGATTCCAAGAGACGTGTTGTGGTGGACACTGATGAAGAAAGGGATCTCTTTAAAATACATTAACATTATTAGGGATATGTATGAAGGAGTTGTAACCAATGTAAAGAATTACGAAGGGTTAAGCGATAGCTTCCCTATTAATATTAGACTTTATCAAGATTTAGCATTGAATCTCATATTATTTGCAATAGTTATAGATGAAATCATAAAAAATATTCAAGATGAAATACTATGGTGTATGTTATTCGGAGATGATACAGTTTTGGTGGATGAAACTAGAGAGGATATCAGTACTAAATTAGAGTTATGAAAGGATAGGTTATGTAATACCGACAAAACCAATGTTGGATATTTTAAATTTATATTGATTTTCGATTTTGGAGTATTAATTTTAAATTTTTGGTATATTTACAATGTCGTATCCGTAAATTGTAGTAAATCTCATTTTTATGAAAAAATAAAATTTTAGTGAAAAGAGGGTGTGAATTTATCTATACATATATATAATTATTTATTTATTTACTTATTTAGTTGTATAAAAAAAATAGAGAGGAAAACGCTGCGTTTTCCCCTCCCCCAAATCAATTAGGGCTAAAAGCCTTAATTCTCTCCCTCACCCTTCGCCCCTCTCGCTCGCTTTCTCAATCGACTGTCCCATCTCTCTCACACTCACCGTTGCTCTCTCACCCTCCGCCACTCTCTCTTCCGTCTCTCTTCGTCGTACCGTCGCCGCCACCACCGCCACCGCTCGCTCGTCTCTCTCTCTCTCTCTCTCTGTTTCACTCTCACCTTTTGTTTCTCTTTCTCTTTCGATCGCACTCTCTCCGCTCTCTTCTGTCGTCCTTCGCCTATTTTCGCCACCACCACCGCCACCGCTCACTCGTCCTCTGTTTCTCTCCCTCTATTCTCTCTTTCTCTTTCGGTCGCTCTGTCTCTCTCTCAACTCACCATCGTTCTGTCTCTCTCTATCCCACGATCTCTCTGTCTCTCTTTATCTCGCTCTGTCTCCCTCTCTATCTCTCTCTCTGTTACTCTCTCTACTTCTCTCTGCCTTCTCTTTCCCGCGTGTGAACAAAGTCTCTTCCTCTCTCCCGTGCACGCGATGGTAGAGCTCTCTCTCTCTTCCTTTTCCTTTCGCGCACGAACAGAACACCCACTGTCCCTTGTTCGCGTGCGCTTTGCCTTCTCTCTGCCGAGAGATCTTCCTGCAACCCTACTGCGACAACCTCTGTTCGAAAACCCCAGGCTAAGATAGAACCCCATTCACTGCGTAGGTAAGGGTAACAGTTCTGATTAAATACTTTAGGATTTGAATATTCTTAGTAGTTAGGTTTAATTGCTAACATTTGCTTTAAATTGAAAGTGTTACAGGTTTCAAATTGAATCGAATGACGAACGAAAATTAGGTCTGCAAGCTGTGAAACCCTAGGTAAGGAAAATTCTAATCCATTCGATAAATTGAATGAAATTATGATTAATTTAGGGTGAGACGTTTTGTATATGTCTAAAACGTATGTTAGATTTAAATAGAATACATTTCTGAAATTCTATATATGATTATTAGAGTTAAGTTTAAAATTCTATAAGATTTTAGGCTGTCTAGTATGAGAAAACATGTTAGAGGATAATAGGATCTTGTTAGGTTAATTTCAATTGCTTTTCTGGAAGACCGTTTGAAATGTGCATGAAAATATTAGAGTTTTAGGATTGGAATGGATTGTTCTGTAAACTGAAGAGTACTATTACATTTAATATCTTTCTTAGGTTACTTTTGAGTTGTTAATTGCCTGATGGAATGCATATTTGAAGGATAGTTTCAAAAATTATGGTTAGAGTTTTATAATCTTTTTCATTATAATTTGTTCTGCATATAGGCAATTTAAATGTAATCTCGGTATTATGAAACTAGATTTCCATACTTTGAAATTGATATATTGTTTGAAACGTTTGGATAAAAATCGAAAAGTTTATGATTTTTCAAGGAACTTCTACCTTATAGAAAACTAATTGTTATATGTTCGATTTCGACTTTGAGTGGCCTTTTAGTTGAATTAGACTTGACTTTGATCATGTTATTTATCTATGAATGAAATGAAATTGATGGCATTATAGTGTATTCATGAATTGGAGGAATTAGGGTTTATATAAAATTAGAAAAAAAAAATTTTGATAAACCCTGAAAATAATTGTAAATTAATGATAAAATTGTGATTGTGGAATTAGGAAAATCAATTGAGGATCGGAGTAAGATTTGATTAGACCGAATTGTGGAAATAGGGAGGGAATACCCTCCCTATAGGTGAGTGGATGGTTCATTGTGTTCATAAATGAGTAACATGCTTTAAAATTGCTTTATAAATGATTTTGAAAAATTTTTATATGTTTTATATAAATTGTTTTATGATTGTGGGTTATCTGAACTGGATTGTGAAGTACAAATGCATCCACTGTGTTTATGAATGCTTTTGTGTCATATGTTATTTGATATTACTCTATGAATTGTTTTGGCATGAGATTACTGATTATTTGTTGAAAATAATGACACATTGTTTGTGAAATGGATTGATTGAGAAATGAAGGGTGCTGGATTGTTAATGACTATAGTTATTCCCACCACGGAGCGACCCGACAGGATGGCGTGATTTGAGGTTGGATGTGCGGGGGAGTTAGACGTCCCTCCCTCTGCCAAAGTCGTGCTATATCTGGATTGCACCCCAGTGAGGTACGAGCTAACGCCAAGGAAAGGGGTATGTTTTGAAACATTGGATGAAAAAACCCTTGATAGACTTTCGTCTGGGTTTTGGCCAACTTGAGATGGAAGTGTTTTCGATAAGACCTCAGGATATTCTGAAAAGATGATCGATATGGATGCATGTTTGTAAATTGTGATTTATTGAATGTTTTTATGTATATGAAGTGATGTTTATGAAATATACTTTGACTGCCCCACATTCATCCATTGTTTATAAATATAATCACACCATTGCACTCCACTCACTGAGTATTCCCCAATATTCACCCATCTCTCCACATTTTACAGAGGATACTTAATTCGGAAAATGCACGTGGGAGCTTGCAAAGGATTTTTGCTGATTTGTATAGGTATTTGACAAATGCAGGATTTTTGGAGAACTGTAGTTCTTAAAACCATGGAAAGGGAAGTTCTCTACATCCCATACCGTGCGGATTTTAATGATACTGGCTGAGTTCTTTGGTAAGTATCGGTAAAATCCGACAATTATGATTTATACTTCACTCTTTGGTTTGAATTATTTTTGAAAAATATTTTTGTTATGTACTGGAACATTTGGATTGTAAATTCTAAATTTCGATACTTTGTTTTATTTTTAAATGATTTATTTGTACTGAGAATTTTGGTTGACTGGGATGGCCACACCGCATGCGTGCATGTACAGGAACCCCTTCCCCGATTGTGTATCGACGCATACTTGTGTGTACAAGAAATGGACCAGAGGGATCCTTTGCATGTGTATTGTTACATGTTTTCCTTATCTTTGATGGATTGTGTACTGGAAATCTAAATATTCAAGATTGTAACCTTGCGGAGTCCCGATATATGGGGAGATTCTGCCCGTGTACCGAGACAACGCGGCGGTTATTGCGTGCTCGATCCGAGAGTCGGGGCGTGACACGTTAGAATTTAAAAGATTTAAATTCAGTAGATTTAAAACTGAATAAATGAGATATAAGTTTAGTGACAACTATCAGGATAATGAAGAAACGATTAGATTAGAAGGAAGAGAAGTCTCAAAAAGTGGACGATTTAGATATCTTTGTTCTATCATTTAGAATGATGGTAATATAGATAGGGATGTAAATAATAGAATTCAAACAGTTTGGATGAAATGAAGAAAGACATTCGGAGTTCTCTATGATCGCACGATATCATTACATTTAAAAGAAAAATTCTTTAGAAGTGCAGTAAGATCAGTTCTATTATATGATACTGAGTGTTGAGTCATTAAATAGCAATAAGAGCAAAAAATGACTGTAACTGAAATGAGAATATTTAGGTAGATGTGTGACAAAACTATAAATGATAGAATTAAAAACGACGAGATATGTAATAAATTAGGAGTTAACTCAATTGTAGATAAGATGCGAGAGTATCGTTTGAAATGATTTGAACATGTGCAGTGAAGGTCTAAAAATGCACCTGTTAGGAAGGCGGAGAACTTACATATAGAAGATTTAATAAAACGTAGAGATAGACCGTTGAAAACTTGGATGCAATGCATTCGTAAAGATATGATAGTTATGGATTTAGTTGAAGAGATGGTTTTAGATAGGAATGAATGGCGTAGGAGAATCTACACAAACTAAATCAATTTTTATTTATTTATTTATTTATCTATCTATTTATTTATTTATTTTTATTTTTATTTTTTATATTTATATATATTTATTTTTATTATTTTTATTTTTTTCTTTCGATATTTGTCTCTCATATGGTCGACTCCAAATTTTAAGATTGAAAGTTTAAGTTGTTGTAGTAGAAATTCATTTTACTATATGATTGTTAAACAATGATACAATAATTTCTAATTTTATGATTTCTAATTGAATCTTCAATTATTTTCTTCTTTGGTTGCATTAATTCCGTTCACTAAGAGTTGGGTCCTTAATCAAAGCTACCTTACCGTCATTCAACTCTGAGCCATTGGAGGGGGTATGGAGGGGTTTGTTCGCTTTAGGCAGATGACAAAATGATTCAAGTCCACAAGTGACCGCTCTTAACTGTCAGTAGAAATAAGAAAGTGACACTGCGTGCCTCTAGACCCAAGTCATCCCCCCTGCCAACGTCAACTTCAACTTCAACCCACAAAAACCTGAAAATGACTTTGTTTAGTTCCCACTTTTATAAGAATAATAAGAATGGACTTGGATTTTACCGAAGATGGGAAACGGGAAATAGCAAAAAGCCAAACAAGATGGGGAGGGGTCATTATCTTTCACCCTCATGAGAGGCCGTCAAGCAACAACTCCCTCACACATTGGGTTGGACGCGTTCAAACTTGAGAGTATTCAGCTCATGCCCAAAACAAGTCCCACAAGTGTGATCTCGATCTGTATCTGTATGACACATATTACATACACGAGTGGGCAGTAGCTCTAACTTCTTGGGTGGGCATGTGTTACAATTAGCACCTGGAGATTTGGGTGTCTATCTGTGCGATTTCTATTTGTCAGCCTAAAACTTTGTTTTGCAGCCGCAGCTGCTGCTACTGCTACCCAAAAATAGCCAGTTTTTTAATGAATTTTTGGAATATTATAAATTTGTGGAACTATGGTAACGGTCTTATCTAACGTGTGCATTGAAACTCAAATTGCCTGGTAAAAAACTAAAGAAAAGATTTTGGGCAAACAGAACAGGCTTCCACGTTTCGGTGTACGGGATTGGAAACAGAAATGGGCAGGGTATCTAATTCTGCCCAGGTCATGAGCTTTGCATGACAAAGCATTACATGCTCTTGTTGATTACTGCCGCTCAGTATGTGATGCGTGAGACTTATCCGCATCACTTATTACAAAAAATGTCAATTTAACTTCTGTCAATTTGTGCATCTCTTCAAACCTCTCACGTGATATAAATGATTGCTTTTTATCAGTTCTCCCGCACTATAAATGTACATTAGTGCCTACATATTCATGCTTGAAACAACATCCTCATATCTCAATACACATTATCTTATTATTTTTTTTTTCTTTTTTACTTTCTGAGCGTCAGCAAGAAAATACAAATATAAAAACAAAACACACATATATGAGTGATATTCCTATAGGTTGGTGCAGCATTTAGTGAGTAATTAGTTGGCACTGCGCCAGTATTTCTCCAGTATGAGCTTCGTCTTCTCTCAGTAGCAAATTCCAGGTTAAGATTTGTTGCTGCTGGCCGGTCTTTGGGCATAGAACTTTCGAGTTCTTACATACAAGACAAAAGCAAAAAATGTCCCTAGTGCGCAAAGGGATCCCCACATGATGAATGTTTTCTTATAGCACTCAATTCCCAAACATCTCGCCTCTCCATTTCCTTCTCTGCGATACCGAAGAGCTGCGGTGTAGCCATAAACAAACGAACCCAGTGGGATATTGGCCACCACGACATTATGGTTTTTGCCGAAATTTTTCGTGCCAAACAGCTCGGTGGTCATGGACACAGCAATGGAGGTAATTGCCCCAGTACAGACTCCTATGATGGCAGTACCTAGGTACAGAGAGAAGTTTTCCCCATTGACAAGTAAAAAGAAAGCTCCAGAAAGGGGTGCCATCAACAGTACAACGGATGCTGGTCTTGACATCAAATGCTTGCTCCTGAAAGGAAAAGTTACACATAAATAAAATGGGGAAGTATCTAGAAGAGCAATGCTTTCGACATTAGAGGGGTCCCACTGCACAAGTTCAGGGGTTGCCCACACTGATTGTCCTAGTAAGTAGCCTGCAAACCGAGGCACTGGTACTAATTGTTTGCATTAAAGATAGAGAACTAATTGTTCAACTGCCCGGTGACGAGATCTGTGTGTGTGTGTGTGTGTGTGTTTGTGTGTGTGTGTGTGTGTGTGTGTGCGCGCGTGAGTGTGCGTGAGTGTGTGTGTGTGTGTGTGTGTGTGAGAGAGAGAGAGAGAGAGAGATAGAGAGACCTTGACAGGAAATAGTCTAGAAGAGAAGGCAGAAGACGGCCGAAGAAGCTGAATGAAGAAGACAACGATACTAGAGAAGAAATTCTAGAACATTGACGAGACTCAGCTATTTGTCCCAAGTTGTTTAAAAACACCAGGCCCAGTGTAGCACCTGAAATGTATACGAAAAAGTACAACCAAAAGTCTATCCTCCCTAACATCAACTTCACTCCAATCTCCTCCTTCACATGGATCTCTTGAGCTTCGGGAATTTTCTCATTTTGTTCCATCCCATCCTCCACACTTTCTGCAACATTCTCCTCATCAATAGTGAAGTCACACACTCTTCCTTCTCTATCTGTCCACCATTTTAGTCTAAATGCATCTCTTGTTTTTTCAGCCAACGGAACCATTAAGGGAGCCAAAAGAAAAGCTCCAATTCCAATAAGACGACTGCCCATAGTCCTGCTTGAAGTTGACCCGAAACTGCTGATGACAGCAAACATGCCCATGGCTATGGTTATTGCAAACGTGACAATGAATCCACCATCCATTCTACTAGGCTTTCCAACATCAATAATTCTAACTATTGGTGCAGAAATTATACAGACTAATAATGGCAGGATAGAATTCAGAAGGAGATATGCTTTGGCTTTTTTAATGGGAAAAGAGGGGACAAATGCATCAACTATATCTGTATAAATCTTTGCGCTTAATCCTATGTAGCTAGTAGATAATCCCACCGCTACCTGGTGATATGATGGAAAATTCTGAATAGTAACAACATAACACACTGTATTGATCCAACAAATGCTGT
Source organism: Dillenia turbinata (assembly GCA_037126225.1). Lineage (NCBI taxonomy): Eukaryota > Viridiplantae > Streptophyta > Magnoliopsida > Dilleniales > Dilleniaceae > Dillenia > Dillenia turbinata. The sequence continues at coordinate 25,912,204 of JBAMMX010000015.1, read as the reverse complement.
TCCCTGCTAAAATACTAAGAAAGAAGACATGCCAGAACGACAAGGAGGATATCTGATTTGCTAGGAAGAGATATTGCAGACCATAACCGATTAAACCTAGAAGTGAACCAATCATCAGCACTAAATAAAGGGGAAGGTAAACCAAAGCAATGCCAGAGATAAGGCCAAAGAGCTTTCCAGCATCAGAAGCAAAGGCAAGGTTGTTCAATTGCAGCTGGGACAGTGAAAGAAGGAGCTTGAGCTGAGATGAGTATGCTGGGAAATTTGTATTCGTCCCGTTTATGGATTGAAGCCATATGACACCCACCAAGCTAAGCCACTGGAGTGTTCGTGAAGGCATGGAAAAATATTTTGGGTTCACAATTCCAAGAAAGATGGGTCTCACAGTTCAAATGGAAAAGAAAAAAAAAATGCAGGTTTTAAACTTCAAGAAGAGAATTGCGCTAAAATATCATGTGAAACTCAAGAGGAGTTTGGGCTACAGAGAATCATACATAGTGATTCTATGCATAAAATGTGGTCTTATATAAGCCACCACCCAAATTAGGTGTGCTTGCGTATGCCTACGCGTGTGTGAGAGAGAGAGACGGATACAGAGTGGGGAAAGAGAATCAAGATTGTGGTTGTAAGCATTTAAGAATTTATAGCACTATTATAGGAGCAAGACTTCGGTGTATTTTTTCACAAATGATGTTGGATTTGGAAACCCAATTGGACCACGAAAAAAATCAATTAGAAAGTGAACGGCCATGTTTCCTTCACAACCCAATCAAATTATAGAGTTTGATAAATTTTGCACAACTAGATGCATCAAAATTCTTTCCACCTCATAGGGATGTAGACATCTATGTGTATTGCACACACGGAGATCTGTGTGTTGCCTCATAGATAATTAGGCAACCAGGATAGACCGAAGAGAGGGAGAATTACACACGCACACACATGTGAGTGTCCTTTTGCCACTTGACATCATGCATGAGTTTGCATGATTTTCAAGAAGGAAGATGGTAGAAACCAACAGGCCCAAAGTTAGGCAAAGAGGTCTAATCTTAGCCGACAAATCAGCTTGAGTTTGATTTCAGATGGACAATCGTTTCTTATTTTTAGTTTGTTAAACTGCTTTCCATGTGTTCAAGTAAAAGTATTAGAAAAGGCGGAATAAAACTGGTGATCACTTTGGTATTGTGTTAGGCATAAAGGAAAAAGGATCTTTTATGTGCGGTTAAAAGTCTATATTTAATTGACAGCAACATTTACTTATTTATTTCTTTATAAAAAGGATTTCAAATTCCACCCCAAAAAAAATTATGATCGAGTAGTGTTGGAGGTGAGTCTTGACTTCACAGATCCGGTTTCTTACGACTCGAATATGTGCTCAATGAGAAGACTTGAAATCTGTAAAAAACTATCGAAGGGTGCTCCAGCAAGGGACACTACAAGAAAACTGCGTTTCAGCGACGGAATAATCCGTCGCTGAAGAATAAAAAACGTCGTTGAAGCCTTTCAGCGACAGATCTCATCTGTCGGTAAATTAATCGGTGACAATGACGTCGCTAAAATGACCGACGGAATTTTTCCATCGGTAACATTACCGAGCGATCACAGACGAAACACTCAGTCGGTGAAGTTATGTGACGGTAATCCGTCGCTGATTCAATAACCTTCACCGATGGATTACCGATGCAAAAGAACCGTCAGAAAATCAATTCCCTCTGTATTCCGTCGCAGATTATTGTTTTCTGTAACACAAATCAGAGACAGATTTCCGAGGGATATATCAGCGACGGATCAAATGTACGTCGCTAAGCCGTTGATTATTAATGACGGATTACTGACGGAATATTTCTGTCGATAAATTTGGGTCGGTATTCCGTCGGTAATTTAGTGAAATTCTATAAGAAGTAGCGACGGAACAGCGACGGATTAAATGAAATCCGTCGGTAATCCGTCGCTGATTTAGGTGCATTTTGAAAAATATTTGGCATATGCATGCTGATGCCTTGTAAACCTATAATGTCATCACCTGTAACCTGTAACAGCCTTTTAACGATGAATAAATAAAAGTCTATTCAATAAATATGAAAACATTAATAATAACATGAACACAGGCCTTAGAAGTGACAATACAACCCATATAAAAGGTAAATAAATGAAAGTCAGTCCAAATAGATATAAAAAGTGCAATGCTCTTCATAACATAATAAAATACATAATGATGCAAGCAACAATGTCACTGAGAGGGGGGATCAGGTGATGGTGACTGGGTGCTATCAAAGTCAGGTGTTGGATTTTGGATACCAATTTGTGCAAGTATCTTATGAATCTGTGCCTCAGTTTGCTCTCTCACCTGACTTTGTACTTCTTCCAAGAGCTCACTACGCATTTGAGTCTGTACTTCTTCCAAGATTTCAATACGCATTTGACTTCGCATTGAACTCTTCATTTCATCCATCATTTTATCAACCTCCTCCTTCGTGTACATCTGTGATGAAGTCATGCATGGAGATGAAGTGCCACCTGAGGAATTCTTTGAGGCCATGTCATCAATTCTCTCTCCAACACCATATAAGCGTCCCTTTATTCGACCTCCAGTCACCTCACACCACGATCCGGCATCAAATTCAAGCTGAGAAGTGCTTTCTGATCCATATTTCTCCTCAAGCAATTGTTTGTACTTGCCCTACATCAAGGAGACCAAATTACATTATAAATATACTAAAGTTATCTATCGAAATCCAAAATGTTACTTTATATAAAACACAGTAAAAAATAATGAGCCTTACACTAATGGATGTAGACTTCTTGTCAACGTACTGGCCTTTCCCTTTCTCACATCTATGCGTACGATTGAAGAGCGCAAGATGGGACACTGGTTGCATGGTTTCTTCAGCCTGCAAATGATGACAAACCATAAGTACTGGTATCCAAACAAAATTTTAGCAAACATTATAAATAAGGAAATACACACCATCCTCTTCATGTGTGTCGCAAAGGGAATGGAACCGGAAGTGTGCTTTGTAATTTCTCCATCCTTCTTTGTATTCCGGTTTTGCTTGGCAGCATTTGACTTCTGTTGCCATTTTGCTGAACTCCAGTATTTGTCAATCAATTCATCCCAAATAGCAGAAGTCAAAAACGGAGGGGGATGACCTTTGGTATCAACTAAATTTTGTGTTCCATGCGCTTGCAGTGCTTGCTTCCTCGCCGATGAAAGAGTATCTGCATATCTTCGACTGCAAGATGCTTTCCACGCGTTATATATCCGAACCGAATCTTCCTCTCGCCAAATGAATGTTTGCTGCAAATATAAACAGGTTAGGTTTATTAGAATATTTTTTAGTCAACAAAAAAACATTTCGTAAGGGTATGAACTTGCAACCAAAAAGTAGCACGATCATTAATTTAGTCACTGGGTCCCAAAAATTAATTTATAAGTGAAAAATTAATAAACAAAAAAGAAACATCATATGAAACACCTAAACAACAGTATTAGATCCATGTGAATGGAGCACAAAATAAAAGGTAAATATGGGGAATGGCTCCTAATTAATAATAATAATAATAATAATAATAATAAATAACGAATAAAATAAAAATCTAGAGGGCACAGAATTTGACTTTGGAATGACCAAATTAGTTTAATAGTGATGTTTTTGGAATGTTTTGTCCACAAGAAGTTTGCCTAGCTGGATAGGGTAGCTTTGACTGAACTTGTTTTCTGGCAACTGGTAGGCCTTTTCATGACATCACAGGCAGGCAGCTCTTCCTGAAGGAATTGTTCCATTTGTTTTTGCCAAAGAGTACAATGTACATCCAGATGTTCTGAGCACCGGGTAATTGATGTTTATTTCAATTTTCAGACTTCTACCTATTGCTCATCTCAATGTTGAGAACTGGTTTTGGTGTAGGGTAATCTTTGGGATGCTTATTGCCCTGCCTGTAGCAGTGGCCTACTATCCTGCACATTAATTTATGTATAGACAACTAAACCAAGAATTTACAAATATGACATGGGATTTTACATTTGCCCTACTTGTAGTCAAGGGAATCATAACCATATCTTAGTTGAGATCCGAAACAACTTAAACTTATCAAATCATGTCTTGTTTTCATATTATAGTGCATTTTCCTACAAACTCAAGTTTTTAAGGATATGTTTGTTTCTGTGGTCTCTTATTGAACTTAGTTGATTTAAGGATAACATGTATCAAGCAACAGTCTGTTCAGATGAAAAGAAAAGGACAACAATGACAACAATGAAAAGGACAATAGTCTGTTCCAATACTGGAACATCAACAATGATCCACTAAAACAACTCTATTACAATTAGTCAAATTTAAATTTCCAATTTTGCATGTGTTTATCTAATTCCTATGAATTTGTTGTGATAAGTGATTTCTGATGTAACTTTCCATCACTTCTCTACTATTATATGGTCATGAGATCTAGTTATTCAACTTTCCATCTACTATTCCTTGATCTCTCTCCTCCACCCCCAAGAAAAACCTAATACTATACACATGCACATGTATGTATGCTAACAAAGCACACACCTTTTATTTATATGGTAAAATTCCTTTGGTGTTTGAAGCAAGGTGTACCTCATATGCAACGTGTGTGTATATATATATATATATATATATATATATATGTATATGTTATTATGTAAAGCCTGTTTAAAATGATCCAAAAAACAAACAATTTTATAGAGGAAAAAATAAAACTTATTAGAAATTTAAATGATCCTGAAATTTTTCCCAGAGGCCATCTTTTGTCTCCTTAGGCACCATTCGCCAAGTCGGCCACGGCCCCGAAATACGTTCCTTAATGGCTTCAGTTATAGCGCGGACAACTTGGGGATCAATGAAACTATTTGAAAAGGTAACAAATAAAATCACTTGAAAAAATTGACTTATACTTAAAACATAAGGTAATTATGACTTACGTATGATTAGCTGCTTCTATAAATGTTCTTCACTCCGAATTGAGAGGCACGTCTGTCCCATGGCTTGGGCCGCGACCAACAATCACTGAGGAACTAACATTATCCTCAACCTCAGGATTGGGAGCATTATGCAAAGCAAGGTTCTCCGGCATAATACTTGATCCCCGTTCGCTCTTATTGCCACTCCTAGAGCTTCCCCTTGACCTTGAGCCTCTTCCTCGAACCATATCTATTTTGCATAAAAAACGGTGATGTTAAATTTTTAATCACAAAGTATAGAACGAACATGCATATATTAAAAAAGAAATGTAATTTATTCACATACAACAATATCTTCTCAAATATTCCACAAAGTTGGAAATCTATACCACTTTTACATTACATAAAAACAACTAAATGACACAACAATTAAAAATTACAAACATCAATATCTTAAAAATGTATCATATTCATACAAACATCAATAACTAATCATTCCATGTCATCATCACCACCATCGGAATCAAATCCTCCATCTCCCTCAGTTTGTGAAGAATCATACTCTTCTTCTTCTTCTTCCTCATCCTCTTCTTCTTCTCCTTCATCTTCTTCTTCATCTTCCTCGATCTCCACTTGGTAATCAAAAGGGTTGTCTTCTTCATCAGGTACATCAGTTGGTGTGACCTCTTCTAAATCTCCAACAATTAGAATTGTAGGATCATCAAGTTCAGTTGAACGGTCAACAACTGTAGGAACTGATGCTTCATCTTCTTGATAAAAGCTATTAGCTTCAATCAGAATTTTAACACCATCATTAGCTTGTGCTCGAGCCTTCGTCTTACATACAACCCACCAATCACGTCTCTCTCTTCTTAGAAGGGTATGATGTGTAGTAAACTTATTGTGCTTGAGTTGCCAAGACAAATGGGTCATTCGAATGCAGTCTTGATTTATGGTTAACTTCAATAATTCCGTGACGAGGGTGCACCCTAACTCCTTTTTTAGTGTCATACCAAATGCACTTAAATAACACAACTCTATTACCAATTCCAAAGTACTCTAATTCTATGATATCAATCAACATGTCATAGAAATCGCATTCGAAATCATTATAACAAGACCCTTTAACACAAACTCCGCTATTCATAGTCGCTTTATCCTGTTCAAACTCCTTGGTATGAAACTTGAAACCGTTAACAAAATATCCCTTATAACAATTAACAGCACATGATAGGCCTTGTGTTAGATCTCTTATATTTTTATCTACACAATTTGTATCATCTGTTACCTATTAATAAATAATTGGAAGACAACATAGTTAGAAGTAAAAATGACAGTAAATAAGTAGAAAAATATGGCAATAACAAAAATGGACACGTTTACATACAAATCGCCTTAACCAACTTGCAAAGGATTGTTCACGTTGTTTCTCTAATTGATCATCTGTAATATTTGGAATTTGTTCCCGCACTACAGCATCATATATCCTAATCCAAACAACGATTGATCATGTCTTAAGCTTCTCAATTCAATTTGACTTAAAAAGTAAACAGCTATAAGCATACTTACTCTTTTACTATTATATAAAGTAGAGAGTTTAAGAAATAAAATAGCAACGATTAATATAATCTTATATAAACATACAAACATTTAGAAGAAAACACTTGCATTAGAGGAGAAGAAGAAAAAGAGACCTCTATGTCTCTCAATATGGTTGAGAGGACCTCATCTGGACGAAGAACTAAGAACTAACAAAACACATGAGCAGCCGTATTGGCTTCTCTTTTCACATGGAAGCAAGAGAATGACCTAAAGAACGGATATTCACCATCATAGTAGAAGTGCCAAACTAGCTTATCTATCAGAGAGTGCCTGCTGAGGGGATGGCTTCAATTGGGTCACATTCGAACGGATAAAAGATAGACTTAACGACAGGCAATTCCAGCTCCCTGAATTTCTACTAATCAGAGAGTCCATTATCACTTCCTCCTCTGAACCTTTAACCAGAGACAATATTCTGAAGCCAGACTCTCTTGAGAGCCACCAATCCTTCTAAATTTTTATTAATCGCCCATCATCCATTACCTATCTAATATCAAGCTCAAGAATTTTCCTCCCGTCCAATATACTGCTCTAAGAAATGCTCAGGTTGTAACCTAAGTTGGCATCCTAGAAAATTTGCTTCTCTTTTCACATTGGAAATGAAGGCCATACATCAATTGGCCAGAAAATTTGGGGCCAATCCCACCTATCATATGACCGAGACATGCAAAGCTGTTCATACTGACTCTGAAAGATCATGCCTAATTTAGCAAAGATCCTAAGGAGCAATCGAGCTAGGTGGTCAGTTTATCTAACAAGCTAATTTATGAAACAAGAAAGTTCGTGTCATCTCCACTCCAAAAAGAAGTGTTAGATTCTTACGTACCACAACATTCATATGCATTTTGTCCAAGACAAAGCTATGCAGTGACAAAGAGATGCTTTTTTCTTTCCATAAATTTAGAATAGTGAAAGAGATTTCAGACAAATGCACATAAAACATGAGACTGAATTGACCGTAGGGAAAGATAAAGCAAAACAGGTTGCTTGTAGACTGAAAGATTACTTACTGTGAATGCCAATTGAGAGTGAGCTGTTAAGTCCCGATATTTTGTTCTGAGTGTAATAAGCTCATTCCAGCTATAAGGCTGGCCAGAAGATTCTAACCTGGGATAGCATATTGTAACAGATATTCAATAGACCACTACATCATCTTAATTTCGAATAAAGTGCATAAACATTTTATGTACTTCCAATTACATTTACTGAGGATTGTGAGGGAGATTATGATGGTGGGCAGGTACTCTCATCGCAATTTGATTACTAATCACTAGCACTCCGCAAAACATTGTGAAGAAAAATGAAGGCGATTGTGATCACAACTCCAGGACAGGAGGTGCAGGAGAGAAGGAGAGATAGAGGACGCACCTATGCTCTTACCACTGGCGTTGGCGGCAAAAAACCTGCTGCTAAAGCCGAGATCGAGAGACAGAGACCTAGCTAGAAGAAATCGATCTACAAAGAAACATAAAATGACTCATTTTATTTGCTAGGCTGACAGAAGCGAGGGAAGACGACTCGACCTAAACACGTTAACCCTACAACATAACACCATGAGAGAGAGAGAGAGAGAGAGAGAGAGACTAACCTGGTGACGAGTCGATAGCCAAGCCGATGATCTTCGTCGATCGGCCTATTGACGACAGGTGCCGACGAATTGAGAATGGCAGATGGGAGAGTGGCGCAGAGGAGGATCAAATGAGACAATACATTTAGCGCAATGGGCTATTTTTATTTAACCACAGAACGTAACAGCGACAGATTACCGACAGAAATTTATCCGTCGGTCATCCGTCAATAATCCGTTGCAAAGATGTCGAAAAATAAATTTCAATATTAGAAGGCGACTATTCTCCGTCGAAATTACTGACCGATTATTTCCCTCGTTGATTCGGTCGTTAATTCCTTGGTAATCACTCGTTAATCTTCATTTCTCGCCTTACACAGATCCATCGTAAGTCCCTCGGTAATATGTTACTATTAGCGACGGATTTAAATCCGTCGCTAATTTCCATCAGTGAAGGGCTTAATTCTGGAAGTGGGAGATTCTGACATTCAAGTCAGAAAAACAGTTTTCGAAAGGATAAACAGATAAAGAGTGTAATACCGAAAAATCGATATTAGAAATTTTGTAAATATCTTTATAATATAATAGAAAATTTTAAATTATATTGATTTTTGATTTTAGGTTATTAAATTGAAATTTTGGGTATATTCGTGTCCGCGATTCGTAGTGAATCCAAATTTTATGAAATTTAAAATTTAGTGGAATGTAGGTATGAAAACATATATATATATATATATATATATATATATATATAAACATTTATTTATAAATTTATTTATATATAAAAATAAGGAGAGAAAAAAAAAAGGAAAAAAAGGGGAAAAAAAAGGAAGGAAGCACAGCGTTTTGGGTCAAAACGCTGCACTCCCTTCCTTCCCCAAATTCGATTCTTCCTCCCGTCTCTCTCTCTCTCTCTCTCTCTCTCTCTCTCTTTCTCTCCCTCCCTCTCGCTCGTCGCTCCCTCTCTCTGTTTCTCACTCTCTACCTCCCTCCGCCGCGTCTCCCTCACTCACCGGTGAGCTCCGCCGCACAAGGCCGCTCTCCTCCTTCTCTCTCTGTTTCTCTCTCTGTTTTCTCTCTCTTCCGCGAGCAAATAGAGCTCTCTTTCCTTTTCTCCCTCGCGCATGAACAGTTCTCTCTCTTCCTCTTTTGTTCGCTCGTGCAGTGCTCACTGTAAGCACTTCCCTTCTGCAACCCATCCCAAACCGAAGCCCAATTGGACCTTCGAAAAACCCTAGGCCAAGACTGCGATTCCATCTCCACGCAGGTAAGGATTGGTTCCTAATTCTAGCTCTAGGATTTCGAATTTTCTTAATAATTAAGTTTAACTGCTAAAATTTGCTTCAATTTGGAAGTATTGCAGGTTCCGAACTAAATCGAACGGTACACGGAAGTTAGGACTGCAAACCGAGAAACTCTAAGTAAGGAAAATTCTAATCCCTTTGATAATTGAATGAATTTAGGGTTAATTTAGGGTGAGAAGTCTTGTATGTGTTTAAAATGTATGTTGGATTTGAATAAAATGCATTTTCTGAAATTCTATATGTGACTATTAAGATTAAGTTTAGAATTTTGTATGAACTAGGCTGCTTGATACGAAAGAAGCATGTTAGAGGATAATAGGATCTTGTTGGGTTGATTAGAATAGTTTTCCTTAGTTTAATTTAAAATATGCATGAAAAATATTATAGTTATGTAAATTCAGAAGAAAATTAAAAAAATTAAGAAATATTAGGAATTAGAGTCATTAAAGAGGTAAATAATCGATGAAATGAGAATCTAGAAATATGAATGTGTAAATTAAGGTTATATTAAATTATAAGGAAATTTAAAAACCCTTTAATGAGACTTTATTTGATGATAAATTGTGATGATTGGTCCAGATTAACCTTTTGGAGATTTGAAATGAGTCATGTTGGAAAACTTGTAGAAATAGGAAGTGAATACCCTTCTTAAAGATGAATGGATGGTTATGTATCATTTAAATGAGTAAATGATTTTAATATGATTTGCAAATTTGATTTTAAAATAAATTTTGAAATAAATTTATAATATTTTGTGATTGTAGTGAGTCTGAAATGGAATTGTGAATTATCTATAACTCTTGAGTTTGATTTTTGACTTATTTGCATCATGTTACTTTGAGATACTCATGTGAACTGTGAAATGTTGCTCTACTTTGTGATTGAACAGATCGAGAGGAAGGGAGGACAGATCTCCATGTATCTTTTGTGTGTTCTGTATGGAGTTTAGAGAACTTATCTAACTTGATGTATCAAAGACTCTTATATATTGTCCTGTTAGAGTTGTATGATCTCAGAGTGTCACAACCCTAGTTTTTTTATGAGGTGATCCGTGAATTTCGAATCCTAAATGTCAAAAATTCAAAATCGTTATCATTTAGAAAATTGAATTATACGGGAAAATTCTTTCTCTTATTGATTAGATTCTTAAAATCTTCCTTCCGTATTTAGGAGACACGTTTTGTATTAAAACAAAGAATTTAATCAAGGTGAGATTCGGGTAAGTATTACCGATCAGAAGTAGAAGTGTTCTTATTCGGTAGTCATCGATTTGATAGAAGGGGTAGGCGTTCAGTCTTACTGAATGTACCTGCTTGTCGGTCATGCTACCCGGATCGAAATGTTTATGGTTCGAAAGGCTAGGCCCTTGGCGACCATGGGTATTTTGTTAAGTTTCGGACACCCAAATACTGCACTGACTGGTATTTGGATCATGTCTCATCAAGTACAAATTGAAAGGTACATAGTTGTATGAAATAATAGAGTAGCTTCAATATCTTTTGCCAAATTAGATATTCATATAAATTATTCATAAGACTTCGACTATTAACAAATCATTCAAATAATTTTAATTGAAAAAAAAATAAACAAGAGTGAGGAATTCCTTCCCTCAGTCATTGGAAATGAAAGTCCACAGATCCCCCCCCCCCTCAATTTGCAATTTTAAGTTGCACACAAATAGAAAACCTCATACTTCCTCACTTCTGTATTATATTGTACTAGTTTTTTGTCCCACACTAGAGCTCAGGATGCCTACAAAATGTAAATTGTATTTTTGTATTATATAAATATTTATTAAATTTATAATTAACTCAATATATAAACTAAATTTTTATCAAAAGCAACGAAAAATATGATATATATTAGTGATATAAAAAAAATTTAACCACCGAAATCATTAAAAAACCAACGAATAAAGTAAAAAAAGGGTAATAAATAGAGTAAAAAGATAATAGAAATAAAGAGATAACCATTCTAGAGACCCAAAAAAAAGTAAAAAACCTATGTTAAAAAAAATAAAAGACTAAAGAAGAAAAAAATGGTCAAAAAAAAAAGAAGCAAGGACCTAAAATAAAAAAAAAAACAAAACAAAAGAAAAAACTGTGGTTTAAAAATAAAAGAACGACTAACTGTGAGGTAAAAAAATAAAAGAGAAAAAACATATATTAAAAAATAACAAAGGACTAAAGTTTAAAAAAAAATTAGATTTAAAAAAAAAGAACTTGAATGGACAAGTGGGACAAAGAAAAGAGGAAAAATCTATATCTACAAAAGACGAATGACTTAAGAGAAAAAAAATTTAGATAAAAAAATAAAAAGAGCAAGGATTTGAACGAAAAAAAAAACTATGGTTTAAAAATAAAGAACAATCATCCGTGAGGCAAAAACAATAATAAAAAAAACTTATATTCAGAAAATACAAAGGATTTAAGAAAAAAAATTTAAAAAAATAAAAAGAGTAAAAATCTAAATAAAAAACTATGGTTTAAAGATAAAGAGACGATCATCCGTGGGGTAAAAAAAAAGAGAAAAAACCTATATCCCAAAAAGACAAAAGATCCAAGGTTAAAAAGGGTTTAAAAAAAAAAAAAAAGAGAGAGAGATGAAAGAATCTGAACAGAAGGAAAAAAAAAAAAAAAAAAAAGACAAAGGACTTAAGAAAAATATGGAAAAAGTGCAAGGATTTGAATAAAAAACAATGTGGTCCAAAAAGCACAAAAGATTCAAGCGGGAAAAAGAAGGGGAAAAAAATGCAAAGACTTGAATAAAAAAGGAAAAAAAAACCAAAGTATCGTTATAGGTTAAAAAAAGTGTAAGGATTTAAATGAAAGAAAAACAAAGCGTGGTTCGCAGAAGACAAAAGATCCAAGTTACAAAAAAAAATGGTTCAAAAAATTTTAAAAGACTTGAACGAAAAAAAGAAAAAAAAATAACGAACTTCCACAGGTAAAAAAAACACGAAAGTGCAAAGGATCTAAACGGGAAAAAAAAACATGGGATGATGTGAATAAAAGTGCAACGAACTTGGATAATATATATATAGCGGGATCCCAAAAATATGGGATGACCAAAAAAGGACATCCCACAAAAAAGAGTACACGAACAAGGAAAAAAAAGACGTTGTACCCAAAAAAAGAAAAAAGGATGCAAACTAAAAGAAAAACATAGTAGGGTCTCAAAAATATGGAACGACCAAATAAGAACTTACAAGAAAAGTTCATAAACAATAGATGACGTGAACAAGAAAGAAAAAAAAAAAAAATTTAAGTTGAACGAAGAAAAGGATGCAAATGAGAAAAAAAAAAAAGATGGCGAGGTCTAAAAAATATAAGACACATCCAGGGGCACCGGAGCAAAGTACGTGATAAAAAAAGAGGACCCAAATGGCCCAAAAAAAAATAAAGCTGGACTCAAAAGAAAAAATATGCAAAGAAAAAAAAATTGCTGAGTCCCAAAAATATAGGATAACCACCTACGGGTACCGGAGCAAAACGTATGAATTGTACATGAACATTAACCCAACAAAGGGTAATATGGTTATAGCAATTGAAGGACCCAAGGGCACTTTGGTCGGTCAACAAAAAGCGGATGAGCAGTGCATGAATAGTAATTCCAACTTGATCTTTATATATATAGGGTAATTCCTCAAGGTTTAATATTCAGTCACTTTATCTCATAATTAATTACGATTAATGTATTAAAATAAAATGTGATAACTTTACTAATTATTTAAATGGATATATCTTAAAATTATTTAATTCAAAATATAAGTTTAATATTTAAAATATATACATAAATAGTTTAATTTTGCAGCACTGAACTCTCAGATAGTGAGTTTAGTATTCTATCTGTATTTATGGAAAAAAAAATTACTTCCAAAATGTAAATAGGAAAATATAGTATTTTTCAAATTTACTTTTAATTTTTTAAGAAAAAGGTCAAAGATAGAACACATGGAACCAAAACGTGCCGTTTGATTAAGCAAATAAATAAATAATAAAATTAAGAAAATGAACCGGTTTAGGCGCGCCGTTTTACTACGAGCTTCAATTTTTTTTTTGAGGGAGGGGGGGCCTAATACCCCCAAACCCCCCACTCTCATCGGACGCCTCACCTCCCGCTGTGTACGACAAGCTTTTACTCCGGCGAGAGCTCCAGGTTTTCCTCTCTCTCTCTCTCTTCTGGGTTCTTAATTGATAGAAGAAAAAAGGTTGAAGGTAGCTTCTTGGTGCATCTAGGTTGCTTCTGCGAAACTATTGCAATTAAATGTGAAATTCATGCAGATAATGTCTTTGCTATGGTGATATTATTTGAATTAGTGACCATTATTTGGCTTTCCTTTTCGGATTTAATTATGTAGTCCGTCCGGTTCTGGAAATATTTGCCCAAGCACTGCCTTCCATCGACCTTGTAGACTTAAAAGCACACACCAGATCAGTCGTCACTAATCCATGGCGGAAGTTGGTGAACCCTCTTCTGCTCCACCCTATTCTTCCGTAGAAAAGCCAGTTTTTGTTAGGGTAAAGAGGAGAGCTTCTCACTCCCCAGTTAATGCTTTCTGTAAGTCATTTTCTTTCGCGGCCATTTCAACCTTTTTTATTACTTCGTAGATGATCTTAATTCCACTTGAAAAATTCTTGTGGGTTGCGGTCTCAGGGCTGGAAATCAATGAGAGGCCCCTAAAACGACCATTGTTGGATTTCGACAAGTTGTCCATAACCGATTCCCCTGAAAAAGGTTTGATTTTTTTCTTATTATCTGTGTTTTCCACATCAGTCAAATCAAAATTGAGAGAATCTAAGGCATAATTTGATTCCGGAAACCAAAAGCTACAAAACTGGGAGATTTTTATTGAATTATACTGCCATTTTGTTATTTTCAGAATGGAACCCCCCCTCACCTGCACCTTTTTTATCTTCCAGAGAAGCCTAACAGCAAAAAGGTTTTTGTCCAACATGTGGAGACGGTATGCAGCTCTGATGCAACTATCGATGTTCTGCGGTCACTTGTGGTCAGTCTAGCATTCTTAATGTCTCATTTTCCTGCCTTTGCTTTGTGTTGTTGTTACCTAGTATCTTTTTAAGTAACTGGAAATCATTGACAGCATGGTAATATTGAAAGTTTCACCTCGTCATGATTTGGAAGACCTTATTTCAAATGGTTCTGATTGTTTCTTTTTGGTAGAACAGCCTAATTCTACCAAGATTCTTGATGATAAAGAACATGGCAAGGATGGCAAACATATTGTGAAAAGAGAAAGTGTAACTTCTCGTTCTCTGGCATTATTTTTTACATGACTCTGATGACAAAATTCAAGTTACTTAGGTTTCTAATGCTCTGTTACTTATAGATCCGACAGAAACAAGATGAGCTGTTGCTTAAAGCTCGACATGAACGAGAGGTATAATTGATCTTGTCTCACACTCTTTAAAGGAGTTATTTATTGTTATCATAATTCCATTGTATCTTTCGTGGTAAATAAACATGCATTGACATTTGTTTGCTTCAATCACAAGATGATACAAGGGCCAGGGAAACTGCCCTATAAACTTCGTATGGAATGAACTATGTTTTCTTATTGCCGTATTTTTCTATTCAAGTTACAACCCACCATATGATAAGGAACTTTTAAAGATCAAACCAATTGTATGAAACTATTGTTGCACCAACTCACTCATCAGTAGCATGCATTTGGCTCAATGGACCGTGCAACGTCTTCATCCCTAACCCTGATCCTAAGAGTCCACCATTCTAAGAAGTCAGTTTCGAGGCTTGGACAATGACACAGCCGGTTTTAAATTATAAGAAGTTGCTGCTTACTAAATTTGGGATTAAGGCTCAGTTTGTTGTTGTTGCTGCTTACTGACTGCATCATAGATTCAGCCATAGTACATGAAAGGGGGTCTGATACAGGTAGCTACTTTGGCTTAGAGGTATAGCCATGTTTGAAAATGCACACTCCTTGCTAAAAGAAGCTAAAATTAATTCAAAGCATCTTGGCCCAGTTGTCAATGTAAGGTGTCTTGGATTGATGTTCACTTTAGAGGAAAAAGGTCAGCCAAGTAGCTGACAGATCAGCCTGAAAGGTCTTTCTTCAAGCTAGGGGTTTCATTTTTCTTGAACAATTTGTATTGTGGTCGGGCAAAAATGTTGTGAGGGGTGCCCATTTTCTTATTCTAACACTAATTCAAAAATGTTGTGACGGATCAGACTCAATATAGTTTGGGCATATCTCTATTTCCTTGCTTCTTCTAGCACTCTCCCTTTGCATGCTTTGGGCCTTCTCTGGACATTTGAGCACCCCTTGGACTCCAGTGGGCCTGTTCTGTTCATGTGTGTTCCCCAGAAAGCAATAGCTGTTCTTGTCTTGGAGAAACATCTCTACCAGAAATACTTTTCTCAAATTTTTTCTGTTGTATACCAAATCTTGAACTCCTTGGGCTGGCCAATGGAAAAGCTCTTTCACCTCACCACATAGTTTCAGGTGCCAAGGATTTCTAGTCAACTTCTATCTTTGATCACAGTTATAAAATTCCATCCATGCAGATTCTTTTTTTGATGTGATAAACTCAAGAATTTTACAAGAGGGATATTGATCAATTAAGCTCTCTCTCTCTCATGAAAGATATATTTTAGTTTTTAAGAAGTAGCATAGTGGTTGGTTAGAAGTGGATAAGGGCAACAGCAGTTCATGTTCTTAGTTGCCGTTAGGTGCTGGCAAGGAGTGCTCGCTTTGAACAAATATGGCGGAGTCGGAAAGGGAAAAAGGAGGCTATTCATGAAGATGGACTCTATAAACTGTGCCATGTGTATGATGTCGTTTCTGTTGATGAGGAGGAAATTTCCAGGGAGACAAAAGTACAGGAGTAAGTTATTTGTTCTTGAGAGACTTGTAGGTATGGTTACACCACTCGTTTCTTAAATCATATGAATTTTTCTGATACAGAGAATTATCTGTGGAGGATCAGAAGCTTTTGTGTAGTTATTTGCCTCTAATACAGGAGTGCATTCCAGATGCAGTTGCAGATATTGAGTCTGATATCCGTGGATATGCATCTAACCAAGGTCTTTGCTTAGTCTTCTGCTTTACTATCTTTTTTCTTTTGATAACATCTTTTAATAGCTACATATGTATATGTACATATATATATATATATGCATGCATGTATAGATTTGTCAGCCCTTCTATTGATTGCAACCATATGTATTGTTTCTTTTTTGGTTTTCACCGATCGGTATTCGGGTTTTACCCGACTAATCTGGTCCGAGTACTGTGGGGCCCATTAAGGGGTTAGCACTCCCAAAACTCATTTCTCCGTTCTCATCGAACCCGAGATTTATGGTTAGGGGAGTACATTGTCCTAACGCTACACCCATGGGAGTTTGGCATGCATTGTTTCATATTCACAGCAGAACATCCTCTACTGTATTCTTTTTTATGTTTATTCATGTGACCAGTGACTAGTATATTGTGAAGGATAGCACGAGTCTAACTAATGGTTCATTGCTGTGATGCAGTATCGTCTGATGACTATGTTTATGACTTGTACACTGTGAAAGATGGCATGGAATTGACTGATGAAACTAGTTCAAGCCCGTTTCCTCTGTAATGTCCCTATATTGGCCTTTTGTTGTTTGATATCCCCTTCTTCCCCCCTCCAAAACGTGCACACATGGGGCCTTTCCCATTCTCACGGATGTATTCTTGTGCAGGGTACAAGTTGATTATGATGATGAAATTTTCGATGATGTAGCTGATTCTGAATATGAAACTGATGATTCAAATGGTATTATCATTTATCTGTTTATTTTTAGTTATTATCATTATAATTCTAATTCTAATTAGGATTATGGCCTAATTGTGTTATTGTTGATACATTTGTAACTACATATTCTTCTTTTCCTTGAGTTCAGTATATTGATATTTGTCAAAATATTTCATTCTCAGCTGAAGACAATCCTATAAATGATTATCCAGAGGAGGAGTCGTGTGAAGATGAGGAAGACATAAGCAGAAGCTCTGGTCATGAATCAGAGGACTCGGAGGGTGAGAGTGATAGCAACAGGTCTTCAGTTCTACAGGATTCAGAACGCCACCATGAAGATGATGACCTTTTCTATGAAGATGACATGTATGGTGTTGATGATGACTATGATAACAAAATCTGTAGCAGTAATGATGATGATGGTGAGGATGAAGACATGAGATGGGCATATCGTTGAGATTTTACTGGTATTAATATCATCTTCACTGGAATTATATCCAAATATCATCTCTGGATTGGATTTTTTGTTAATAAGATATTCTTCCCGATCCCGTGTACCTTTTGGGTCCTGCTCTTTTGGGTCCTACTAGTGCTAACCTACCTGTATATCAGATTATATTTTATCTGCTAATCTCTTGACCAGTTAAAAGAATTGTTGGCGGTATTCCTGTCGGCCGCTCTATGCTGTTATGCTTTGAAATTGCTCCATCGTCAGCTAAGGTTTTATTTTAGATGTTTGTTCCAAATTTATTTCGTGTTGGAATGGTAAATTGAAGGATGTAAGTGTGATGCAATAGGTTTTCTTTCCCTGTAGTCGGTCAGTAGTGCTATATGTATGACTCATGCGAATCTTATTAGCAAGAATTCGAAAGGAGGTAGAATAGAATAATAAAAGAATTTAAAATTTTTGTTTTCTCTCGGTAAAAACATTTTTGATATATAATAAATTTGTAGGCTAGGAGCCGGAGGTGGTGGACATGTTTATTATGGGAATAATATTTCTAGCTGCAAGGAGGAAGAAGAAGCAACTTTGCGACGTTAGGCCAACACGCGAGCGAATCTCCGCCAAAAGCCATGCACTTCCTCAGCCCTTTCTCCCTCGTCATCTGTTTCTTCTGTTCTCCAAAATTATAGTAATTACCTCTAATTAATGTAAGTTGAAAAGGTAGCTAAACTTCCCCCCCCCCCTTTTTTTTTTATAAATTTTGAGTGCTTTTACTAAAGTCGAATGTTGTTGTTTCCTTTGCGTTGAAATGCCAACGGAGTGGTGTGCAAATGGGTATCATGCCCTGAATCCAGACCCTGCCAGGAGCAATCTTTCTGTTCTGATGGGCCTAAATTTCATTAGTTGAGCGACTTCTGGCCACGTCGCTGCCATCTGGCTTCGTTTGCCGAGCTAGATAGGTCGTGTTACTGTTATTTACATGTCCAAATTCTCGTTGTTCATGCGGTTCTGTCATCAGGGTTTTTGCCCCCAAGCGTTTGGGGTTTTCACGTTTCATCGTAGTAACCTTATGTTTCATCTTTTCTTCAAGGATTACAAGAGGTCATCCTTTTGGATGCTCATCACAGCCATGTGATTGTACAGATTAGGTACCTGTATGATTCTCACTGGTCAAGATTTGGACTCTACCAACTCTTGTCTGATCCATGCCTTGTGCTAGACCTTGCGTTAGATTCCTTTTCTCCTCCGTGGTTAAAGAAAATAATAATAATCATCTTCGTTTCTTGTATGTTATGTTAAACCCGACTTTCTTAAGTTAGTGAGCTCGAAATGGAGATAAAAAAAAAATGATGTATACCCTAATAAAAGAAAGTACACTCCACTCCACTGAATACCCTTTTATTGATTCAAACAGCAAAATACATGCTCGGTGCCACATGCTTTGGAAAGTAGCTTTCCTCTGAAAATTTTGGTTCAGGGCAGTGGTAATGGCATTGCAGTAGGTGCAATGATCACCACAACTGCAGCTGCAAAGGTTTAGACCTTCCGCAGCTACTACAAAACATTTCGGCCAAATCCTGTTGGCACTTCTGCTGATCTGGCTGTCCTGAGAGTAATTGGAAAGGAAAAATTTCGACAAAATGCTCTTGCTGTCGGTTCATTCCTAAAGGAACATCTGGATTTTTGTTAAAGATAGATTTGACTTCATAGATAATGACTCTATTAACTCAAATAGGATGACTTGACCGTTTGATGGTCTTGATCAGTGAGACCTACAAAAGATCGTTAAAAGGTGTTCTGATGGAGAGATTCCGATAGTCAAATTAGAAAATGGTTTTTGAAAGAGAAAGATAAGCTAAAAGAGAGCTCTATATATTTTGTATGCTATGTGCCAGTTTTTTAGAATGTACCTGGGCGGCTTAACGATGTTTATATAGTTTTTGCATGTAACAGTCATATGTATACGGGGTATTAAAATCCTAATTTTCTTACGAAAGCATTCCCTGATTTCGAGATTCATAGCATAGAATTCTTAAACATTTCAAACTTTTACTAGTTTGAAAAGTCTAGATTGTCAGCGAGATATTTTTTCTCATTGTTACGATTGTAGGTCTTTCCATTTACATGGGATTGCTCCCGTAACTTAGGGAGAATCGATATTATATTAGTGGATCGAGTGACGACTGTCGAGCACTAAGGAAATCTAGAAACAAATGATTATTACAGCAACCGGTCACCGAGGAGAAATCTGACTGATTATGAACCAAATGAAAGGTCTCTCTCTGTGCGTTGGGGGGGGGGAGGGGTGTGAGTGTATGGCTGTGCACGTGTTCATGCACACTTCTATACTAAATAATTTGTGCTGTTATTCTAGAATTGGGAGTGAGGATAGTTAATGGTGGATACCATGGGAACATGT
Organism: Dillenia turbinata; assembly: GCA_037126225.1. Lineage (NCBI taxonomy): Eukaryota > Viridiplantae > Streptophyta > Magnoliopsida > Dilleniales > Dilleniaceae > Dillenia > Dillenia turbinata. The sequence goes on along the minus strand of JBAMMX010000015.1, from coordinate 25,892,177 downwards.
TAAGGATCATTCGTCCTCTCTGCTTCAGATACTGGTTCATTCCCTCTTTCTGTGGCTGTGTAGTAATAATTACCAGTTGAATAACTGCTCTTGCGAGCAAGTGAAGCAGATTCGACATCACCTCGTTGTCTCTCTCTTCTTAACGTTTATTCTGCGCTCTACCTCTTACGATAAGCATTGAACTCAGTTCTGCTTGTGGTAATAGGTGAAAGTCATAAACTGAGTAACATTTTTGGGTAGTTATCCTGTGCCAGCAAATTCATTCCTGAGCAATTTTTATTCAAGTAACAATTTTATCATTAATTAATTAATTTTTTTTATTTTAATTGATTTTGTTAAAACCCATTATACATTAATTATTCTCCCTCTTCTTCCTATTATACATTAATTACTTTCTATCTTCTCTCCCCATTTAATTATCTACATTATTATATTATTTATTTAATTATAAGCATTTAATTATTTCTTATATTATAATTATTTCATTTTAATATTTTATTTTATCGTTTCACATAAAAACATATTATTATTTTTTTATATTTATATTTGTATTTAAAAAATTATTTTTACAACTAAAATTATAGTATCTCAAAAAAAATTCTTGATTTAAAAGTTATATTAGTGACGAGAAATTATATTTACTTCTCAATATGAGATAATCATATTAAAAAGAGAGAAACAACAAGCATTCTTTCCTTGCCATGGCTGCCTCTGCTGTCATGTCCCAATCCGCAAATTCGAGCACGCGACAACCACCGCACTACCTTGAACACGTGTGAATCACACCCCGTGCTCTAAGACATCGCAAGATATTCAAAATATCGACTAAAGCCATAGGCCATCCTGGTCATCAAATATCATCAACCAACTAAAACACAATTCCCTCTTTAGGGATAGAAAACAAAATCAACAATAATTCCTAAAAAAATTTCATAAAAAGGAGATTAAAGGTTTCCGATAAAAGTTTATACATAACCAAATCCATTCAAAATTGAAATACAGAGTTTCAAAACATTCAAATAGACTTTTATACAAAATGCCCACCATGAATCTATCTATTGATACCTTAAAGGCAATGGTAAGATCTATATCAAAAGGAGTCTTTGATAAAGATCTTCCCAAAAGATTCTGGCTCTAAACAATTTCACGAAGTATCTAACCTTCCTCTGTAAAAATGGAGAGAGAGAGGGGTGAGTATGGGAATACTCAGTGAGTGATATACACGTTGAACAAAAATAAGATTTATGTGGTGGACATATCAAATATATATGTATTTCAAATCATTATACAAGTCACAAGATCATTCAACAATGAATCAATTTTTCAATCATCATGATTCAATTTCATATACATCCAATCATTTCACATTTCCAAACATGGGGCAGCCAAAGTCATTATTTCTAACAAAGGTCTGCCACGACCTATGGTGAAACCATCAAGAGTTTTAATAATTTCAGTTTATAAATACCACACTATTTAGCGTTGGTCATAACATTTCGTTGGTGGTGCAACCAACTATTTCACGCCCTTCAAGCGGTGCATTATTCGACCATGAATGTACCATCGCGACCGGCCACATACCATGTCTATCAAGATTAACCCCACCACGTCACCCCGTCGAGTCGTACCATGGCGGAAAATAACTAGCCATTTTTCGGGGTTCAGGCTCTTCCCTCAGTAACCACACCGTGCACCATTTCATAAAAATTTAACAATCTATCACATGCGCCATCAAATAAATAATTGTTCATCAATAACCAGTATCATAATATGCTCAACATAAATAAATCAACATGGCACATATATTCATTCAAAACATCAAGATGCATAGGAATTTCAAGATCATTTTTTTGAAATATTTCACACACACTAAAACATATAAAATCAAGTTTCAAAATTATTTAGAAAATCCATTGAAAATCATTTTGAAAATCCATTAAAAACATTTATCTTATTTAAGTGCAAACATGTAACCACTCACAATATTGGGGATGATAGTCACTCCGGGATGTCTCTGCAGCAAACGTCCTACTTCGTTCAATTTTCGCCGAATCCTAAGGGACATTATAAAATCTCACTATTATCAATATCACTTTTCAAATAAACCCACAACCCTAACATTCATGCCGAGTTACAATCAAACTTTAGGTTTTCTTTCACTAGAAAACCTTAAATCTCTCACAAGATCTAACTTTTCAAGATTGAGTTATGAGTTTTGGAGTCTTTAGAATGTGAGATTTGTGGTATTTTGATTGATCTTGAATAGAAATAAAAAGAGAGGAAGATGTAGTGTATGAGCAGAGAGAGAGAAAAGTAAAAGAAAAGTTGAAATATGACATTCGTAGATTTTAGAGTCCCAACTCTCCTTTTTATTTACAACTCATTTTCCCAATTTAGTTAATTGTCATTATTTTCTTCTCAACTTACTCAAGTATGCATTATATCCTTTTTGGTAATTTGGAAACTTTTCTCAATGGGTTCAAATATTTAAGATTTTATTTGTAGAGAGAGGAGTGATTGGTAACGTGCAAAAAGGGCTAGATATGTGGAGTATCAATTTATAAAAAATAAATTAGAAATAATTATAGAAAAAGGTCTCTTTGAAAACCCAATTGTCTTGGGTTCAACTCCATCGGTTACTAAACAAGAGGACAGACAATTGTTCCAACACAATATGAAGGAAATGGCTCTCCACCGAAGGGTCATAACCTCACATGTAGATATATTTGTGGAAATAGCAAAAATGTGGAATATATTAAATATTGTGCACATTATAATCGAAGTGTTTGGATAGATTGGTGGATAAAATCGTTTTGGACTAAGGTAAGGTCATTGGTTCAAGTCTCCACACTTAAGGCAAATTCCAAGACTCATTGTGCAAAGGCTGCATGCTGTCCAGTCAGCAAATTGCAAGAATTGAAGGCTGTTCGGTCATATCCATGTGCAAGATGGGTGGTGAAGTAAGAACTAATGGGTGTGCAAGGAAAATGAGGCAAAAACAAGAAAAACAAGAGGGAAATGGATATATTTAACACATGTTGACCAAGAGGCAAAAGTGAAGGCAATGCACATGTTTGACTCAAAATAAATTGGTGTGTGGGAAAAGCAAGTGACCAATGGGAGCAAGGTGACCGAACGACTGACAGCAAAAATTGCAATATTTACTAAGGTGAATTGGGAATGTTAAGCGTTTGGTCAATATATCAAGACAATCACCAACAAATAATGGTAAATCTAAAATTGAATACACAATTACCGAAATGAAGATAGGGAACGAGTACCAAACAGATAATTGGAAACACATTGTACTGAACAGTCAAGAACATTATCGATCTGTAATTGTACCGAATGGTCAGGAACACTATCGATGAATGATTATAGCGAACAGCTAAAAATATTACTGATCGGTGGCAAAATAGCCAATCAGGAATTTCATAGGTATCTCATAATAAAAATAGGGATACAAAATTGGATATCACCGAACATATAGAAAAGTGAGATGTGTTGTGCCTTCAGTTCACATGCAACCGATGGGAAAATGGTAATTGCAAAGAAATTGAATTCTCAGTAACCAAACAAGACAAAGTAACCGAACGATATATGAAAGTGAGCCCAACAATATACTGATGGGTTCTCACAATACCGACTGGAATCTCAACATTAATAGATAGCTAGGTGACCAATAGAAACATAAAAACTTAATATCGACAAGCCACCACTTAAACAATACACCGATAGGATTTTTACTTATAAAATAATAAATGGTCATCTCTAAACTACCGACAAGAAAATCAAAATCTAAACAATTGTCCCAACAAATACTAAAACTCTACTAAGTACCGAACATTTAAAATCTACAAAATATCGATCACTCAATACTCAAATAACCGATGGCTCTGGTGAACCGAACTCTAATGATTAGTAATTAAAATTTTAAAATCTATCTACCAAATATCTAGAAAAGTTCCTGAACAACCCTAGGAACAGAAATTTACACTTATATTTAAAATTAACTATTCTTTCAGAATTTTATAAAATATAAAAATTTTTAAATAATGACATTTAGAGTACATTTTTACAAATCCGAACTTGTCCGGTGTTACATCTGTTGCTTTCCTCCACCTTATTGCATTCTCCTTCATCTCCTTTGCCTTTTTGCCACTGGATGTTACTTCATGTAAACAATTATCAACTTCGTTCCTTAGAATAATCCTACTCTCAGTTTCATCTCTATAGATTCTAATGCCAATCTTGAACATATCTGTCAAGAAAACCATGCCTGTTACTTGATCACTCCTTTGTAGTAAAGCCACTATAGGTATTCCAAATGTCAAACTTATATATATATATATATATATAATTGACTTTTATCTTTTGAACTTTATTAAATCATTTAATATAAATTTTGACTCAATAAGTCATTGATTTTCTGCTTTTGGTTTAGGTATAGAAGAACAAGGAGAAACTAAAAGCAATTCTAAAGGAAAAACTTTCTGAAAAATCTGAATATATGTTTACAATATGAGTCAGATTTCACGAGAATTACAAGTCAATTTTGGATAATGAGAATATAAGTCTCTTATGGATTGAGTCAAAGAAACAGTAACAGCAGAGTATTTATCTTAAACATATTTTATCTTTTAAATCAAATAGTTTCATTAAGAGTACTCATTTATATTATAATTTTTTCGTTTTAATAAATTATTTTATCGTTTAATATAAAAACATATTATTATTTTTTTATTTTTATATTTGCATTTAAAAAAAAATTTCTATAATTAAAATTACAGTGTCTCAAATAAATTCTTGGTTTGAAAGTCATATTAGTGACGAGAAATTATATTTATTTCTCAATATGAAATAATCATATTTATTTGAAAGATTACAATTTTAGTTGTAAAAATAACTTTTTAAATGTAAATATAAAAATAAAAAAATAATAATATATTTTTATATGAAATGATAAAATAATATATTAAAACAAAAGAACTATAATATAAGAAATAATTAAATATATATAATTAAATAAATCATATAATTAAATTAGGGGATAAGATATGGAGTAATTAATGTATAATGGGAAGAAAAAATAGAATAATTAATGTATAATAGGTTTTAATAAAATTAATTAAAATAAAAGAGTTTAATTAATTAAAGGTAAAATTGATACTTGAATAAAATTGCTCTAGGAAGGAATTTGCTCCGGCAGGATCACTACCCAATATTTTTTGTTTGTTGTTCTTATTTTCAAGTTTACCTTCCTCAGATGTGGATGATGGAACAAAAGCAAGGCAGAGGATCGTGCTACAGTCACAAGTATTCAAATGCCTTTTCCCCCTTATTCTTTTTCTCTTTTTTCTTTAATGGGTGGGGGGGGGGGATTGGGTTGGGGGAGCGTTGATTTTCAATCTGTTGCTTCGCATTTCAGCCATAAAATACAACTGTGGTCCTTTCCCTGTCATTATCTTCTATATTCCAAATGAAGGCAAAAGGCTTAAAGATGAGAGATTGTTGGTGGAGAAAACGCGCCTGAAGCACTTTTGAGTTGTCGGTGAATGAATGCCATTAATGGAAAATTTACCATATCTCACTGGAAAACGGAGCAATGATTAATTTGGTTGACAAACCTACAACTGTCCTGTCCATGTGAAGTGTGTTCAAAAGCAATGCAGGATCTTCCCATTATCCGCTTCCACCACTAAGTGGCAGATTTTCAAGTTAGTTAATAAAGTTTGCATTAGAGATAAGAAAATGGATCCATGATAGGCTCTAAACATCTATCAACAAACAAGCCAAAACCTTATTAAAATTTTAAATGTCAGTGCGCACAACAAAGGCATGGACTGCAGAGCAGATCCCAGAAGAGTGGGACAGTCTTGATCCCTTTCACATAGTGTGAGAATATGAAGCATTGAGCTTAGGTATTTTACGCAATCGACAAATGGCGAAATTTTCTTCTGTGAAGTCGCCTATAATTTCCTCTCAATTGTCTCCAGCGCAGCCATAGGCAGTTAGTGTTGTGGCCTATCAACGTTACTTTGGCTGATCCCCACTATTAACTCCTGCTCCGTGATCAAATCTTGTTAAAAAATCTTCCACTAACATTATTCACCTTTGGATTTTGGAACCTTTTTTGTGTTAATTATGATCCTGAAAGACCATTAACTACCAAGCTGGTACTATAAAACCTTCCCTTGTCCTTTCCTTTCCAACTTGAGCATATGTAGCGTCGCTGAAAGTTACCTCTACTTGTAGCATCAGATTCCCATGGAAACCCGCCAAATAAAGCCCTTTTCTGTTGAAAAGAAGGATATAGTCTTGGTTAGACCCTCCAAACCCACCCCCTCAGACACACTTCCTCTTTCATCAATCGACAATGACCCTAATCTTGAGATGATTTGTCAGAGTGTCTATGTGTATCAATCGAACATAACTGCCTCTAACACCGATGCTCGTGCACTCACCACAATTCCTGTGTTTCAAAGGCTTCCGGACCCTGTTTATGTGATCAAAGAAGCTCTTTCAAAAGTTCTGGTTTATTATTATCCGCTAGCTGGAATGCTAAAGAGGCACAGTGATGGAAGACTAAGAGTGAACTGCAAGATTGGTGATGGGGTCCCTTTCTTGGAAGCAACAGCAAATGGCACACTTTCTTCCCTCAACTATCTGAATGGCATAGATGTCGCAACTGCTAAACAATTTGTCATTCATCTTCCAGGAAAAACTGGTGCTGATGAAGAAGGTTACTACCACCCATTGCTAGTGCAAGTGACCAGATTTTCATGCGGTGGTTTCACCATTGGAATGGGCTTGTCACACACAATTTGTGATGGGTTTGGAGCAGCACAATTCTTCCTAGCCATGGCTGAGCTTGCAAGTGGGCAGAGCGAGCCCACAGTAAAGCCTGTCTGGGAGAGGGACAGGCTTGTGGGAGCATGCCCAAGTGAATTCGTCAAACCCCCTGCTGACTCCTTAGCTACTTCACCGTACATTCCCACAACAGACATTTCACTTGAATGCTTCTATGTTAGTAGCCAAAGCATAAAAAGACTAAAACAAAATCTAACGCAGGAGGAGACTGAAACTGAAGTTGCAAATCCTGAGAATTATACAATTCTTGAAGTCCTTGGCGCATACGTTTGGAGGTCCAGGTTGAGAGCTCTAAAGTTGAACTTAGACGGACACACAATGTTCACTTTAGCGGTGAGCATGAGACCCCACATCAATCCACCTCTGCCTGACAGTTATTATGGGAATGCATTCTCAGGCATACATGCAGTAACGTTGGGGAAGGATCTGAACGAAGAACCACTTTTAAAAGCCGTGAAGCCGATAAGAAACAGCAAAAGATTCGGTTTAACAAGCAATGCCATGAGGGCGTCGCTGGAGATGAGAGAGTGGATCGTAGAGCAGAAAGTAATAGTTGACGCCACCGGTGCATGTGCATGCGTAACTGATTGGAGACAACTGGGTCTGATAGAAGAAGTTGATTTTGGGTGGAAGGCGTCAGTGAACATGATACCTCTACCTTGGGACATGTTTGGCTTCGTAGACTTGTGTATCTTCATGCCACCTCCTAGCTTGGATCGGTCAATGAAAGATGGTGTCAGGGTGTTTGTTTCGCTCCCAACACTACAAGAAATGCAGGTTTTAGCGAGAGATTTTATCGACAGACGAGAATCCATCAAAATTAGTGACGAATTTATGGATCATTTCCGACAGATTTCTTAGGGCAACATTAGATGTACAACCCTCTATGGTCCTACTAGGACTCCGTAAAATCTCTGCGGTCGAACTCCCTCTAGAAGTCCTCCTCCCGCAGTGAGTCAATAGCCTCGTCACAATTAGCCTCTCACCAAGTGAGGGCATCACCGTCGAGGAGTCTCTCAACAACTCTCAATCTAAGCTCCTCCGACAATCCCACATCAGTAAAGATCCTGCGAATCCTATAGATTCAATGCTTCGCCACTACGGCATCACTAGATCCTGAAAAGTCTGTGTATCTGAGCTATCGTAACTCTGTCACCAACTGAGTAAGCTCATGAATGCGCCTCAAAGTAACCGATATCTCATCGATTGGACTAGAAATGGAAGAACCGGTCACCGAAGGAGGAATCGGTGTCGTAGAAGCAAGTATGGCCGCAGGTGCGGTCGCTGAAGTCTGTAGTGGAGGTGGGGGCATCTGTACCCCATATCTACTAAGTCACTCCTACCACTGCCTCAAGGCGTCGAGTGGTGGCGGAGAAATCTCGGCTGTACCAGCTAGTGGAGGTGCTGAGAGCGGCACTAGTGAAAGTGCGTAAGTAGGGGAAGCATCCTCTGGTTCTCGTAAAGTCTCGAGTGCCACAAGTGCATCAGACACCAAGGGACACTCTAGTGGTGCACCTGATGCACCGCGCCTACTACATCTAGGCAGCATAGTTATGCAAACACAATACTCTTTCATTAAGTGGAAATCAAGGATTAAGGTTAGTTACGGAGTAACTAACCCCCTAAAAAGAATTTGAGTTATAAATCAAGACATTCGAATCCAATGGGAGGTGTACCACTCATACACATGCATAAATGCCTCAAATGATGGTAATGAAACCGTGGCTATAATAGCCGGTTGAGAACATGCAAGAAGGATACATATGATGAGGAAACATACTCGGATATTCTAGGTATCTCAGGTACAAATCTAGTACCTCGTCTAGTAATAATAATCTTACCAACGAAGAACTCAATTCAGCTATGATTCAAAGATTAGGGTTAGTTGCGAAGTAACTAACCCCCTAAATGAATAAACTTATCAGTTTAAGAACCGATAAAACCAATATACTAGGTTAGATACGCACCGTATTTAACCCCCTAAAAATAATAACTCATATGCCTAAAACCGTTGTACTGGGATCTCATGACTGTAATGAAACTCTTATATGCATTGAGAACTTTAAAATGTACTTGGGAATATTTTCAAGACTCTCTTCCTACATAGCTCTCAACCTAGAGCTCTGATACCAACCGAACTGTCACGCCCCGAACCGGGAATTGTGAACAGCCGCCCATTGCCCTGGATGCCGGCTATATTTCTAAAAAAAATCGGACAGAACCTCCCCATAAATCGGAGGTCTCCCAATGTACAAATAACCTGTATAAACCTGTATAATTCAAAATCAATCTGAAAATAAACCAAATGGCCATCCCGGCCTCTCCAAAACCAACGACTCCCAAAACCGACATCCAGAACAACGCAAGGCTATAAATCACCAACAGACCTAGCCACAGACCTCCACTGTCATGCCCAACTAGAGCATGAGCAGCCGCCACACCGAGCGGACCTAAATTTATACAAATATATAACAAATTTCCCAAGTAACATTCAAATACGTACAATCACCTCAATGCAAATGAATTACGAGAGTTTCGCAAATAAAAGTCTAAAAATTATACAGTCATCCCAAATTAAGTACACGGTCAACTACGGACCTTAACAAGACCTCGCAGGGTCGAAATATAATACATAATGCATCTTTCAATTTAAACTTTAGATCTCACATTTCTGAATCACCCAAATCCACCAAAATCTCCAAAATTTGAAGCGTCGCTCCGGCACAACAATAATCCTGTCTGGGGAGGGAAAGAGGAGGGGTGAGTATTCGGGGAAGAATACTCAGTGAGTGAGGGGATTAATCTCAAGTACTAATAGTGTGGGTGAATATTGGAGTGTCAAATCATATCATTCGTAAACAATAATTCAAGTTTCGCAATAAATCATGATATGTTCAATAAAATGAACTCATTTATTCAATCACACGATATCACACATATATGCATCCATTTTTTTTTAAAAAAAAAATCAAGTAGATCATAGAGCTGGCCGAAAGGATCCTGGCAAAGGTCTACCATGACCAAGGACAGGCGCATCGGGGGTGTTATTATGCAAAGTGTTTCAAAAGTAGCTCTCTACCCCGACGTTGGCCGTGGGCGTAGCTCCTTGCTTACCCAGTCTCGTCAAATAGGACCCCGCCCGGTGCTAGACGGTGGCGTCACACACGTCCTCCCCCGATGTGGGTTCAACCGGCCGCGCCTATGAATAAATATAAACCGGACATTTGCGGATACCTCCTGCAGAAGCGTATCCGGGCAACTCGTGCCTCTACAAAGTCCCTTCGTAGCTACGGAATCATCAATGTCATCATCACAGTATCACAAGGGCACAACGTCCCGCAAATAAGAACCATATCATCACAAGTGGGATTTCAAAACATTTTAAATCCGTGTGCCAATACATTCATCGAATCATTTCAAATCAGCATATCAATGCAATGATAGAATAGAAAACATTTCAGTTCTCAAATCATGGCACAATTTCAATTCATTCAAACATGGATGCATAATCGTGAAAAACATAAGTACGACACTCCAATAATCACAAAACAGATTTGAATTTCAAATTCGTACGTCGAGATCACGCATATCAAAAGCATGTTTTATTAAAATCATGATAAAAATCAAGTTTCACTATTTCATGCAAGAGATTAGGGTCCCACTCACAGTATACGGGAGGGTGGTCACTCCCTATTTCCAAAATCAAACCGAACTCGACTCCTCGAGTCTCCAACAAGATCAACCTAATCAAAGTATCACATAAATCATCAAATTTCTAATTATTCTTAGGGTTTATCATTTTCCCTAAGTTTGTACAAACCCTAACTCTCCGATTTATGAATAAACTCCAATGTCATCAATTTTCATTCCATTATAAATAAATAACCAAATCAAAATCAAGCTAAATTCAAACCTAAAATCGTTCAAAATCGAAAACACGTCTAAATACATAAATTCCCTATAAATTAGAAAAACCTTTGAAAATTCATACACTTTTCAATTCTCATCCGATTTCTTCAAACCATATGTCATTTTAAAGGTATTGAAGCCTATTTTCATCAGACGGAAATAGTATTTTGATTTCCTATATGCAGGACAACTTATAATTAAAAAGACTGCATAAACTCTTAAACTTAAATCCCAAATTCGACTATTTTCGTGCATTCGTCAAATTAAACTCTAAGAACAGTCATTCAAATCAAGTCAATACGATTCTATCATCTAGAACAACTCAATTCATTTAAAATTCTATACTTAGCCTTAATAATCACATATAATTTCAACCAAAGCATTATAAAATCGAATCTAGCATACCTCCTACACATATACAACACTTTTTATCCTAATTTACCCTAAATACATTCAATTAACTAAATCAGGTAGAAATCCCTCACCTAGGGTTTTCCACAGTCCACAACCCTATCGTCTGTGCGCCTACAACTCTGTCCAAGACCTATGCAGTGAAGGGGTCGTAGTGGGCTCTCAGCTGGGGCTTCCGCAGCTGGCAGAAGGCGCGTGAGCAGGGAGGAGCTGCAGCACAGCAGCCGCGTGCGCAGGAAGGAGCTATCGCGTGCTGGAGCTCGCACAGGAGACTGTCAGCGTGCGAGCGAGCAGTCGCGCTGGGGCGGGGCTGTCGCACGCAGAGGCGCGCGCTGGGAGCAGGGCAGTCGCGCGAGCAGCCGCGCGCTGTCGCGCTAGCGATCGCACGCTGTCGCGCGAGCGATTGCCCTCTGTAGCGCGCGAGAAGGATTAGCAGAGCGAGGGAGAGACTGAGGGAGTGAGAGAGTAGATCAACCGGTCGTGGGTGGTGGTGGTGCGGCTATCGCGACGGAGGAAGGTGGAGAGCCGCGGGTACAGGCGATCGCGCGAAAGGGAGACAGCGGGAGATAGAGAGAGATGGGGAGAGAGAGAGGTCGATAGAGAGAGGCAGAGAGGTGAACAGCGATTGGGTGGTTGATGGTTGAAGGCGGTGGCGGTGGAAGACGGCGGAGAAGGACAGCGGCGGAGGAGAAGGGCCGCGGGAGAGGGAGATGAAGGGCGGAGGGAGAGAGAGAGAAGAAGGGAAAGTGGGAAAGGTGTGAAATGGGTTAGGGTTTTTCTAACCCTAACCCGGGTTTTTTTTTTTTTTTTTTTTATTATTATTTATATATATATTTTTATATAAATAGATTTTTATAAATATCTAATTGAGTAAATAAATAAATTAATAAATAAATACTTATTTACATATATATATATTTGTATACTAACTTTATTTTACAATCCTAGGAACGGTATTTAAAATATATCAAAAATAAAATTTAAAACCCCAAAATCGAAAATCAATAAAATTAAAAATATCTCATATATATAAATTGAGGAATATTTTATTTAATTTCGGAACGATAATACAAATTTTCGGCATCGCGGAGTCGACGTTACACTCTCCCTCACGCAATCACTCTCATCTTCGTCTCCTCCATCGATCGATCCACCACCACTACGAGCCACCGTGTCACCGTCTCTCTGTATCCCTCTCTTCTGCGCACGAAAGCCCTCTCCCACGGGCGAAGAGCTCACCCTCCTCCCTGCTCGCGCGGTCTCCTGTGAGCAGCTTCTTCTGCCACCTTACAGAAGCCCCAATTGGAAGCCCTAGGCCGACTGTGACTCTTCCCCTGCAAAGGTAAAGATTGATCCTAACCCTAGCTTTAGGGTTTCAAAGTTCTTTTGTAATAAGTCTGGTTTATTGAATTAAATTTCGAATTTGGAAGCCTTGCAGGTCTGAGAATGGACTGAGAAAGCACCTGAGCAAGGATTGCGAACCATGAAAAACCCTAGGTGAGGGATTTTCAATCCCTTCAGTAATTCGAATTATTTTTGTTGAATTAAGGTAGAAATTACATCTATATATATTCTGAAATGTGTTAGACTTGAAAGAAATGTATTTCCCCAAGTGTTTGTATGAAATTATTGAGATTAGGTCTAGAATTTGATGTAAATTGGACTGTGAAACATGTGAGAAGGTCGTAGATAGTATTAGAGTTTTATTTGATTGAATTACGTAGTTTCGCTTGGGATTTGAATTGAAATTGACGTGAATTAAATTAATATTATGTAATTCGGGAGAAAATGGGTAAAATTGAGGAATATTGTAAATTTAAAGTCGTTGGTTGTAAATAAAAGGGGAATTTGAAAACCCTTTAATAGAGTTTTAATTGATATTTATTCATCTTGATTGGTCTAGGTTGACCTTTGGAGACTCGAGAAGAGTCGTTTTGAGTTGATTTCGGAAATAGAGAGTGGATACCCTCCCTAGAGGTGAGTGGACGGTTCATTGTGTTCATAAATGAAAAACCTGTTTTAAAATTGCTTTATAAATGATTTTTGAAAGATTTTTACATGATTTATGTAAATTGTTTTGTGATTGTGGGTTGTCTGAACAGGATTGTGAAATACGAATGCATCCATTGTAATTATAAATGTTTTTGTGCCATGTGCTATTTGATATTCCTCTATAAACTGCTTTGGCATGAAATTTTGGATTAATTATTGGAAATCATGGCACATTGTTGAGAAATGGATTGATTGAGAAATGAAGGGTGTCGTAGATGACTATAGTCATATTCCCACCACGGAGCGACCCGACGGGGTGACGTGGGTTGGGGTTTGGATGTACGGGGGAGTTTGACGTCTCTCCCTCTGCCGAAGTCGTACTATATCTGGTGCACCCCGGTGAGGCACGAGCCAACGCCAAGGAAGGGGGTTTGTTTTGAGAAATTGGATAGAAAAACCCTTTGCGGGCTTTCGTCTGGGTTAGGCTGTCCTAAAACGAAAATATTTTTCGATGGAATCCCAGAATTTTCTGAAAAGATAATTTATATGGATGCATATTTGTGAAATGTGATTTATTGAAATAATTTTATGTATATGAAATGATTTATGAGATATGCTTTGACTGCCCCACATTCACCATTGTTTATGAACACAATTGCACCATTACACTCCACTCACTGAATATTTCCCAATATTCACCCCCTCTCTCCCCCTTTTTCAAAGGAGACTTAGTTGGGAGACTACTCGACGGAGCTTGCGAAGTATTTTTGCGGACTGTATAGGTATTTGGCACATGCAGGGTTACTTTTGGAGATTGATAGCTCTCAAACCATGGAAAGGGAAGTCTGTACATCCCATGTTGTGCGGATTTTATTGATACTGGCCGAGTTGTTTGCAAGTATTGATAAAATCCGACGATTTTTTATTTGTTTTTATTTATTTTGCTTTCTCTATTTTTGGAAAACTGTTTATATCTGTACTTGGACATTTGGACTGTAAATCTTAATTTCGTTGCTTTTTCTTTGATTTTGTGAAGTTCTGTACAACTCATACCGTTAGAATTTTACCGATACTGGCTTGTTTTTCTCGGGTAAGTGTTGGTAAAATCCGACGGCTATGTTTTGGGACTTCTTGTTTGTTAAATGCTTTCTGAGTGGCCAGGATGGTCACGTCGCATGCGTGCATATACAAGTCCCCACCCCCCGTTGTGTGTTGTTGTGTACTCGTGCATGTACAGGTTCCCACTCCCCGATGTGTGCTAATGTATGATTGCATGTACAGGATCCCACTCCCCGATGTGTGTCAATGTGTTTGTTTGTACATCCAATAATGGGCCGGATGAGCTCCTTGCATATGTAATGATTTTATGATTTCTTGTTTTTGAAGAGTTTTATGCTTTTGATGATTTATTGTGAATTTGATAGTCTTGCGGAGTCCCGGTAGATGGGGAGGTTTTGCCCATGTATTGAGACGACGCGACGGTTGTCGCGTGGTCGATCCGAGGATCGGGGCGTGACAAGAGAAATTATACTTGCTTGCATCATTTCAGACAATTAAAATTATACGCATTTGCTAAAGAAATGTTATTGCCATTTAGTTTAGAGACTAACCCTATGTTTGCAAGATGGTTTAAGAGTGTGGTTCATATTAATAATATACCATTCATGGTTAATATTGAAACTCGTTGATTCTGTTTGAAAGTAAACATTTGATATTGAAGAATTGTTTATTTTTATTTATTATTGTCATTATGAAACAATTACATTTCCTACTTCATGAGACTGTTTATTTGTTAACCTATTTAATTATGTGCAGCAAACTTTCATGTGGCTAGAGGAAGAGTCGGCTGCAATATATAATGCGTGGAAAGCTTCATGTAGCCAGAGATATGCTGATATGTTTTAGTCCGCGAGGAAGCAAGCAATGCAAGCCCTTAGAACCACAAATCTTTCTGACACCAAAGGTCATCCCCCGACATTTATGACAGCTACAGTTTGGGATGAATTAATTGAGAATCATTGGAGTACTCCAAAGTGGCAACAAAAGTCAAACATAGTCAAACAAAACTGGTCTACAGAAAAGGAGGGGGAAATTACAAAGTACATGTCTGGTTCCATTCTATTTGCTACACATAAGCGGAGGATGGTCTGTATTTAAATTTTTTTCCCCAAAACTCTCCCTTAACTTTTTTACCCTTAAAATTACTAGTGTTTTATAACTCTTTTCAGGAAGAAGAAAGTACAGAACCCGTTTCATATATTGAACTCTTCAATCGTACGCATAGGCGTGACAAAGGGAGGGGGTGTTTGTTGACAAGAAGTCTGAAGCTGTTAGTGTAAGGCATTTTTTGTATTATTCAATTATAGATAAATATGTATTATTAATCATTTAATTAATACAAATATATATGTTTCATGTAGGGCAAGTACAAACAATTGCTTGACGAGAAATATGGATCAGATAGCACTTCTCAGCCAGACTTTGATGCCGGTTCATGGTGTGAGGTCACTGGAGGTCGAATGAAGGGACAACTCTATGGATTTGGAGAAGGAAATGATGGCATACCTTCACATAATTCCTCTGCTGCGACTTCATATCCACGCATGCCTTCCTCACAGATGTACACTAAGGAGGAGGTGGATGAAATGATGACTAAAATGAGGAATAACATGCGGACCGAAATTATGGCTGAAATGAGGAGTAACATTCGATGTGAACTAATGGAAGAAGTGCAGAGTCAGGTCAGAGAACAAACAGAGCCACAAATTCGTCAAATTCTAATGCAAATTGGTATCCAACTTGTATCACCTGACTTTGATAGCACACAGCCACCTGATTCTGATCCTCCCGCTCAATGAATTTCGAGGTTTTATGTTCATGTCCTTGTGGGATTGAAACTTGACAGTTTTTATTTCTTTGATGATTTTGTATTTGACCAGTACGAATTCTGCTTTATTTTTATACACCTGATATACTCGTTGGACTTTGCAAACATTACGAATTAAAGTTTTGATTTTTTTTTCATTTGTTTTATATCTTTTATGATTTTGTATATATTCAGACATTGAAGGTGCGTAACACGAGTTTGTGTCGTTTTAATGGTTTTTTTTTTGAATTATGGGAATCTGTGATTAGGAATGAAACAGCATTATTCAAATTACAAGTGACAGGGTTGAGATTCATACATTTAGCAGCAGATTTGAGAGCCAGGTACATGGTATCACCGATGGATTACCGAGGGATTTTTCCGTCAGTAACAAATGTCATCGCTAATCCCAAGGTATTTTCATAGCTGTCTAACCAAATTTTACGGACGGAATTACCGACGGAATCACCGACAGAACAAATCCCACGCTAATCCGTCGCTATTTAGCGAATGATCAACGACTGATTTAAAATCACATGCTAATTAAACCCTCGCAAATCCGATGCAAATTTAATTTAAACTGCACAATTGTTAGAGACGAATCAACGACGCTTCTGTGTTCCGTCACTACTCTTCCCTCGGTAATCCCTCGCAAATCCCAGCCGATACATTGCGTATCTTGCAACGGATTAACGATGGCTGCCACTGCGTCGGATTTATTCCGTCGCAAATTCGTTACTGATATTTCCGATATCAGTGATGGATCAGTGTCGGTTTCATTTTGCGACGGCACTATCCATTTCTATTCCATCGGAAATATTACCGACGGATTACATACGTCGCTAACAATCAGCAATGTAATTTTTAGCGTGAAACTTAGCAACAGAAAATATCTGTCACTGAAAACTAACAGCCACGGATTTCTTAGTTTTAGCGATGGATATTCGAAGAAAACCTTTCTATCATCTTTTTTAATTCAATTGAGAGAACTGGTATTGTTATCTTTATAAGCATAACCAGCAAGGCCTCTTAATATAGAAACCTCGTATCATATTCTATTATTGTTTGCGTAAAGCCGTTAATCATTGTGTAATAATCTTCAATGTCAAAAGAATTTACTTCTCCCCATTAATGAGTTCATAAGCATGCCTGTAAGAAGAAAACAACTGAGGTCAAGTTTGGTCAGGTCTAAAATCTGACCTCCGAGATTATGCCCCGACCCATAGGTGTTGACATGCGACAACCGTCGCACTATCCTAAAATACGTACGAACTCCACCCATGCTCCAAAGTACCTGTCACACCCCGACTCTCTCATCGAGCATGTAACAACCGTCACATTATCTCGACATACGGACATGACCTCCCCATAAGTTAGAGGTCCATCCAATACAATATATCAACCTGTCGTACATAGATATATATATAGGCCAGCCCGGCCATAATCAACAATCTCCTCAAATCATCCAATTCCTGACAACCATCCAGGATAACGTAAGGCTAATAATAGCCCTACACCAGACCTCTAGTGCCATGCCCCCATCAAAGGTATGAACAGTCGCCAGTTACCCCTCTTGTGATTTAGAGGTGGCACCGAGCGAACCTAGAGGATACTTCTAAAACATGACACGTTTCCCAAAGTAAATATATACAATAGTACAAATCATGCCTCAATGCAATAGGATAGAAATGAGAGTTTCAATAAGATGTACATAAATTTACATACAGTCATCCCTTTTCATACATAATGGTCTGTCTACAATCCCAATACACAATAACACAATTTCATTGTCAAATCATTCCCAATATCATATTGAGTACCTAATCAATAGTCTCGATTTCCAACAAAGGCCTCGTGCGCTGATAAGTCTCAATGCATCCTACTATAGCTATCTTTGTACACAATAGGAAATGAGGGGTGATTATCAAGGAAGATACCAAGTGAGTGAGAGAGTATATATCATGTGTTCAATGAGTCAGTGAAAAATGAAGTATCAAATTCTCAAAAATTCCACATAATGTAAGAAATCATGTATAATGCTCAATTTACCATAAATCATTCTTTTCACATACATTTCAAACATATATACATCCATGTTATCAAATCATACAAGAATAGAGTGCGCCAAAATTAGTCCTAGCAAGGGTCGACCGAGATCAATGATAGGAGCATCGGGGGTTTTGTATGCAATAGTTTAGAAAAACTCTCTACCCCGACGTTGGCGACGGATCTCATCAGGTGCTAGACTACGGCGCACCATAGCCCTCCCCCTTATGGGTTCAACCTGACTAGTACCGTGTCGAATCACAATACATTTACCATATTCCGATGTCATGCGAGATACCTTCCGCAGAAGCGTATCAAGTACAAATATGGATCACCCTACACATGCATCATTCGTAGCTACGGAATGGGATTTACCCATCACAAGTTTATCATCATCACATGCTACGGCCCTTGGCCCAAATATAATATCTGTATCAAAGCAATCACGTGTCATGCCACATTTCTCAAGCAATGTCAAAACATTTCCACAAGGGTGATTTCATAAAACATGTACAACTCAAAAGCAATGGCATGGTTTCACATTTTAGAACTCATTTGGATGCATATTCAATACGTAAAAACATGTTTGTGGACACTCCATGAATTCACAAAAAAAAAAAAACATTTTATAATTCATTCATAATTTCATAACACATATCCATAAAATCATGCTTGCGTCAGAAAATATTTAAAACATGATATTGTACATCAGACACATAATATAATAAATCTAACTCACTGTATGCGGGAGGGTACACCACTCTCAGCACAAATCTCGAGGTACGCGTAAATACTCTCCTCAGTATCGCCAACGAGGCACTATAATCATAATATAGAACATGTGTCACTTAAGAGATCATGTGTTGCATATATGATGATGTAAATGTAATGCAACCCTAGTTATAGACAAATCTAGGGTTTTCAAAATCTAATTTCTCCTCATTCTCGAGCATAGTCCACAAGTTCCTCAACCGGGGTCAAAATTTGGAAATTCCAATTTCTATGGTTGGCTCATATAAAAACTCACACTTTTCGTGTTGAACTTATCTCCAAAATCTCGGTGGAAAATTCCTTAAGGTCCACATTTTCAAACCAGTCTAAATCTCACTCTAAATTCTATCCAGTTTTAGCAAATTTCTCATATCTCAAAATCCATTCATTCAAAGACTCTGATTTTTTGACTATGTTACAGTTACGACACAAGGCTACAACTTCCTAGGTGGTCACTTTCTCGGATTCCTAGTGCGAGTCCTTGAAATAGCACCATCTTGCCCATATTACTTTTCAAAAGCCTATTCTGACCAATTTTTTGTACAGCCCTCATAACTTTTAGCACACAACTCCAACCTACTTGAAATATTTACAAAAACTATAAGACACATAACCCTACATTTTTCATGTTTTGGTTTTCTCCCAGTTACACTTAGAAGGGGTCTGAAATGGACCATCAAAATCTCTGTTCAGTTTTGGCCGAGAAGCAGAATATTTTCTAAACTGTTTTGGGAGATTTTGTATAACTTTTGATTTCCTCATACAAATTGGCTGAACTTTTCACAGTAGAAGGGTAAGAGGGAAATATACAACTTTTCCTCTTTGAGTTTTTGCAAAAAAATGGCTGGAAGGGGGTCGTGTAATGACACTGTTTTTGATGTTGGATAATGGGTGACCCTCTGTTGAGTTTCAGAAGAATGGCTGTAACTTTTGACTCAGAGGTCGGATTGAGGTGATTCTTATCTCGTTAGAAAGAAAAGACATAGATCTACAATTCATATAACTAGCACAAAGTCCAATTATTCTGGGAAAGGGGGCTACAATTAGGGACAAACTGACTGCCGCGAAACAGGGTAAAATAGTGCATTTGTCAAAATCTAACTTACTCTCTTTTCCTAGCCATTTTTCATGCCCGATTTCCAACCCGGCTAAGTCAAATTTTTTCCCCATTGACCCCATGATTTTCTTGATGGATCCCTTCATTTTCTTGTTCTAAATCTCATTCTGAAATTGGTTTTGTTGTAGGAATGTAGCAAGGTGGAAACTGTATTGGTTTTGCATACTAAGGTCAGAAATGGGATAATTCCTTAGCTAGTTCAGTTCTCTTAGTGGTTCACTAAGCAAATAGGATGCAAATGACCCAATTTTTGGATATGTTGGTCCTTAGGATGTTTGTAAGATCTTTTCAAATTTTCATAGAAAAAGACCAAGGGCAACTATGGCTATCGGTCCAAGGAAACTCACTGCCCATAGGAGTTTCCAAAATTTCAAATTTCTAGATTTTTGGCTGTCAGGGTTTTGCTATTGGTTTCCCTATGGAACTAACTTCAAATGACCCCAATTTTTAACATGTCATAATTTAGGATGTCTACAAGCTATCCACCAAAAACCACAAACAAAAAAAAATACTAAGGTTTGCCTAGGCACTCAAAGAAAACACAAGAGCTGACCCAAATGCTCATATACATCCTCCAAATTTTTCTGCACACACTTCACACTCGCCAAATGCATCTCATGGCTATCCACAAGTTTCCAGCACATACTTCACTCACTAATTCAAGGTTCCACCTAATTCTAGGTTAGTGAAAGCTTGCCAAACCCAAAATGAACATGTGCAGAATTTTTGGAAAACATGGAATCGCAAGTTACGCTTCTCATTTTTTTTTTGTTCCAATTCAATATATGTTACATAAGAGGTAGGGAGAAACTTTCTTACCTAAAGTTGTTGAAGAAACTTTGAAGAACCCATAGACCTCTTCACTTGGACCTCATGGTTTTCATCCTTGAATCACCAAGCTAAACTTCTCCTTTCCTTCCAATTTTTGGATATGTTGTTTTAGGGATGATGAGTGTTTGTCTTACGTAAAAATATTAAAAATTGGTTGAAGGAATCAAGCCTCCCTTCAAGGAATGGTTCACGGCTATGGAGGGAGGAAGAGAGCTCTTCTCTCTTTGCTCTTCACGTTTTCCTTTGATGAATGAAAATGAATTTTGGCTTTTGTCTACAATTTGCCTAACCATGGTTTTGGAAATGTTTACAAGGGTTAAGCATTGTTAACTTCACTTCAATTCATCTTGGTCATTGATCAATTTCAACATGAGATCCCAACCATCCAAATTAGGGTTATTTAGTATAAGCATGTCAGAAAGTCAACAAATGAGGCTAGAGTGTTCACACTAGCTTTTTGGATCAAAGAGTTCTCATGCATTCTTGATTCTCTACAAGTGATCTTGGCCTTCCATTTGTTATCTAACATTCCAACATTAACTATTAAATATTTCATTGTTTTCCCCAACCTTTTATTATTTGCAAATAAATCCTCTAACACATAATTGCTCACAAGCCCCTTGACCGGTCAAAATTTTATCTTGACCCCAAAATTTATAAAATCGCGCTATGAGCTCAAAATTTCGTGTTGAGTCCAACGCAATCGATCTTGGGTGAAAACAAGACTGTTTGCTCGGACAAATTTCAATTTTTGCCAAAAATTGGGTTCTCGGGCGATTTTATTTTTCGTCAAAACTCCTTGACCCTTGATCTCTAGAGTGAATTTTTACACATGAAATTCTGACAGTATCGAAATTACACGCATAGATTTTAAAAGGGCACGGAGGGGAGAATCTTTAGCTCCCGGCGATCTCGCCAAAAATTTTCAAGAGCATTATCAAACGAAAAAATCTGAATGACTTTTCTCTATATAAAAAAGAAAATATATCTCATATGAAATAATGAGAAATACAATACACAATACACCGAAACGCCATCCCGATGGTCCGGTCCGTGACAAGATTTAGACTATAGTCATTTTTCCCAGCACCATGTTACCAATTTTCCATTTATCAATCAATTTATGCTCAATCACAGAGTAGAGCAACATTTCACAGTTCACATGAGTATCTCAAAGTAACATGGTGCAAATAAGTCAGTAATCAAACTCAAGAGTCATGGATAATTCACAATTCCATTTCAGACTCTCCACAATCACCAAACATTATAAATTCATTTCAAAATTCATTTCAAAATCAAATTTGCAAATCATATTAAAATCATTTACTCGTTTAAATGATACATAACCATCCACTTACCTATATGAAGGGTATTCACTCCATATTTCCACAATTCAGTCCAATAAAATCTTATTCCAATCCTCAAATGATTTTCCTAAATCCACAATCACGATTATATCATCAATTTTCAATTATTTTTAGGATTTATCAATTTTTTCCTAATTTTGTACAAACCCTAATATTTACATACAAAATTTTAGGAAAATGCATTTCTTTCGAATTCAACATCAGCATATATACAAGTCTTCTCACCCTAAATTCAACAAAAATTTGTTTAAATATTGAAGGGATTAGAAATTCCCTCACCTAGGGTTTTCGCAATTCGCAGCCCTAACTTCCGTGTACGCTCAGTTCAGTCTGGAATCCTGCAATGCTTCCAAATCGAAGCAAAGTTTAGAAATTAAACCTAATCACCAAGAAAAATCGAAACCCTAGAACTATAGTCAAAAATCGACCCTTACCTGCACAGTGGAGAGAGTGCAAGTTCGGCCTAGGGTTTTCGATGGTCTGCTGCTACTGCGGGATAGGACTTCTGCAAAGGTTGCAAAAGTGAGTTGCAGTGGCAGAGCAACGCCACGCGAGCGAGAAAGGGAGAGGGGCAGAGGGGGATATCGCACGCGAGAAAGAGAGAGAGAAAGAGAGAGAGGGAGAGAAAAGGAGATGAGTGGCCGTGAGCGGTGGTGACGGTCGGAGGAAGGCATCGACCGTGGGAGGTAGAGAGAGAGAGACAATGGAGAGGGAGAGAGGCAGTGAACGATGGAGAGAGCAGAGAGAGAGTTGGGAAAGAGAGTGAGATGAATGAGAGGGAGAGATTAGGGTTTCTAACCCTAATCTCAATTAAAGTGGGACGCAGCGTTTTGGGCAAAACATTACATCTTCTCTCCTTTTTTTTCTTTTTTTTATTTGTATATATATATTTATTTTTATTATTATTATTATTATCTTTATAAACTTTATATTTAAAGTTCCAATTTTCATCAAAATATGATGTACTTCGAATAGGAAATATGGATGTTTAAAATATACATAAAATTTCAATTTAATACCCCAAAATCGAAAATCAATAAAATTTAAAATTTTTTCATTATATTATAAAGATATTTACAAAATTTTTAATACCGGATTTTTGGTATTACAGTACCACAAGGCTTCCATAATATCCAATAAAACCATAGGCCAATCCGGCCACCCAACATCATTAAATTCATAGAACAAAGTCCTCTCTCAAGATATAGAAATAAAAAATTATCGAATAATTCCCAAGTGAATTTAATAAAAAGAGAAATAGAGGTCCTCAAGGAAATGTATTTATACAAATCCAAGCAAAAATCAAAATTACAAATTTAAACAAGTTTCCAAACAAATTTCATATATAAGTGCCCTCTTAGAGTTCATCTATCGATATCTCAAAAATCGGAATAAGTTCCATATCCAAAAAAAAAAGAAGTTTGTAAAGATGGTCTCCCCAAAGTCCAGCACTAACAACCACAAGTCACAGCTTGGCTTCCTCTGTAAAGATGAAGGGAGGAAGGTGAGCATATACAATATTCAGTGAGTGTATAACATATTATGATAGTAAACTGTAGATATGTCCAACAATTACCTTAAAATTCATTTCATCGAGCTCATAAAATTCAGGGTTCATCTTCAAACATCAAGTTCTCGAATAAAAATCATTAAATCATAATATACAAGTTATATGCATCCAAATATATCAATTTGTTTTCCAAAATCCGAAGTTGCCAAAATCATAGTTCTCGACAATAATCTAACGTAATCAAGGATGAAATGGCCAAGAGTTTTCATGCTTATTCCGATTCACAAAATGCTCCAACCTTGGTGTTGGCTTAAGTCTTCCCAGGGTGCTACCAGGCGGGAGGACTTCGAAAACATCTCTCGAGCGCAACTACCTCCTTAGTTATATAAATGTCCAACCACGTCACCTTGTCGACCTCCGTACTTGGAAGGAATAACTATAGCCATTGATCATACATAGATATACCATTTTGTAAATATCACTTCAAGTATCAATATGCCAACATCATTGAAACAAGTTCTCAATTCATGATTTCAATCCCAACATGTTGAACATAACTCGATAAATATAGCACATTATTTTTAATTCAACACAATGGATACATATTTCATTTCAAATTTCCTTTCAGGACACTCTACATTCATAAAACAATTTGAAAATAAATTTTAAAAATATTTATAAAATTAAACAAAACATTTTCTCATTTAAAATCATAATCAATCATCCATTCATATTTTGAGAGGGTAACCACTCCCAATCAATCCACAATGATGTTTAATTCCTACTAGGGTTTCAAATGCCGTAAACTTAAGACAATAAACAGCAGATAATCATTCAACCACTTGTGGAACTATGGTTATTCGATTTTCTCCAATACATAACAAACCCTGGTTTCCAAAATGTACCAATCTTTGTTCTAATTCCATCAATCACCCACTATTGGCATCAATATTCCATTTTTATTCACAAATTTTTCATAATCTCAACATTTATAAATTCTAGATTTAAATCTCTAAATCGACATTCTCTAAATTTCAACATAAATTTTAGAAATAAGTAAAGTAAACTCAAATCTAAGATAAGAGAGAAATAATATCTCCACTTGTGCCGTCGATTTCGTCTTCAAATTGAAATTCCACCAAACTCTAGATTTTCTGTTACTAGAAAACTTAATTCTCTCTCTAGATTTGATCTTCTTGATTCTTGCTTAAGGGTTGGGAAAATAAAATCTATGAGTTTAGGAAGAGTTTCGTTCGATTTTCAAATGGGAAAGGGAGAGAGACAAATGAGAGAGGCAAAAAGAGAGAGTGTGTGTATTCGTGCAAAGGAGAGGGAATAGAGAATAAGTTAAGGCTTTATTCAAGTCTATTTTAGTAAAATGATCAATTACCATCTTGCCCTTCACATCTCAAAGTTTGAATTAGGTGGGTTGTCTTCTTTGGTCATTTTATACCTTTAAACAATTAAAGTTCGTCTGTTCAACTTGTTCACAAGCAAGTCAACTTGTTTAGGTGAATTTTGAACCTACAAGTCAACTTGTCCATGGTGCAAGTCGATTTGTCAACACTAAGTCTCAGAAACCTTAGTCTGTAAACAATCCAAATCGGCTTGTGTTACGTGATTTTGGTATATCACGATTTCGGGCATATATACCCTAATCGATTATTGTGTATAGTGCGAAACAAGTGTCATTTTCACGAAAATATTATGTATTACCAATTATAAAATATTTTATCCAAATTGGATATAACAAATCAAGATTGCAGAGATATTAAAAATAATGAAAATATCAAAAATAGAATATTGATTAATAACAACCATAATTTTATAAAACTCTAAAATATCGATTTCATCTGTTTTCAATTTTTTCACGTGGCCAAGATCTTTCAAGTCCTTTAAAATTTATTGACTAAAAATTCATTTTTGATGATGGCAAACTCTAAATTAAATTCACACAATAGTTATTCAATAAAACCTAAATTCGACTAACCAAAACCCAATGGTCATGCAATCTTGATTAGACCGAATTGCATTAAGATTTATAGAATATTTGTAATATAGGGTTTTCCTTAAAATCCTAGCACACAAAATTAATCATCCGTACTCTTTGTGGATTTTATTATATTGATCTGATTCATACAATTTTCTCTCGATCTCATGCATGTAACACCGAACAAGTCCGGATTTGTAAAAAATATACTCTAAATGTAATTATTTGAAAAATTCTATATTTTGTAAAATTTTGGAAGAGTAGTTAATTTTAAATGTAAGTGTGAATTTCTATTCATTGGGTTATTCAGGAGCTCCTCTAAATATTGGGTGGACAAACTTTAAATTTTTAAGTTACCGATCATTAGAGTCCAGATCACCAGAGCTATCGGTTATTTGAGTGTTCGATCTCACAATTCTTAGATTTTGATTTTCCTTATCGGTAGTTTGGAGATGACTATCTATTATTTTATAAGTGAAAATTTTATCGATGTATTATTTAAGTGATAGTCTGTCAGTATTGAGTTTTTAAATTCCTGTTGTTTATCTACTCATTTATTGATGTTGAGACTCCCGTCGGTATTGTGAGAACCCATCGATATATTGTTAGGCTCACTTTCATATATTGTGCGGTCACCTTGTCTTGTTCGATCATTTTGTCTTGCTATAATTATTGCCTTAAGAATTCAATTTCTTTGCAATTACCATTTTCCCTTCGGTACATATTTGTACTTTCCAAATTTCCCGTCGATTGCATGCATGCTATCGGTTCTTCCTTCCACATAAACAATCCATATGCCCTTCGATCCTTTTCAAATTGACCGAACAGCATATTTCTCTCATCAGCTCACCCATTCAGTACTTGAATTTGCACTCCCAATTCCATATTGTTTTGTGTACATACACACACATATTTAATACAAATTGACTCCATCTGCACAGTATATTCCCTCCAAATTCTCCCTTCGGTATTGACTGAACACTTGTCTTTATTCAGCATTTCGGTACACACATTTATTTCAATTTCTTTTAATCTCATCAGCTAAATTTTCAATTTATTTTGATTTTTCCATATCCAGCCGAATCTTGATGTCTTCACATGCCTACCGATATGAGAGCAAGCCCATCGAATGAAACATTCTCCTCTAAAGTCTGAACTTTGACTCTCCCTTCGGTATAGTGTCTTTCACATTTTGTCTTTTCGTATTTTGTCTTGCCTTACCAAATTTGCCAAAAACCTCACGGTTGCTTGCCATTGTTGGATTTGAACTCATGACCTTGCCTTAGTCCAAAAAGGAATCTTACCCCCAAGCCACCTAAACCTTTCAATCTTATTATATCAAATTTGTATTATCTTTCATAATTATTATTTCTTCTAATCTATTTCCCTTAAATTTGAGACTCCCTTCAGTGCAGCAAATGTAATCCATTGGTGAGTGGCACCTTTTTAAATTATGTTGGAATATTTGTTTTTCCCTGTTTGGTAACCGATGAGATTTGAACCCATACACCATTATCTCTCATGGGCATTTTGTCTTCCCCCTTTGGGTAATTATTGTTGGAAAATTCAACTTGCTCCCACCGGTTCCAGGTTGCCCATTTGCCATTTCTCATTACTAAAAGCCCATCGGTCAATGCTGAGAGTCAATCAATCAATGCTAAGAACCCATCGGTCAATGCATTCCTCTTGTGCACCTTTTATTTTCATTGCAAATTTAAGTCTTGTAGTATTAAGAAAGCTTGTTCACTATTTGGTATCTCTCATTACCGAACACTCCTCTCTCTCAACAAATAATATTTCAAGTACTTTAACCTATTGGTTGAGTTTCCAAATTACCAAAAAGGGCATGTTGAGTACTTGTGTAAGTTGGAAAAAGAATGAGGGCAAATAAATAAATAGAGGAAATGAGTTCTAAATAAAAATGAGAGTTGGGATTCTGGAACCTACGAATGTCACATTTTAACTTTTCTTTTGCTTTCCTCTCTCTCTCTGCTCATACACTACCTCTTTCTCTCTTCTTGTTTCTATTTAAAATCAATCAAAATATCATAAAACTCACACTCTCTAAAAACTCCAAAACCCATAATCTAAACTCTAAACAGTTAGATCTTGTGAGAGATTTGAGATTTTCTAGTAAGAGAAAACCTAGGGTTTGATCGTGACGCGATTTGAGGCAAAATCGAAGACTAAAAATCTAGATAATATTTTATTCTTAATTTGGGTTTATTATTCCTCTTTCAAGACTTTGGAGTTATGCTGAAATTTGATAAAATAAATTTGGTGGATTTTGAGTCACTGTAAGTGAGAGAAAGATTGGGTATTGAATATTAGGGTTTTGGGTTTACATGAAAGGATTGATATTGCTGATGATGGATATTTGATTATATCCCTTAAAAGTTGGCGAAAATTGAACAAAGCAAGACATTCACTGCAGAGAAGTCTGGGAGTGACTATCATCTCTAGTATTATGAGTGGTTACATGCTTACACTTAAATAAGATAAATATTTTCAATAAATTTTCCAAATGATTTTGAAACTTGATTTGATATGTTTTAGTGTGTATGGAATATTCCAAAGAATAATTTTGAAATTCCTATGCATTATAATGTTTTGAATGAATATATGTGTCACGTTGATTTATTGATATTAAGTACTTTGTGATGTTGGTTATTGATGACCAATTATTTATTTGATAGCACATGGAATGGATTGTTAAATTTTCATGAAATGGTACACGGTGTGGTTATTAGGGGAAGAGTCTAAACCCCAAAAAATGGCTAGTCATTTTCTATCACGGTGTAACTCGATGGGGTAACATGGTGGGGTTAATCTTGATAGACATGGTACGTGGCCAATCGCGACGGCACATTCGTGGTCGAATAACGTGCCACTTAAAAGGCGTGGGATAAGTGGTTGCTCTGCCAACGAAATACTATGGCCAATACCAAGGAGTTGGGTATTTGTAAACTGAAATTGATAAAAATCTTGACGGTTCCACCATGGTTCATGGTAGACCTTTGTTGAAAATAATAATTTTAACTACCCTATGTTTGAAAATGTGAAATAATTGGATACATATGAGATTGAATCATAATGATTGGAAAATTGATTTATTGCTGAATAATCTTGTGACTGATATGATGGTTTGAAATATATATTTGATATGTCGACCACACAAATCTTATTTTTGTTCAATGTGTACATCACTCACTGAGTATTCCCATACTCACCTATCTCTCTCCATTTTGACAGAGAAAGGTTAATTAGTTCGTGAAGTTGTTTGGAGTCAAAATTTTTGGGAAGATCTCTGTCAGAGATTCTTTTTGATATAGATCTTACTATTTTCTTTGAGATATCGATAGATTGACCCACGAAAGGCATTTTGTATAAAAATCTATTTGAATATTTTTTAAACTCTGTATTTCGATTTCGATTGAATTTGGTTATGTATAAACGTTTTATCGATGACCCTTAATTTCCTTTTTATGAAATTTTCTTTGAAATTATTGTTGATTTTATTTTCTATCCCTAGAGATGGAATTGTGTTCTAATTGGTTGATGACATTTGATAGCCGGGATGGCCTATGGTTTTAGTTAATATTTTGAATACCTTGGGATGTTTTGGAGCACGGGGTGAGATTCACGCGTATTCAAGGTAGGACGGCGGTTGTCGGGTGATTAGACCTGCGGGTTGGGCCGTGACAATTGTATTGGTATCAGAGCAAAAGTTTTGAAGTTTTGGAAAGTTTTCAAATATTTACAAATAATTTTAAAGGTTTTTGGTATTTACAAATATTTTTGGGAAAAATTGAAAGCCTTCAATGGGTCCTAGGAAATTGACATAACTCTAGCCAAAGGTATTTAGAGTCATCTTAATACCATGAGCTAAAGTAGTTTCTCTTTCGTAGACTAATATGCCTCCTTGTAGAAGGATGAGGAATGTAAGCAAAATTCCTTCCCAAGAGTATGAGGATGAGTCGTCCTTGCGTGCTCTACCTCCATCAGTGTCTACACACCCGGCTCCTTCAACTGGGGTTTCCGTTCCTCCTATAGCCACCCTCCAGCAAGTGATAGAGTGGTGGAGTACATTTGGAGCACAGTACCAAGTTCTACCTCAAACTTCAGCTCCTCTGCCGACTCCTCCTTCTATGTCAGCAGTTGCACCTAGTGTTCCCATAGCACCTACCACTCCGGTTGTTGCATTAATCAATCATCCTACGGTTGAGCTGTCAAAACTAATCAAAGAGGTGAGACAACTCAGTTGCGAGACATTTTCCGTTACGTGTGATGCATCCGTGACCAAGGAGTGGATTGGCCGAATTCAGGAGACTGTTACTGACATGAGGCTAGACGATGAAATGGAAATTATGGGGGGCAGTGAAATTATTGGATAAGAGTGCAAGAACTTGGTGGAAAAATATAAAGGCTAGAACGACAATGTCTCTTACTTGGGTAAATTTTCTAAGAGTCTTTAAGGAGAAATACTACACCCGATACTATAGGGACCAAAAGAGAGAGGAATTCTTCAAGTTAGCTCAAGGGAACAGAACAGTGTCGGAGTATAAGACAAAGCTTAGGGAGCTTGCCACCTACGTTCCAGAGTTTGTGAACTCCGAGGAGTCCTTGTGTGCGAAGTTCAAGTCAGGACTAAACTTAAGCATAAAGGAGAAAATGTCAATCACTAAAAGGCATACATTCCAAGATATTCTAGACTTAGCTTTGAGAGCCGAGAAAATGGTAGAGGAAAAGGGAAGAACTAGAGAAGGAATGGAGAAGAAAAGAAGGTTTAAACTTATATCGGGTCAGAGCAAAGTAGGAGCATGGGCTCTTACGGTGGAATCTCTGTCACTAAGTCCGTTGGTAGTCTACAAGGTCAACAATCATCTAAATTCAAGGTTCTCATATCTAGTGCTGCCTTTGGGAATAGATCAATAGGAAACAAGAAGGAGCGGTGTAAGAATTGTGGAAAGTACTATCCTGGAATTTGTCATGCACCAAAGAGGTGTTATCAATGTGGAGATGAGGGTCATCTCCGAAATAGTTGCCCTGAACTAAGTTTAAGCAGGCAAGGGGGTCAGCAGCATCAAGACGTTCCTAGTGATTCTCGGGGTGGATCAGCTAACACGTCTACACCTCTCTCTAACACTATTCTAAAGACGGGGACCGGCAGCAACACTATAGCTACCAATACCCAACATTCTCAACCTCGAATCCAAACTAGGATTTTTGCAATGACTAATGAAGAGGCACAAAACAACCCTAATGTTGTTACAGGTAAAATTTAGTTAAGTATAAATATATTGATTTGGAGTGTATGCTATTGGTGTTACGACATTTGAGATTTGCTAATGGCATTGAAATCATTGCATGATATTAGATGTAGTGATGATTATTTTAAGAGAAATGACTTCACAAGTCTAAAGCAGCATGAGTAGGCACAACCCCCAACTGTTTGTGGGATGATTTTATACTGAAATTTTAAGGACAAAATCTTCTTTTAGGGGATAGAAATTGTAACACCGGATAAGTCCGGATTTGAAAAAAATGTATTATATTTTGTAAAATTTTGAAAGAGTAATTAATTTTAAATATAAGTATGAATTTCTGTTCCTTGGGTTGTTCAGGAGCTCCTCTAGATATTGGGTAGACAGATTTTAAATTTTTAAGTTGCTGACCATTAGAGTCCGGATCACCAGAGCCATTGGTTATTTGAGTGTTTGGTTGCACAGTTCTTAGATTTTGATTTTTCTTATCGGTAGTTTGGAGATGACCATCTATTATTTTATAAGTGAAAATCCTATCGATGTATTATTTAAGTGATAGTCTGTCGGTATTGAGTTTCTAAATTCCTGTTGTTCATCTAGCCATCTATTGATGTTGTGACACCCGTCGGCATTGTGAGAACCCATCGGTATATTGCTGAGCTCACTTTCATATATTGTGCGGTCACCTTGTCTTGTTCAATCAGTTTGTCTTCCTGTACTTATTGTCTTAAGAATTCAATTTCCTTGCAATTACCATTTTCCTTTCAGTATATATTTGTACATTCCAAATTTCCCGTCGGTTGCATGCAAGCTATCAGTTCTTCCTTCCACATGAACAATTTATATGCCCTTCGGTCCTTTTCAAATTGATCGAACAGCATATTTCTCTCATCGGCTCACCCATTCGGTACTTGAATTTGCACTCCCAATTCGCTATTATTCGGTGTACATATACACACATATTTAATACAAATTGACTCCCATCTACACAGTATATTCCCTCCAAATTCTCCCTTCGGTATTGACTAAACACTCATATTTCTCTTCATTTCTTGGCACATTTACCAAGTAATACTTGTCCTTATTCAGCATTTCCCTTCCCTTCGGTACACATATTTATTTCAATTTCTTTTAATCTCATCAGCAAAATTTTGAATTTATTTTGATTTTTCCATATCCATCGGGTGAGTCGAATCTTGATGTCTTCACATGCCTACCGATGTGAGAGCAAACCCATCACATTCTCCTCTAAAGTCTGAAGTTTGATTCTCGTGTCTTTCATATTTTGTCTTTTCGTACTTTGTGTTGCCTTACCAAATTTGCTAAAAACCTCATGGTTGCTTGCCATTGTTGGATTTGAACTCATGACCTTGCCTTAATCCAAAAAGAAATCTTGCCACCAAGCCACCTAAACCTTTCAATTTTATTATATCAAATTTATATTATATTTCATAATTATTATTTCTTCTAATCTATTTCTCTTAAATTTGAGACTCCCTTTGGTCCAGCAAATATAACCCATTGATGAGTGGCATCTTTTTAAATTATGTTGGAACATTTGTTTTTCCCTGTTTGGTAACCGATGGGAATTGAACCCATACACAACTATCTCTCATCGACATTTTATCTTCCCCCTTTGGGTAATTATTGCTAGAAAATTCAATTTGCTCCCACTGGTTCCAGGTTACCCATTTGTCATTCCTCATTACTAAGAGCCCATCGGTCAATGCATGCCCCTCGTGCACCTTTTATTTTCCTTGCAAATTTAAGTCTTGTAGTATCAAGAAAACTTGAACACTATTTGGTATCTCTCATCACCGAACACTCCTCTCTCTCAACAAATAATATTCCAAATATTTTAACTTATTGGATTGAGTTTCCAAATTACCGAAAAGGGCATGTTGGGTACTTGTGTAAGTTGGGAAGAGAATGAGGGTAAATAAATAAATAGAGGAAATGAGTTCTAAATAAAAAGGAGAGTTGGAACTCTAGAACCTGTGAATGTCATATTTCAACTTTTCTTTTACTTTCCTCTCTCTCTGCTTATACATTACATCTTTCTCTCTTCTTGTTTCTATCTAAAATTAATCAAAATACCACAAAACTCACACTCTCTAAAGACTCTAAAACCCATAATCTAAACTCTAGAAAATTAGATCTTATGAGAGATTTGAGGTTTTCTAGTAAGAGAAAACTAGGGTTTGATCGTGACTCGATTTGAGGTGAAATCAAAGACTAAAAATCTAGGTAATATTTTATTCTTAACTTGGGTTTATTATTCCTCTTTTATGACTTTGGAGTTATGTTGAAATTTGATGAAATAGATTTGGTGGATTTTGAGTCACCATAAGTGAGAGAAAGATTAGGTATTGAATATTAGAGTTTTTGGTTTACTTGAAAGGATTGACATTGCTGATGATGGATATTTGATTATGTCCCTTAGGAGTTGGCGAAAACTAAACAAAACAAGTCGTTCGCTGTAGAGACGTCTGGAAGTGACTATCATCCCTAGTATTGTGAATGGTTACATGCTTGCACTTAAATAAGATAAATGTTTTCAATAGATTTTCTAAATGATTTTTAATAGATTTTCTAAATGATTTTGAAACTTGATTTTATATATTTTAGTATGTGTGGAATATCCCAAAGAATAATTTTGAAATTCCTATGCATCCTAATGTTTTGAATGAATAAATGTGCCATATTGATTTATTGATATTAAGCATTTTGTGATGCTAGTTATTGATGAACAATTATTTATTTGATAGCACATGGAATGGATTGTTAAATTTTCATGAAATGGTACACAGTATGGTTATTGGGGGAAGAGCCTAAACCCCAAAAAATGGCTAGTCATTTCCTGCTACGGTGTAACTCGACTGGGTAATATGGTGGGGTTAATCTTGATAGATATGGTATGTAGCCGGTCGCGACGACACATTCATGATCGAATAACATACCGCTTGAAGGGTGTGGGATAGTTGGTTGCATCACCAACGAAATGCTATGGCCAACACCGAGGAGTGGAGTATTTGTAAACTGAAATTGCTAAAACCCTTGGCGGTTTCACCATGGGTCATGGTGGACCTTTGTTGGAAATAATGATTTTGGCTGTCATATGTTTGAAAATGTGAAATAAATAGATGCATATGAGATTGAATCATGATGATTGAAAAATTGATTTATTGTTGAATAATATTGTGACTGATATGATGGTTTGAAATATATATTTGATATGTCCACTACACAAATCTTATTTTTGTTCAACGTGTACATCACTCACTAAGTATTTCCATACTCACCCCTTTCTCTCCATTTTGACAGAGGAAGGTTAGTTAGTTTACGAAGTCGTTTGAAGTCAGAATTTTTGGGAAAACCTCTGTCAGAGATTCTTTTTGGTATATATCTTACTATTATCTTTGAGGTATCAATAGATTGACCCACGGAAGGCATTTTGTATAAAAATCTATTTGAATATTTTTCAAACTCTGTATTTTGATTTCGATTGGATTTGGCTATGTATAAACTTTTATCAAAGACTCTTAATTTTCTTTTTATAAAATTTTCTTGGGAATTATTATTGATTTTGTTTTTTATCCCTAGAGAGAGAATTGTGTTCTGATTGGTTGATGACATTTAATGGTCGGGATGGCCTATGATTTTAGTTGGTATTTTGAATGTCTTGCGATGCCTTGGAGCACGGGGTGAGATTCACACATGTTCAAGATAGCACGACAGTTGTCGCGTGCTCGGATCTACGGGTTGGGCCGTGATAATGCATGTAATCATAAATCATCAAGTCATAGGGCCTTTTATTAATGAAGTATTAAGTTCAATAATAAAATCTTATCAAACAATGAATATGTCAATAAAGATTTAAGAAAAAAACAAATCAAACCATATTATTAATCAAAAAATGAAATCTATCAAGTTTTAAAAATAAGAAATCTAGCTAAATATGATAAAAAAATGTAAGAAAGATAAAGAAAATATTAGAACCCCTTCAAACCCAAAGGAAGATGGAAGAATTCATCCAAGGGACCAAGAAGGTGGCTGTTAGGGTTTTCTATCCCCTTTTCTCTAAGTGTGAGAATGTCTCCTATTTATAATATAAGTTCTAAGTGTCCTAAGTTAATAAAAATTTTGTGGGCCTCAATAAAAGCTAGTTATTTCACTTGAACTTAGACTTTTAGAGCTATGTGCCTTGATTTCCACTTCTACAGTAATTTGCTCTTAAATTTCAGACATTTTTGAGCTTGAATCAACTTCTGCACTCTTTACAAGATTTGTAGGTCTTGAAGTATTCTTTCTAACCCAATAAGAATTAAGTCAATCGAATATCTGAGTAGAAAATTATACTCAAAATACTAACAATTGTATATACAGTCCAATAACCTTAAATAAGTCCAATAATTCTAAAATAAAATTCACAAAAATAATCAGTATAAAATCATGAAATAAAACCTAAAAATAGTCTTAAAAGTTATAAATAAATTCTAAAATAAAATAAAATAAAACAAGTTATATGTATAAAAATATCACTATCAAATACCCCAACACTTAAATATTTGTTTGTCCTTAAGTAAGAATAAATTTTCTCTCAAAACCAATTCAACCTCCCAAATCCTTAACCATGCATGTGACAAATTCAAATCGTAATTACAATCAAAACAATCGAAATCAAGAACGCAAAATTCAACCATCCTCATAATTAGTTCACTCAATAGAATGAAGGAAGATACTATTCAACTACTCAAAACACTCATTTTATGTAAGAGTATATGTATCACTCAAATCAATACAATAAAATGGTATTACCATAAATTTGCTCATATATCAAATCTCCACCACTTATATATGAAATCTCTACACCAATCAAAAAATCTTTTATCTGATTGTAATAGAGTTTAAGTGAATGGTAGGATAATGGGTAAAACGTAAAATTAAAATAATTTACTAAAAATATTAAAATATCCAGACATGACATTATTTACATCAAAACAAAAAAAAATACTAATTCCAACTACAAACATGTAATGTGATATATCACTTATTCAAAATAAAAAACAATGACTCCACTATAAGAGTAAACAATATTAAGAATAAAAAATATTTTTTTCTTTTTTTTCTTTCTTTTTTTCTCAACCAGCAATTTTCTCTTTTTTTTTCTTTTTCTATTTTTTTTCATTTTTTTCTGCTGTTTTTTTTATAACTCAATATGATAATAATTAAAAATATATATAAAAATAAAAATAATAAAAATACAATAATATCAAAAAAATATAATATCATACTATCAACTATAAATACATTAGTGAATTTAGATTCAAAATCTGAGGACAAAAAAAAAAAAAAAAAGTTATAGGGTAAATAACGTAGGAATTTATGAAAGAAAATGTCTAAATTCAAATGGGTTAATTAAGGGGTAAAATATTAGGAATGGGATTTCTCGAAAACCAAAAGTGTATAAAACTAAGTGTCTTAATCATTTGGTATATGAAAATCAAGAATATGGTCTCAAAATATGTAACAAAGCAGTTCTAGAATAACCAAACCATGTGTGATATACACTCAGCAAGAAAAATGATTAAAGCAAAAAAGAATTTGCTCTTTACGACTCAAATTCTTACTAAGATAAATTTGATATTAAATTTTGCATGCTATATCTTTCAAATCAACCATAAAAAGAGAAATCATCACTCATGTACCAAATAATTATTAATATCAATCATCTATCATGCAACTCAATTCAAAACATATAATATACAAGAACTAGAAAACTTGAGAAAATATAGTTAGTATGGAAAAAAATTATCAAAAATCAAGAAATTCAGCAAAATTCAAGATTTTTTTTTTAATTCCTAAAAAAAGGTTCTTAAAAATCAAAATGACATAAATCAAAATAAAGTTCCTAAAAAATCAAACTACAACTCCACACTTGAATTAAATATTGTCCACAATGTAAATGAGATAATAAAATCAAAAAAAAAGAGAACAAAAAACTCTCATGATTAAGTCAGTGAACTCTCAACCTCCTCTCATGTAACTTCTTTTCCTCTCGTGCAAAGGGTTGTTTATTAACCTATAAAATACCATGAAAACTTAAAGTTAAATTAAACCAATAAAAACAAATATTAAAGAAAATCATAAAAGTATTGGGTTATCTCCCAATAAGCACCTTTTTTTATTCTCTTTGGCCAGACACGATCTCCTTATTTTAACCCAGCTCATAGATCATTATACTTTGACTACTCTAGTATCTTGCCATGCTCTTATCCATTTCTTATCAATTCAAGCATTCTCAAACATTTCTTATTTTTTTCTCCAACTTATTAAATTGCAACGTCCTTTCTTTTCTTGTATGAAACCACCACTTCAATTTAAAATCACTGAAATTCACATCCAAGACATCATATGCATCGACATATTCATTGTTTAGAAAAATCATGTTTGACATGCGAGAAATTGACAATGCAATTTTTAATAGGATCACTTGAATGAGAGATATCGACATCATGTTCAGAACTTTTTTAGTGCATTCAATTCTAAAAATCTCTTGTTTAGAAATATTTTTCATGCGATAGAAAACATTAAACTCATTTTTTTCATCATTGACCCTCAAAATCAATTTTCCTATAGAAACATCAATCAGAGTACGTGCAGTGTTTAGGAAAAGTCGACATAAAATAAATGAAGCACTCTCTGCATCATCTATATCTAAGATGACAAAATCAATAGGAAAAATGAATTTATTAACTTTAACTAAAATATTTTTGACAATACCTCTTGAATATTTTATACTCTTATCAGCCAATTATAATGAAATGTTAGTAGGTCGACAATCCTTTAACCCTAATTTCAAGAATACAAAATATAACATGAAATTCATACCAGCACCCAAATCACACAAAATATCAGAAAAGTTAGAAGAACCAATTATGTAATGGATAAAAAAACTCCTTGGATCCTTTAGTTTCGGTGGCATCTTTCTCTGCAAAATCAAGGAGCACTTTTTCATAAACTTGATTTTTGAACCCTCATCCAGCTTCCTCTTCTTTTTAATCGCAACCTTAAGGAATCCCCAATAACTTAGTACCTATCTAATGACATCCAAAAGATGAGTGTTAATATGTAATTTTTTAAAAATTTTTAAAAATTTTTCAGATTCTGTTTTTGCACATAAAAGACAGTCAGGAAAAAGAGTGTGAGATTTATACTCCCTCAAAAGTAAAGAACTTCCATATTTAGATTCTGATGCATTCACCTTCTCATCAGTAGATTGATGGATTTCTTCCTTAACCTCTTATTTTTCCTCTTTCTCCAGGGATGGATCTAAAACCTGCTGCAATTATTTCGCATTCCTCAATGAGATTGCATTTACCTGCACTCTAAGGTTCTTTTCAATATCATTCGACAGTTTATCCGGCATACAAAAATAAAAGACATTAGCTAATTGATCAATTTTATTTTCAATCTTCTCAAACCTTTCATTTTTCATTGTTTCCAAACATTCAAATCTTTCATTAATCGCTGCTGCTAGTCTCTCAATTTTTTCACTTGTCATAGTTGTCAAGTATTCAATTACAATTACCCTTGATGGTTTGCTCTCTCTTGACTGTTGACTTCTCGAAACAAAATTTTACGGATTATTTGATCATGGCGGTGCTCTTTGACTCTATGAAAAATTTGGATGATTCTTCCATTCGAGATTGTATGTGTTGGAGAAATGATTGTTCTGAGATCTGCCAAAGTTAGAAATATAATTCGGTTATTACACCTGTGAACACTCAGAAAATACGTGAGTAGAATCACCACACGAATCACAATATAAAACTTGGTTAGACACAACGTTAAATTGATTAGTTTTTATGCAGTTAATCAAAGAATCAATTTTCGCATTAAGCATACTAAAATTATCAACTTCATGCATGCCAGCGGAGTCTCAAGCTTATTAGACTAGTCATATTGGTTGGATGTTATATCATCAAGTAATGCACATTTTTTATCACATGATTTGCTCATAAAAATACCCCCTACCGCAGTATCTATGGTAATTTTGATAGAATTTAAAAGACTACAATAAAATATTTACAAAATCAATTAATCAGGAATACCATGATATGGGCACCTCCTAATCAAATTTTTAAACCATTCCCAAATATTATATAAAGACTCACCCTCGAGCTGTCTAAATCTAGTAATGTCATTACATAGTTTAACTATCTTACCAGATGAAAAATATTTAGTCAAAAATACTTGAGAAAAAATTTCCCAACTAGTAAAATAATTAGTAGGGAAGAAATTTAACCATACCTTTACCTTTTCCCTTAAAAAGAAAGGGAACAATCTTAACTTAATGGCATCAGCACTGAATCCATTTAGCATGATAGTGTCACTGATTTTCAGAAAATTTTTCAAATGACTATTTGGATCTTCAAATACCTCTCCACAGAACTGATCTGCTTGCACCATCCCAATGAGACTCGGCTTCAACTTGAAATTGTTTGCCTCCATAGTGGATCTCGCAATGCTAGTCTGAATGTCCTGAACTCTGGGTATCGAATACTCTCTCATTACTCTATTCTCATGGGGTCATTGTCTCTTCTTCCTTAACTCCTCTAACATGTCTACGAATGGTTCATAAAGTTCTCTCAATCTCAGGAACAAAATTAGTTAGGTCAAGGATTTTGAATCATAGCATACACTGCACCAACACAAAAAATAGCACAACATTTGATTTTTGAAATAATTTGTAAGAATCACTCAAGAAAATCTATAATACCTATATAAATATAGAAATCACAAAAAAAAGAAGTAAGATAATACATAAAGACACCCAAAAAAGCACTCAGAAATCCATTAGAATCGAGAAAAAATCAAAGGAAAATAGAAAAATCAATGAAAATGATGGAATTTGGTCAAAATAGAGTGGTGCCCGTAACTAAAGCTACAAGTTATGTTCAGTATACCAAAATCCTTTGAAACAAGTGGTTGCTTGAGTTAATTCCTTAATCCGTTTTCAGACAGTCAAAAAAAAAAAACCTAAAAAACCTAATTTTATATACACAGAAACAAAAAATATATATAAAAAATCCTAAAATATGTATACCATATTTACCCCAGAACATGAAAGAGACAAGAAATATAAAAAGAATAATATCCAATCTCAAACAAGATTAATTTGATTGATATGCAAGAACATCCTCGACAATAGCACCAAAAACTTGTTATGCGATTTAACTATATCACGATTTCAGGTAAATATACTCTAATCGATTGTTGTGTATAATATGAAACAAGTGTCATTCCCACGAATATATTATGTATTGTCAATTATAAAATATCCTATTTAAATTGGATAGAATAAATCAAGATTGCAGAGATATTAAAAGTAACAAAAATATCAAAAATAGAATATTGATGAATAAACCCTAGTTTTATAAAACCCAACGATATTGATTTCATCTATTTTTAATTTTTTCATATGGTCAAGATCTTTCAAATCCTTTAAAGTTTATTGACTAAATATTTATTCTTGATGGTGGCAGAGTTTCCTAAATTAGATTCACCTAATGGTCATGCAATGAAATTTTAATTTGACTAATCAAAATCCAATGATCATGCAACATGATTAGACCGAATTGGATTAAGATTTATGGAATATCTATAATTTAGAGTTTTCTCTAAATTCCTTACATATAGAATTAATCATCTATCGATTTCATAACCCTATGTGAATTTTATTGTATTGATCTTATTCATGCAATCTTCTCTCAAGCTCACGTATGTAATTATAAATTATTAAGTCATAGGACTCTTTACGAATAAAACATTAAGTTCAACAATAAAATCTTAACAACAATGAACATGTCAATAAAGATTTAAGAAAAAGAAACAAATCAAATCATATTATTAATCAAATAACAAAATCTATCGAATCATAGAAATAAGAAATCTAGCTAGACATGATTAAAAAAAAAACAAAAAAGGTAAAGAAAACATTACAGCCCTTCAAACCCGAAGGAAGATGGAAGAATTCGTCCAAGAGACCAACAAGACGGCGGCTAGGGTTTTTTCTCCCCCTCTTCTCTAATTATGAGAATGTCTCCTATTTATAATCTAAGTTCTAAGTGTTCTAAATTAATAAAAATTCATGGGTCTCAATAGAGCTGGTTATTTCATTCAGACTTGAGCTTTTAGAACTTATGGCCCTTGATTTCCAGCTTTGTAGTAACTTGCTCTCAAATTTCGAACGTCTTTAGTCTGAATCAATTTTTGCACTCTTCACAAGATTTGTAGACATTGAAATCTTCCTTCCAACCCAATAAGAATTAAGTCAATCAGATATCGGAGTAGAAAGTTATGCCCAAAATACTAACAACTGTCTATATACTCCAATATCCTTAAATAAACTCAATAATTCTAAAATAAAACTCATGAAAATAATCAGTGTAAAATTATGACATAAAACCTAAAACAGTTATAAAAGTCATAAATAAAGTCTAAAATACAATAAATAATATAATTTAAGTGTATAAAAATATTATTATCAATTTACCAATTTCACAAGTCGATTTGTCAAATCTAATCCTCGAAAAGCTAACCTATAAAATAACCATGTCGACTTATCAATCTCACAAGTCGACTTGTCAAAACCAAGTCTCAGAATCTAGTCTACAAACTCACTGAGTCAACTTGCCGATTGTACTAGTCAACCTGAATCACCCACAATAACCCGTTAGTCAACTTAAACACTACGTAAGTGAACTTGTCCCCCATATTTCATAGACATAAGTTGACCTAGTAAGAAAATGAGTTGATCCAACGAGGCTAAATCTCAGAATAATCAAAATTAGTCAATATAAGTCCTAGGAAAATCTATAAAGGTTCTTTCAATGTACCAAAGCTATTATAAGCATGGGTCTTTTCAAAATTATATAAAAGTACAAAGTTGAAAATTTCATACACGAGTTTTTGGTGCTACATCCCAAGGAGGTCGCATAATAATAATTTTTCCCTCAAATTCACCGCACGAGAGAGAAGAAGAAATGAAGAAAGGCACGTTCGAGAAAAAGATAGAGACAGCAATTCTATATGAAATTGAAATAGG
Organism: Dillenia turbinata; assembly: GCA_037126225.1. Taxonomy (NCBI): domain Eukaryota; kingdom Viridiplantae; phylum Streptophyta; class Magnoliopsida; order Dilleniales; family Dilleniaceae; genus Dillenia; species Dillenia turbinata. Next base: position 25,850,123 of record JBAMMX010000015.1, on the reverse strand, counting down.
CAATCATTTAGTAAATTCCAAACATGGGAATTAAGGACATATGAGAATAGACGTGTTCCAAGACCCTTGATACCGAGGTGCACTGTCTGTGGTCCTTGGAGTAATCTATGTATACCCTCAAAAGAGATTTGAAGTGTCACGTGAGTGACGACCACTCATGTGACCCTCTCACCCCCACTCCCTCTCTGTGTTTTTGTTTTCCTCCGTTTTTTTTTTTTTAATTTTCCTTCTCTCTCTTCTTTTTCTTTTTTTGGTCTTGAACTTTTTTTATTTTATTTTTTATTCTTTTTTTATTTTGTTTTTATTCTTTTTTATTTTGTCTTCTTTATTCTTTTTATTCTTTTTTTATTTTGTTTTTTATTATTTTTTTATTATTTTGTTTTTTTATTAGTTTGTTTTTGTGGCTATTATATTGAGGATTTTTTTTTCTTCTTTTGTTTTTTTATTCTTTTATTTTTAATGATAGTGATAAATTATGATAAGTTTATGGTAATTAGTAATAATGTAATGATAGTGGTAAAAGCTAAAAAAATAATAAAAAAAAAAAGAACAAAAACAAAAGAACAAAAAATAACAAAAGAATTAAAAAAAAAACAAAAGAAACAGAAAAAACCCCAAAAAAACCAAAAAAAAAAACAAAAAAAAAATCTTTTTATTCTTTTTTCTTTTTTTATACTTTTATTTCTTTTTATTGTTTTGTATGGTAATGATAAATTATAATGAATTTAGAGTAATTAGAAATAATATAATGGTAGTGATAAAAATACAAAAGAATAAAAAAAAAGAAAAACAAAACAAAAGAACAAAAAAAAACAAAAGAATTAAAATACGAAAGAATTAAAAAAAAAAGTCAAAACAAAAAAAAAAATCAACAAAGGAGGGGGGTTCCACCGCCGGTGGAACTGCCCCTCCTATATTAAAACTTTTTTTATTTTGTTTTTTATTTTTTTATTCGTTTTATTTTATTTTTTGTTCTTTTTTATTTTCTTTTCTTTATCCTTTTTATTCTTTTTTATTTTATTTTTTTATTCTTTTTTATTTTTTTGTTTTTTTATTAGTTTACTATATTGAGCTTTTTTTATTATTTTGTTTTTTTATTCTTTTATTTTTAAGATAAATTATGATGAATTTGGGATAATTAGTAATAATGTATTGGTAGTGATAAAAACTAAAAAGAATAAAAACAAAAGAAAAAGTAATAAAAAATTAAAAATTAAAAAAAAACCCAAAAAAAACCCAAAAAACTTAAAAAAAATCTTTTTATTCTTTTTTATTTTGTTTTTTTATCCTTTTGTTTTTTTCATTGTTTTGTATGGTAATGATAAATTATGATGTATTTAAAGTAATTAATAATAATATAATGATAATGATAAAAATATAAAAGAATAAAAAAATAAAGAATAAAACAAAAGAATAAAAAAACAAAACAAAAAAATAAAAGAAAAAACAAAAAAAATCAACATAGGAGGGGGTTCCACTGCCTGTGGAACCACCCCTCCTATCTTGAACTTTTTTTATTTTTTATTCTTCTTTATTTTCTTTTCTTTATTCTTTTTATTCTTTTTTATTTTGTTTTTTTTATTTTTTATTCTTTTATTTTTTAGTAGTTTACTATGTTGAGCTTTTTTTATTTTTTTATTCTTTTATTTTTAAGATAAATTGTGATGAGTTTAGAATATTTAATAATAATATAATAGTAGTAGTAAAAACTAAAAAGAATAAAGAAAAGAACAAAAACAAAAGAACAAAGAATAACAAAAGAATAAAAACACAAAAAATTAAAAACAAAAAACAAAAAACAAAAACCCCAAAAAAACCAAAAAACAAAAGAACAAAGAATAACAAAAGAATAAAAACACAAAAAATTAAAAACAAAAAACAAAAAACAAAAACCCCAAAAAAACCAAAAAACAAAAGAATCTTTTTATTCTTTTTTATTTTGTTTTTTATTATTTTATTCTTTTTTTTATTTTTTTATTGTTTTGTATGGTAGTGATAAATTGTGATGAGTTTAGAATAATTAGTAATAATATAATGATAGTAGTAAAAATATAAAAGAATAAAAAAAGAAGAACAAAACAAAAAAATAAAAATACGAAAGAATTAAAAAAAATCAAAACAAAAAAAATCAACATAGGAGGGGGTTCCACCGCTGGTAAAACCGCCCCTCCTATCTTGAACTTTTTTTTGTTTTCTTTTTTTTAATTCTTTTTTATTGTTTTATTTATTTTTTTATTTTTTTTTATTTTGTTTTTTATTTTTTTATTCTTTTGTTTTTTTATTAGTTTACTATGTTGAACGTTTTTTTTTATTCTTTTGATTTTTGATTTTTTTTATTTTAAATTGTAATGATAAATTATGATGAGTTTAGAGTAATTAGTAATAATATAATGATAGTAGTAAAAATATAAAAGAATAAAAAAAGAAGAACAAAACAAAAAAATAAAAATACGAAAGAATTAAAAAAAATCAAAACAAAAAAATCAACATAGGAGGGGGTTTCACCGCCGGTAGAACCACCCCTCCTATCTTGAACTTTTTTTTGTTTTCTTTTTTTTTAATTCTTTTTTATTGTTTTATTTATTTTTTTATTCTTTTTTATTTTGTTTTTTATTTTTTTATTCTTTTGTTTTTTTATTAGTTTACTATGTTGAACTTTTTTTTTTATTCTTTTGATTTTTGATTTTTTTTATTTTTAATTGTAATGATAAATTATGGTGAGTTTAGAGTAATTAGTAATAATATAATGATAGTGGTAAAAATTAAAAAAAAAATAAGAAAAAGAAATACAAAAGAATAAAAATACCAAAAAATTACAAAAAAAAAAAAACAAAAGAAAAAACCCAAAAAAAAAGCCAATAAAAAAAAGTTTAACATAAGAGCAGTGGTTTTATCTACTCATCTAAAAAAATAATGGTAATAGGGGATCTCTACTAAGTAATGAAAATCAGTAGTGATATGGAACCAATATTCAATATTTAAAAATGGATATCATAAAATGAATTTAGAATTTCTACCTAACGGATTCATTTTGTAGCAGAGTAGCTCATGTCAAAAAACTTTCCATGTGGTTGGGTTTAGATACATAAATCATCTCTTTCTTTGACAGTATGTTTGGATAGAAGGATTTGGAGAGAAAAGAAAAGGTTTGGAGTGAAAATTTGTTATTTTCTTCATTTGTAAATTTTATGTGGAAAGAAAAAAAAAATTGAGTGATTTTTAACATAAAAATTTTCTTTTCCAAAAATGGAGAGAAAATGAGAGAAAAAAAAAAGTTGTCTCATAAATATACTAAATTTATCCTTTTAAAATTGAAAGTAAAATTTTTTTATTCCCAATGAGTCTCATTTTTTTCTTTTTCTTTCATAAAACTCCCAAATAAGATGAGAGAAAATTAAAATTTTCTCTAATTTTCTTTTCTCTTCTAACTAATTTTTTCTTTTCTCTTCAAAACTCCCAAACATACTATAAATTCTGGGATTAGAGAAGGATTGTGATATCACAAACACACTAAGTATATATAATTGTGTCTAACTTTTTTGTTTACTATAAGTAATTACATTTCACAAATATTGTATTTATGTATTTATGATTACTTTCTTATGCACATATATTAATTTGTGATTCAAATATAAAAGAGTACATTTTTTTCATTGTTTTATTCTTAATGCATTCATACAATCAACCTTCTTGTCAAATTTTACTATCTATAATTATTTTTAATCATTTTCTCTTTTTTATAGACACACCACACAAAACCCAATATGCATTCAACCTGCTAGTATTTCTTTAATCAGTACAAGAAGATGCTGCGGAGAAATGTGTCATTGGCCAAAAAATTCACTTCCTTTGTCAACGAAGGGCAAACTCGCGAGGCTTTACTTCTGTTCCAGCAACTACACAGGTCAGGCTCCAAAGTTGGTGCGCACATTTTCTCTGGAGTTCTTGGGTCTTGTGCAAGGCTTGCGGCTATCAAGGAAGGAGAGCAAACTCATTGCTTTCTTTGGAAATATGGGTTCAACTCCGATACCCTTCTGCTGACATCCCTTCTTGATGTGTACTCGAAATGTACTCAAATTACGGAGGCCCGTCGTTTGTTCGGTGAAATGTCTCAAAGGGATGTTGTGGCAATGAATGTCATGATTTCTGGCTTGTGTCGGTGCCATTTAACCGCTGATGCGATCCAATTGTTTGAGAATATGCCTGAACGAGATGTTGGATCTTGGAATGCTCTGATTTCAGGCCTCGGGAGAAAATCACAAGGTGGGACAGCGTTGTTTTATTTTCGGAAAATGAGATCAGAATGCAATGAGATTGATGTCATGACTATGGTTTCGGTCTTGTCAGTTTGTGCTGATTTAGCAGCCTTGTCTAATGGAAAACAAGTGCACGGACTTGTCATACAACATGGGTTTGAGGGACGTTTGCCGATTGGAAATGCTACTCTTGACATGTACGCAAAGAGTGGGTGCATGGAGGATGCATGCGTTAGTTTCAACAAAATGCCGTTCAGGAACGTCATATCGTGGACTTCACTAATTGCGGGTTATGGAAGACATGGCCTAGGATTAAATGCTCTCACAGCATTTGAACAGATGGAACTAGAGGGAATTGTTCCAAACAATCTCACGTTCCTGAGTACCCTCTATGCATGTAGTCATGCGGGATTAATACCACAAGGATGGAGGACTTTCAATACCATGATATCAAAGTACTCGATGACTCCCAGAATGGAGCACTATACTTGCATGGTGGATCTCCTAGCTCGAGCTGGGCATGTTAAGGAGGCCCTTAATTTAATTGAGACAATGCCAATGAAACCAGATGCAAGGCTTTTAACAGCAGTTCTGAGCCACTGTTGCAACCACCATAATTGGAAGCTTAGCAAGATAGTTGGGCTGAAATTACTTGAATTAGGACCCAGAGAGGCAGGAGCATATATGTTGCTTTCCAACTTCTATGGCCGTGTTGGTGACTTTGGAGGTGTGGCCAATGTGCGAAGGCTTATGTTGAACAGAGGGGTCAGGAAGGAGAAGGCATACACTTGGATTGAGATTCATAGGACAGTTCATTGCTTTGAATCGGGAGATAGGTCTCATCCTCGTTTTAAAGAAATATTCAGTTACATAAAGAATATAGTTGAGAAGATTAAGAACGGTGGGTACACACCTGACACAAGCATGGTGGTGCAAAATGTGGATGAAAGAACCAAAGAAGAGATACTTCTTGGTCACAGCGAGAAGTTGGCCATTGCACTCGGTCTCTTAAGTACCAGCCCAGAAATGCGACTTACAATAGTAAAAAATCTTAGAGTTTGTGCAGATTGCCATGAAGTAACTGCGTTAATTTCGAAGGCTGAAGGCAGAGAGATTGTTGCAAGGGATTCTAGCCGGTTTCATCATTTCAGAGATGGAGTATGCTCTTGTGGAAATTATTGGTGATAAGTGAGTGACTTCTCTATTCCTCATGCTTAACACTGAAAATAACAATAATACTAATAATAAATAGGTATAGTTTTTCTTCATTATTGCTTCATCCTTGATGGGATGTTTTTCTTTTTTTTCCTCCATTTTGAACAAGGGAAGGGCATGGAGGCATGAGAATGAAATCATACAATAATGATTGGTCAAAGGTGGTCATGCTCTCAATTTAATTATAATAATGTTACATGACTTTTCTAAAATTTTAACTAATACCTAAAATGGATTGGGAAGAAAACTTTTAGTTAAGAAAGAAAAGCTGAAGGGGTTTGATTGGGAACAAAATATTTGAACAACATTTACTTTTTTTATTTTTTTTTAGTCTATAAAAAGAAATTAATAAAAAAAAATGCCAAGTCGGTGGTGCCAGCCAGCATCAGATTCTAACGATTTTAAGCAACCAACCTTCCAACTGATCCACCACCTAATAAAGATTTGCACTTTGTTCTGGTTCGTCCCTCGTGTTTTCCGATTTAAAAATTAAAAAAAAAATGAAAATCGCGTCTTTCTGATTGGTAGTCTTTGTTATTAATTTTAAGGAGACGGCGGCAGCTGAAGCTGCTACAGATTGTGTTCCTGAATATCCGGCGATTATGAACTCACAGATTCCGATTGATCTCTTCGTTTCAAAGAAACATCGGGGTCTCACTCGTTCCGGATTTCTCAAGTTCACCGACGCCAACGGCAATCTGATCTTCACCATCGATTCTCATTCTTCCCTCTCAGATTCTCCTCATCGCACCAAGTTATTGCTTGACGCCTCCGGGAAACCCCTTATCTCCATTTGCCATCACCAGGTTCTCACTCTCTCTCTCTCTCAGGAATATATGAATTCTTTGTAATTAGAAAAAAAGATCAAACCCCACCTAAATATCTGAACGAATTGGCGTAGAAACGAGTTAGGGTTTGAGTGGGGGTTGTAGGTGTGGCGGAGAACTTGCTCACCGGTACGACTAGTCTTGGGGCATGCTATCAACCCATGAAAGGGAAGATAATTAAATATTTTCGTGGTTTAGAATCAATTGGAGTTGCTAGAGAAATGATGAGTAATAGGGCATGAGTGCAAGGGCAGACAACCAGATAGTTGCATTGGAAGCATCCAGAGAACAATGACCTGTTAATATTTTGACATGTCCTAAACATGATCAGGAGAGTTGCATCTGTCGTCTACATGAATTGGTGTTCCACACCAAAATTAGACCCAAGTTTGTCGTCCCCCCCCCCCAACCAAACAACCCCCTTGCCTTGCTATATATTTCTACTTGCTTCTGTTTAGAGCACCGCTTCAGGAGATTGCCACCATTAGATACCTTTGCTCCCTGCATTTTTATTTGCGATGTCCCTTTTTATGTAGAATGGAACTTGGCAAGCTTTTCGGGGTGACAAAAATGCAGACAAGGACCTGATATTCTGGGTCAAGAGGGTTTCAAGCTCGCTTACCAGAATTGAGTTGGAGGTGCATTTAGTTGGGGATGGTGGGCAAGACGCCACTTCCAAGTTAAAGGTCAAAGGATGTCCGTTCCAGAGAGCCTGCACCATCTACAAAGGTGATTCTATTGTGGCCCAGGTAAGGTTTTACCTATGATGATTTCTGTCCAAGGGCTTTACAGCTTCACCTCTAACTTGTTATAGTTTGCATAAACGATTAATGAAATTGATGGTTGTAAATTTCTCTTCTCGAAAATATAATGATTTTAAATACGAACAATGGCTTATGATAAAAGTTATAGTGTAGCCTCTGACCGCCCAGATCATCTTTTGCCTATCAAAATAGAATAGCTCTGTGGACTTTGGAATCTTCATGGCAGTCAACTTGGGTGATGTTGTGTAAGAACTTGTTGGAATGCCACCACCTAAATTTACATTTATGATTCCATCCGTGTGAGGCCCAAGCAATGTCATTACTGCAGTATTTGTCATATCATGATTGGAAATAAAAGCATAATACTTTCTGGTCATTTTTTATGCAGACTAGCCTGATGTACAAGCTTGGGAAGGTATATGTTGGAAGGTGTAAATTTCGATTAACTGTGTTTCCTGGATTCGAAGATCATGCATTTCTTGCAGCTTTGGTTGTTATATTCCTTGCCAAGAAAAAATAATACACATGCATGCTTATTCCACTGTTCGCATGGCAATTTTTTTTAAAAAAATATATATATATATATTTATTTCCCCCTTTGTTTAGGGGCAGGAGGGGGAGATGAAATGAATGTTCATGTACAGTTTACGAAATATAATCTGCTGTTCATGTTCATGTACTGCTAAAGCTGCCATAAACATTCTGGTAACAAGTGTTGAACTCATCTTCACATTCTAGGGATTTCAGAACTTGGAATCAAATGTTGTTTGTTTCTAGTTGAAGATAAATTACTACACTATGGTGTCGTCCTTTATACCTGTCTGTACACCATGGCCAGATTTACTGTAATTGCAGAGTGTTGTTGAAAATACAAGTGACCTCATAGCTCTCCAAAGGAGCATCTTGAAGGGATTTGTAAACTAATCCATACGCGTATAGAAATATATTTATTTTGATTGTTCATTGATTTTAACGGTAAACCTGTATATTTAATTTATTAACTATTAGTGTTACTCTATGAGAACTACCTGCAAAAAGGATAAATTTTGTTTATAAAATTGAAGAAATAATGGGATAGAAGCATTTCCTTTCCCATTCCCAAATGGAATGTTTGCATTAAGTCTACAATTAGAGCCCGTCATGGTAGATGAGTAACCTCTGCCATTAAACTCGTTCATTACCTTTTCCATCCCCAACTGGTAAGTTTGCATTGTATTTTAGTAATCTAAATTTTTCATTTTTAATAGCAAAGTTGGAATTCTTCTCTCTTTTTTCCTGTTTTCTTTATATTTTATATTTGGCTTCCAAACATGAATTTTTAGTTTTGTCCTTTGGAAAAAGACTGATGCATCAATGTTTATTCTAAACCAAAATAAATGATCTCCTAGGGTGTTACTCAATAGGACAATAAATACCAAGTGATGCGTGTTTAAGAAGCATTAGCGTGTCCAATTTGTCTCCCTCATTTTATTGTGTACAAATTTAAATATAGATTACAATTGATGTTTTGAATAAACAACCAACAATTACTAGAGTTGGGTCTTTTTTTTTTTTTAATAAACTATCAGTAATCAGTAATTATATTGGATTCGAATAAATCATGTTCCAGTTAGGTTAAACCCTTAAAGAGCAAACTCTTCTGATATCTGTTTCTCCGTTTACAACACTCGAACATGACACCTTATTTAAAAATATTAGTGTTCAGTCACTAAACTAATTAAATTTTGATATCACAAGAATTAAGCTAATGAAACTTAATTCAAACATGATTATTTTTTTGTAAACTATCAATATTCAATAATCATATTATAATCTCATTTAATTTAATTTGTATTTGATTGAACTATTAAAAAATAAAATTTTCAATGTTATGTAAAATTTAAATTCAAAACTTTATTTAAAAAGTTCTGATAATTAATCATTTGGACTAACCAAGTGCAACTTTAATACATCAAAATCATAACTCTGCTCGTGCATAAATGACCTGTTTCAGGAAAAACAAAAGGGATTTTCAACCAAAAAAAAAAAAAAAAAAGAATTAATTTGTGACTTTTCTTGAGATCAAAATTGCATGAATAGCGGTGGGAGAATTAAAGTTACACTTTTGATTTATCTTTTACTAAAAGAAATCTAAATAAGTTGCAGATGTAATCGATTGAAATATTTTCTCCAAAATAAAAATAAAAATTCTCACAATCATTAAATTAATGCCTTTTAGTGTCAAAAAAGACAAATGATAGAATTTGAACTCATTGTAGTTATTATAGTGTGATGTAGATGTCCTACTCATTCAAAAAAAGAAAAAGTCAGATGTATAAGTTGATTAAGCCAACAACTATTAACATAAATCTTTTGGCAAAAGATTAGGGTTTTACTTGCCAATACATTTTTTTTCCCTAAGAGGATAAAAATGGAGGAGATATCAACTCCCGTGATCAGAGCTAGTTATTTTTCATTCTACAAGGACATGACATTTCCAACATTTTTTTATGGTATAATAATTTTATTTTATTATCAATTTAAATATTTAGTCAAGGAAAATGTGTGAAACTTTGGATATGTTTAGTTGTGAAAAATATTTTTTAATTTTTTATCTCTAATTTTTTTATACAATAATAATAATCTAGACTTTAATTCCAATAATTAAGGTTGACTTTTGAGAGATAAATACGAGAAATATTTAAAAAATATATAATAATAATAATAATAATGATAATAATAATAAAAAAATAAACAAACAAATAAATAAAATATAAAAATTATTGGTTTAATTTATACGGATTCTCATACGCCATTTTATCCTATCTAAGGCCATCTTCTCGTCTAAATTTTTAACTATCATATCTTTACGAATCACCTGCATCTAAATTTTGAATAGTATACATTTACATTTTACTACATCTCTTATAACTAAATTATTGGTCTTACTAACTGGTGCGTCTTTGAGTTTTCTTTGCACAATCCAAACCATCTCATATGACATTATCGTATTTTATTTACAATTGAACTAATTTCCAACTTATTATAAATCTCTTCGTTTCTAATTCTTTCTCTTTTAGTTTTGTCACACACGCACCTAAATATTTTTATTTCTATTACAGTCATTTTCTATTTTTATTATTGTTTAATAGTTTAACACTCTGTACTATACAATAGTGCAGGTCTTACTATAATTCTATAGAACTTTCCCTTCAAATGCAATACTATCGTGTAATCACAAAGAATTTTGAATGTCCTTCTTCATTCAATCTAACATACTTGAATCATATGATTTATATCTCAATTTATATTGTCATCATTTTGAATAATAGATCCAAAATATCTAAGACGTTTACTTTTTGGTACATCTTTTCCTTTTAAACTAATCATTTCTTTTTCATTTTGGTAATTATTATCAAACTTGTATCTCATAAATTTAATTTTTGATCTGTTCAATCTAAATTTCTTGAGTTCTAATGTGATCTTTCATAACTCTAATTTAGTACTAATACTCTCTCTAATTTTATCAACCAATACTATATCATTTACAAAAAACATACACTATGGTATTTTCTCTTAAATATTTTTTGTGATTTTGTCTATAACTATTGCAAAGAGGATAGAATTTAAAGTCGAATCTTGATAGAGTCCAATGTTAATAGGAAAGGTCTCGCTTATACCCCCGTAAATTTTTATATTGGTTATAACACATATTTTTAATAAAATTAATGTATTTCAAGGATATCCTTTTTTTCATCATCATCCACCACAATATATCTCTAAAAACCCTATCATATACTTTTTCTAAATCAATGAATACTATATGTAAATCTTTCTTATGTACTCTATATATTTCCATCATATGTCTTAATAAGTGGATTGTTTCTGTAATGGATTTCTCTAGACTCAATCCAAACTGATTTTGAGACACACTTATCTCTAATGTCAATCTATGTTCTATCACTCTCTCTCATAACTTCATGGCATAATTCATAAATTTAATTCCTCTATAATTGAAACAATTTTGTATCTTTCCTTTATTCTTATATAACGGTACAAGTGTGTTCTCCCTTCATGATTTGAGTATTCTCTTGATTTGTCAAATTTTGTTGAAAATATTTGTTAACATTATTATACAAAATTTACCTAAACATTTTCACATTTCAATGGAGATACTATTAGATCCTATAACTTTATTATTTTTCTTTCTTTTTAAGGCTTTCTTAACTTCTTGGGGACGAATTTTAAATTTTAAATTTTCATTAATCTCTTTTATAGGCATTTTGATATTTTATATATCTATTGTACTCTTAATATTAAAAAGATCATCAAAATAGTCTCTCCAATACTTTTTTATGCTCTCATGCTAAGTATACTATTGATTTCACTCTTAATACACTTAACACCATATAAATCTTTTCTCTTTCTCTCTCTTAGTTTAGTAATTTTATAGATATCTCTTTTTTCATTTTTAGTTTCCAATCTCCTGTAAAATTTATTATACACCTTAATCTTTGATTTGTAAATAATTTTTTTCATTTCTTTTTTTTTTTACATTTTTATATTTTTTATATGTATCGCTACTACTATTACCTTTAAGATTCCTATAACACTCATTTTATTTGGATAGCAGTATGTATTTCTTCGTTCCATCACCATGACTTCTTGTCTGTTGAGGCTTGACTCTTAGATATACCAAAAATCTCCTTATCTATATTCTTGATATTTGTAGATATCTTTTTCTATATTGTCTTTAAATTATCATTAGCGAACCAATTTATTATTTGAATTACTTTGTCTCTAAAAGTCGACATCTTTTCTCCTTAAAAATTCCACAATTTAATTCTTGATTCAATAAATGGATGATAGTTCTTTTGCCTTTTAGGCACACGTACATATAAAATTAGGAGTTTATGTTGAATTGTTACACTCTCTTCCGGTATAACTTTGTAATATTTATAAATCGTTCTATCATCTCTCTTAGTGAAAAAAAAAATTTATTTGGCTAGTATTGGATCCATTTTTATATTTAACTATGTGTGACTCTTTTTTCTTAAATAAAGTGTTTACGAATATCAGATCTAATGTTGTGGTAAACTCTAGAATGGTACCTCTCGCGTCATTCTTACTACTAAATCCAAAGTTTCCACATACAACTTGGAATCCTTCATTTTTCTCTTCTATATGTCCATTTATGTCTCCTCTAATGAATAATTTATCTCTATTAGGTATAATTTGTATAAATTCATTTAAATCCTCCTAAAATTATTTTTTACTAATTGCATTTATATTTATTTGGGGTACATACACACTAACTATATTAACTACGTTTTCTCTATTCTACTAACTTAACAAATATAATCTATTTCACTTATTTCTTATCTCTACTACATTTTCTAATAGATCTATATGTACAATTATTTCTACCTCATTTTTAGTTTATCTTTACCTGTGTACCAAAGTTCCTATTTAGTTTCTTGAAAACACATGATATTAAGTTTTCTTTTATTCATTATTTCTCATTTTTCCCCTAACATACATGTTAAGAATCCTATATTCCAAGTAACTAGTCGAATCCTATCTTTATGAACTATCTTAACCGAGATCTGATATAACGCGTCGCTGAGGGAGAAATGCCCCAAAAGTTAGTCTATATTTGTCTCACACTTTTTTATTTTGATAAAAAATTTTATGCTAACTGTTGACCTACCGCAATGTTACTCTTTTACTCGGATTTAAAACCGGTCGTGACAGAGTTCTTTAAATAATAAAACGGATTAAAAAAAGAAAAAGAAAATAGAATAAATAAATAAATAATAAAATAAATAAAATAGAGTAGTATCAAATAAAAGTAATAATAGATGAACCCTATATAAATAAATAATGAATACTAGTAATAATGGTACTAATAGTAATAGTAATGGTAATAATAATAATAATAATAATAATAATAATAACAATAATACTACAATTAATAGTATTACTAATAATAATAATAACACTAGTAGTAGTAGTAGTAGTAATAATAATAATGATGACGATAATGATATTAATATTAATAATAATTATGTTAGCAATGGACTATAGGAAACGTAAAACGAAGAGAGCGATTTGGTAAAGGGGTGAGAGCAATGAGGCAGAGGCGGAGGGTACATTGGAAGGGGTAGATAGAGACGGGAAGGAAGGAGCGAGATTTGAGTGTCAATTTGGAAGCCCTCGACTAGAGGAACAGTCGTTTGAGGAGAGAGAGAGAGATTAGGAGAGAGAGGTACCACCAGGTCAATAGGTTTAGAGGGAGAGAGAGGTTAGGGGATCTAGGGATTGAGGTAGGGTTATAGCGGGAGGCAAGGATTGGGTTTTGGTCAAAGGCGTTGTCAGGGAGGGGGGAGAGAGGTGGTAGGAGAGATCGACGGATTTGAGTTTGGTTTTGGAGAAGTGGTAAATCTGATTACAGATCTGGGTCGAAGGGGATAGATCTCAGGGATATATCTGGGTTTCTGAGGGGGTTGAATCTTGATTACAGATCTTTGGTCATAGTAAGATCTGAGTGATTTGAGTTCAAATCTAAGGCGAACGGATCTTACTTTGAGGACCAGAAAGAGATAGCAAAGACGAGAAAGGGAGAAAGAGAAAGAGTATGAGAGAGAGCAAAAGAGGGATAGAGTGAGGGCAAAAGAGAAGAGGGGAGAGAGATACTTACCTGATCGAGTAGCGTAGGAAAGCTATTCGAATGATCTATGTGGAGTGGATGCTATGGTCGCAAGTGAGCAAGCGAGATCGAGATTGAGAGAGAGAGAGAGAGAGAGAGGAGATCAAAACTTAAATAGAAAAATTATCTATAATTTGCTTATATTTTCTATTTCTAAAGAAAAGAGTAGCAAATTTAGAAAATATGTTCAAAAGATACATATTTTTCTATCTCTAATTTTTTCTAACAAAATTAGAAAATTTTGAAAAACACATGTTTTATTTATAACAGAAAATAGTAAAAAACAACTCTAAAACTGTTTTTTATTTTTCTACATAAATTGTTTATATTTTTAAAAATTGAAATCCATAGTATTGAATGCAGTTTCATTTTCTTAAAAAATATTTTATGAAAAATATTTTTATTTTCTACAACTAAACATATTTTTTGCAACTCTCTTAACTTTGGTTTTGAAAAGGGCAACGCAACCTCTATAAACACAAGACAAAAAAAAAAAAAAAAAAACCAACAACCTTTTAGGATAAGTTTGGTTCATGGAGAGGGAGGAGAAGGGGAAGATTTACTTCACCCGATAGAAATAAATATATTTCCTTCATTTTTGTTTGGTAGGGATAAAAAGAAAAGAAATTGATGATATTTTTTTTGTTTAGTTAAAATGAAAAGTGGAAGGAAATATCATTTTATTTAGTATTTTACCATTATAAAATAATATTTTTAATATTTCTTATCATGTAATTTTTTTATTTTTTTAATTTAAAATATGTTTAAAAATATATATATATTTAAAATAGTTATTTAATATATTTTTCTTATTTTTATAAATTATTTTCATTATTATTTTATATTAAATAAAATTAAAATATTAATAAAAAAATAAAATTAAAAAAATAATTTATCTAATACAATTAAATTTTATTATTTTATATTAAATAAAAATAAAAAAAATAAATAATTTCATAAACATAAAAAAAAATAAAAGAATAAATTTGTTTAAAAATTTTATTTTTTTCTATTTTTGTTATGAAAATAATTTTTTAAAATAAAAAGAGAGGGATTATATTCTATTTTCATTTCCTTTTTTAATTTTTTTTCTTTGTCAAATGATTAAAAAATATTATTTCTTTTCGCTTTTATTTTTTATTTCCTTTTTCTTTCTGAGGGTCCATTTTCGGTTTCTATAATTTTGAACGTGTGAATCGAGGTCGAACCGAGGCGGTGTTTTGATTTGAATGACACCCCCAAATCGAATGTCGCATCCTAGTTTTCTTGCTGAAAAAGAAAATTAGGGTTTCAGATTTTCTTGCTCTTTCGATGAAAATATACGTATATCTGCAGGAATAGATTTTTAGGGTTTCATGAATTCAAGAATAATCAAACCAAGGGGAAGACAAAAAGGAGATGGAGGAAGGTCCAAGGCTCGTCCTTCAGGCAGCAGGTTCCTCATCCTCTTCTCTCCTCTTTCCCCAACTCTCTCTCTTTCGTTGTTCTCTATTTTAATTCTGAGATTAGTACCAAGGAAACACAATAATGGACGCTCTTTGATGATTATTATAGTCGTGCGGCTTCTCTGCTACCGTCGGGAACCACAGCCGTTGGATTCGGAGGCTACATCGGAAGTTCTCGCGTCGACTCTTCCTCATCCTCCCCCGAAACCACTGTACTTCTCTTTTTCTCCTTTTCTGAGTTAGTTTCCGACATGTCAATCGTATGTGCAAGTTTCACGTGTCTCCTTTAGTGAATTTTTGCGATTGGGTTTCTGTCAGGATATTGATGGGGAGTTGGCACAGCACTTGAAGAGGCTTGCAAGGACCACCAAGGTATACGAAAACCCTTAACCTCATAGAATTATCCCTACTCTCTTCTCTTCCAGGACTTAAGCGTTTTCATTGCATACTGTTTTATCATCTGTTTGATGCATTCAACTCTATCCGTCGCTGTCTCTATCTCTCTCTAAACTGTATAAATCCTGTCCTCGTATTGAAAATTTTTGAGTCTTATTGGATGAGTGCTCAGAATATTGATAAAAATTCTTTTCTTCATTTGTATAATTAGTCTTCTCGTGGCAGCTATATTTTCTGATTGCATATCTTTTTGGCTATATTCACTAAATTGTTGGAAAATATTTGTATATTTGTATATCTTCTGCGAATTCTTGTAATTACTTACATTTTATGTGCCTGTGCAGCTTAAAGCTTTGACTTCCTTATCTGTTCTTCTAAAGGAAAGACCCCGTAAGGATATATTGCCAATAGTTCCCCAATGGGTAAGTTCGTATTTCTGCAATGGCTTTTTTCTTTTCTTTTTTTTTTTTTTTTTTTTTTTTAAGATTTTGCTAGTATAGTACAGGTGTTGCTTTTGAGATCACATTTCAGAAATTCTTGTTGGCATGCTGTAAAAGGTATATTTGTTGTAGGCAGGCCAATTTTCTGCACTATTTGGAGTGGTGGCAACTGGCTTGCCTGTTGGTGAAATAGTGCTTGAAACAAAACAAAGAAAATTCTCGATAGATGGTGTAAATCTTCTTAGAAGAGATGAAACATAGATGAGATGTACGCACGACTTCTCTAAACTGAAAATAGAAAACAAAGCTTGTTCAGAAAATAGAGGAGAGAGCAGGCAGAGTAAAGAACATAATTTGACTTAGAAAATTAGAGCCCCAAATGTTTTTGTTCATTCCTGGAACTCAACCTACTGACAGTATGGCAGCAAATATACTGTATAATTTGAGTTTCTGATGCTAGGAAGCTTGCTTGCCTTATTCTGAACCAAGCTTGCTGTATCAAATGCTTTCTTTTTGTGAAAATGAATTCACTTGACATAGTCTCAGTCATCTCTCTTTATGGTTTTGTTTTTCTTTTGTTGCTGGCTTTCCTTTTCCAATGTGTGTGGCTGAAGAATGTCAACATGGAGAGACATTCCTTTCGGCTCAAGGAGAAGATAGAGACTCAAGTTTTGTGGTCGTGAAAAGTATCTCTAGGAAGTAAGGGTGACAGAGACATTGTTCATCTCTCTTTATGGTTTTGTCTTTCTTTCGTTGCTGGCTTTCCTTTTACAATGTGTGTGGCTGAAGAATGTCAACATGGAGAGACATTCCTTTCGGCTCAAGGAGAAGATAGAGACTCAAGTTTTGTGGTTGTGAAAAGTATCCCTAAGAAGTAAGGGTGACTTAAGACATTGTTTCTGGTATGATCTTGACTTAAAAGTTCGCACATGTATGATATTCATGCTTTCCAATAACAAGGTTTTGGCAGTGGACACAGGCTTTGGAATGGGATAATTAGGGTAAACTATGAAGTGATAGGAAGGACTTGTCAATTGCGGGGCAACAAATGATACTTGCTACTACACCAAAATGATTTGGTTGATTGTATCTGAAGAACATGCTCTGAATGGTTATGAATCATCTGCCTCATTCTTTAACTATATTCTTAGTTATACATCATCCGCCTCATTCTTTAATTATATTCTTTGGATTCCATTTTAGAGTTACATTCGATGACCAAAGCTCTTTCTCTGTAGGCATTTGAATACAAAAAGCTATTGATGGACTACAATCGAGATGTTCGAAGGGCCACTCACGATACGATGAGTAATCTTGTCACCACTGTCGGCTTTGAGCTTGTTCTATGTATAGTTAACTCATGCATACTCCTTTTATCTTCCTCTTTGTATGGATACAAGCTGATTGAAATTCTTTAAAGCATGGGACCTAGCATATGGGCATGCACTAGATGAGCTTTATGGGTTAATATTCTTTTGAAATGCACTTCTACAGAAAACATATCTTTAAAATCTATTCTACAGGTCAATGGTGCAAAAATAGGCCTTGTCAATGACAATTTCTTATGCTTAAATGATGCTTTTTAGTACTGTTGAAGTTGCTTCCCCTCACCCAAGTGAATGCTGCGGGATCTTAAAATTTATTTGAGCGCCAATGACTCATAGGTGGAAAGTTTTAACCTTTTTGATTGTGCCTTAAGCCACCTAATATCAACAAAATTTGGTATTTCCAAAAGAGAGACTGCAAAACACATTCATCTTCAGACTCTTGTTCATTGTTCAGCATACATCCTAACTTAAATGGGTCAAGGTCTTTTTATTAATAAAAATTCTTTTTATCAATAAAAATTCTTTTTATCATGCTGACTCTGATTAGTTTGGGACTTGTGGGTTAGTTTGAGTGAGCATGATTTGATCAACTACATTTTTTAATTAATATTTTTGCCATCTTCAATGACTCCTGGTTTTTGTGCTTTTTGGATTATTTTGATTATAGTTAGAGGTGTTTAATATTTGTATTCCTTTGGTGTTTGTGAATATGGTGTACTCTAGGGAAATTGTCTAGCATACTTGTAGATTCTACTATTGGATCCTCAATCAGCCAAATGGACACTTAAATCTGCTTTCCTTCTTGGCATGGGAGATGTGATTTTTATGATCTTTCTAAACACCATGATGAAGCACAGGGATGGGAAGAACATAACATAGGTGTAGTGATGTGTCAATTATGCACAAAAAGAATAAGGCACAGCAAAGGACCTGGCATTTAATAATATTGTTATCACATGCAGAATCGACAACTAAGTAATCCAAATAATTTAACTATTACTTTATGATTATCACCATCATCATTACTTGGTGTTGAGCAAAAATCTTGAATAATTGTTTTAGATCATACAAGTGCTTCCTAATTATCATATAACCTTTTTCATAAGGAAGGAAACATATTCTTTATGAAGAGCACCCGGGATGCAATCGGAAAGGAACTAAATAAGTGGAAAATTGACAAAAACATAGAGGAATTTGAAGTGCTCAAGAATTTGTTTGTGGAGTTTCTAGATTTCTATTGCATGGTAAGAAGTTGGATGTTGCACATGGTGTGCTTGATATCTCCCATGAATGCCAGACTAATGTCATGTTTAGTATAGTAGGACAGGTCTTCCCTTTTGAAACTCCATGAGTTGGTAGAAAATCTTCTTCTTCTTCTATTTTTTTTTTTTTTGGGCCATGATTTGTTCATGAGTACATCTAAATTTTAATATAATGTTGCTATGAACCTTAAAGTTTGAGCTGCATATGTAAGCTTTTCTTTTCTTGTTGCATTATGCCTTCCAAATACTTGTGGTAAATCTAAGCAAACATGATAGTTTGCTCTTTTGTTCTTCTTGTTCTGGTTTTAAGAGCTTGCATTGTCCCCCCATTATCAGGAGAGACTTAGCTCTGCATCTTAAATCTTTGATGGGACCTTGGTGGTTTTCTAAGTTTGATCCTGTTTCAGAAGTATCTCAACCAGCCAAGAGATCTTTTCAGGTCTGTTGTAAATTTATACAGATGTGTTTTAGTTTCAATTCAAAGGGAAGTTCAAGGATTTTGCAATTGAATATTTAAAAGCTCATGACTTAGCAATGTTGATCATTGGGAGGATTGGCCAATTTGCACATCTAGTAGTGTTTGCCTTGAGGGCAAAATATTAATAAAAGAAGTTTAGTCTAGACTTGACATATTCAGTGGGTTGGAGATGGCTGCTTTTCTTTGATCAAGGAACATTAAAGTTTTTCGCCCTCAGTTAATTTTGAGTTTTTTACCTTATTTTGTAAAACAACTAGACATGCATGTATTTTTTCCCCTTATTGTTCTTATTCTCAAATCAAAGCAAGCGAAGAGATCTGATGGCTTAACACTCTGTCATCTATGATCTCCATTGTGGGCTGCCTATAAAATTAATTATAGGTGACCAATTTTCTCCATGGTAAATATTTTTCATTTAATTGTCTTGACTTCAATTTCTAGGGAGGGAGAAAGAATTGATGCTTCTTGTTGTCAATGCCACCAATCACGATTGTCGTTGATGGCAACCAAGGAAGGAGAGAAGATTGAGGAGAAGAAAGAGGGAGGAGGAAGAAGAAAAGATAGGGAAAACATACATAAGAAATAAATGTGTTGTCAGCTTATTTGGACAAATATGCCCAAATGTGGTATTTTTGGATTAGAAAAAGCCACGTGATTAACACTGCTAATGCAATTTAACGGATGTCCTAAATTAAACAAAAATTGCAAGGTGATATGCTTTAATAAAGAAATTATAAGTTGATGTTCTTAATTGCACATTGGGCCAAAGTTTATATCCTCAATGTGTAGTTATCCTTTCTGTAGATGAATCAAATTTTTAGGGAGAACACCTTGAGACATTTTCTTTGGGAGAATATTTGAGTAACTTATACATTTCAATCAGTTAACAAGTATAATGATGTTTCAATTTTTACTGGTTGGATGCCTAACACACGTATATACATATATGTATATTTTCAACTCATAGGCAGCCTTTTCAGCACAGGAAAAGAGATTGGGTGCCTTGATCTTAAGCACAAATGAGAGATTCTTGTATCTGGAAGAAAACCTGGCGCTTACACCGCAGAGTATGTCTGATAAGGCAGTTGCACAGGATGAAATCGAAGAGATGCATCAGCAGGTTTGACTGCCGGATCCTCTTGCATAAGTGTATCAATTTTCTTCCCAGTGCTTTTCCATTTGTCGTTTCCATATATTCTAATTCTGTACATACTTGTCAATATTGTGGAAGCATGTACTCTATTTACCTTCTCATGTAAGATTCACTACTTGTGATAATGCTAGTATGTCTTTTGAACTCAGAGAGAGATTGGGATCCTCTTTTAATTTGAGTGAATTAAAGTTTTGGCTAAGAAGTTGCAACATTTCTCCAGTGGACTGATAATTAGTTCACAAATGGGTTGGTAATAATCCCCAACATTTCTCCAGTGGACTGATAATTAGTTCACAGATAGGTTGGTAATAATCCCCCGAACTTGCCAATTTTTTATTGACCACCTGCAAATAAATTTGAAAAGCCCAACACACTCCTGTTATGGCATCATTCCCAGGAGTGCTAGACTAAGTTCCTCTCTTATGTATTATGTTCTTGTTCCCTGCATGCGATTCTGTAGAGACAAGTTGAGACTGCCAATTGGTTCAAAAGATGAGTTGTGTGGTTTTCTCAACTGGCCAATTGAACTCTGCAGTTTGTCATGTTTAGATATTTAAAATTTTGTACAACTTACCTCAAATTTTTAAAGAGGGCAGAGTGTTATAAATCCTCTCTAAAAAGAGAATTCATAATTGAACCATGCTAGAATGAACAGCCCCACTTGAAGCCCTTATGATTGACTGAATGCCCCATATTAAAATAAACTTTCGTTTGCTAGACTTTTTTTCATCCTCGTCTAACAGCATTCCAAACTGAAAATAAACTTTGACTATACCTAAAACAGTAAGTCTTACTTGATTTTCTTACCGTGTTAGAAATTAAACAGCAGGCCGACCCCAAATTTTTGGGATAGAAGGCCTAGGTTGTTATTATTAGAAATTAAACAGCAACAAGAGCAAAAAATGGTTGTAGCTGAAATAAGAATGCTTAGGTGGATGTGTGGCAAAACTAGAAATGATAGAATTAGAAACGACGAGATACGTAATAACCTGAGAGTTAGTCCAATTGTAGACAAGATGCGAAAATACCGTCTGAGATGGTTTGGTCATATGCAACGGAGGTCTATGGACGCACCTGTTAAGAAGGTAGAGAACTTAAATATATGAGAAGCAATAAAACGTAGAGGTAGGCCATTGAAAACGTGGATGCAATGCATTCGTAAGGATATGATAGTGATTGATTTAGTTGGGGAGATGGTCTTAGATAGGAATGAATGGCGTAGGAGAATTCGCACAAACTAAATCTTTTCTTTTCACTTTTATTATTATTATTATTATTATTATTATTATTATTATTATTATATATTTTTTATGATTTCATTATTTGTCTCTCATATGGCCGATCCCAAATTCTTGGGACAGAAGGTCTAGGTTGTTGTTGTTAGAAATTATTGTAATTATATCAATCCCCTTGCTATGGTCCTGATCTTTGCATATACTTTTATGCCAACATCGAGGGCGAATACTTTCTCATGTTGCAGCCTTGTGTCTATGATTATGTCAATACTATCTGGATGTGTGTGATCCATGCAAGGATGCATACCATATTTTTGCTTTCATCTCCTGTTATGGTGTAGCTATGCTTAATCTAGACATCAACAGTAGATTTTGTGCTGAGGTTACTGTTGCTGCTGCATGTGCCATTTTCTTTCGTTTCCATGCACCATATGTCTATATTTCTTTTGTCTTATGCCTTTCTTCCGCTTAAGTTTAGGTGATTTCTTTAACGTTGCTAGCATTGGCCTCACTGCTTGATTTCTTAGTTAGCATGCCAAAGGAAAGACCTGATGTTGAAAATGTAACCACAGAATCAAAACATGCTTCGAAGGCTAGGCTGACTGCTATTTCTTTTACCAAAATGATGTTCTTGACACAAGTTTTTTTTTTAGATTTTCTTAAAGTCTCAAAGCCCTGCTATCCGGTCTGCCACATATTCATTCCTAAGTAGCTTCATAAAGAACATTCCTCGTGCTGTCAATGACGGAAACTTAAAAACTCTTTCAGCCACAATAATTGGTGCTTTCCAAGAGAAGGATCCGGCTTGTCATAAGTCAATGTGGGATGCTATTTTACTGTTCTGTAAAAGATATCCAGTGTGCTGGAGTTCCAATATGCAGAAAAATGTATTAAATCGATTTTGGAATTTTCTTTGGTCTGGTTGCTTTGGTTCACAGGAGATTTCATTCCCTATTTTGGTTCTATTCTTAGATACCCTACCTCCAAAAGCAATAGCAGGAGAGAAGTTTTTTCTTGATCTTTTCCAGAATCTATGGGTTGGAAGGAGCCAACCCTCGCCTTAGATTCAGATCGTGCAGCATTTTTCCAGGATTTTGAAGAATGTTTTCTCTGGGTGGTACATAATGCATCGAGGTAGAGTTGAGTTGATTGTTGTTGTTGCATGCTACTGCATTTTTATAACAACTAGCTTTTCTGATTTTCCCCCCCTCATCCATTGTATTTAAGTACAACATTCTAAAAGTAGCTTTCTTTTGATATCAGATACTATGATGGACTTGATGCCCTTCATCATTTTCATCTTACTCTAGTTCGAACGTACTTGTAAAGCTCTTGTGGAATGAATATCTCCTTACAGGCTCCAAAAATAAGGAAAATGTCTCACCTGGGATGCCCAGGGACCAACCTGATGATATCACTAAACATCCTAGCGAAAAGAATTTTAGATCACTGGACATAAGACACCCAGTTAGTTATGTGCAAGATCTGGGAAGATGTATTATCAAAATCTTGATGGTCCTTAACTCTTTGGAGTATAATGTCCTATCCCCCTTTAGTGCAACTTTTGAAGAGAACTGTTTGGAGATGTTTAAGAATATGGACCACGATGATAAATCTTGTGGTATAGAAAGGGTTGTCCAGTTTTTGTTTCTCTTGGAGAAACATGCAATGCAGAAAGGTGAAGCCTGGCCCTTGGTTTCTTTGATTGGACCAACACTCGGACAATGATTCCCTCTAATTAGATCACTTGTAAGTTTCTGCTTTATGTACTTTCATTTGCTGATGTTTTAATCAATTTTTGTATGTTCACTGTAAGGTTCTGCCATGATTTTGGCATGCCATTGCATATGTCTACATTGCTTGCTTGCAAAATTTTATTAATGTTGTCTTGATGATGCACAGATATTATTACCTAAATTTTAGAACTGTTAGCAGCCAAAAGCTTAGCTAATTAGTCTTAGATCTTTGGTGGTTGGATGATCTTTAAATGAATATTCTGATCCATACTGCTCTGTTGGAATGATCATAGCCTTGAGTGCTTGTTGATATCAAGTGATCCTTTAGGAGTGCACCATAAATGGGTACATCTACTTAAAAGTTGAAGCTAGGGTGTTATAACCAGGCATACAGATCAAAGAGGTTCAATGTAGTATTTATTATGTATTTTGGTCCTTTGTGGACCTGTGATCCGTATGTTCACACATGCTTCCACTCACATTTAGCGTTGTTGTTTGTCACCATTTTTACATCTGGATTCATCAGATGCTGTGAGACTTCTGTCTGTTGCAGTTTCTATTTTTACACCAAGAAGGATGGTACAACAACTTGTCCTACATGATGAGGAGCATTCTTGTAAATATCATTCTGATCATAGCAAAAAGGAATTTAATCTGGAGTGATTTTTGGTACTATTCAAGGAGACGTTTATCCCCTGGTGTTTGTGGGAAAATGTCAGCTCCATCAGTGCTCGAGTGGATCTCTTGCTTGCTTTACTGGAAAATGAATGTTTTTCTGAGCAATGGTCTAGTATTATTGCATTTGCAACAGGAAGACCAACTTCCATTGGTAGCTCCACATCACTTGATTCGGGTAATGCTGCTGTGTTGGCAATGCTTGTGGAGAAAGTGAGAGTGGGAATTGGGAAACAGTTCCTCAGGGAACTTGATCGAGGCACTATCATGTGCAAATGGCATCATGAGATTTTGGACTCTGCTGCTGTCTCTGTCTCCTGCATTTTTCCTCCATTTGACACGTCTCATGTGCGGTTTTTAGGGTATGTGGATTGGAAAGTTGATTAAGTGTCATTTGAAAAGTCACATCATGCTGAATATGTAGCTTCACAACAGAATGCACCATATTTTATTAGGGTTATTGCTGCTGGTTCCTGGAAGCTCTAGTTTTGTACTTGTTTAAATTAATGAGAATGCTATTAACGTTTGTGTGTGTGTGTGTGAGGAGTGGTGATCAACTTTTTGGGTGTGTATCTATATTACCTAACTTGCTCATTATTTGTTGAAGATGGGCTGCGGTCCCTCCTTTGGTGAAGATGTCTGCTAGCTTATGTTCTCCTTTAATGTGAGGAGTGGTGATCAACTTTTCTTCTACCTTTTGCCGAATAAAGTGACAATCTATTTCTATGTGTTTCGTTCATTCGTGAAAAACCGGATTAGAGGCAATGTGAATAGTCGATTGATTGTCACAATGCAAGTTGATTGGTGTCGAAACCTTAAACCCCAATTTGTCCACTAATGTTTTTAGTCAAACTATCTCACTTGTTGCCGATGTAATTGTCCTATACTCAGCTTCTGCACTCGATCTAGACACCACGTGCTATTTTTTACTCTTCCATGCTACTAAGTTGTCTCCTACAAACATGCAATATCCGGTTGTGGATCTCTTATCCTTAGAGTTGCTTGCCCAATCCGTATCACAGTAGCTTTCAATTTGAGAGCTTCCATTGTTCTTCATCCAAATACCTAGCCCGAGAGACTTCTTGATGTAGTGAAAAATACGTTCTGCCGTTCTCCAATGGGCTTTTCTTGGAGCATGCATGTACTGGCTTATCTGACTAACAGCGAAGGCTATGTCCGGTTTAGTGATGGTGAGGTAGATAAGCTTTACTACAAGTCTCTGAAGTCTCTCTATATCCTCAAATGGCCCTTCATCATCTACTAGAGGTCCGGTAGTGGCAACAGGGTTACAGACTGGCTTTCCTCCTAGCTTACCTGTTTCCTGCAAAAGATTAAAAGCATATTTCTTTTGGGATAGAATTAACCCATTATGACAATAGGCTAACTCGATTCCTAAGAAATATTTTAGTCTCCCAAAATGTTTAATTTTAAACCTAGAATTCAAGAAATTCGTAACTATATCATTAGATGTGGATCATTTCCGATGATGATAATATCGTCTACATATACTAAGGCTATCACTATTTTATCATGATTTCTTTTAACAAAAACAGATGAATCACTGTGACATTTAACAAATCCACTATTAAGGAAAGCATGACTTAATTTAGCATACCATGCCCTTTAGATAGCCTTGTGAAATTTGCACACATTTCCTCATTGTTGAAACCCTTGAGGAAGTTGCATGTATACTTCTTCTTCGAGGTTTCTTGAAGGAAGGCATTTGCCATGTCCATTTGATATATACTTCATCCATGGTTTATCGCAAGAGACATTAAGACTCTAATTGTGTTTATTTTGGCGACGAGAGCAAAAGTTTCT
Organism: Dillenia turbinata; assembly: GCA_037126225.1. Lineage (NCBI taxonomy): Eukaryota > Viridiplantae > Streptophyta > Magnoliopsida > Dilleniales > Dilleniaceae > Dillenia > Dillenia turbinata. The sequence goes on along the minus strand of JBAMMX010000015.1, from coordinate 25,824,404 downwards.
TTGTAATCTATCCCATAAGTTTGAGTAAATCCCTTTGCTACAAGTCTTGTCTTGAACCTTTCAATCGATCCATCACTCTTGTATTTAATTTTGTCTTGAACCTTTCAATCGATCCATCACTCTTGTATTTAATTTTGTATAGCCACTTGCATCTGACCGTTCTTTTGTTTTTCGGCATATTTGTGAGCTCCCAAGTTCCATTTTTGGTGAGTGCATCTAGCTCTTCTTCCATTGCCTTCCTCCATCTTGGATCCCCAGAGGCTTCTACAAATGTCCTAGGCTCTAGTTCCTTATCTATGGCACTCAAGAATGCTAGATGGCCCAAATAAACATGTGAGGTAGTGTAGATATCGGAAAGAGGATGATCGGTAGAGAGGGGGTTATAGTAAAATTTTTATTCCGAATGAGGTCGTCTCACTCTAGTTGATCTCCTAAATTGAGGAGGTGGCTCATCCGATTCTTCTCTAACTTGTTCGGGGTCTCTTCTACCATTGTTTGTTGTTCTTCCCCCGAGGTAGATGCCGGTTCCTGTTCCATAGTGTTTGATCATTCTTCATTGTCCTGAGGATGGCTTGTTTCTTGAGAGGCATTCTCTTCTTCAATTGATGAGGGTGGCTGATAAGGGAGATGCAAGAAATCCCAAGTGCTAGTGGAGTTATCTTCTATTGATTCTTTGGAAGTACCTTCTATTGCAAAATAAAATTCTTCTTCTAGAAATATCACATCCTTGGATGTGTAGGTTCGATTAGTAGTTGCATCATAACACCTATATCCCTTTTCAAAAGAAGCATATCCTAGGAACAAGTATTTTCTTCCCCTGTGATCTAATTTATCCCTCATGTGGGCTGGGATGTGAATGTAACACACACAACCAATTGTTTTAAGGTGTGATATATTAGGCTTTCTTCCTAATAGCATTTAGAGTGGTGATGAGCCTTTCAATACTTCTGAAGGCATTAAGTTTATAATATGGATATCAGTTTTAACCGCATAACACCAAAATTTCTTTGGAACATTTGTATAGAACATCATGGTTCTAGCGATTTCTAAGATATGCATATTTTTCCTTTCTGCCACCCTATTTTGTTGAGGGGTATAAACACAAGACATTTGATGAATGATGCTATGGTCTTTAAGGAAGTATTCACCCCCATGATTTGACCAAGGACGCTGATATTTGCATTGTAGAGTTTGGTCACATTTCACATATCTCTTGAGTGCTTCAAAAGTTTGGTCTTTAGTGTTCAAAAGATATATCCAAGTATATTTGGTTTTATGGTCAATAAACGTGATAAAATACTTGTAACCTAAGTGCGACAAAATGGGGAAAGTCCATACATCAGAATGTACTAAGTTAAAAGCATTTTTATATATAGTTTCAGAACAAGGATACACTGTTTGGGTTTCCTTTGCCAAAATACAAGTTTTACAATGTCTATTTTCAAAATTCATAGTTGCAAATAGACGTTTTAAATCTCGATCACTAGAATGCCCTAATCGTCCATGCCAAAGGGATGGATCTTCCTTGATGTGTGCCATGAGTGCATGTTGTTCTTAATCCAAAACATAGAGGTCTCCTCTTTCAGAATCCTTGCCAATCAATTGATTCCACATGAGATCCTGAAAAGAGACAGAATTCGAGTAAAAAATAACTCTATACTCTTGATCCTTAGTGATTTTACTTATGGACAATAGATTTGAAGTAAGTTGAAGAACATATAAAGCATTTGTTGTTTTTCCAAAAATATCAATCTCCCCAATTTGATTTATTTTCAAATCTTGCCCATTGGCTACCCGAACTATCTTATGGTTAGGGAGTTTTTTAAATTTCTTGATTTTTGATTTATCCCTAACCATATGATGATCGGTTTCTGAATCGATGAGAAAATCTTTGAAATTTAAATGAGTGCAAGGTTTTTGAATTATACTAGTTTTTGAATTATACCAGCATGAGGAGTGAGTTGTTGCAACCTCTTTGTGGCATCTTCAAGTGTTGCTTTAAGTGCTACAATTTCAGCCATGGTTGATGTATGTGTGACAGCTTGTTGTGCCATGGCTGGAGCTCCAAAGGTTGAAATTGCTTGTTGCTTGAAGGACTTTGGCTTTAAGTGAGGATATAAAAACCAACACTTCTCCTTAGTGTGTCATTTCCTTTTACAATGGGAGCAGATTTCATTCTTCTTGGTGACTTGTTGGACTTTGGCTGCCGTGTGTTCTTCTTGAGTCACCATGAATCCATGGCCCTCCATTCTTTGTTTGGAACTCTCCTCGATCCTCATGCTAATTTCAGAACGTTGAATCATATTTTGTACATCTCCAAATGAAGGAAATTCCTTCATTTGAACTCTCTCTTGCCGAAGGTTGGTGTATAACTCATCCCCCATAAGCAAAGCAAAGACTTTATCTTCCTCCCTTCTCTTTTGGATGACCTTTAGATCGAAGGAGTCTAGTCGGAGAGTCATTAGCTTGTTCCACATGTTGGTGAGATCTCCGAAGTATTGAGGGAGAGTCTTTCCTTCTTTCTTAATAGTTGCAATTTGTCTCTTTAGCTCAAAGATTCTCCCAAGATTGGACTCTTGACTGTAAAGTGAAAACATTGTGTCCCATAATAGTTTGGAATTTGGCGCACAAGTTACCATGGCCTTATGGGTTGCATCTAGGGAGTTAAGGAGAAGAAAGAATACGTGGTCATCCCTTTTTTTCCATTCTCTAAAGGCTGGATCAGAATCTTCAAGTGGTTCATCAAGTATGTGACCCTCCAAGTTATGAAGATTTAGAGCCCTTCTCATCACACTTGTCCATTGATAATAGTTTCCTCCTTTTAATTGAATGGAGGAGAGGTTTTGAAATTGAGTTAGGTTGATGGAAGGTGAAGGGTCACCCAACCTTGAGGAGGAAGAGATCGAAGATTTTTTTTTCCCTTTTTGGATTTTTAAATTTTGAAGAACAAAATTGAAGAGAAATAAATTATGGATTTTATTGATATTCAATGCAAGAACACATTGGTAGTTTTGGAGCATTTACTCATACTTTTACAAGTCTCTAGAGGTGGGTATTTATAGGAAAATAAATGGGAGAAGGAAAAGAAGAGAAGAGGGGGCTGTGGGGCCCTGAACCCAACTGCTAGTACCAAGTAGCCGTTGGTACTTCCCCAACAGCTAGCTGCCATGCTGGCTGTTGGGGACAGCCCCTTTTAGGGAGTTTTTTTCCTTGGGCTTTTGGGCCCCTTTGAGGGCCTATAACTTGGGCTGAAAGAATATCCTTGGATCGGGATCTTTTAGAGTGTATTTAAGAGGCCCTAATTGGTGGGTCTTGAGTGATGCTTCCTTTCAACAAATTTGAACATGGATACAATTACATCTTTGTGCTCCATGTGGACACTTGAAGTTTTTGAATCCGTGTCATGAACCAAATGAGGAGCAAGATCTGTTAGACGAATTCTTTGGAGTTGAAGATATTTGGCCTTGTTGGATTTTACCAGATTTTAGATCTGGTGAAAGATTAGCTCCTTTAAGAACTGAGTCCATGTCCAACACTATCAATGTAAGTCAGAACTTTTGCTTGATTTCAAAGTGTGAGGTCCTATTGTAGTTTCATTATTAGTAACTTGTGCTGGAGCATTTAACAATAATTCTGCTTGCTCTGAACTTATTATTTTCCTTCCACATTGTTTACATTTTAAGTTCAATTGGGCATATTCCTGTCCTGTTTGTTTCCTTTTCCTTCCACATTGTGCAAGAGTTATGTCTTAAAGAGGTTGTCAAAGATTCACTTGGCCATGCCAATAGTGAATGAATGCATTGATAAACGCACTACAATAGCATGCCACCTTGACAAAGTAAGATAAGAAAAATACCCACTATGGTGCATGCAATTTGTCTCACTCTTGGGTTTCTTGATTCCGTTTAGTACTTTCAACTGGAACCTATTTTCTATTGGTTTCTTTCAATAGAGGATTTAGATTTTATTCATTAGTATTATTCTTCACTACGAGATTGTTTTTCACAATTTTTTAATTCTCTATTGGGAATAAAGTAGTGAGTTGTTATACATGTTTTCCATGTGCAGACATCCGGGAATGACAAGTTTGTTGCATTTATAGACAAATTGATCAGCAAAATTGGGTTTGAGAGAGTAATTGTTGGTTCTGTTTCACATTGTTTATGGTCCGCCAAAGAGGAGACTGTACCTGTCACCGCACCAACATTTCATTCTCGTGCATGGCTTGCTGCTGAAATCTTATGTTCTTGGAAATGGCACGGGGGCAAAGCCTCCTGTTCTTTCTTACCTAAAGTTGTTACTCATGTCAAAAGTGCGGAGTACTCTCATGTAGATTGCCTGTTAGATTCCATTATTAATATTCAACTCGATGGTGCTCTTATTCATGCAATAAGTGACAAGTTGAGACATTTTAATGTGTGGCCTGTTTCGGATGATGAAGTTGAGAGTGGTGAAAATCCATACTTGAGAGCTCTTCTATATTTACTTCTTGCTTTGTTTAAAAAATGATGTATGGGGGAGAAACAAAGCTCTCACATTTTTAGATCTGCTCCTGCATAAACTATTCATTGGTTCAACCATAAATATGAACTGTCTGAGGATTCTGCCTTTTATTGTTAATGTTCTTATTCAACCATTATATTGTAAATCTTTTTCCTCTTCTGAACCTAGTATTGATGATGGACCTGATTATATTGAGAAAGGGCAAATGGATGATACATTGAAAGACTGGCTTGAAAGAACTCTATCTTTTCCACCGATAAAGACATGGCAAATGGGTGAAGGTAAGTTTGTGTGTTTGTGGTCTTACCTTCAATGTTTGGGTTCTCAGTCTTTTGGCTGATACCATTTATCTTCTTCAGCTATGGGCAATTCTTTCTTTGCTAATCTTGCTTGAATTCAACTTGTGCAGATTTTAGTTATTTTTGAATATATTTGATGGCTAGGAAAGAGTCAATCTATTCTGAAACAAGCTGTCCCTGCCCTAGGAACTTTAATTATTAATATTTAGTGTTAATTGGGCTATCCTCATTCTTCTTCCCTTGTGGACATGGAAGAATGGTTTCAGCTAGTGGTTTCATCTTATCCTTTAAGTAGAACCGGAGGCAAAGATGCATTAAACTTGCTGAGAGAGATCAGCCCCATGGAGAAATCGCTTCTCTTTGGTTTGTTTCGAAAACAAAGACATGCACCAGGTGCAGTTCAACAGCAGCCTGAGCTGCAGATGTTGCTGTCAAAGTTGACGGCGGTTTCTGTTGGATATTGCTGGAAGGAATTTGATGAAGAAGACTGGGAGTTTATTGTATCTCACTTGCGCCGGTGGATTGGATCTGCAGTACTAGTGATTGAAGAAGTAGCTGAGACTGTGAATGATACAATCTCCAGTGCCTCTTCCTGTGATGATTTGGACCAAACACTAAAGAAGCTTAAGCATGCCATTTCTGTTCTAGATCCCAGTACTGTAAACACTGCTAGAAATGCCCTTTTTACTTTTTCACTGTTCTGTGGGCTTCTTAATATTCAGCCAGCAGACAACATAGAGAGTTTGAACCTTAAAAGAGAAAGGTGGGATGCCATCAAAGATCATGATATTGAAGATATTCTTCGCTTATTCTTTTCAAGTGGTGTGACTGAAGCTATTGCTGCATCCTCTTGTAAAGAGGCTTGTTATATTGTAGCATCAACTAGGCTTAAGCAGCTTCACTTCTCTGAGTTAGTGGCATCAAGTGTTGTTCAGTCTTCGGTATATGCCAGAGATAAAGCAGTCAAATCCGTTCAATACTGGGCCCTAAGCAAGGGCCCTTATATGCCATCCTTTTTTCTGCCAGACCGGTATCATCATTGCAGTCTGCAGCTTATTCTATTTTTTCAGCTGAACCTGTCTCTCACTTGGCAATTGTTGAAGAAGACACGGCATCTCTAAATGGTGATACTGCTAGTGATCAGGATTCTGGTTCTCCTGATTTCTCTTCTGAAGAAAATATCCACGGGAGGCCAGAATTAACTTCCATGATTAAGAAGTTGCCATTGGATATTCTTGAAATGGACCTTGTTGCTCAGGAACAGGTAAACTATGCTTCAAATCATGACAAACTTAAAAACAACCTTTTTTTTTAAAAAAAAATATAAGTCCATCTCCCTTTAATCCATTCAATTGCTGTGTTCCCTCTTAGCATTTAAGATTCATTATGAGGATTCAATTCACAGGTGAATGTCTTTCTTGCTTGGTCTTTGTTGCTATCATATCTACTGTCTTTATCTTCGTCGTCATCTGCTTGGGCGAAGTTGGTCCAGTGGATACAGAATTCTACCAGCTCAAGATTATTAGATTGCATTTTCTGGCATATTCCCTTGGAAACAGGCATGGCACACAACTTTAAGAAGAAAGGTGTAAAGCTACCTGCAGGTGTATCAGAGGCAGCATGTGCTGCTATTCATGCAATCATAAGGGGTTCTTTATGCTCTTTTGTTAAATCACTTTGGCCTTTAAATCCAGAACATATGGCTTCACTTGCTGGTGCAATATTTGGTGTGATGCTTCGTATTCTTCCTGCTTATGTTCGAGGGTGGTTTAGTGATCTTCATGATCGTTCTACATCTTTTGTCATTGAATGTTTTACAAAAACATGGTCCAGCCCTCCCCTTTTGAAGATGAATTACTTCAGGTTTGTGTATACCAGATCTTTACTGTCTTTCAGGGACATAAAAGTAATAATGTTTAGTCTTTGTATTTGCTATCTTAATTTAATACGAGGAGTTGTATTTGCTATCTTTTAAGTTTCATTCTGTATTATTCTGATATGGAGGAGTATTGATCTTCAAGATTGGTTTCTTTCGCATGTCCTTTTATGGTCTATTATAAAAAACCTAGAAAATTTCAAGCAAAGTTGCCAATTTTTCATTGTGCAAACTTGTGCTTTAGTTGTATTGAGATATCATGATATGGTTCTTAATTTTTTTTTTTCCCTTTTCCTTTTTGGGATCAATGCAGATAAAAAAAGCCAGTTTTGCTTATGATAACTTTTCAGTTAGTGTTAGCAAATCAGCTTATGAAGTCGTTGCAACGTATACAAAGGATGAGAAGGGAATGGATTTGGTCATCCATCTTCCCTCATCTTATCCACTGCGACCTGTTGATGTTGATTGTGCAAGATGCCTGGGCATCAGTGAGGTGAAGCAGGGGAAATGGTTATTGTCCATGATGTCATTTGTTCGTAACCAGGTACCATTTACGTACTTAAAGCCTGTTGGCTAACTGAATGCAGTGGTTTTACTCAAACTATCATACATGTTTACATTTCCAACGTTCTCTTAATATTTCAGGGACATAAAAGTAATAATGTTAAGTCTTTGTATTTGCTATCTTAATTTAATACGAGGAGTTTGTATCTTTTAAGTTTCATTCTGTATTATTCTGATATGGAGGAGTATTGATCTTCAAGATTGCTTTCTTTCGCATGTCCTTTTATGGTCTATTATAAAAAACCTAGAAAATTTCAAGCAAAGTTGCCAATTTTTCATTGTGCAAACTTCTGCTTTAGTTGTATTGAGATATCATGATATGGTTCTTAATTTTTTTTTTCCCTTTTCCTTTTTGGGATCAATGCAGATAAAAAAAGCCAGTTTTGCTTATGATAACTTTTCAGGTAGTGTTGGCAAATCAGCTTATGAAGTCATTGCAACGTATACAAAGGATGAGAAGGGAATGGATTTGGTCATCCATCTTCCCTCATCTTATCCACTGCGACCTGTTGATGTTGATTGTGCAAGATGCCTAGGCATCAGTGAGGTGAAGCAGGGGAAATGGTTATTGTCCATGATGTCATTTGTTCGTAACCAGGTACCATTTACGTACTTAAAGCCTGTTGGCTAACTGAATGCAGTGGTTTTACTCAACTATCATACATGTTTACATTTCCAACGTTCTCTTAATATTTTTGGATGGAAAACATCAATCCTTATGGCCAACCCCCCCCCCCCCCCCCCAACAAAAAAGAAAGAAACTTTTTAGTTCTTTCATGATTATTATATATTCTGCTGTGGCTGTGGGGAAAGAAATTTCAAAAACATTGCATTGCCCCCATGTGTATGGCAGTAACAGGATCTCCGAATAGCTTATGCATTCCGACAGGAAGCACACAGTAGAGAAGATTCATATGGGATTTCAACTTTTAAAATCCTTTTCTTCCTAGGCATTGGCCTATAAATGAACCAACGTTGCTATCATGCTATTCTGCATGTTTCAGGTTCTAAGCGTTAGGGCTTTTCACATTATTTAAGGATGTGTTTTGACTCATTATCATTGAAAGAGTTTGGTATAAAAGGATCTCAGAGTACACTAGGGTGAAATTCTGTGTTAAGCTCAGTTGTAACCCTTAGCTCCTGGAAGGGGTAGAATTTTATATTGTTGCTGGGATTTAATTTTTTTCCCCCCTCCTTGTGTGTGTGTGAGAGAGTTGATTCATTTCCTGTTATGCAGAATGGAGCCTTAGCAGAGGCTATAAGGATATGGAAGAGCAATTTTGATAAAGAATTTGAAGGTGTTGAGGAATGCCCCATTTGTTATTGTGTTATCCACATAGTTGATCACAGCCGTCCGCGCCTTGCCTGCAAAACGTGCAAGCACAAGTTCCATGCAGCCTGCATGTACAAGTGGTTATCAACTTCTCACAAATGAACTTGTCCACTCTGTCAGTCTCCATTTTGAGGCACGTAGTTTCTGCCACCGAGTTTTGTACACGGCAGAGGATAATTGGATGTGGAGAAATATTGAAGCAAAGAGGCAATGACCTAATCTAACCTTGACCAATTGATTGGTCACGTAGTTGGCTCCAAAAGTTTATGGACGAAAGTGGAGGATATGGCATATCTTATTTTAGAGGCATGCGGTTTCCGTTTTCTTATCGTTTGTAATTGTCATGATATATTCTTTTTCTCGCGATTAAAATACTCCTCATGTGAAAGAAATCCACGGATGCTTTTATAAAGGCTTTTGTAGCTAGTGGTTTTCACGTTTCTTGTTGCTACCAGTACCATCCCATTTTTGTCAAACTTTCCGGGTAGGACAAATGAATTCTGCCGTTGAATTTGAGACCTCGGGACGAGCCACCGGAAGGTTGTAGGAGAGGAGCCCAGATATGGAGGCCGGGCCAGGCCACTTGTTGGGACTTTAGGCCCATGGGACTTGAACAGTGCTCAAGCCCGGCCTGGTAGACACCGGGACCCAAAACTAATGCTCAAACTGAGATGAAAATTTTCCAGAGATGGGAAAGGCTATCAATGAACCAACAAATAAGTAGGCCGGGCGTAAACCACACAAGTGCAATTAATAAAACCATAAGTAAAACAATAATTTAAAGTCTAGCCGAGGAACATCACAGAAAACCGAGTATGACGTAAAGAGAGTTTCGTACAGAGAAAGGAACCAAAAATAAATTAAATGATACATATACTAAAATGTTTATACCATCCCACAAGCGGACTCAAATTGCAATGGTGCTCTTTTCTTGGGTCAGAAGTGCAAAAGGTTGGAAGAGTGCGAATGAGAAGGAGAGGCATCAACCATATGGGCTACCATACTAAATATGAGGCTTTGACAAAATTGATATGAACATCAAATTAATTTTGATAAGCATGCGGGACTTGTTAACGGGAAACAATCCACTTTTTTGAATCTGACAACCAGGACAACCTGTATTATTTTTGGGGACATTCGTAAAGAAGCCGGTCATCTCATAAAAGGAAGTAACCACCTCATCTTAGTTCCATTTCCATTGGATAAATAGTATAATCTTCTTCCAACTTTCCTCTGAGAATGCATCGTGGCGTATCATCCTTTGCCTGTCATATCGAAGCACAGAAAACAGAAACACGAAAAATCCAGCTAAACTGCATAGTGGCAAATTCCCAGCAGCATATGTATGACTGGGGGTGCCCATGTGTCACATTAACCCACGGAATTCATATCAATGTAATTACTACACAATAGAATTCCAATACCCAAAAAAACAAGCAAAGCAAGACTTCACAGTAGCCTGAAAAAGCCTGCTGCACCAAGTAATTGAAGTGTCATTTAGGTAACAATTAACAATCAAAGCCCTCAGGCAGCTTTTTAGTGCTCCTGCATCATATGAATTTCTGCTAAAGAAGCCTATATGCAGAACTAAGCATCAGTCAACATAGTGCTAACAGGAGCCACCTAATAAGCACAATCAGAAACCAAAGCTCATTCAGCCTGGCCAAGTGATCAAAGTGTTGTTCAAGTAACCACCTAGTTTTGCCTCGTGCTAGTTAATTACTCGATCAACAGGTGCAGTGACAGTTGATCCTCAGATAAATGATCGTGAGAAAGTAAAGAACAAGGCACAGCTAGGAAACTAGTCTCAGAATCAATTGATCGTTTCAATATATATAAAAAAGACTATGCCCCACAATCTCCCAAACACTGACCATGTCAACTTCTTGGAAGCATTAAAAGGCAAGAAAAGTTTTAGCTGCAACAAGAACCTGGAAAAAGCATAGGGGTATAGTGCACATACCTAAGATAGTAGTGACAAACAGTAGTAGCTTCATCTAGAGTGTAGCGAGGAAAATTAATCTGAGCATCTATGGGAGCATCTGGCAAGTCTTGACGTAGCTTTCCCACTGCAGTTGAGTAGGAAAAAGCCCCAACCATCATGTCGTCATGCATCATAGACCTAAAGGAATTCACCTACAAAATTTAATTCTAGAATTTATGATTAGACTATCACTTTAAAAATGATCACAGCATTTGAATGATAGAACAAGATAGAGTAAGTAAAAATGATTTCAAGCCAGAACAGCATCCCAGCTGAGAGCATTCAACTAGTAACAAGTTGGATTCGGAGTGGACAAGTTACTTGAAAGACAATGGAGTATGGTGAAGGTAAGCAAGCCCTGGAACTGTAAATAAATTAGTAAATAGTATGGGGCGAGAAAAGAAGCTCAACATGTTTTACTCATAACATACTAATGGCTAATGCATTTATGGGTAACATGCTGAAGGTAAGCAGTGGCTAAGCCGGGAGCTTTTTCAATTTGGTCAATTGATTCCTAATGAAGTTAAAGGATTAATTTCACTCACTACTAGAACACGCAAAATAAAATTTTTTTACCTTATAAAATTAATAAAAATGCTCCACATAAGCTATGTAGATTCAACCATTGACAGTTTTGGTCAAATAACATGACTTAAATGTAATATTGACCCCCCAAAAAATCCAAAATTTTTTTGGTTATTAGGTGGCATCATTTTACATAAAACCTCTAAAATAATCTATAACATTCATAAGAACTTTAATTTTCTGGATTTGGTGAGGTCAATTAACCCCATTAAGGACTATGTGGCTCCACCAATAAAAGATTAAACAGTTATGGCCTAGTAAGCAAGACTGAAGAATGCATAGAAATATCACTCGATAGCTTTCAAATATGACGTTTTGTTAATTCAGAACCAGAAACACTGACCAACACTGCATTTAACATAATAAAAATGAATGATGTCCTAGATATAACAGATTCAAGCCAATAGCATGACTAACCATAGCAAGTTCTCTAGCATGAATAGGCCGGCATGAACGAACAGTTACAGGCTCCTCATTCTCGCTGAATGTAAACCAATTATTATACTGGAGACAAGTAGAGAGAGAGAGAGAGAGAATAAATGAAGTAAGTTCCTCTTAGTTTAGATAATTAACTCCCGAACATCAATTAATCAAGAATTGAATGCAACCTGATCAATATACTGGAGACAAGTTAAAGAAAAAAAAATAATAAACAAATAAAGAAGTTCCTCTTAGTTCAGATTATTAACTCCCCAACATCAATTAATCACGAATTGAATGCAACCTGATCAATCGCAATAAGCACAGGAATATTTTCACAAGGGACAATTCTTTCCTTAAGTGAACCAGAACACCAACTGCTGCATGTGCAAGTCAATCCTGTTTGAACTAGGTCATACAATGTTGAACCTTCAGGCATAGCCATTGAATCAACCCCCTTCATCCATCCCACAACAGCTCCCTCTCCCAATGGGATTGGATCGTGTATCTGGCATGGAAGTTGCTGTAGGCGAGTATCATTGATTTTAAGAAAATCCTGTGAAGAATATTGTCAGATAAACAAGCATGCATGCCTTAACAAGCTTAAACACACTAGAAGGTAAACAAACTAGAAAGCAGACATCATTGCTTCAACCTTCATTATTAAAAGCAATGACTGCCCTATATCATACCACTTAAGATTTGTGCATGCACACTGGTTAAGTTTTTTGATCTTTTTTTCCCCAAAGCATGAAAAAAAACACCAACATTCAAATGAGTTGCTTTCATTGAACATCCTGATACCAAATAAAGTAACACTTTTTGATCATTTTTTTTCCCAAAGCATAAAAGAAAACACCTACATTCAGATGAGTTGCTTTCATTGAACATCCTGATACCAAATAAAGTAACAATCATTGAGATCTTCACAAAATTTTAAGTTATTACCAAGTAACCACAACAAAATGCTAAAAATCTATCTATTACTGGTCTCTTCCTGATAAAAAAACATTGTGCCTGATAAATAAGACATAAGACGAAAATACATAAATAACTCAAAAAAGCCTAACAGTGAAAAATAAATCCAATGGATTCACGTCGGGATGCTACATCTAGAAGATCACTAATCAGTAATATTTCAAAGTTATAATATATTTATTATGGACCCAAGAAAATTTTAAGTCTGCTGAATGATTTGATAACAAGAATTTATGTTCTTGCCTGAAGAGTATTTGCTGCCTGAACAGGTGTGTCCCAGAAACCAGTCAATTGATTTTTATAAAAAATTCCTCCATGAGTCCACTGACGACCTTTGGGAACATAAAAAACCAGCCAACCCTCATCACGAGCCCAATGAACAAGCATTGCGAGTGCTATACTCTTTCCACAGCTAACAGGACCATCCAAGACAATCTGTTTTCGAACTTTTGGACCTGAAGAATAGGATGACTCGTGATTATCAGAGATTACCTTTTAAGCAATTGACTTGATTGAAGATAAAAGGATATTGACGTCTCCACAAGGTGGTCTCAGAAGGGGTTCAGATTGTGTCCCATAATCAACTGTGCACAGAGATGATTTTCAAGTTCAACAAAAAATATAAGTTCCTAATTTCCTAATCTATTAGATTATTACATGACCATATTCTACTTGCCAACTCAATAATTATTAAAGCGATTTTTTTTTTTAATAAGCAAGAACACGCGGTTTGCATGTTCCTCTTCCTCCATCGACCACTTCTTGACCATAAATTTTCTTGGTATACTATTAATGTTATACCTAAAATGAAAGAACATAACTTGGGATATACAAGATTTCCATCCCAAGTTGACTGAAACGCCAGAACATCGCATAGGAAGCATATAATATGTTTGCAAAATTACCACAACGAGGTTGGTTGATTGAAAACTGAATAATAAGAAGAGGCGATGAAGGAATTAGTGTTAGAAGCACACCTTTGCCATCCGATGAACGCAATGGTGGATCAACAATTCGTCTAAAATTATCACGTAGATCCAAGAAACTATGCCGAACAAGCAAGGCATGCCGCCTTGACTCCACGAATTCCTTCACCATTCCCGTCCGTAATCCTTCCGGCAACACAGAGTTCAAATCATCCGCACTACAAAATTCCGACAAATTCACAAACAGATTCATACAAACAATATGACAAACAGAAGAGAGAGAGAGAGAGAGAGAGAGAGAGAGAGATGAGAAAGAGACGAGAGACCTGAAATTCATATAAGTTCAAGCATCTTTACGAGTGAGTTGAGAGATGTAACGGACTGAAGTGAAAAGAGGACGATTATTAGGGACGACATCGGGAGACTTGTCCTTATCGTCCTCAGCGAGAAGACGAGCACGAGCATCCTGGTCCAGGACGAGATCATCGAAGTCATTGGCGGAGGCGGCGGAGGCTTCGTCGGATTGGGCATCAGACTTGGATTTGCCTTTCTTGGCCTTGGTTAAAGAGGCCTTGGTGGTCTTGGATGCGAAACTGCGAGGAGATGAGGAGAGAGCTGTCGGAGTCGGAGCATTTCGAGTTATGTAGGACGAGACGGCGGCTCTGAGGACAGACCATAACATTTTTTTCTTTGTGAGCACTCTCGTAAGTTACGTACGGATCTACCCTCAACCGAAACAACAAATTCTTAAAACAACTCGGGCGCGTAAAAAACGTGAAGTGAACTCGTCATCACATCGCTAGTTTAACACGCGACATATATTTATCATAAGTTCTATCTACAACAAATTGTTATTCCCCTCTCCATCTTTTACGTATATTTTTATCCCTTAAATACAACAATTTTAATAATCTGTATTCAAATAATTTAAATTTAAATTTTAAAAAACACAACAATATTCTCATATCACAACTATATCAATGATTAGACCTCAAAATCATAACAAAATATCATCATCACATTCAAAACAGAAATAACATTCTCATATCAAATGATACCAATTGTCATAACCAAACCAACAATGTAAAAACTCCACACACAATGTAGCACACAGTGTCGATCTGAAATCAAACAAATCGGACCCTCCTTATCTCTAACAACATAGTATCGCACACGTCTCAAAAACCACAACAAAAAACAAATGACTCCCCATCGACTAATGCAAAGGCCAACGGGACAATATGATTCACGTCATCCATATTATATACAATCAACAATTTATGCTTATATTTCCCATACAGGTGACTCTCATCTATACTTATCAATGACCCACAACTCCGAAAAGCAATAATACTTGAACCAAATACCTAAAACACACATTCAAAAACCGACTCACCATTTGTATTTGGTGGACTCAACTTCCAACTTACTTTTATCCCCAGATTTTTTTGAACTAATACATCCAATAGTTGACACAATTGTTTATAGGAATCATCTCAATCCTTATATACTATTTCTATAGTTCTTCTTTTTGTTATCTAAACTTTTCTACGAAAAACTGCATACGTAGTTTTCTCACTCATAACAGTTCGAAAGAAAACAACTTTGACACTAGAATCTTCCCTCACATAGTTAAGGAAATGACGAGCTATCAAATTTGAATCCAATTGTCTATGATCTTGCATCAGCCCTGCATTCACACATGTATGTGGTCCCTCAACAATAACAATCACAAACTCACCAGTAAATCTTGATCTACGAGCACGCAACCTCCACCTACAACTTTCATCTCGTTGCGTGCAGATTGCTGTCCAAAGTGTTGTACTTGATTTCCCAACCCGAAATTGATAATGATGCTCAACATGATGTATTATGACAACATGAATAAGCTAAAACTCTAACTATCACATGCCAATCTACAATCTTGCTCAAAAGTCACATAATCATCACCTCCGGATGCGGTCGTCATGAAAGAAATTGAGTCATCTATTCGGTCATAAGTATATCCCCTACGGCCACTGCCACTACCAGAAACACTACCGCTACCATGGATTGAGGAGGAACCGATTATTAATTCGTTTGCATAACCATCACCACCACAATCATCGCTCAACAAACACTTAACGAATATACTTAATTTATATCAATCTAAATTAATTAAACAATAAGCAATTAATCAATTCATTAATATTATCTTAAACATTAAATTTATATCCTAAACTCTAAATTTATACTAAATATTCAAAACCTAAAATCTAAATCAATTGGGTAATTTCAACAAATATTATAAATTTATATCAATTTAAATTAATTAAATGCTAAACAATTAATCAATTCATTAATTTCATTCTAAACACTAAATTTATACTCTAAATCCTAAATTTATACTAAATATTCAAACCCTAAAATCTAAATCAATTAGATAATTTCAACAAACATTCTAAATCTTTATCAATTTAAATTAATTAAATACTAAAGAATTACTTAATTCATTAATATTGTTTTAAACCCTAAATTTATAACCCTAAATCCTAAATTTATATTAAACATTCAAATCCTAAAATCTAAATCAATTGAAATAATTTCATCAAATACAATCAGTTAACATTACATATATAATTTAATAAACATCAAGATATATCAAATTAAACATTTTAATTAACCCAATCAAAAGTAAATATGCATCATACCTTCAGATTCGTGGAAGACTTGCTGCAGAACCTTCAGCCAAACAATGCAGAGGATTGGGCCTTCGAGAAAAGTGTCGATTGCTGTTTTTTGCTCGGATGCTCGCTAGGATGGTCTTGCACTTAGGTTGAACAGCTAGGGTTTGTCGTAGGAGAGAAGAAAGAGAGGAGAAAGAAAGAGAGAAGAGAGAAAGAAGGAGTTCATGGAGATTAAGTATCGAATTTGTTGCATATTCAACTTACGACATAAGGATATCATTTTATGAATTTTTTTGCGTCCAGAGTTGTTTTAAGAATTTATTTTTCGGTTGAGGGTAGATCCGTACATAACTCCACTCTGGCGGGGTTTTAGACTGACGAGGTTTGTCTCTCTACCCTCTCTAGGCTGAGAGGGTAGCCAAACAAAGGACCAGACCAGATAGTTGAACCTGACCTTTGTTCAAAATGCTAATGTTATCAGACCGAATAGGATATGAGCCGTTAATTGCGAATGAACCGCAGGTTCAAAACCGGTTCAGTGCTTTAATGAATGTGCGCAAATTATGCTCAAGAGCCTTGTACTTTCATTAACAATTTAAGAAATTGAGTGATTAGTATTTTTTTTTTTTTTTTTGAAAAAAAGGGCGTGCATAAGATACACACATACACACGTGTGTGCAAAATATAAATAGAAATATGATTGAACGCAGAATTTTGAAATTAAAAAGATAAATAATTAGAAATATGAATATTTTTTTAATCAGGAATTCTCATTTAGATAGAATGCTGATGAAAAGGCAGAAGGATGAGAATTCTGTATCTCCCCCTATTAAAACCATTTAATATTGTACCCAAATGAACAAATTGAAGAGAGGTGGCAAGGGGAGCAAACCAAAACACACAGATGCCTCAACCTGCAGAAACAGTGAAATGACAACCAAAAAGAAAAATAACCACCGGAAGAATTTTCTTTTCTTTGCCTATTTGGATAGAACTTGTTGAAACCTACTAATTTTCAGTGTATTCTGACTCAGTTTAAGTTCGCCATTCCACAAACTCAAAATCATTCATAACCAATTTGATCAAAATTCAGGTAAGTCTCTCCTTCCTCCCTAATTTTATGGTTGTTTTTGACCACTCTATTGTTTGTAGCACTCAAAATGTCTACTTCTCCGACAAAATGCTCATCAAATCAAAACCAATCTCACTTTCTTCTATAAAACTCAGCTTTTTTCCTTCCATTTGCACGAAAAAAATAAGAACCCAGTTTAAATTTCTTCACAAAGATAGCATAATCAGTCTTGTTCTGCTATTTCATGTCCAAAGAAGTTAGAAGAAATTTTAGATGAACTCATACAAACAATTCAAAAAAAAAAAAAAAAAACAAACAAAAATGGACAAGACCACAACAGCAAACAAAAGAAAGCACTTCAAGACCTCATTTAACTCTAGACATTTCCTTTCTTTCTCAACATCATCATTTTCTTAGTGATCTTTATCGTATGATAAAGAGAAAGAAGAGCTATGAAACAGAGCCCAGCCCATCTTTTGGTCCATTAATCTCTTGCTTTCACTGAAGAAAAATCTCTTTCCGCCTACTCAGATTGTACCGGAGAAATTTACGCCTCGGTGACTGTTGGAGGTGGGTTACGACTCCACAGATACCGACTCCTTGTAAACTTGAACAGCTACTACAGATGTAGTACCTACAAAAACCATCAGAGGATACTCCGGCGGGGAGGCTCCGACACTCAAGTAAGAAAGAGCGGTTTTCGAAGGAAAGAGAAAATATGTAGCACCGACCCTCGGTGTATGCTCATGTATCCTATTTCATCTTTATATATATGATGATTTTTCACAAATCCGTTTATAAATTTCACTCAGAAATTTTTTCTGATAAAATTCTCCCCAGAGAATTTTTACTCAAATTTTTAGGCACAAATGAATAATTTTGAAATGGACCACAAATGGTCCTATGATGATGAGATGTGATTTTGAGAGTGAAAAAATTTTTAAATTTGATAAATAATTGTTTTTAGGGTTAAAACGGCAAAAGTCCAGAAATAGGTCCGTAAACCCTAATTCAGATCGATTTTGACAAACAGGGTTGAGACGACCATATTAAATTTTGAAATCGATCCCATTGGACCTAATACGTGATTTTGGGCTTAGTATGTAAGTTTGAGAATTTTTGGGGTCAATTTATAATTTTTATAAGTCCAGGGACCAAATTGTAATTAACAAGAACCTAGAAGCAATTTCTCAAAAGATAGGGATTTCAATGTAATAAGATGGTAGGCAACAAAGTATGGACAAGTTATGAAGTGTTGAAAATTTGGAATTTAAATCCAAGGGTGGAAATTAAATTGGAAATTTAATGAAATTGTTTGAACCATTGATTTAACAAAGCAAGAGACAAATTGGACAAGCATTTAATGCCAAAGCATGGTGAGGAAGTCTTGTAAACGTGAAGAGCATGTTGAGGAAAAGAAATTCTTGACATTTTGAGACAAACAAGTATGGTGTGGTATGGAATGAAAAAGTAAGTATTTATTTAAGGTATGTTGATGATATACAAACCTTGACTTTTGGGGAATGAAGTGTGCTTGTGATAATTAAAAGATTTCAACCCCTTCATTTGTTGCACCATGAAGTGGACGTGAGTGAGAGGAAGAAGAAAGAAAAATATGGAGCTTTCTTCATTCCTTCAAGAGCCAAGAGTGAAAATGAGTGAGTCTAATCTAGGAGGAGAAGATTTTGTTGGAAAATTTCTTCAAATCTCTAGACACATTTGAAAACAAGGTAAGGCATTCTTTTGCATCCTAGAATACTATATTTTTGTTTTGAACCCAAAGAGAGACTCTTAACTTGGTGTACATAGGGTGACCAAAGGCTGGGACTAAGTGAAAAGTTTGCTTGAGTTTTGGAAGGCAAAGAAATTGAGGTAAAGAAAGATTCTGTTCTGTCTTGCTTTAAATTTTATTTCTGTCCGTGAATTCACCTTTGTTTTAAGATATCTTACAGTCAAAATTTGAAAATACTCTAGTTAAGTAAATTGTAGATCCAAGTCTTATCTTTCCAACGAGATAAGAACCACCTTAATTAGATACCTGTGCCAAAAGTTATGGCATTTTTCTTGAAACATGACAGAAAGTTGTTCTGTTTCGGACTATAAAATCAGTGTGTACAAATGAACCATTTCCAGCTCTATTTTGGAGAAACGTAGACCATAAAAGCTGTAGCTATCTTTCTTGTATACCACATATTAAACTTTTAGCCAAAACGCACGAGGGCATCAAAAGTTATACCCTTTTTCCTAAAGATGTGTTGACAGAAATTTTGTTTCCAACTGAAAACTGTCTGTTCTGATCATGAATTATTTCAACCCATTTATCGGCATAATTGAGTGAAACTCAAAACAGAAAAATTGTAGATCTATGTCTTGGGAATGACATGTTAAAATTTCATTAAGTTTTTATAAGTAGAATAAAAGTTATAGCTTCTGCACAAAAATTGGACAGAAGCTGAAATTGGAATGCGACTGAAACAAAGTGAGGATTTCTAGGAATTCTGTGATGTGAATTTGAGAAAGTGTATAAAATGAAAGTTATAGGTCATGAAGTTACCTACAACATATCACAATTTCACTTGGAATGGAGTTTTTTACAAGGAGTTATAGCACTTTTACTGAAACCGGATAGAGCTTGAGTTTGAAACAAAACTGAGACAAAGAATTGAAATTCTGAAATTCTGTGTTTAAAATCTGAGAAAATGCTCAAAATGAAAGTCATAGTACTGTCTCTTATCTTTCATATGGGACTAGAATTAATCAATTTGGAGTTATATGTAAGGAGATGTGAGAAATCTACTGAAATTGTGCAAGTTGAGTTATAAAAAATCTGAATCAGTCCAAAGATAAACTTTCATAAATTCATATAGTGAGAATCTGAAGATGAGCTAAACATGAAAAATGTGGGTAAATGTCTTAGTTTTAGGTATCAAATTGAATCACTCAATTCCGAATTATATAGAAAAAGTTATATCTTATTTTCCATGACCGCGCAGGTTTGAAAATTTGCAGACTGATTTTTCTTCACAAGAGTTATTTGATTTGAATGAGTGGAGAACTTGATTTACGCTTTGTGGTAATATTGGGGAGTGCGTTACCCTCCCCCAAACGGTGAATGAGACTTTGACGTCTGCTATTGATTGGAAAAATCTTGTTTTAAATGTTTTTTATATATATATAGCATGATTTCAAATATGTGATAAACTGAGTTTTCGGATTTTCATATATGCTTTACACATATTTTTGTGACCATTGGAGTGTCCTAATCACTTGACTTGTTTGATATGCATCCATGAGCTTTCACCAACGATATTGTGCCATTTTTTATAACATGTGATATTTATATGATTTTCATATCTATTGGCACGTGGTTTCATATAACCTGGATTTGAACATGTGATTGGGTTGGATGCCCTGTGATGATTCCACGCTTTGGGCTTGGTGCCTCCCATTTCCCCGTTGTATATCAATCTTCCGTAGCTATGAAGGACATTTGGCAGAGGCACCCATTGTGCCCAGATACATTTTGACCAGAGCTATCCCCCAAATGTCAGATCTATGTTGATGATTGTGCTTGTGATATTTTGCGGGCTTGTTGGATCAGCTTGCGGCCAACAATGGGGTAGAGAGCTATTGTTTTTACATACATACATTGTGAAATCCTCCAATGCGCCCGTCATTGGTTGAGGTAGACCCTTGTCGGGAATATTTCATTGGCCGGCTCTTCATGACATTGATGTAAATATTGGATGCATATCTTGATTTCTGATATGTGCGTATGATATATGGTTTTGAAATGAAATGATCGGTTTGCACACTGTGGATATTTATTACCTTATACTTTGACACTCCAAGTTCACACCGATATTAATAGTACGATGTTAATCCCCTCACTTGTTGAGTACCATCCCCTTTAGGTACTCACCCCTCACATTCCCATCTTACAGGTTTAGTCTTGGACTGAGAGCTAGTAGAGCTTCGATTTCGTTGGGTATTTCGGAGACACTGAGCTTGGGTACGGTTACCCACTCTTTCGTGGAAATCATTTGAGGTTATTGTTATATTTGGATCATTTAGTTGACCATTGTATTATATACCTGGGATGACTGTATTATACTTATTTTGACTTGTGAAAATGATAACTCTCATTTGATTTGATATATTGATGCATTGAGGCACATTGTGATGACTTGGGAATTGATTTGGTATGTGATACATTAGATTGGATGTTGTTAATAGCCTTACGGTGTCTCGATATGCGGGACGTTGTGCTTGTATATCGAGGTGCCGCGGCGGTTGTCGCGTGCTCGGCTCAGGGGCGGGTCAGGGTGTGACAAAACAAACTGAGAACTCAAGAGCGTGATTCCCTATGATTAGAGTGCCCAATGTGTATGCTTAGGAGAGCATACCTCACTTGTAGGGTTTTGAAATACCTTATATCTGTGAGAGTCGTGTATAGATGAAGTGTTTTAACTTTATTTTCCTTATCGAACTGATTCAAAAATCTCAGGAATTCAATATTTCGAATTGATTGTAATTCTCATCATTTGGGAAACTTTCATTTTTTGTTGGGATCATTTCCCTAATCGAAAGATTTTACAGTGGCTGCTCTTAAATAGAAAGTAGGAGTCATTAGGATATTTTGACTTTCCCTTAGAATTGTTAGAGTCGTTGTCTATCGATCGTTCGACCGATGAAGGGTCTTCAGAGCTCGTTCACTTGAAGAACTGACGGTTGAGTGCCCGATTGGGGTGATTACCTTTACTTGACGAATTATATTTAGCTAGTGGGGTGACTGAGACCCTATCGTTCGGGAGATCTTGGCGACTGAGACCCCTCGGCAGATAATCGTATTTGAACATCAATCGGTAGCCGTCTTTTGTGGGTCTTTCATGTGGTTCTTTCAAGAGCTAACCCCTCCAAATGGGCCTAAGACTACATCCCATCATTTGCCTTCGACTCATGACGCTTTTTCTTGGGAAGAGCGTCATGAGTTATGACCGCTGGAAAGGCGCAAAGCTTTTTTAGTGCAACCTTTGTCATTTCGATTTTCGGGAATCGTTCTCCGCACACCTCATAAGGATCCATATTCATCAGAAGGTTACATACCCCATTACCCTTATCGGTTGCTCTTTTAGCCCTCTTTTAAGATATGTCAGAAAAGTTATTTCTAGAAACAATGGCGAAAACGTCCGCTTCTCAAACCTTTCCAAGCATCGACGACATTGTGAGTACTGTCCCTAAGAAAACTTCAAGAGATGCAAACTGAGATGCTGATGTGGGATGATTATACCTTGGTGTCCGCCATAGAAGCCAATAGAGCCAATATAACACCAGTGGATTGCGTACTAATGTACTTCCAATCGGTCAAGTATGGGCTAAAAGTTTCATATACAGGTCCTTTCGCGGAGATACTACGCTGTTGGAATATATTTCTGACCCCTTCTGATCCCAAACACTTGGCATCTGGTGGTTGCTATGGCTTCCCTATTGGGGTTTTGTCATCTTCGTTTCGATTTTGACATATTGTCGTCTATTTTCATCTTGATAAGATGTGCAAATAGCGGTTCGACCAAGGATTGGTACAAGTTACAGACCTGACTTGAGTCCAACTGGAGGTTTTGTTATAAAGAATCTATTGATAAGAGTTGGATGCAGAAGTTATTTTACGTTGAGTTCTCGAATAAAGATCATATACCCATGCTGCCTGAAGCCGATGGGGTGCCTTCTTTGGGGTTGAGGCCCCCAGCCACATCAAAGCATGGTCGCTTCATTCGGTCCATCTGTAGTTATTGCAGGTCCACCGGTCGAAACATATGAGTCAAGTCCCTACTGGATAATCAGATGCTGTCATTGACCGGCCTGCTGATTGGGGAGAAGAGAAAAATTGACAGACCCATTCTGTTAGAGAGGGAGACAATCGAACTGATTGATTCTTTGGATTCTCTTGATGACATTGTGCTAGAGAATGTCACTGTTGATAAACTGGTTCACTCGGTGTGAAAAGATCCCTTCAGGAGGATATCGTGGCGTCTAAAGCCCTCCTAGGATCTTCTACCGGGATGTCTGAGGCCCTTCTGGAGTCGCCATCTCCTTCGGTGAAGAGGAGGGCAATTTTTTCTCCTTCGTCTGCATTTGTGATTTTGCCCGATCGTTCGACCCCGACAGCAATTACACCAAGGGAGGCTACCGTTTTAGCCAAAAGTAGTTTGTCGGGTGAAATATATGCTGATGTGGATAAATTGGGAGGATCGGGAGATGATCCTTCGTCTGGTGCCACGGTGAGAGCAGATGTCTCCAGGGTCGCTAGAGGCAAGATGATAGGACCTTCTTCTGTTGTTTCGATTTGGCCTGTGCGTAAGGGAAAGCGCAAGGTTTTTAAAGGGGCGGCTTCTCCTTCGGCTATCCCCGTTCGGTCCTTCGATGGTAAGAAGAGTTCAAAAGAATGTAGAACCGTCGCTGTTTGTGTTGGGGATATGCAGTATAGCTACATAGACTTGGCTGAGGCGGAGTGCATCGTCAACCGATCTGATTTCCATCGATGCGAGCTCAACTTTCACAGGATGTCTTACGAGCAATTCGGCAGGGCTCTTAAGTCCTTAAACTTAATGGTATCGCCTTATCTATACTTGTTAGGTTTTTTTTTTTTTTTTCCATTTTTGCCTTTGTTAACTTAGTTTTTTTTTTCAGACCATGACTCTTGCCGAATTTCAGGAACAGTAGGGGAAACAGGTGATACGCCACTTAAAGGGGCGTTTTTCTGAGTTGACTCATCCGGCTCGAGCACGGCAGGAGATTCCTACCAAGAGCACGTCCGGTGCATTGCTCAATTAGAAGGAGGAAGAGCTCAGAAGACTTCGATCGAAATTGGCCCAATACCAAGGGCAATGTGAACGGTTGAAGTCGGAAGTCACGGTGCACGAGGCACGTCATCAATCAATCGAGAAGTTGGCCCAAATTTGGGAGGAGTCGCTTCAAACATGAAGCGCAGAATAGTTGAGCTTAAGGAGTCCTGTGCGAATGATGCAATTATCTTCAAAGGCTACCAACGTAAATTATCCGAGAGATTAAAGTGTGCTAAAAAGATAATCCACTGTATAGGTCTAAGTGAAGCTTTGCCCCCAGTCAAAAAAGCGGCAGATACTCAGATTCCGGCTGTATAGCTTTCGTTTGAAATTTTGTACCTAGTAACTTTTGCCTACTCAATAAGAAACCTTTGCTTTTTCACCGATAGTGGTCATATTGTTACTTTTAGTTGTAATCCTTGTTGCGTCAATCCAGCAGAATCATGGTGACTTAAGTCCTCCACTTAGTAAGAAATTTTTAGGTAAAAAGTGCATCCGCCCGTCCAAAGAGTCACACCTCTCATTGACGACACGTATGATCGGTAGGATCCAGACGACTTAGGCCCTTTGAGTGGTAGGAGGCTTTTAGATAGGGGGCTGCGTCCACCCGTTTGGAGAGTTTCATCCCTTATTGACGACACGTACGATCGGTAGGGACTGGGCGACCTAGACTCTCCGAGTAAGAGGAAGTTTTTAGATAAAGGGGTCGCGTTCACTCATTCTGAAAGTTCCATCTCTTGTTGATGACACGTACGAACGATAAGAGTTGGATGATTTA
The DNA here is from genome assembly GCA_037126225.1 of Dillenia turbinata. Classification (NCBI taxonomy): domain Eukaryota; kingdom Viridiplantae; phylum Streptophyta; class Magnoliopsida; order Dilleniales; family Dilleniaceae; genus Dillenia; species Dillenia turbinata. Next base: position 25,799,578 of record JBAMMX010000015.1, on the reverse strand, counting down.
GGCCCTCCGAGTAATAGGAAGTTTTTAGATAGAAGGATCGCGTCCACCCATTCGGAGAGTTCCATCCCTTATTGATGACGTGTACGAACAATAAGAACTGAACAATTTAGACCATCCGAGAAATATGACGTTTTTAGATAGAGTGGTCGGGTCTACCCGTTCGAAGAGTTTCATCCCTTATTGATGACGCGTACGAACGATAAGAGTTTGGCGACTTAGACCCTCCGAATAATAGGAAGTTTTTTTATAAAGGGGTCGCGTCCACCCGTTCGGAGAGTTTCATCCCTTATTAACGACGCGTATGAACGATAAGAGTTGGGAGACTTAGACCCACTGAGTAATAGAAAGTTTTTATATAAAGGGGTCGCGTCCACCAGTTCGGGGAGTTTCACCACTTATTGACGACGCGTACGAACGACAAGAGTTGGGTGACTTAGGTCATCTAAGCAATAGAAAATTTTTAGATAGGGGTTGCATCCACCCGCTCGGGGAGTTCCATCCCTTATTGACAACGCGTACGAATGATATGACATTGGCGACTTAGACACTCTGAGCAATATAAAGTTTTTAAATAAATGGGTCACGTCCACCTGTTCGGAGAGTTCTATCTCTTATTGACGACGCATACGAACGATAAGAGTTGGACGATTTAGACCCTCTTAGCAATAGGAAGTTTTTAGATAAATGGACCACGTCCATTTGTTCGGAGAGTTCCATCCCTTATTGACGACACGTACGAACGATAAAAGTTAGAGCAACTTAGACCCTCCGAGTAATAAGAAGTTTTTAGATAAAGGGGCCGCGTCCACCCGTTCGGAGAGTTCCATCCCTTATTGACGACGCGTACGAATGATAAGAGCTGAACGACTTAGACCCTCCGAGTAATAAAAAGTTTTTAGATAAAAGGGATGCATCCACCCATTCGGAGAGTTCCATCCCTTATTGATAACGCGTACGAACGATAAGAGTTGGGCGACTTAGACCCTCCGAGCAATAGGAAGTTTTTAGATAAATAGGCCGCATCCACCCGTTTGGGAAGTTCCATCCCTTATTGATGATACGTACGAATGATAAGAGTTTGTGACTTAGGCCCTCTGAGCAATAGGAACAGGGAGTGTGCTTGCAGAAAATCCATGAAATCGGTGTTTCAATAATTTGAAAAATACTCCCGCAATTTAAGAGTGGAACCATTGAAAGTAGAGTCTGATGCTCACTTAGAAGCAGGAGTCGAGGGCTCCGGATCGCATGACAATGTCCCGATCCCTAACAGCGCTCTAAACTTGATTTTCATGTGTTTAGTGTTGGGCAAGGCCTCTAGGGCATTCAGACCCGACCTGCCCAGGATGATATTGTAGAGTGAGGGCAGATCCACCACGTTGAATACGACGAAAGCTATCGCATGGTTTGAGGGCGTTCCGAGGGTAACCGGAAGTGAGATAATACCTTCAGGATATATCCACTCGCTTGAAAACTCTTTGACTGGGCCTGTGTGGGGTTGGATATGGGTAGAAGTAAATCTCATTCGTATAAAAGCATCCCGATATAGAAGGTTACAGCCTGGCTCTTGATCGACATAGATTTTTCTGACTTCATATTGTCCAATCCTGACGGTCATCACGAGGGGGTCGTGTCGATTTCGATCTATTCTGATTAGATCTTCGTCTGTAAAGCCGATGGCGGGCCTCTTCTCCTCTCACCATTTATCGGCGTCTGTCGCCAGGATTTCCTATAGTGTAGAAGGAAGTGCATTCAGAAAATAGAATACCGACGTGATCAAGCGTCTTGTTTTATTTTCTGATGGACTTTCTGAAGAACGAGGAAGCTTTTGGAGGACTGGTCCATCCTGGATTTGGAGTATTACTCATTCTCTTCTGTCAGCTGGGGGCTGAGCAGCTTGCAGGTCCTCCGCCTAGTCGCTTCTTGGTAGTTCACACCGGTGATCGATGGGAGACCTCTTTCCCTCCTAACGATGAATTCTTGTAGTCAACCATCGCGTACCAGGAATTCTAGTTCATCTTTCAATTTCTTGCAATCATCTGTCGTATGGCCATAATCACGGTGAAAGTGGCAATATTTTGTTCTGTCCTTGTTGGAGTTGTCCTCAATCGACCGTGGGGGTCATCGGATGTACGGCTAGTCTCTAATTAAAGCTAAGACCCGGTTAGGGGTCTCGTTCAATGGAGTGTAGTTGTTATATCTCTGTGAAGGAGGGGGATTCGCTCGGCTCTTCTTTATTGGGGACCTTCCGGGTGATCGGTTACGTTCTTTTCTAACGGACTGATCCCTCCTGTGATCGAATGCCTCAGTATCCTTAACTACAATGTATTTTTTGACTCGGGCATGAAATTGCTGAACAGTAGTAGAAGGATTTTTTGTGATTGACACTTTCATGCCGGAAGGCCATAGCCCTATTAATAGCACAATCAGCACGATTGAATGGTTCAAAAATGGAACTCTCATCATCTCCTCTTTGAATCTTTCCAGGAAGTCCCTTAGGGACTCTTTTTCCTTCTGATGTAACGACAACAGTGAGGTGGATTTTCTATTGACCCCTCTGCTTATCATGAAATGTGACTCGAACTGTTCTTATAGTTGGGAGAAAGTCCTTATGCTCAACGGTGGAAGAGAATTGAACCAAGTTAGTGCGTTTCCCGAAAGAGTGGTGGGAAAATGTTTACACATGGTCGTATCAGACATGTCTCTAGAAATCATCACAGTAATGAAATGGGCCACATGATCCCGTGGGTCAGTTGTCCCATTATACAATTCCATGTGGGGCAGGACTACGTTGTGAGACATAGACTCTGAAAAGACCTTGGGATTGAAAGGTGAAACATGAGAATGTGGGGAAGTTTGGTTTCCCTGAACATTGGTCTGCCTGATTTCATCAGAAACAAATTGCTCGACCTACTTTCGAAGATCACAGGGGCTAATATGAAGTTTTCGGATATTTCAAGGCGCGGAGGCGACGGGCATCGCTGGGGGTGCCTAGACCCCCAACAAAAGAGACTAGCCCTCAGGCCTAAGGGCGCGACTAAGGTGCTCTAATTGTTTGCTCATGTCCTGAAACTTTGACTCCAGACTTTCCATCTGGTGGCGACCGATTCGCTTTGGAGTAGGGGCCACGATCGGCTGACCGAGGATTGCAGACTGTAGGCCTGTTCCTGATGACGTGGGCAAGGGGAGGTCGCATGTTCACGAACGAAGCGATCGGGTACTATAGGAAGGGCGACTTCAGAAAGTGTTGTAGTGCGCCCTTCTACAATGGGGGCGGTTTTTGAAAATGCTCTGGTTTTCAGAGGCATAGTTATCAAATAACAGAAATTGCTCTAATCTGTTCTTGCAGATGGCGCCAATCTATTGGAGGTGAGTTACGGCTCCACAGATACCGACTCCTTGTAGAATTGAACGGTTGCCGTCGAACAGATACAGTACCTGCAAAAATCGTCGGAGAGTATTCTGGCAGGGAGATTTCGACACTCAAGTCAAAAAGAGCGATTTTTGAAGGAAAAAGAAAACAGACTGAGAGTTCAAGGGCGTGATTCCCTATGATTAGAGTGTCAAATGTGTATGGTCATGAGAGTATACCTCGCTTGTAGGGTTTTGAGATATCTTATATCTGTGAGAGTCGTACGCCACTGAAGTGTTTTAGCCCTGGTTTCCTTATCGAGCCGATCCGAAAATTTCAGGGATTCAATATTTTAAATTGATTATGATTTTCATCCTTTGGGAAACTTTCGTTTTCTATTGAGATCATTTTCTTAACTAAAAGATCGTAAAGAGTCTGCTCTCAAATAAGAAGTAGGAGTCATTAGGATATTTTGACTTTCCCTTAAAATTGTTAGAGCCGTTGTCTATCAATCGATCTAGGATATTTTGACTTTCCCTTAAAATTGTTAGAGCCATTGTCTATCGATCGATCGTTCGATCGATGAAGGGTTTTCAGAACTCGTTCATTTGAAAGACTGACGGTTGAATGCCCGATCGGGACGATTACCTTTACTTGACGAATTATGTTTGGCTGGTGGGTCGACTGAAACTCTATCGTTCGGGAGATCTGGACGACTAAAACCTCTCGATAGATAGTATTTGAATATCAATCGGTAGTCATCCTTTATAGGCGTTTTGTGTAGACCTTTCAAGAGCTGACCCCTCTAAATGGGCCTAAGACCACGTTCCATCAGTGACATAAGTGGTTACTGGGTCACAAGGTTTTGAAGAAGATTGATCACGAGAAGCAGAGTTCTCTTCTTGATCGTTCATTTTTGGAGATAGAGGAGATGTATTTGAAAAACTTTTACTTGGGCTTGGCAGGTTTGAGAGCGGAATCAAGAATGGTCAACAGTTTTAAATGTCTGATCACACAAACCATATAGGACATATCTAACGTTCATCCTTTGATTGCTCTTACTGGGATGCATCACCAGATAATTTTCCACAACAAGAAATTTGAGTTTAAAGAATTTTTACTTTTCCATAAAAGTTTCCAGGTTGAGCTAAAATTGGCTTAATTGAGTCGAATATTCCATTTTTTTTTTCTTCATAATATGATATGTATCCTTAAACATAGGAATTTGTAGGATTGCACGTTGGACATCAGCAGGAAAAATTTTGAATAGTTTTCGACAGTTCCATGACATTGTGTTTTGATCAAATCAACTCGGCAACCTAAAAGAGCTTCATGCTCATTCACCTTATTCTGGAAAGGAAGGTTGAATCTGTCCAAAAATGGCACCCATGGATCCTTAAAAATATCAATGAATTTAAATGTCATTATTTTTAGATAAATTCCTCTTGTATAATTTATAATCATGTATTTGAATTTGTTTTACAAACAACGATCGCTATCAGCTTACCATCAAAACACCTCGTTTCCTTTCGAGGATTAATACTTTGGGAAGTCACTTTCTTCCACCCCCCCCCCCTTTTTCTTTGAGCTGTTGTCTGCGGCTCCGCTTTGGTGGCATGGTAGAAAACATCAGCCAAATTGACTTGGGCATTCGTCATTCTATCTACTTTTTGGTTCCTAGTCAAAGCTGTTATGGAATATCCGCCAAAAGTCCAAAAACTAGCCGAGGAGTGGACTTCTGTAGTAGCAATTATTTGTCCCCTTTCAAATAAAATAAGGGGCAACAGGTTGTTGGCTTTCATTTTTTTTTTTTTTTTCTTCTTATTTACAATTAGACAATTGGACAGAGAATAAAAAGCGGGCAAAGGTGAAAAATTAAGAACTCTTAATATGATTATACCTGTTAAAATTTTATGCATTGAATGTTAGCCTTGGCTAGCTTGTACTTATCTTATTATTTTAGGGTGGTCAAATACAATATGTTAGTTTGGTGGTTACTACCGACTCATGAGTGAGTAGTTATTTGGTGCGGTGGTTGTTCCAGGTTTCTTGGATGCGAATCTGTGGACCTTCCCCTGCCAAGGTTAAATCAAAACGGGTGGCAGACAAGCTTACTTTTCTTCTTCTATTTTTTTTTTTTTTTTTTTTTTTTTTTTTGGTTCTGGAGTTCATTTTTTTTTTTTTTCTCTCCCTTCTTGGCTTTTCAATTTTGATAAAAGTTATGGATGGGGGTACTGAAACATTGGAATATAGACTGCTGTTATTGCCGAATATGTATTAGCATTTAGTATCTTTTTTTTTTATTCCCAAGGGGGGCATGTGGTAATTTTGGAAAGCCCCAAAAACCCCCCCAACCCCCCCTCCTTTAGACTCTCCATATTTTGTGGATCAAAAGGTTTGGGGAAGGAGACTAATCACTTCTTGAGGGTATTGTACGTGAAACCATGAACTGCTATGGCAACCATGGGTGAATGTTCTTCATTCTCGAGAAAATATACCCCGGGCCCCCCCCCCCCCCGCCCCCCTGATTAGCATTTAGTATCTGTACCTAATAACAATATATATATATATATATATATATATGTGTGTGTGTGTGTGTGTGTGTGTGTATATGTATGCCAGGACATTAATAAACCATATGTACGAATGGATATGGTATCGTAAAAATATATAGTTGTTCTTTTTGATGGATATGAGATTGATCATAATATTTCATATAGCAAGCACAAGATCAGGCAAGGAGTGGGTGAGGCGCACCCTGGAATCAGTCTGCCAGAGGGTTGGATTCTCAGCTTCATCACCATCCCAAGCCCGAAGAAGCACTGTCAACGACGTGTTAAAATACTCCCTGAACTGATGAATCAACCCCTTCTCATTCGGCGTCCACACGTGCACCCAATACGCCTTGGACCCTTCCCAACCCTCTGCGATCACCCCATCATTGAGCCCTGTGATTCTCCGCGGCCTGAACTTGAACTCAACGTGCTTTGACTCGCCCGTCAGCATGCGCATCATGTATTGGCGATTGGGAGGCCCGTGGAACCACCATTCCAGGTCCGATGCCAACAGCTTTGCCAATGTTTGAGTGTTTCCGCATGCCAAGGCCTTGTACAGCGCCTTGATGATCTTCTTGTTGTGGGTCTGCGTTTTCGGCTCCACGGCTGGAGAAGGTACGCCGCGCATCCTTGAGTGCCCTAGCTAAATTTCTTTCTTTCTTCTAAGCATGGGGGAGATGAGGAATGGGGTTATCTTTTTTATAGCTAGAGTCTCCACAGCGTGACAGCGTTAGATACATCGAGAAATTGGGTCTGTATCCACATAAAATATAAGTGATGCATCAGGTTGATTTTGATTGGTTAGCGTTGAAGACGTGGAGGATCTCATGCGTTTGTGACATTAGAATTGGGTTGATTATTATTATTATTATTTTCAATGTTACGCAAATGCTTCAACTAATGGACAACCTTGTTTTGGTCATAGGAGAACTCAACAATAAAGGGACAACATTTTTGGTGTTTGACTCGATCAAATAATCGCTCTACAAAACAATTAAAAAGAGCCATGGCCGATGTATGATTTGATTGTCGCATTTAACTGCCCCTCGAAACAAATGGAACCTTTTCAATGGTACCTAAATCTCATTTTGCATATGCAAGTGTTTGAAAATTGTATCGTGGTATCCAAAACCTTTAATAGCTACATTTGCTTGAGTGTTCCCCCCCCCCCCCCCCAACCATCAGAATGGGTGGACTTGGTAACATTTTTCAGCCCTCTATTTGCATATTATTAGATCATATTCAAGAACATTATTAGCACTGACACCTAAACCTAATGGTGTACCAACCGGGAAAGGTTCGACTTTCAAAAATAACTCAATATAATAACCTTACAATCGTGTCATGGTCTAAAAAAGCAACCTCTTACAATTATATTAAAAAGTATTTTGCCAATCATTTAGCACGCATGACGAGGTGTATAAGCAAGCACAGGCGTTACATAAACATTATTAAGGTGTTTTTTGCCCCCGGGGGGGGGGGGGGAATTTCTGCTCAGTTGGCATTGGAACATATCTGGGGTCAGATTGTTTGAGAAACTTCAATTTATTTAGATTGACCCAATTTGTACTTATTTTATAAAATTTTACTTATAATAATTAATATAAAAAATAGTAGAAAGTATAAGATTTTGTGAGTAAATATATATATATATATATATATATATTTCGAGAGGGGATAAAATTAATTATTTTATTAATAATTTTTTATTAAAAAAATTAAGAAATTTAATATTAAGTTTTCAAACTCGATGTGCAATTTTGATCATAAAAAGGCATGTCAATTGCTTAGACTCAATCTCATCCCCTGGTCCAGTAGCCAGTACGCAGTCTAGTTTGTTGAGCCAATTAGCCAATTAACCGTGAGTAGACCGGAGGTGGAGGCCTCTCCTCTCCATGATCCTCGGTGCCATGCCAGGTGCCAGGCCGCATGCAGGGCTGGGATGGGATGGGATGGGACGGGAGGCATAGTTTTTACAAGTAGGGGTTTTTTTCTTTTTTTTTTTTTTAATAACAAAAGTCAAATTTTAGATCATAACTTGTTGAAAGAATGAGTTATTGTTATTGGACTCGTAAAAATCGACTCCAGTGAAAAACGATGAATCCATCCTCTGATCCAAAATCATTATGTCCGGACCGGATATTACCGGATATCTTTTTCATTTTAATTAATTAATTTATTAACTTTGTGGGGTGGGAGAATTTTCAAAGCTAATTCGATAAGCATTCAGCATAACACAATGTTTTACCCTCAACTGAGTAGGGCGGGCAAAACCCATGTTTGTTGGAGTCCAGAATCAAGCTTGGATTATAAATTAATCTGATCTTTGGTGGACCTACTAAGATATTTATAGTGAAAATGAGAAGACAGGGCTTATGCCTCCACAGATACAGCTCTTTCTTAATTCGAATAGTAGCCGTCAATTGGTGGATGCACATGCAAAAACCGTCGAAGGATGCTCCGGCGGAGAGACTTCGACGCTCAAATCAGTAAAGAGCGGTTTTCGATTGAAAAAAAAAACTGAGAATTGAGAGAAACTATTCCATGTGATCAGTGTATCCAGAGTGTTAGGTCTAAAAAGCGTACCTGGTTCTGAGACCTTAAGGATGATTTTATACCTCTGAGAGATGTGCGCCGCCTAGGGACTTCAATCCTATCTTCCTTATCGAACTGATCCGGGAATCTCGAGAGTTAATTCTATAAGTTGATTATGATTCTCATTTATCGGTGGAACTACCATTTTAAAGATGAGTGCTTTCTTTACTTAAAAGATTCGGGATATGCCGTTATGCAATAGGAGACTGAAGTTAAGGAAGTTTTGATCTTCCTTTAGAATTGTTAGGGGTATTGCCTGTCGTTTGGTCGTTCGACCGATAAAGAGTCAATCAGGACTCGTCCGATTGGTATGCTGCTATTTGTTTGCCCGATCGGAGCGACTGCTTTCGCTCGGTAAGTATCGTTCGGTGGACCCAGGTGACTGAGACCCTATCGTTCAGGAGGTCTGGGTGACTAATACCATTCGATAGATTGATCCGGGCGACTGAGAACCTTCGATAAATTCTCCTGAAGGTCGTCAAGTGCTGGTCTGTAAGCATCCTTCGTGGGCTTCTTAAGAATTCTTTCTTTTGGTTTGGGTCTTGGGTCACGTCTCATCATTTGTCCCCGACTCATGACCTTCTTGGAAAGAGGCGCCATGAGAAATGATTTGAAACGGGGGTTCGGAATTCTTTAATACGATCGCTGTCGTTTCGGTTTTTACGAATCATCCCTTGTACATCTCGTAAGAATTTTCATCCATTATAGTTTTCCTCGCATCAAAATCTTTTTTGCCATTTCACTCTTCTTATTAGAAAGTCATTACTGGTAGCGAAAATGTTTGCTTCTCAGTCCTTTTCGGATATTGGCGACATTGCGAGCATTATGTCTATGCAAGAACTCCAAGAAGTGCAAATTGACATGCTATTGGGGGATGAATACTCTCTGGTATCCGCCACAGAGGTTGATAAAACTAATATGGTGCCTGAAAGTTGTGTGCCGATGTATCTTCAATCGGTTAGGTACGGCTTGAAAGTCCCCTACACAGGTCCTTTCTCTGAGGTCTTGCGTCGATGGAACATATTTCCTACTCTCCTGATCCCTAGTGCTTGGCGACTGGTGGTTGCGGTGGCTTCCCTATTAAGGTTTTGTCGCATTCGTTTTGATTTTTACATTTTGTCTTCTATTTTTATTCTGATGAGGTGTGGGAGTAGCTGTCCGACCAATGGATGATACAAGTTACAGACCGGGCCCGAGTCCCATTAGAGGTTTTTTTACAAATAGTCCATCAACAAGCATTAGATGCAGAAGTTCTTTTACATAGAATTCTTAGATAGGAACTGTTTGCCCCCGATACCCAAGGCCAACGGAGTGCCTTTAGTGGGGCTAAAGTTCCCGTCTATTTCGAGACATGGCCGCTTCATTCAATCAATTGGTAGCTATTGCAAATCTACCGGTTGGAGCGTACGGGTCGAGTCCTTACTCGATGACCAAATGTTGTCCCTAGCTAGTTTGCTGATCGGGAAAAAGAGGAAAATTGATAGGCCCCTTTTGCTGGAGAGAGTGAAAGTCGAATTGGTCGACTCCTTGGATTCTGTTGATGACGTCGTGTTAGAGAATGTCATGGTTGATAAGCTGATTCGGTCAAGTGTGAAGAGATTCCTTCAGGAGGGCATTGGGGCGTCAAGGCGCTTCAAGGATCTTCTGTCAGGGTATCTGAGGCCCTTTAAGGATCTTCTATCGGAGCGTCTGAGGCCCTTCCAAAGTCGCTATCTTCTTCAGTGAAGAGGAGGGCAACTTCTCCTTCTTCGTCTGTGTTAATGGTTCTGCCTGATCCTTCGGCTCCAATAGGAGGCATGCCAAGGGAGACTGTTGTCTTAGATGAGGGCATTCTGCCAGATGAACCGAGCGTAGATGTAGACAAACTAGAAGAACGAAGAGGTGGTCTTTAGTCTGGCACCATAATGGGAAAGAACGTTCCTAGGGCTGCGAGGGGTAAGATGGCGGGGCCCTCCTCTACTGTTTCGATTTGGCCTGTGCATAAAGAAAAATATAAGATTTTTAAAGGAGCGGCGTCTCCTCCTGTCATTCCCATCCGATCCTTCGATGGTAGGAAGGGCTCAAAGGAACATGGAACCAACCAATTCGACTTCCATCATTGTGAGCTCGACTTCCATAGGATGTCCTATGAGCAAGTCAGCGGGGCTCTCAAGTCCTTAGGTTTGATGGTACTGTCTTCTCTATACTTGTTAGGTTCTTTCTCGTTCCTGTCTTTACGACTTACTTATTTTCTTTTAGACCATGGCCTTGTCGAATTTCAGGAACGACAAGGGAAACAAGTGTTACATCACTTGGAGGGACGCCTGTCTGAGTTAACCGTCCAGTTCAATCACGGGAGAAGATCCCCACTAGGGAGAAAAAGGCCGTGGTGATTGAGAGCACATCGGGGGCATCGCTTAACCAAAAGGAGGAAGAATTAAGGCAACATCGGTCAGAGTTGGCCCAGTGTCACGGGGAATGTGAACGGTTGAAATTGGAAGCCTCGGTGCTTGAGATGCGTTTTCGTTCAATTAAGAAGCTGGCCCAACTCCGGGAGGAGTTTCTTCGAACTGCGGAACGTAGGATAGTTGAGTTTGAAGAGTCTCGTGCCAAGGATATAACCATCTTTAGGGACATTCAACGTAAGCTGACCGAGAGGTTAAAGTGCACTGAAGAAATAATCTGGTGTATGGGTCTAAATGATGTTTTGCCCCTGATTGAGGAAGAGGTAAATACTCAAAACCCAGTTGTATAATTCTTTCTGAGACTCTGTACCTAACAGTTTTTGTCTGCTCAATGAGAAATTCTTGTTTTTCATCGTTTTAAACTGTAACCCCAATTGTGCTGTCATGGCGGACTTAAGGGGATTTAAATCTCCCATCAAAAAGCTTTTATGGTAGAATAGCCATGTTCACCTATTCGAGGAGTTCCACTCCTTACTGTGTTCGGATGATAGAGGCTAGGCAACTGAAAACCTCCGAACAATAAGAAATTCTTAAGTTGTGGGCCGTATCCACCCATCTGGAGAGTTACATCCCCTATTGACGACGCATACGAACGATAGGAGCTGAGCGACTGAGACCCTCCGAACGATAGGAAATTCTTAAGTTGTGGGTCGAGTCCATCCGTCTGGGGGTTACATCCCTTATTGACAACGCATACGAACGATAGGAGTTGGGTGACTGAGACCCTCCGAATGATAAGAAATTCTTAAGTTGTGAGTCGCGTCCACCCGTCCGGAGAGTTACATCCCTTATTGACAACGCGTATGAACGATAAGAGCTGGGCAATTGAGGCCCTCCGAACGATAGGAAATTCTTAAGTTGTGGGTCGCGTCCACCCGTCTAGAGAGTTATATCTCTTATTGACGACGCGTACGAATGATAGGAGTTGGGCGACTGATTTCCTCCGAACGATAGAAAATTCTTAAGTTGTGGGCCTTGTCCACCCGTCTGGAGAGTTACATCTCCTATTGACGACACGTACGAATGATAGGAGTTGGGCGACTAAAACCCTCCGAGCGATAGGAAATTCTTAAGTTGTGGGTCGTGTCCACCCGTCCGGAGAGTTACATCCCCTATTGACGACGCATACGAATGATAGGAGCTGGGCGACTGAAACCCTCTGAAAGATAGGAAATTCTTAATTTGTGGGTCACGTCCACCCGTCCGGAGAGTTACATCCCCTATTGACGACGCGTACGAATGATAGGAGTTGGGCGACTGAGACCCTCCGAACGATAGAAAATTCTTAAATTGTGGGTTACGTCTACCCATCCGGGGAGTTATATCCCCTATTGATGATGCGTACGAACGATAGGAGCTAGCCGTGAGGTTGTAAAAATAGGTGTCGTCAAGAACTTAAGAAACACCCTTGCAGTTTAGAAGAACACCAGTAATAGAAACCGATGGCTACTTGGGAACGGAAGCAGAAGGCTCTTGTTCACATGATATAGTCCCGATCCCCAATGACATTCTAAATTTGATCTTCATATGTTTGGTGTTAGGCAAAGCCTCGAAGGTGTTCAAACCCGGTCTCCCCAAGATGATATTGTAGAGCGAGGGAAGATCCACCACATTAAATACGACAAGAGTCGTCGCATGATTTGGGAGTGCTCCGAGGGTGACCGAGAGTGAAATGATATCGTCATGGTATATCCATTCACCCGAGAGTCCTTTAACTGGGCCTGCAAGGGGTTGGATATCAGCAGAAATAAACCTCATTCATCCAAAAGTATCCTGATATAGGAGATTACAGCCGGCTCCTTGATCGACAAAAATCCTTCGGATCTCAAATTGTCCAATCTTGGCAGTTATCACAAGGGGATCGTGCCAATTTGGGTCAACCCCGATTAGATCTTCATCGGTAAAACCGATGACGGGCTTCTTTTTACCTTGTCATTTATTGTCGCTTGCTGCTAGGATTTCTTGTGGTGCAGGGAGAATTGCCTTCGGGCAATAGAAAATTGGTGTGATCAGGCGCCTGACTTCATCCTCTATTGGTCCGTTGCGTACCTGGAGTATCACCCCATCCCTTTGTCGGTCGGGGGTCGGGTGGCTTGGCGCTCTTCCATTCGGTCTCGTCGTGGCTGTTCGCTCTGATATCAGCGAGGGGAACTCTTTTCCTCCTGGCGATGAACTCCTGTAGCCTTCCTTCGCGTACTAGGAACTCTAGCTCGTCTTTCAATTTCTTGCAGTCATCCGTCATGTGACCATAATCACGATAAAAGTGACAGTACTTTGTTCTGTCCTTGTTAGAGTCATTTTCATTTGATTGTGGGGGCCATCGGACGTACGACTTGTCTCTAATGAAAGTTAAAACTCGTCCAGGGGTCTCGTTTAGCGGGGTGTAGATATTGTACCTCCTTGGAGGAGGGGGTTTTGCCCTATTTTTTCAAGACGGAGACCTTCGGGGTGACTGGTTCCGTTCTGTTTGAGCATAATTGTCTTTCCTGTCATTGGATGTTTCAGCATCCTCGGCAGCAATATACATTTCAGTTCGGGCATAAAACTCCTGGATGGTAGCATGGGGTTTCTTTATAATGGACACCTTTATACCGGAAGGTCATAGGCCTGTTAATAACGTGGCCAATGTAATCGAATGATTCAAAGAAGAAACCTTCATCATCTCCGCCTTGAACCTTTTCAGGAAATCCCTTAGGGATTCCTCTTTCTTCTAGTGCAGTGATAATAAAACTGTGGATTTCCTCTTGAATCCCCTGCTTATTATGAAGTGTGACTTGAACTATTCGCGTAGTTGAGAGAAAATCATTATACTCAATGGTGGGAGAGAATTGAACCATGCAAACGCATTTCCCGAGAGGGTAGTGGGAAAGTGATTGCACATGGCCGCATCAGACATGTCTCTGGAAATCATTACGGTTACGAAATGGGCTACGTGGTCCCGGGGGTCTATGTTCCCACTGTTTCTCTCCATGGGGGCAGAGCACGTTGCGAGACATAGGTTCTGAAAAGATCTTAGGGTCAAATGGTGAAACGTGAGAATAAGAAGGGATTTGGTCTCCCTAAGGGTTGACCCGTTTTAGTTCCTCGGCTACCAGTTGCTCGACCTGCTTTCGAAGATCGTCAGGGAATGGTCTGGAGTTTTTCAGATGCTTCACCACACGGGGGTGATGGTTGTCGCTGAGGACGTCTAGATTCCCGAACAGAGGATTGGACTTTGGGTCTGAGAGTGCGGCTAAGGTCGTCCAATTGTCTGCTCATATCTTGGAGTTTGGCCTCTAGTCTCTCTATCTGGAGGCGATTGACTCGCTTTGGAATAGGGTCAGCAACGGATTGGACGGGGATTGCGGGCTGTAAGGCCTGCTCTTGACGAGGTGGTTCCATGGGAGTTGCTTAATCGCGAGTGGCATGATCAGGCGCCGCAAGAGGAGCAGTTTCGGAAAGTGTGGCAGTTCGCCCTTCAGCAAGAGGGGCGACTTTTAAGGACGCTCTAGTTTCTGGAGGCATGATTGTTGAAACAATAACAGAAACTACTTTAGTCTATTTCCCACAGACGGCGCCAATTTGTTAGAGGTGAGTTATGGCTCCACAAATACCATCTCTCTCTTGACTCGAACAGTAGCCGTCAATGGGTGGATGCACTTGCAAAAACCGTCGGAGGGTGTTCCGATGGGGAGACTCCGACACTCAAGTCAGTTTAAAGCAGTTTTCAATTGAAAAGAATAGACTGAGAATTGAGAGAAATTATTCCCTGTGACCAGTATCCCAAAGTGTTAGGTCTACAGAGCGTACCTGATTCTGAGACCTTAAGGATGATTTTATACCTTTGAGAGATGTGCGCCACCTGAGGACTTCAACCCTACATTTCTTATCGAATTGATCCGAGAATCTCAAAAATTAATTCTATGAGTTGATTACGATCCTCATTTATCGGTAGAACTACCATTTTAAATAGGGGTGCTTTTCTTACTTGAAAAATTCGGGATATGCCGTTATGAAATAGGAAACTGAAGTTAAGGAAGTTCTGATCATCCTTTAGAATCGTTAGGGATATTGCCTGTCGTTTGGTCGCTGAACCGATAAAGGGTCAATCGGGACTCGTCCGATTGGTGTGTTGCTATTTGTTTGCCCGATCGGGGCGACTGCATTCGCTCAGTAAGTATCGTTCGATGGACCCGAGTGACTGAGACCCTATCATTCTGGAGGTTCGGGCGATTAAGACCCTTCGATAGATTGATTCGGACGACTGAGGCCCTTCGATAGATTCTCCTAAAAGTCATCAAGTGTTGGCCTGTAAGCGTCCTTCATGGATTTTTTGAGAATTCTTTCTTTTGGTTTGAGTCTTAGATCATGTCCCATCAATTATTATTTATGATTTTCGAATTATATAAAAATTTGTGGTTTAAAAAACCCCTCATCCCCCCCTAAAACCCATTTATAGGCCCCAGCTCTTGTATCTATATATACACACACTCTATAAATTAATTTATATACACACACATACACCTCATCCCACCGGTTAATCATCATTTGCATGCAGTTAATTTCTTTTCAAAATTAAAATTGTTCTATGATAACTCCTCCCATCGTCAGAAAAAGACAATAGTCTTATGGACCTCGTTGACCTGGGCATGCAAGGTCGGTCCGGTTTAACAACCCCCGCCCCCCCCCCCCCCCCCAAAAAAAAAAAAGAGGAGTAATCCATTAATTTAATATATTTCAGTGAGTTGCAAAATAACTGTGAAAACTGAAAAAGATTTTTAAATCAAATCGAAATACTAAACAGCTCACTTACTCCATGCATGCTAATGTCGACGTCCAAATTATTATTATTATTATTTTAATAAACCCAAGTTGGTCTTTCTTTAATTCTTATAATTCTCATCTCTGTTTTAGCTTTAACAGCTTTCATGTCTCATAAATTACACCATTTGAAAACCTAAACCACATTGAACACCCCACCCCGGGGGTCACCGTCACAGGTGATAAATACTTCTCCCAACGAAGTTAAAACTAAGAGACGCACTAATCGATTGAATTATATATGTTCATTATTAAATTAGTATGAGGTTAAAAATGATTATTAATTTTCTCATTCCCATGCTTCCTATCATTTTTAATTTAACATATAATATAAATATATATGTATATCAAAAGATAGTTGAAAGTTAATTAATAATAATGATCACACAACATTCTATTCTTACTTCTAGGTTTTGTTCTTAACTCGAATCACATGTCATTGGTTGGTATAGGTGGGAAAATACGCAAGCCACGCACAACATAAATAAGAAGAAAGTGCCCCCGTTCTCCAGGAAAACATGAAAAATGGACACACACAAAAATAAAAATAAAAGAAAATAATTTTTTTTTATACGAAGAGATGCAATCAAAAGAAATCAAATTAAAAATAAATTAAAAATAAAAAAAATCCTTCGTTTGAACTTAATTTATAGCCATCACAATTAGGTCTCGTGGGTTAGACAAATGAAAATAAAACAGAGTGCTTTGGCGTTTGGGGTATGAAATGCGCAAGCTGTGGTATAAGATGAGCAGCGATGAAGAAACCTCCACCTCCCGTCAAAGAGGAACATTTGTAAAAGAAAAACGATCATCTCTTACCAGCCTCCAGCTGCCGGTCTATATGGGGCTTTGGGCACCCAAAACTTTTTTAAACTTTTCATGAGTACTTTTTCGCCCTCTCACTTAAGGGTATTCATCGGTATTGATTTTTGAATTTTTTTTATCAATTCGGTTTGGTTAATTCTGTTTAATATTTTTTAATCTCAAATCAAAAATCAAACCGAATTCGTTTACATTCAAAATTTGACTTTCGGTTTGAATTCGAATTGAATCGAATAAACTGAATAATTCGATTTTGATTTTTGAGATCTAAATTTTCATATAAATCCAATTTAACCAATTTCGAATCGATAAAATAATAAATTTTTGAACTACTATTTTATTGCTTACTTAAAAAAGAAAAATTATTAATAAAAGTTTGCATAAAAGAAAAGAAAATAAATAAAAAATAATCAAAATAAATAAAAAATAAAATAATTAAAAACTCTAATTCGGTTTTCGGTTTGAATTCGTATTAAAAATCTTAATTCGAAACTCGAATTGAAAATCAAATTTGGAATTCGGTTCTAACCAAAAATCGATTCAAATTTAAAAATCAAATTCAAATTTAATTCAAATCGATATTGCACACCGTAAGCTTTCTTTTTCTTTGTGGTACTTGTACCCTTTCCGACATCGCCGATTGCCAGAGGCATCAATAACATTTTAAATATTTCTTTTATTATTATTATTATGTTTTTCCAAATAGATGTTGATTATTTATTTAGCACTTTGAAATTTCTAATGTCGTTGTTTGTTGTTCTGTTGAATTAAATCCATCCCAGTTTGGCCCACTTAGTTAACAGGCCAGAGATAGGAGAAAGCCCAACTTGGATGGCTAAAAGAGGGCCCATGTCCCACGACCAAGGATGTTGGACCGACCGATGTAAAAACGCAGCGTTTCACTCCAGAGAAATAAGGCCGTAGATCTCTGGCTCATGCCCGCTCTGCTACCACGAGCGGCAAATCTCTAGGGCTTCAGTCCGCTGATCTGAAGTTTACTCTCTTTCTCTCTCACATTCTTGCAAAGTCGAAGAAGAATGCTTTCAGCAGACATCCCTCCAAATCAAACGATCTACATTAAGAATCTCAATGAAAAGGTCAAGAAAGAAGGTAAAATCCTCCACCCCTTCATCTCTCCTTCCATCTCTATTTCTTTCATTTTTCTATTTTATCTCTTTAACAATGTTGTGGAAACTCAATTCCAATGCATTCGATTTGTTTGCTGTTTTTGTTTTGTCTTTCATGGAATTTAGGGCGTCCGAGAAATTTCTTGATATTCTTGATGGAGTTCTAATACTAGAGGGTTTGTGAATTTCGAGTAACTAGCCTCATTTTAACATAAAACGGGCTCTAATTCTGGTGGGAGAATGTGCTGGAAGGGATTTGGCTTCTCTGGGTTTTGGGGTTTTGAAAGTGATATTTTAGAACTTATGGGTACATGGACATTGAAGAAAAAAAGAAAAGAAAAACAACAACAACAACTACTACAGCAACAAAAGAAAGCAATGGCAACTGGACTTAAAATTCCTTCTTTTATTTACAATTTTAAAACGTGACTAAGACTTAGGAAGATGAATTAAGGTGGCGTGTAGCTATCTCATACGATATAAGGAAAGGTGTTATTTCATTTACTATGCCACACGCAACCTATTGGGGGGGGCATCCTTCTGGATGTCCATCTGTTTTTCCATAATTGTCTAAAATAAGGAAACAGAGGGGCTGTGCTGTTAATTGACTCTTGCTCATATAATATTTGCTGTCTTCTTCATCTTTGATAAAGGACCTTTATACTGCAGGTAGCTTGTTTATTCTTATACAAATTGCCTGTGCTGATATACATGTTTTCTATAAACACTCAGAGTCTTTTTTATTTCAGATTAGTATTGCTGGAGCTCATTTGTGAGTAATGACATAAGTTCTGGTGGATTCTATCATTCTTCTTTTTGATTGGCAGAGTTAAAAAGATCGCTTTATGCGCTGTTTTCTCAATATGGAAGGATTTTAGATGTTGTTGCATTGAAGACGCCCAAGCTTCGAGGACAAGCATGGGTTGTATTCGGTGAAGTTACAGCTGCCAGTAATGCAGTGCGCCAAATGCAAAACTTTCCATTTTATGACAAACCCATGGTACATTTTCATAACACAAAACTTGTTCTCCAATTTTTTCCTTTTTTTTAATTATTGATAATTTGGTCTTCTACAATGTTTGGCCTATGTGCTTTTTGCATTGTCAACCTAATTTATTTCAAGTAATTTATTGAATGCTTTTTGCATTTCTCATATAATTAAATTGAAATGAAATGTATGATTCTCATCCTTGGAGGTATTAGCCACTTGTCTCAAACATTTCTTAGTTTGGTGCCTTGCTGGTCATATATCCTTTTCTGAATTCAGAACTTGACATAATCCAGTCAAGCATTAAGTATCACTGAGGTTTGTTTTTCAAATCTTTTAATTATCCCGCCCTGTGTGAAGCACATGCTTGGCTCTATTTCATAAGATCGCATGCCTTTTTTCTCAATATTTTGTTATATATTGTTTACGTCCCTGTCTAGTTCTTGTGGCATTTTATATTTTGTAAGTTTTGATTTCTTCTCATTAAAGCATTAAGTGTATGCTGGATTTTAATTTCCGAAGGATTTTAAAGTTTGTGCGAATATCTTTTTTTTTTTTTTTTTTTTTTTTTTTTAGAAATGTGGTATGACTACAATAGTCTTGACAAAGGATATTGATGGAAACAAAGTCATGGTTTGAGGTGTTGGTTGTGGTGAGATGTGGCGTACATTAATCAATAACTGGATTGTGGCATTGAACTTGTTGAGGGTTGTCCATAAAAACATGGTGTTGTTTGCTCGTTTACCCTGTGTTTTAATATATTTTTACTTTAGAAATATTCCATGTAGAAACTTCATGCTTTTTTTTGGGGGGGGGGGAGTTTATGTAGCTGAGGAATGCCGAAGTTGTAACATGGCCGTTATAGAACCAGTGATATAAGTGTCTGATTCTGCTTTTAGAGTCATAGGGTCCTTCCATCACTACTTAATGACTTATCTATAATTTGGTTATCCTTGTTTTTAACTATATGAGGTAAGAATTTCATATCACTAGAGCTGAATCTCATAATAAATTCCTCTTGATGTGCAATTTTTACCCCAATAACAGAATATTGAACTTAATGCACAATATGTGGCTTTTGCCTTTCTTGGCAGTTGCACAGTTGTTGAATGTTCTATCTTGTTCAAGTTATAAATAAATATGTTTGCATATGTCCACTCAGACGTGCAGGTTTTATCATTGTTTATGTTGGTGTGCCTGTATGAATTGAAGAATTCATGTAAATGGATGCCCTTCTTTGATGGGGCGGGTGCTACCATTTGTTGTACACGTGTAGATGTTCAATTTTCTCGAAATTATTTTTCCATGTTTTTATTATCAGCCTATGAGGTACCGAATAGATATGACAATGACTGTAACTGCAATTTTTCTATTTTTGTTTTGGTGCAGAGGATACAATATGCAAAAACTAAGTCAGATTGTGTTGCCAAGGCAGATGGAACCTATGTTCCTAGAGATAAGAAAAAGAAGCAAGAAGAAAAGGGTAAGCAAACACCCATCCCCCGGCAGATACGTAGACATGCACAATTCACTTTAACATTCAGTTTGCCCTTGCATGTAGAGATAACTGATGCTCCCACCTTAAGGGAGATGCCATCTTCTATGTTAGCATTAAGGCCTCGTATTGTTGATCGTATTTTTCTCATTTTTATTGATTCAGTCCTGCCACTAAGACCACTTGGATTGCAGGAATCAGAATCATCCTTGTCAATTCCTATTCTATGCATTTGGGAGTGCCAAGTGGGTAGCATAATGAGCATTTAATGGAAATTAGATATTGGTGTTGTGGGCTTCTCTAAACCCTAGCAAATAGGTGGTAAGGGGGGGTTGAAACCTATTAAAATTAAAAAGTAAAAATCAAAAGAAGAAACTTTCAACACCAAAATCGTATCTTGAATTATTTTTCTTTGTTACAACTTTGAATTTCTTTTGTATGTTAGTACCAGAATACTCTTTTCTTGAATATCATTCAAAAAAGTTTCAGATTTGTTGGTATTCTACTATATTTTTGTAAAAATTTTTTATTTTTTACTAACCAAGAATTAAAAATGATATCTACTAAAAGCAATTTTCAACTTAATTTTATAATCTAACACCCATTATCATTAAGTGTAATATAATACAGTTTTAAATGTAAAATTATAAATTAAATTACAATCAAGAAATAAATCAAAAGAAATCAAAAGAACCTCTAGGCTCTAATATAGTTTTAAAATTGAATTATGATTAATTGTAGTCAACTATAGTTTTAAATGTAAATTTATAAATGAATTTAATATTTGATTCCTGAATTCCATTTCTAAACATTACCAAACATCATGAATCGGAATTATTCCCAATGTAGATTTCATCACAGGACAGCTCCAAACAATTTTAATTGAATGATTCTATAATACCCATTCCTAGAAATTTGGAATCACTCCGATTTTTATCCTTATTCCCATCAGTAATCTAAACAATGCTTAATAGTTTACTTTTAATGAGCATGAGTGTTGTTGACCATGATATTCTCTTCTCATAACTTTTGTATGTCCAGCTGAAAGGAAGCGACGGGATGAGGAAGCACAGCAATCAGCTGCTGTTAATGTTACAACTGCACAAAATGGAGGGCCAACTGTATGTTCATTTCTTGATAATCTTTTTCTTAGTAACTTTGTTCATCTTATCATACATGTCTTATCTTATTTCACGAGTTATTTCTTCCTTCTTTTTGTATTTTTAATGCTCTCCTCATAGTTTATTTTTATTCTTTTTTTTTGGGGGGGGGGTATTGTTTGGTTGCAAAGGAACTATAAGATCAATTAAACCAAATCGGTCCATGATTATGAAAGATATGGTAACTGAAATAAACTTCTGTCCTTGATTGTTTGCAGGCTTCTTTCCGCCAAGGTAAGCCGGGTGCTCAGGAAGCTGCTGCAGCCCCCAATAATATTCTTTTCATACAGAACTTGCCCCATGAGACAACAAGTATGATGCTGCATGTGCTTTTTCAACAATACCCCGGTTTTAGGGAAGTTCGGATGGTTGAAGCAAAGCCTGGTATTGCCTTTGTAGAATTTGAAGATGATGTTCAGTCCTCAATTGCCATGGATGCTCTTCAGGGCTTTAAAATCACTCCTCAAAATCCCATGTCCATTACTTATGCCAAGAAGTAAACAGAAATTAGCTTTGCCCCTTATTTCCGAGTGGTAGCTTTGCTTGTATTTCTGGCCCTAGTTTTGTTGTTTCTCTGTCCATGCCCCAAGCCTGTAGAGTTTCAGCTAGAGCAGACAACTTTTCTTTTCTTTTGTTTTGTCATGGTAGACATTAGCTAACGAAACTAGGAAAGTTGGATTGCATATCCCCATGTATCAGCAGGTTGAGATGCTAGTATAGCTTCTTTGTTCGCATCTTGTCCCCCTTACTGAAGCTACATTGAATTGGTTTGATCCTTTTGTGTTTGTTGTTATGCTATTATTAACATGATTTTTCAACTAAAACCAGACGGGCATGATCCGTGATGGGGATAAGGGTGCCCTCTTAATGTTTAATGGAGTCGTTCTCAATGGTGGCCCGGTACTTTGTCTGACAATGTGGCTTTTAGATGCTGATGTTTTGTTATTTGAGAGTTTAATTTTCGGAATCTCTGAAATTCAAGTATTGTGAGTTCCAACCCATGTAGCTCGCTGGTTGCTTTCGCCAGTTAATATTATTTGGTGAATGAGTAAAGAGTTGAGAAGTTTTCAAAAGACTAGTTGGCAGTGTATGGTGGTCCAAGAAAAATGAGCAATAGATTAAAAGGGGAAAACTTAAAAGGAGATAAAGAATCTAATTTATTGGAGGATGAAAGGGATTCGAATGCTTTAGGTTCAATCCAACGAACAAGTGGTGGTTTCCAATGGGTTTTTTTACCAAAATGGGGTTTTTTGAAAAAAAACTTTTCTCAAATCGTGGAATTTTTTTGGATATTCCAAAACTAATGATTTCATATCGCGACTTCATCAATTTTTTTTTTCTTTTTTACAACTGTATAAAAAAATTTTTTTTTTTTTAAAATAAAAATTATTATTGTTATTATTATTATTAAAATATATAAATATTAATAAAAAAAATTTATTAATTAAAAACTTTATTAACTTCATTTTTATTTTTGAAAAAACTTAAAATTAATAAAAATTAAATATTAACCAATATTATTAAAAATTATAAACAAATTAATTAAAAATAAAAAATTATTATTATTATTATTATTATTATTAAAATATGTAAATATTAATAAAAAAATTTATTAATTAAAATTTTTTATTAACTTCATTTTTTCATTTTTAATTAATTTGTTTATAATTTTTAATAATATTGGTTAATATTTAATTTTTATTAATTTTAAGTTTTTTCAAAAATAAAAATGAAGTTAATAAAAATTTTTAATTAATAAAATTTTTTTATTAATATTTATATATTTTAATAATAATAATAACAATAATAATTTTTATTTTAAAAATTTTTTAAAAAGAGACATGAGGTTGGCGTCAATGTCGTTAAAAGGGAGATTGACAGTGACGCTTTCAGAAAACGCCACCGCTGATGTCGCTTTATATTTTCTTTATTTTTTAATATAATTATTAAAAATAAAAAATTAATGAAATTGCAATTCTCGATCACAAAATCACCCCCTTAAAAAAATCACACCATTTTAAAAAGTTTTTCCTTTCGAAAAGCTCCATTTTGGTAAAAAAAAACCCGGTTTCCAATTCCTTTCTTAAAAGGAGGCATTGGTACACCACAAACAACGATCTGACCTCTGCCCTGCTAAGATTTCGAGGCAACATTAACTATGGAATTTAAACTATCATTATGAGTGCGGTATAGTCAATAGGGTAGCTTTGGTCCAGTCCCCGGTGGAAAGGACGAGAAAGCCACCTGGCCCCGAGCCTGAGGTAAGCAGCAAAATGGTCTTGTCTTCTCTTTCCTGAGATGATAATCGGTTAATGGGAAACCAGCTCGTCTTTCCTCAGTCGTCATATTCATATTGTTATATTCTATTTTATTCTATTCCATTATTTACAATAAAACATGTACAAATTTAATCTAATTTTTTAAAAAATTCTTAAAATAATATAAAAAAAAATAATTTCAAAATTGATCCATATATATTATATTTTAAAAATATAACATACATATATTAAGTCACGACATAATATATTACATCTTAAAAACACGACATAATATATTATATTTTGATGACACGACTTAAAAACATAATATAAGAAAACGCAACATACGCAGGAATTTTTTCGGATGCCCTTTCCTTTTTCTCTATAAACTAATGCAGGTTGATCCAAATAATTTCTACAATCCTAACATAACAGAATGTCATTTTTTAAGAGACTATACTAATCAAGTGGTTTCGGGAGTAGATCTTAAGAAGAGAATTTGATTTGAGCAAATAGCAAAAGTAAACTCAACAGGCTAGTATATGGATCATGAGAGTTTTTGAAATCGGATATTGCTTTGAGAGACACCAACAATGGTGTCAGCAGCAGCAGCAGCAGCAGCCTTTAATTTCTCGTTGACAGACCTAGGGTAGTGAGCCGATGAAGAAAATGAAAGATCCACGCGTCCACCCCCGAGTTTGGTCCTAGCTTTGGTGCTAGTGATGGCCCTTCCCTGTCTCCTACTAAAATTCAAACATGGAAGCTTGCAAACTCATCCGACCAACAGAAAAGGAGGGACATTTGTCTTCAACACGCAATATACATGAATCAATTTTGGAATTATTTTTTCCACTATTTTATTTTAAGATTTTTTTTATTTTTTTTAAATCAAATTAAATTCGTATATGTCTCTATTAACAACATACAAATATTAAAAAAAAAAGGATTGCCCGATAACAAATCTCTCTGCTAGCAACATATAAATATTCAAAGAAAAAAAAGAAGAATCACCTGATATATAAAGTATTCCCTAATTTAATACTGGTTAGAAGAGGGTAAATGTATATGTATGTAATTTTTTCATTGTATTTTTACAAAGAGATAATTTTTACGTCTCGAATTCGTAATCTCGAGACCACTAAAAGAATAACTTTACCGTTATATCAAGATTCACATTCATATAAATATTTATCAAATAAAATAAAAAATAAATTGATTTGAATTTGCGAAAGAAAAGAATAAAATGTTAGGGATAAAAGTAAGTAAGGGGTATATTTGGCCAAATAAAGAATGAATGTAGTTGGGAGTGGAGACAATGGTGGACTTAAAACCCACGGCAGGGATGCTAAAAAAAATTATAAGATATTTATTCAAATAATACACATAAATTATAAAATTATATTAAAAATTTTAAAATATTAACAAAAAATTAATTTAATCATAATATTTTTAAAATGAAAAATTTTAATTAAAAACATTTATTCTTTTTATGACATAAATAATAGATTTTTTTTAATTTAAAAATAAATTTAGTGGTTAATAGAAAAAAATTAGATAATGGAGATTTTGATATTATATAAGTGAAGAAAATATAAAGAGAGAATTATAGATAATGGAAATAAGAAAGATAACATAGAGTGGAGAGGGAAAAAAGATGAAAGGAAAACGAGAGGGAAAAACAAAATAGATGGGACGACAAGCGAAGACGGAAAGGGATTGGAGAGGGAAAGTTGGGGCAAGAAAGGAAGAGAAAAGGAAAAGTGTTAAAATAAGGTTTGTTAATGTTGAATTAATATTTTTTAAAGTTATAATTTTTTTAATTTTAAAAGTTATAAATATTTTTTTATTAATTTAAAATATGTAATGGTGGTATTATATTTTATTTTTATTTTATATAAAATTTAGTTACATTAATGAATTTTAAAAATTATAAATGAAGCAAAATTATTGTTAAGTGGTTCATAAGATTGATCTGTTCGTTTCTCCCTCCTTTCTTCTTCAACAACCATTAGTATTACTTGCCACTTTTCTGTCTGCTCCGTCCAATCAAGGACAGCACTCCTCCCGTTTTCTGTTAACCGTTATATTTCTCTCTCCAAATTAACCTCCAATTTCAACTCTCTGTATCGTGTAGCATGACCTCAGACTCATTGAAGAATCAGAGACAGAAGCACAATGGAAATGAAGAAGCGCTTCAGAACAGCAGCAACTCCTGTCCCTTCGAATCCCTCACCCAAGACATCATCTTCGCTATTCTTGACTCTCTCGCCCTCACCCACGATTCTCTCTCCCTCAAGTCCTTCTCTCTCACCTCCAAATCCTTTTACTACCTTGAGTCTCTCCATCGCAAATCCCTCAAACCTCTCCGCTCCCAGCTTCTCCCCCGAATCCTCCACCGTTACTCCTCCATTTCCCGCCTCGATCTCACTCTCTGCCCTCGCGTCGACGACCACACACTCTCCTCTATTTCATCTCTCTGCAAATCGCGCTTGCCTCCATCGATCTCTCCAGATCTAGGTTTTTCACGTCCTCCGGACTCTCCTATTCGGTTACTAACTGCTCGTTCTTGGTGGAGATTGATCTGTCCAATGCGACGACATTGACGGACTCGGCAGCGGCTGTGATTGCGGAGGCAAAGAATTTGGAGAGACTCTGGCTGGTAAGGTGTAAGTTGATTTCTGATATTGGGATCGGGTGTGTTGCTGTCGGCTGTAGAAAGCTCAGGTTGCTTAGCTTGAAGTGGTGTTGCCGAGTCAGTGATTTAGGAGTTGGGTTGATTGCCATGAAGTGCGAGGACCTTCGCTCTCTCGATCTCTCCTACTTGCCGGTATTCCTCTCTCTTTTTGTTTTTCTCCACTATTATTGGTTTTCCCAATGCCATATTTAAGAAAGAAGATAACCATCGTTTTAATTCTGCCGTTTTTTCCCCCAATGTTTTGAAAATGGCTGCCTTTCCATGTTATTATGGTCTTCATGCTTCTCAGGTTTTTACACATTGATTGTTGTCCCCTCCCTAATTGCTTGTTGGCCAATGCTATCTATCTGCTGTATAAGCTGCAATCTGAGGCAGCTATGGATCTTCTCCCATTACTTTCAAAGGTGATGCCGGTTAAAAATAAATAATAAATAAATAAATAAAAAGTGGGGTTCTTTCCTTTTACTTGAAGAAGTTGATAATTGATCCCCTCTAATATAATATTTGATGATAAGCAAATGCCAACCATTATTGGTAAAAAGTTATGCAAATTCAACTATATTCTGCCTTTAGTTTTCTATTTTATTTTAATTTTATTTTAAAGTAGCGTAATGGGTGCGGAGTACTGTATTCAGTCTTCCCGCAATAAGCCTGGTACATATGATTTTATTATTATCATAACAACCCTAGCCATGACTGCTGCTGTTTACTGTGGCCTGCTGGTTGTGTTTCACATAAGATACGTGTATTGATGTTATAGGTGGGAGAAATCTCTTCATATTTGGAACTTCATCATCAAACTCTGGTCTCTGGACTGGTTTTCCATTTTGCCATTGTGTTTCATTATACATTAGCACTGATCCTCTGAATGATGCTACACAGCTTTATCTGAAGGAGCATATCTTCTGTGCAATTAGATGATATGTAAATTTTGTAAGCTTTTGTAATAGATCACAGAGAAATGCCTTTCTTCAATTCTGCGATTACAAAGTCTTGAGGACCTAGTTCTTGTTGCATGCGTTGGTCTTGATGATGATGGCCTCAGGACTCTTAAACATGGATGCAGATCACTTGAGGTACTTTCTAGTCCATGAGTTGTTCATAGTTTCCTCTTTCTTCTTTTCCACCATGTTGTCAAGCTCAACAAAATATGCATGTTTAGAGTCATTTCAGCTCATAAAATCACCTTCCTTTTCTTGTTGGGGGAGGGAGGGGTTTACCCCAAGCTCCTAGTGACATGCAGAAGAACAAGAAAATAGAATGCGTTCATGTTTGCAGCACTTTGCCTGCAATTTTTACTTGAATAGTTTTTGCATTTCATGTAGAGACTTGATGTATCAAATTGTCAAAGTATTGGCCACTTGGGTCTGTCTTCTTTTACAGAAGGCTCCACATGCCTGCGCCTACTTGTTTTATCATATGGTTGCTCGGTAAGTCTGAAATACTGATTTTCTTTAGTGATTTGACACTCTAAGGGCCCCATCTTTCTTCTTTTGATGGTTCAGGTCACAGCAGTTGCGGCAAAGTGCTTGCAGAATTTCTCATTGTTGCAGTCAATAAAACTAGATGGTTGCCTAGTTACATGCTGCGGTATGAAGGCTATTGGGAACTGGTGTGCATCTTTAGTGGAACTAAGTCTAAGCAAGTGCTCTGGAGTCACAGATGTGGGCCTTTGCTCCATTGTAGAAACACAAAAGGAGCTGAAGAAGTTAGACATCACATGCTGCCGCTGGATAAGTTACATATCTATTGACAGTAACACAAGGTCATGCACTTCCCTTACTTCACTCCGGATGGAATCTTGCACCCAAGTTTCAAAAGAAGCCTTTGTCTTGATTGGAAAGTGCTGCCCTTTTCTAGAAGAACTGGATGTCACAGATAATGAGATTGATGATGAAGGTTTCACCCCAAACTGAGAAACTTCTGTGTAAAGATTATATCTCTCAAACGGTTAATATGCCTACAACGATTGTGCAGGTTTGAAGTCCATCTCAAGTTGTTCCAAACTTTGTAGTTTGAAAGTGGGGATCTGTCTAAATGTAACAGATCAAGGGCTCATATCCATTGGCATGTCTTGTTCAGAGTTGGCTGAGCTTGATTTGTACAGGTTTGTCTTTCAAATGCCTTCACATACAACTCTGCAATGAATATTTAAGCCATTTTTTTGAGTCTTATCAGATTCTTGTAGTTATTTGGTCATCTCCCTTTCCACGTCTCTAAAAAGCTTTACTTTTGTAGCTACTGTGAGACTAACAAAAGGTAATCATTTAATCCTGTGAAGAGCTATTTCAAAGATGATTAAACTACAATATAGTCCAACCAGGCATATTGAGGCCAATGATGTGCTTTTCTTATAATGTTGCATGAGCAAACGAAGTTTCATCATTCTGAACAGATTTTATTTTCTGTTTCATGAATAAATCTGCAAACAATAATACAAAATTTGAATCCCTCCTGCCTTCTGTGGAAGAAATATATTAGGCTCCATTTCATGATAGGTGCTTAAAGACATGAAAGTCGAATGACTACTTCCTAGGTTTTACCTGGTAGCCGTGATGATTTTGAAAACTTATTTGTGTCCCACACTAGTTTGGGGGTGGGGGGGGGGACAATGTAATTGTGCTGGTGATATTCAGGTGTTTGGGGATAACTGATGTTGGTGTTGCATCAGTAGCTCAAGGTTGTCCCAAGCTGCGAGTGATTAATGTGGAATACTGCAACAAAGTTATTGACACATCCCTCAGAATGTTGTCAAATTGTTTGGGGTTGAAAGCACTTGAAGCTCGAGGTTGTCCATGTATCTCATCTGTGGGACTATTGGCCATTGCTGAAGGTTGCAGACTGCTAACTATGCTTGACATAAAAAACTGTTATAACATTAATGATTCTGGAATGGTTTCACTTGCTTGTTATTCTCAGAACCTCAAGCAGGTAAAATTTAGTTCCTCTTTTTTGTTGTTTAGAACACTGGAGAATTATCCCATAGTGGTTGTGTTGATTGTGTTCTCTTTTCCTTCAGATAAATCTATCATATTGTTCAGTTACTGATGTTGGGCTCCTAGCATTGGCCAGCATCAGGCAATTACAGAACATGACCGTCTTGCACTTGACAGGCTTAACTCCAAATGGCCTGGCAAGTGCATTGTTAGCAAGTTGAGGGCTCATGAAAGTGAAGCTCCGTTCATCCTTCAAACCTTTACTGCCTCTATCTCTTCTTGATCACATGGAAGCTCGTGGTTGTATCTTTCAATGGAGGGACAAAGCATTACAGGTACTAATACTGCACATCGATAATCCTGCAGTAGATAATGTTCATATACTTGAATTTTGGAAGCTCCTTATGATCTTCAAATGCTTCTGGTGCATGTATTTTTGGCAAAGCTTATGCCTAGTTCCATCCCTCAGTCTAAAATCATCTCATCTGTCCTGGCCTGCCTGCTGAAGCTTTTTGAAAGTTTTTCTCAATCTCATTTCATTGTATGAGTATTTCTATTAAGATTGTGAAGTGATGATCTCTCCCTCTCTCTCTCTCTCTCACCAGCTAAATTAACCTTCAGACCGTGATGCTTTGTATTGACAAAAGAAAACATACTTCCAAATTAGATGCTTTGGACATATAATTTGTCTTGTTGCATTGCTTGGCCGATCAGTTTCCTAGTCCAGAGCAGGATCTTTTACTGGGGTGGACTCAAAGTTTGTTTTTTCATAGGATACACTACCTTGATCTTTTTCTGTTTGGGAGCGCAATGGTCGGGCCAGTACGACTCTCCTTATCCTGATGGATTGGCCTAAACATACGAGAAGGTTTATGTCTTATTCAATGGCCTGTATTTAGAGTTTGTTAGTCCATGTCAATAATATTGCCTACATTACCACCTAGCGACCCCAACAAAATTCATATGTACACACGCGCGCGTGCACACACAAACATATATTTCTCTTGTTCTTATGTTTTATTTTGGACAGAGTTATATATAATAGAGGTAATTTGTTTTATTGCATGAACAGGTCGATACAGATCCAAAGAGATGGAAGCAACAATGCGGATAGGAAATCCTTAGGTTGCAGGTTCGGCTGTTTATGTCCAGGCCGCGTTGACTGCACACGACAGGGTTGGTGACGGGACTCTATTGCTCTGCAACGTAGAAACTTCTATTTTGTGATTATTAGCACCACCAACGATGGTCGACCCAGATCGAAAGAAGCTGTGTTTTCTTAATTATGGTCGTGAGTTTGACTCCTTAAGGATATGAAAAAAATCACGTCAGGAGATCTCCTCCGAAAAGAGCGAATAGATTAATCCAGATTAGTCGGGACGAATCTTCGGATATCGGGTGGAAAATAAAAAAAAAAAAAATTTATTAGCTGCTCAACCGGGTTAGCTGATTTCTCCAAATAACCCAATTTGCAGTTATTCCGGTTGGGAATTGGTGTTTGTGACGTAGTGTGGCAAAAGAGCAGGGTGTTTCTGGCAGTAATGTTGGCTGTGGGATTATGATTTTAGGGTTGAAAATTCTTAACTTGTTGTGTCTATATTTTTTCTTGACGGAGTGGGACGTTTAACCTAATTCAACCCAATACCAATCTGTCGTAATTTGAATAAAAATGTGTAATAGTATTATTTAGTAAACTGGATTTTGAATGGGAACGGAATCGAAATTCTCACATTGGGACCGAGGGACACATTTTGGGCATGGGAACCCAGCATTGCCCTGCCCTTTATTCCCAGCGAGGAGTCTGCAAAGTAATACAATTTGTATTCAACTGATGGCGCATGGGCCATTAATTCTATCAACACAGCGATGAGCCTTCAACGCTCCCTCACCAGGTTGTCCTGAACCGCAGCTGGGGGGGGGGGGGGCATCAGGGTAATAGCCAACTTGGGAGTCCCATCTCTACGAGCGGCTTCAGAATCTGCAAATGTCTTGTGAGGTTTTTATAGAAATTAAATCGTCATACTCATGGTACTTAGCCTTTAAACGTGGGGTCTTAATCTCTGGTATCAGATGGAGTAAACAGTCCGCTATCGAAAAAGCGGACCCCTTCTCCTTTGGCTCCTGCTTCTAGATTGCTTATGATATCTTTTCTTCAATATACGGCATAAAAAATTGAAGTTCTTTTCACATTGTCCATGGGAAAAACAAAAAAGGTACACAAAAGAAAATAAATTAAATTACTATACAACTTGCAAACAGAAGCTTCTATTGGATTTTATATGGATAGAAACGTACACGTGGCACAGTAACATCTTATCTGTACAACCCAGTCAGTTTGGGGTGGGAACAGGGAGGGAAGCTTTTGCACCCCCAGAGCACCCCGTATCTCTATATCGTCAGCCGCCTCTATTGAGTGGCATGTATCCGGTCAAAACCACGAGCTTTGACCGAATTATATTAACTTTTTTTTTTAAAAAAAAAAATGTATGAGCTTAAAACTTTTTTTTTTCCCCTCCAAGTAAAATATTTGTCGTTGTCGCTAGGCTGAGGAGGAACTGGGTGTTGTGTAGAGTAATATTAGGAGATTTTCCACGGGTCAAACTTCCCCACAAAACCTCACCTTACCTTCTCAGAACTTGCCTGTGACAATCCCTCTCCTCCTCCTTGTTCATTACGTTATCCCCCTTCCCTTCCCTCGTTTGCAGCTCCCATCATATTCATCATCTACTCAACTACTCCCTATACCTTTTAGCCCCATCTCTCTCTCTCTCTCTCTCTCTTAATTAATTGAATCTCTTTTTTCACCTTCTCTTTCTAATGGCTTCTCCAACAGGAAGTTTAGAGACATCAGCGAACTCGCGCCCACCTTTCTCTTTCTCAACATCACCATTCATGAGTACCTCCTTCTCCGATCTACTGGCCGGTCATGATGACAATATTTCCATTAACAACAACAAAGAAAACAGAGGAGGGCTATCACTATCCGATCGAATCGCAGAAAGAACAGGGCCAGGGGTACCCAAATTCAAGTCAATCCCACCGCCTTCTCTTCCAATTTCTCCTCCTCCTATTTTCAATTCATCTTACTTTGCTATCCCTCCCGGTTTAAGCCCCTCTGAGCTCTTGGACTCCCCTGTTCTTCTCTCCACTTCTAATGTATGTTCATTACCTTTTTTCGTTGTACGTTGATCTAAATAGAAATACAAAGGTTTTTTATTACTGGGTTTTCTTATTTTCATTTTATTTTCGGGTTTGTGCAGATATTGCCGTCTCCTACAACAGGGACATTACCTGCTCAAGCTTTCAATTGGAAGCGAAATTCTCAACAAGGTGTTAAACAGGAAGACAAAAGCTTTTCTGATTTCTCCTTCCAACCCCAATCAAGGCCTTTGTCTATGATCCCAACTGTATGTCTCTAAAATTTCAGATTCTAAAAAAAAAAAAAACCGAAAGGAAAAAATATCATCGAATGTTTCCTTAAGGTCTAATTTGGTTTTTTTATCTTTATGAATTATCAGGAAGAAGCCTCGAGAGGACAGAGACAAGCGTGGAATTATGAAGAAGCTTCTAAACAAAACAGGTTGTTTTCTTCAGGAAATGATGCTATAAAATCTGAAATCACTAATTACCAGAGCTTCTCTCCTGAAATTGCGACACTACAAACTAACACCAACAGCAACGAAATCAATCAAATGAACCAACCCCAAGTCCCTCAGTATCTCAGAGAGAGCAGGAGATCAGATGATGGGTATAACTGGAGAAAATATGGACAAAAACAAGTGAAAGGAAGCGAAAATCCAAGAAGCTATTACAAGTGCACATACCCAAATTGCCCAACTAAGAAGAAAGTTGAGAGATCACTTGATGGTCAGATAACTGAGATAGTTTACAAAGGGACTCATAACCATCCAAAGCCTCAGTCCACCAGGAGATCTTCATCTTCTTCTTCTTCTGCTCAAGCTAGTCAGGTTATTAATCCTCCTGTACCCAACGAAAATCAAGATCCATCCTTTGTTTCTACGCAAGTTGATTCGGCTGCGACACCCGAGAACTCTTCTATTTCCGTGGGGGATGATGAGTTTGAGCAGAGTTCCCAGAAGACGAAGTCAGAGGGTGATGAGTTTGATGAAGATGAACCTGATGCCAAAAGATGGTATGCTTAGCTCTATAATGGATTTTTTTTTTTCGGAATTTGTGAAAAAAGGATTTGAATTGATTTTCTTTTATCATTTATGATATAATTTGCAGGAAAAAGAGAGAGTGAGAACGAGGGTTTGTCAGTACCCGGAAGTAAAACAGTGAGAGAACCAAGAGTTGTAGTTCAGACAACAAGCGATATTGATATTCTTGATGATGGCTATAGATGGAGAAAATATGGACAGAAAGTGGTTAAGGGAAACCCAAATCCAAGGTTTGTCAAATCTTTTCACCTTTTTCTTGCCCAGAATGTTTATTATTTTCTGAAGTTGCCATGTGCTTTATGCTTAATTTTTAGAAAGTGGGTGAATCTATCCGTTACCTGCCTAAAGCTATAACTCTGGCTCTTGTCAGAATCTGGATTGGTGGTAGTGGATGCCTTGATTTAGTTAGGTTGATTAGTATCGGCAAACTATTAGCTCTCAGTTGTCCATTTGTCAAAAAGATCTAGTTTTGTTACCATAGTTGTTGGAGTTCGAGCTTTTGGGGTATCCATTCTAAACGTGTCGTGTCTCAATTATTTACTTATGTAGGAGCTACTACAAATGTACATATACGGGATGTCCAGTCAGAAAGCACGTGGAGCGAGCATCTCATGACCTGAGATCGGTAATAACAACCTACGAAGGGAAGCATAACCATGATGTTCCTGCTGCTCGTGGCAGCGGCAGCCACTCCATGAACAGACCTTCCACCGGCGAGAGCAACAACCACAGTAACAGCATTGCTGCTGTCATGCCTCATCAAAATTCAAGGGTACCCATACCAACAATCACCGCATCTCAACAAGGGCAAGCACCATTTACTCCGGAGATGTTGCAAAGCCCCGCCAGTTTTGGATTTTCCGGTTTTAGTAACCCTGTGATGAGCAATTACATGAACCATCAATCATCACAACATCACCAAGACAATTTGTTTTCTAGAACCAAAGAAGAGCCGAGAGAAGACTTGTTCCTCGAATCATTGCTTTGCTAAGGAAAAAAAAAATGGATTCCCCGAATTCCCTAAGGTTTTGAGGTTTTGGTGTGGAAAGCAAAGCTCAATAAAAAAAGGGTTCAGATTCAGTTTATTTAAATTCCATTATGTTGTTTTGTTTGTTTGTTTGTATGTATATCCCTATAGGTGGTGGTGGTTGTATACTGGGAGATGATATGTGTATTTGCAAGAGAAGTTTCCATACACACTTGATAAAAGCATTCATTTTGGCAATCAAATGTTGCATTAGCTTCTGCTTATTCTTTTCGATGAATGTAAAATACAGAGGACACAGCCCGTGTCCTACGTGGGTCATTTCCCCCTTTTTGGGGGGGGGGGGGTTTGGCTAATCTCTTTGAATATTATCATTCTGCATTTGGACAAATTTATTGTTACAATTTAACATGTCTTCTTTATAGGCTATTAGCATATGCGAGTGCGAGATTTGAATTAGTAACTATAATTCATGCCATTGCCATTTTATTATTAAGAAATCATTATATTGTATTTTTAAATAATGTGAAAGAAAAAAGTTAAAATTTCTTGTAAAGAAATTTAAATTATTAATTAACTTAATCACAAAAATAGGACACATGTCGTGCAAAGGCAAAGCAAATGTTAAACGTGAGCGGTGTCGTCATCAATTATTAAATGTTAAATTTGAAAGAGTCAAAGATATGGGCGGAGACTTTTTTGAATTACTTGGTGCTCACGTTGGTCATGAAATGAACCTTCCCCCCACATGTCATGTCTGTCACTGTCACCCACCCAACTTTACCCAAATATCCTCCGTCGTCCATAGTCACCTGCATGGAAGGGTAATTATGTAAAGTTGGAAGTGAAAGCAAGCGATATTTATCGTGATCAATACGACGCATTTAAAGGTTGGAAAATCAAGTCGTAGAAAATGGTCCCCTCCCCCCCGGGGGGCTTGCAAAATCTTATCATAACAATAATAATAAAATGGGGAAATTCCATCTAGAACCCAACACTAACTTGTGAAATTTGAACTTCCATTGATATGATAGAGAACCCTTTGATTAGACATTGTATTTAGTAGCAAGCTCGCTTGACATCTCTCACATCCCCCCCCCCCTCCATTTTCTTTAAAAAAAATAAATTGAAAGATTAAATAAAATAAAATTTTATGATAATTTATCTCCATATATTATATCAAATAAAATGAAAAGATTAAACTATATTTTTTATTAATATCAACTATCGTATAAGATTTGGTTTACTTAATCAATATATGTAGATCTTGTATTTTATTTTTCAGATTAATTAAAAAAAATACATTGACATATTCGAGTAAATAATTAAATGAATCATGGTATAAATATTGTATAATACTTTTATCAACATGTTTTAACGTATTTATAAGCAAATATTTATTTGAATTATTTAAAATATACTCGTAATTTAATTAGAAATTGTTAAAAGTGGGTTATGCCTCCACATATATTAGCTCCTTGATGATTCGAACGGTTACCGTCGATGGAATATGAAACCTGTAAAAACCGTCAGAGGGTGTTTCAGCAAAAGAGGTTCCGACGCTTAAATTAGAAAGAGCGGTTTTCAAAGTATAAAGAAACAGACTGAGATCTTAGATAGAGGTCCCTTGTGATTAATGTGTCCAATGTGTAAGGTCTAGAGAGTATACCTGACTTAGAAGGTTTTCGCGTATCTTATACCTGGTAGAGTTGTATCCTTTTCGGGGTGGTGTAACCCTACTTTTCTTATGGAAACAATTCAGAAATTTCAGAAATTCAATATTCCGAAATGATTGTGATCTTTATCGTATAAAATTTTCTTTATCCGTAAAATCCTGAAGATACCATTCTTAAGTAGGAAATCAAAGTTGTTGGCTATCGGTCGGTCATTAGGCCAATGCAGAGCCTTCGGAGGCCGACGAACCAGAGGATAAGCACCCTGTAGGGGAGGTAAATCCTGTTTGACAAATCTTGTTTGATAGGCGGGGCGACTAAGGCCCTATTATTCGGGAGATGGGACGACTAAAACCTTTCGGTAGATTAGTTGAGTAGTCGTTTGATAATACTGAGCTGTGTTAGTCTATAGGTTGGTAGTTATCCACTGTGGGTCTCATGTGTGGACCTTTCAAATATTGACCCTTCGAAATGGGTATTGGCTCATATCCTATCATTTGCTCCCGACTCATGTCGTTTTTCCTTGGGAAAGGTGGTAGGAGGTATGGTCGTTGAAAAGATGTGAGGTTTTGTTGCTTCGATATCCGGGACTTGTCTTCTGTACACTTTATAAGGATACCCATCTGTCAAGGCCTTACGTATTCTTTCCTGCCATTCTCTTGGTCCTTTGTAAAAAGTTTATTTTTCTGAAAAGATGTCGAAAGGTTCTCTTTCATCACAAAGCATAGACACCATTCGGAGCATGATGACTGAAGAGGAACTACAAGAGGTCCGGAGAAACATGTCACTCGGAAGTGGCTTCGAATTGGTGTTGCCCAGTGAAGAGGACCGGGTGAATCATGCCCCCGAGGTTGTCCCGACGTCTGGCTGTGTGTGAAGTACGGTTTGAAGGTCTCCTACATGGGTCCACTAGCAGAGGTCCCGAAATATTGGAATATCCACTGTCATTGCTCATTCCCGTGTTTGGCGTTTTGTGATTGCTCGATTTCTCTGTGTAGGGTTTTTTCATATTCGTTTGATTTGGAGATTTCGGGGGTCCTTTTTTTCTTGGTACGATGTAGCACCCAAGGTTTTACCTGTGTCCGGTATAACCGCAGACCTGTAGGAGTTTCGCTGAAAATTCTTTTATAGTGAGTTTTGAGACAAGTGTTGGATGCAGAAGTTTTTCTATGTGAGATTTTTAAACAAAAGTTTTCTTCCGGTTCTTCCAGGAGCCGATCAAACACCTTCATTGAATATGAAAGTTCCGGACTTCTTTAATCATTCTTGCTTTTTGCAGTTTGTTGGGCGTTATTGCGAGTCTATTCAGTGGAGTATTTGGGTGGATTTTTTAGTGGAGGATCAGATGTTGCTGTTGTCTGGCTTACTAGTGGATGAGGCAAGAAAACCTCTTTTACTTGATCACAAGAAGAAGGAGCTGGTCAATTTTCTGCCGTTCATGAATGCTTCCCTTCTTTCGACCAAGCGGGAGGTGCGATCGAATGCAAAGAGAAAGATTGTCGATACTTCTCCTGAGGCTCGATCGAAGAGGTTAAGGGTTCGATCATCAAACCATCTGCTAGCAAGGAGGGATTAGCGGAAACTGGAGAACATGAATCTCCTCAAAAGCGTGTTGAAGCAAGGGAGAGTCATTCGACTACTTTGATGACGATCACTGATACGCCAACCAGAGACAACGAAGGGAATGTTCTGGACGAAGAAGTTCTTGAGGCGACGGAGAGCGCTCTGGCTCTAAATCCATGTCTGCAGGAAGAGATTTTGAGGGGGCCAAATGTTTCTGCTCCTGTTTTGGGAGAAGAACCTGAACAATCCTCCCAAATATCCCAATGATCCCTTCATGATAGGGGAGATGAGGCTGATCTTCCGCCTCCTATTCTGGTTGAATCCTTTAACGGGTGGGAGGATACTCTAGAGGAAGGGTCGATTGCGGCCTGTGTGGGGGACTGTCAGTATAATTTTATCGATCCACGAGAGGCACTACAGTTGGCCGAGCGGTCTGAGTTTCGCCCTGAACTCGTGCTCCAAACAATGTCTTTGGATCATATTGACAAGGCTGTCCAATCTCTCTGTCTGACGGTAAGTGTTCTTTCGTTCGAGCTCCACCCTCATTCATAATTCTGATTGTCAAGTGTTCTTCTCACCAGATTGGGTCTTGACCGAATTCCAAAAGAAATAGAGGAAAAAGTTTGAGGGGCGAGTTGTTCGTTTGATCAACCAAATGTTGGCGCTGAAAGACGCTTTGGAGAATAAAGAAAATGATGCCGGAGGGGAAAAAGACAAGCAGATCAAACGTCTTCGGATGGATTTGGCCTTATCTCAAGAGCGTTACGAGAAGTTGGAGGCTGAGGTGCGCGTTCGTGAAGCAAAATTAGCTGTTGTTTAGACATTAGCTCACCTCCGGGAGGAATCCCTTCAGAATGTTGAGTGAGAGATGGCTGACCTCAAAATGTCCGTTGTCAAAGATGCTATTAATCTCTAACTTTCTCAGCATAGATTGTTTGAGCGTTTGAAATGCGCCGAGGAGATCCTTCGACAGATCGGCCGATATGAGGCTATATTCTTGAGGGGTCTGTCGAGAGAGTGATAACGGATCAGGACCCCTCCTACACGGTCTCTATTGTTCCTTCTAACATTATATATTCTTGTATTGTTTTGGTGATAAAAAAGATTTTCTTAACTGAGAGTGTCTGCCCGAGAGTGCAGTTCGAACCATTTGTCTAATGTTCCATCAAAGTGTAATGATCTTTCACAAAAGAGACCTTTAGAATGCCACATCCTGTTTAGGGAGTCCCGTGGTTCGTTCGCTTGATAGGAAACTATAAATAGGGAGGCATTGTCCACTCGTTTGGAGAGTTCCATTCCAATTTGGTGATACGTTCATTGGGTAGGATCAGGGCGTACGATGAAACTTTAGATGTTAGGACCGTATCCACCTGTTCGAAGAGTTCCATCCCATTTGATGATACATTCGTTCGGAAAGATCAGGGCGATTTAGACCCAACATACGATAGAAAACTTTAGATGTTAGGGTCGTGTCCACCCGTTCGGTGAGTTCTATCCCATTTTGATGACACGTTCGTTTGGTAGGATCAGGGTGACTTAACCCTAACCTATGATAGAAAACTTTAGATGTTAGGGTTATGTCCACCGTTCAAGGAGTTTCATCTCATTTTGATGATATATTTGTTCGGTAGGATCAGAACGATTTAGACTCAATGTACAATAAGAAACTTTAGATGTTAGAGCCGTGTCCAACCATTCGGGGAGTTCTATCCCATTTTGAGACACGTTCGTTTGGTAGGATCAAGACGATTTAGACCTGACGTATGATTGGAAACTTTAGATATTAGGACCGTGTTCACCCGTTCAGGGAGTTCCATCTCATTTTGATGACACGTTCGTTTGGTAGCATCAGGGCAACTTACGCCCAACGAATGATAGAAAACTTTAAATGTTAGAACCGTGTCCACCCGTTCGGGGAGTTCCATCGTATCGCTCCATGGGTGGTAAGAGGACGTCTCTTGATATCGATTTTAAGGAGATCTTCAGATCGAAAGGTGATACTCCCGAAGAGTGGAGGGAGTCTTCGTCCCTCTCTGAGCCCGCTTTTCTAAGCTCAGCGGCTAGAAGTTGCTCAATTTGTTTTTTCAGATCCTCCGGGTCGTGACGAGAGGTCACCGATGGTTTATAGTTCACAGGAAGCACTTGTCACGAGGGACGTTCGTGTCCAGAGTCTGTTGCGGATGAGTGGTCGTCTGGTTTAAGGGCTCGGTTGAGTTCTTCCAGTTGTTTGCTTATATTTTGGAGTTTTGACTCCAATCTTTCCATCTGGAGATAACTAACTTGTTCTGACACATGGATCATGATCGGCTGTTCTTGAACGCAGGTTGTAGGACCTGTTCCGAATGAGATGGTCGAGAAGAGACCGCACGATCACAAATGGAGTGATCGGACACCACAGGAGGGGCGCTTCAGAGATTGTCGCGGTGCTCCCGTCTATAGTGGGGGCGGTTTTCGAAGTTATCCTGGTCATTCTTTTTCAAGGCATGATTGTGTACTCTATTTGTTGGTCTTACAAAGGTGGTGGCTCTGGTCTGTTTCTCACGGACGGCGTCAATTTGTTGGAGGTGGGTTGTGTCTTCACAAATACCGTCTCCTTGGTGACTCGAACAGTTGTCGTCGATGGGATACGAAACCTACAAAAACCGTCGGAGGGTGTTTTGACGGAGAAGGTTCTGACACTCAGGTCAGAAAGAGTGGTTTTTGAAATGTAAAGAAATAGACTGAGAGGTTAAGGAGAGGTCCCATGTGATTAATGTGTCCAATGTGTAAGGTCCAGAAAGCATACCTGACTTGGAGAGTTTTCGGGTATCTTATATCTGGTAGAGTCGTATCCTTTCGGGGCGGTGTAACCCTACTTTCTTTATGAAAAAGATCCGAAAATTTCAGGAGTCTATTATTTCGAAATGATCGCGATTTTTATCGTATGAGAATTTTTCTTATCCGTAAGATCATGGAAATATCATTCTTAAACAGGGAATCAAAATCATTGGCTATCAGTCGGTCATTAGGCCAATGAGGAGCCTTCGGGGATCCATGAACCAGAGGATAAGCACTCCGTAGGAGAGGTAAATCCCATTCGGTAAATCTCGTTCGATAGATGGGATGACTAAGGCCCTATTGTTCAGAAGATGGGGTGGCTAAGACTTTTCGATAAATTAATTGAGTAGTCGTTTGATAATACTGAGTTATATTTGTCTATCAGTTGATAGTTATCATTTATGGGTCTCTTGTGTAGGACATTCAAACATCGGCTCTTCGAAATGGATCGTCCAAGTCTCATCAGAAATTAAACAACATATATTAATATTAATTGTTTTATTTTTTTATTTAAAAAAATTGAAGAGTATTGGATCAAATCCAACAAAATTACTTTGCCTTAATTGACGCAACACGGCGTGGGAGGAGGAGGAGGAGGAGGTGGAGGTATTGGAATCCTACTCTGGCCGAACATTTTTCATTCCGCCAGACTTGGCACATTTAGTCAAACATTTGTACGAGATTGACCAACTCGTACGGACGGACCATCCCATTTTGATTTGAGATGCACCTTTGATGTTTCAATACCCTTGATCTTCTGGAATTGAATTTCCAGCACCCTTTGCCTTTTCTCGAGTACTCCGCAACAATAAATTTATATGTTATTCTTAAAAAAATAATATTAAAACAGTTAATTTGAATTAATTGAATTTTATATATTAATATATTTTGAATAATTTTTTTTGAATTAATAAAAATATAACATTAATTTAATTAAAAAAATTAAACAAGACATTGGATGAATTTAAATATACCAAAAATTAATATCATTTTATTTTCGGAGAACATTTGGCCGAGCAGCCTTTAGAATTTAGAAAAACCCCGGGGAAGGTAGGGTCCACAGCCTTCTTGTCAACGGCGGTGTTGATTTTGAAAGTTTCCGAGAAAAAAAAAAGATCGGTTAAGAGAGATAAAAACATAGAAAAAAATTATAATTTTTTTTATTTTATTTAAAAGTTTTATGGGAAAAAAAAAAACTCATTAAAAATAAAATATTTTTCTTTCGGTTTTTAAAAAATATTTTTAAAATATAAAAATATTTAATTTTAATATTTTCTTTCATTTTTATTTTTTTTTAAAAAATTTAAATTTAAAAAATCTCAAATCCATTTAAACTCGTTTTCTTTTATATGTAAACCTTAAAAACAAATCATAATTTTCACTCTTAATAGTCCATTTCCCCGGATCTTCTTATCCAAAGGTTTTGGAGGCGTTAAAGATACGATCAAGCATGTGATAGGAAGGCAATGCAAATGATAACATAACCGTTAGGGTTAAAATGATGATGAAGATGGTGTTGGGTTGAAAAGATTGTCGCTGTCTCGTTTGATTGCATTTCTGGTTTTCAGATTTTAGAATGATGAATAAAAAATTGAGAAATTGGGCTCTTTTTCTTTTTTTTTTTTTCTTTTTTTTGGGGGGGGTTCAATGTAACACAGGCACACGGCCTTCTTCCTCTTCTTCTTCTTCTGAGTCAGACCGCAAAACCTCCTCAACAACCTCCTTCCCTCCTCTCCTCCTCCGCCTCCAATGATCTCTCGATCACTGCACATCGTCGCAACAACAACAACGTCAACTACCTCTCCAATGATAGGAAGGCAATGCAAATGATAATATAGCCGTTAGGATTAAAATGATAATGAAGATGGTGTTGGGTTGAAAAGATTGTCGCTGTCTTGTTTGATTGCATTTCTGGTTTTCAGATTTTAGAATGATGAATAAAAAATTGAAAAACTGGGCTCTTTTTCTTGTTTTCTTTTTTTTTTTTTGGGGGGGGTTCAATGTAACACAGGCACACGGCCTTCTTCTTCTTCTTCTTCTTCTGAGTCAGACCGCAAAACCTCCTCAACAACCTCCTTCCCTCCTCTCCTCCTCCGCCACCAATGATCTCTCGATCACTGCACATCGTCGCAACAACAACAACGTCAACTACCTCTCCACTGTTTTCCAAGATTTGATCTCCGAGGGATTTCTCTCTCCCGATTCCAGAACTCTGTCTCGATACCATAAACTTGCGAGAAATCGGCGTTTCCAAGAAAGCTTCTCCGCCCTTGATTGTCTCCGGCTAACCCTCTCGCCTCCATTTCGATAACGAATCCTTCCATTTCGAATTCTCCGACGTTTCTGGCGCCGATCGTGCAATAATCCAGTGAGTTTCGCTTTCGAGGCTGCAAGACCCCTAAAATCCGAAGGGTATTTCGTTGTACACGCGACGGCAAAATATATTTATGGTTTAAATTCGTTTCTTGATCTCTTCGATTGCTGTAGATTCATTAGGTCCCATGACATTAACACCATTGATTCCTCAGTTCGAACGGTTCGTGAAATTATCATCAAGAAAGAATCTGGGAAATTCGGAAAAATAGAGAAAGCAATTTCTGTCCGTGGCAATTACAGTAATAAGTGTTCAGTTCGGGGGTGCAAACGTGAATTGGTTCGCCTTGCAGAGCCTTTGATCACTGAAGAGCCATTGAAACCTTGGATCACGCTGAAGAGGAACATAAAGAACATAAAGCATCTGTCGTCTATGGTTGACATATGTTTCAAGCAAAGGTACATACACATTGATGTCGGATATAGGAATTATGGGTCTAGCATTGGAAGTTGGTTTATGAAACAATACCCAAAACAGAATAAAAAGTTTGAGATTTATGCTGTTGAGGCAGACTAGGTTTTTCACGAGAAGTATCGA
Source organism: Dillenia turbinata (assembly GCA_037126225.1). Lineage (NCBI taxonomy): Eukaryota > Viridiplantae > Streptophyta > Magnoliopsida > Dilleniales > Dilleniaceae > Dillenia > Dillenia turbinata. The sequence continues at coordinate 25,756,224 of JBAMMX010000015.1, read as the reverse complement.
TCCAAGAAAGAAGTAACTCTTCTGCTTTACGTGGCATGGGTAAGAAATGAGACATTGTTCTTTGAAATAAATCGAGAACCCAGTTCGAGATTTGGAGTTAAAGGGAGAGGAATCGGTGCGGTTGAGTCATCAATGAAATTCATGAGTAATGCAGATAAGATTCAGGGTTTTGAGTTTGCCTACTGGTTGCAGAGAATGGTTTCCGAGAACGATTTTGTTGTTATGAAGATGGATGTAGAGGGTACTGAATTTCACCTGATTCCTAGGTTGCTTCAGACCGGGGCTATGTGTTTGATTGATGAGATGTTCCTTGAATGCCATTACAACAGATGGCAGAGGTGCTGTCCGGGAATCAGAAGTCCTAAGTATAAGAAGACATATCCAGAATGCTTGGACTTGTTCTGCTTGCTAAGAACAAGTGGTGTTCTAGTGCACCAGTGGTGGTGACTGGTAACTGTTAGTTTAAATATATACTTTGATATAATCCATAATTCTTTTGCCTGTTTGTTTTTTATTTTCTGTACAGATGATGCATACTTCTTTTTCGATTTTTGCAATTCTTTTGATACCAAGATACTAATAAAGATGACAACCTCAAAATTCTTTCTACCATTGAAACAAACCTTCTAATCTTGACATGCTTAATCATGTCTATTGACATCTGGATCCTTTTTTTTTTTGACTTTGCCTTCCATTTAAATTCCAACTTAATGGTACAGCATGGACTACAGTGACCCACCAACAAGTCAGAGCGATATGAGGAGCTGTACCCACTATGGTTTCTTTGTGTTACTAGGACAAAAGGCTGAATTATTTCGCAGACATCTCTAGCAATTAGTTTGTTCGTTTTTAGGAAAACTTGTTCCCATCCATTGTGCTCAAGGGTGGTGGTTCTCTACCTGCAAAGTTGCATTAAAACAATCTACTTTGCTAGTTTGCACTTTAGATATTTTTCTATACAATCATTTGCTTGAAATTTTCATCTTCAACAAAGGTGAAACTGATTTCTTATGATCCATTGTGTAGATATAGGGGGAGGGAAAAAATTGGTATTATGGTATAGAGGCTTTTGATATTTGATCGGCCAAATGATCTGCATAAACTGTTATATCATCTTACCCATTTTGTCATCATGTTATTTGCATGTTTTTACATATATGTGCTCCCGAATGTTCCTGATTATGTGTGTATTTTATAATTGTGCTCATGCAATATTGTGCCTTGTGTTCAAAAGATGTGATTTGATGCATATGTTCCCACCCTGAAGTTTAGCATTTGTCAAGTAATGCCAAGGTGCAAGTGCTTCTTTTCTACCCTCTCTTACTGCACTAGGGTGATCCTCACCAGTAATGAAGAAAGGTGCAAGTCTGGAGATTAAGTTCTAACTGCCATAATCTATCTTTCAAGCAATCCAAGATTTAGATTCTCATCGCTCAACCAGTGAACTAAGGTGTAAGTCGGTAAATTAAGATTTATAGTTGCCAAAATCTATTTTTCATTTAGATCCTCATTGCTCAACCAGCGAAGGAATGTGTAAGTATGTACATTAAGATCTAGTTGTCAAAATCTATGTTTCAGGTAATTAAAAAAATTAGGCATCAGCAGTTACATTTATCAATAGCGTCACAAAATTTGCTGTGTTCTATATTCTGCTAGGGATAACACCAACTTTGGTTCTGTGTTTTGAGATGTTGGAGGTGTTGATTGGTGGGTCCAAAGTCCATAGCTGCTGGCAGTGATGTGTGGATTGGAGGTGTTGATTGGTTAGTTTATTCTCCCTTCGCTCTTTATAAACCATAACATTCGTCTTAAGAAAATTATTGTCTCCTTCGATTTAATAATAACAAAATCTTTTATATTATTCTAATATTTTTACTAAATATACACATTAATTTTGAATTGATAATTTTCATAAAAATGATTCATAGAAACTGCTATAAAAGTTGTCATAGAAACAACATGGAACCTATAATAGAAGGACTTAGTCCATTGCGAGACAAAAGAATAATAACAGATCCATACAAGTTGTTATAAAAGATGCTATAGAAAAAAGACATTTTGGACCATAGAGGTTGTTGTAAAGGCAGAAAGTATTTTTTCTATATATTGAAGACCCAACCAAATAGTATAAGTGTAGTTTGGATACTGCATTTAGTCTAAAATTATGTTCAAAAATGTATATTGATTGCTCAACATTTGAAGATTAAAGTTATTGAAGTTCAAGTCTGGCATTCCAATATGTTAAAAAAATCACTAAGTCATGAAACATGATTATTTAGCTATATTGAGATAAGCATATCTTCTTGTGTGGTCAATTATTTTTAAATTCAAAAGTTATACTTCAAAGAAGAGATCAACGATTTCAAATTCGAATATTTATAGTATAAAAATTTCAAAGATTTGTTTGAGAAAAATAAGTATGAAGTTGGCTTGTCACTCATTTTTTTATGGTAGGAGCATTTCCCAAATGTGTTTCGAGACTGAATGGATCGGCGGTCAGCGAATAGAATGGGACCCGGTGGTCAGGGTTTCATAGCAAAACGAGATTATAATGAGAATCGGTCAAGCTCATCAAACTCGGGTTGGACCCGGGCGGTGGACCGGAACCGTCTGGCAATGATAAGACTAGATTTCATAATAAAAGCCAATTTTAATAAGAAGGTCAAACACTGGTTGGATCAGACGGTCGAACTCGAGGCAAGTGGTCCAACGGGGTTTTGTTGGTGCAACAAAAGTCTCTTGCGTACTTATTGAAGGCCGAGAGAAGTGAAATATTTTTGAGTTGTAAAAGCTACGGGTCATAATGCTATAAAGTTATTTTTTTATTTTTTTTTTCTTCATTTGTTTCTATCTCACTCTCATCTTTTAATTTTTTTTCTTTTTTTTAATTGTTTTTCACGTTGGTTATCCTATTTCCTTTTCTTTCCCCATAGGTTTTTTCTCATTGTTTAAATTTGATTTTGACATATTCAACCTATTATTTAAATTAAGTTTTAATATATTTGAATAATATTTCGTATTAAATTATGTAGGATATTTAGATAAATAAATTGTATCTTATTAATATTATATATTTTGAATATAATTTGATAATATTTAGTAATTAGATATATAAAATTTTGGAATTATGAATATATTATAATTTAAATTTATTTATAGCTTCGTTATATCGTGTGCGAGGTTTAAATCCGATCAGTGGTTTGGCCCATTAGCGTGTTCGGTTTGTATTCGATTCGGTTTCAGAAGATGCGTCCCGGTTTTTAGGGGTTGTTTGTTCAAATATATTTTCACCGCCGATTAAAAATTTTTAAATTTAAAAGTTCTACATTTAGGGTGATTGTTGGTTTCAAATTTGAATAATTCTATTGGTAAAAATTAAAGATTTTAAAGGAGAAATATATGGGCAAGAATCAGTTAGTTAGTTAAGTTTTTTGAATTGCAACAATATCCGAGAAATTGATTTTTTGGGCATTTCAATTTTTAGTATACTTATCATCTGGACAAATTTAGAATTTGGGTTTTTAAATTTTAAGTTTGATATTTAAAATTCAAATTTAAGTTGTAATAGTGGATAATCTCAAGATTACGAGAACATTTTTAGCTTACTTTTCTGACATTTTCATAGTGGAGTTACTATATTTTAAGCTAGTAATTTTGAGATTTTATAGTAGTTTTTAGAGCTTACAAGTGGAAATAAATTCAATCAAACGATGAGTTTTTAAAAGAGCAACAAAGTGACAAATACTT